>PPKV03000006.1:0-592368 GCA_003706285.3 Kuraishia ogatae
GGTGGAGTGTTCTATCTATTCTGTACAACCAGAAATATAAGGTTAAAACGGGTGATATTACATGAATGATATTTATGTTAAGAGACAAGCAAATACGAACTATTTCACAATATATAAGCGATAAACTCTACATATGCATTAGGCAACTTGCACTAAAACTTGAACTTTTCACTTGTTGCCTTCCCACCATCTCTTCGCCTAGCACCCTCCGCATTATCACTACTAGCATCAGTTCGCCTCCTTTTAGATTCAGGTTGTGGTAGCTCAGACCCATTTGGCCCTCCTGTTTTACGCTGTAGGTCGTACCCCATTGACTGTTGTCCCATGAAACCTGGCCCACGCACTGTTGTTTCTTGTAGCACTTGATACAGGGGTCTGGATTCATCCTCTTTAGAGGCTTCAGCGGCCTCCACTCCGATTTCTGGCCTATCGCGACCAAAAGATAAAATGGGTGTGTCATTATCGTTTGGCCAGGTATTCTCGTCTTCTACATCGCTTCGCTCATACTCTGCTTCTCCCCGATCCTCTTCATCTTCCTCCTCTTCCCCCTCTTCCTCCTCTACCTCCTCTTCCTCTTCATCTGACTCCAATGCACCCCATTTCATCTTTTCTATGGGATTGCCTAGATTGACCGGGGCCAACTCTCCATCACCATGATTCTCTCCATTGCTGCTATTTGTTATCTTCATATGAGGGTAACTGGGAGGGGGGCCCAGTCTTTGCATCATAACCATCCATGGCGGCGCAACACCTGGTGGTATTCCGAGGGCCTTTCTCAACTCCGACGATATCTTCCCTGGCTGGAATTCTGTTAGGTCAATGGGGGCAGAGTCACCGCGACCCTCAAAGTACACATCTCCATAGGTTAGCATCTGTGGCTTGGTACCGAATTTGAAGAAGGCATCGTGCAACTTCTGGTAATCTATATCGAGTCTTCCCATTTTAGGCTGAACTCTTTCTCTAGTCCTTTGCTTTAAAGTGGACTCGTCTTCTTTTGTCGTGTCTCTCATATCCACGATTCCTGTGTCGAGTATGAACTGGGGAAGCTGAAACCGCTCCTTCTCTGATCCTCTCTTACTTGAGAGGTAGTCTCTCTTGGACTGCCAATGGGACGGCACGGGCACCACGTTGTGCAACGACTTGAGATATATTAAAAATCGTGGATCTGGAGCATCAGCATCAAACCATTCAACTGCTTGTGGTCGCCTCGATTCTGCCTTCAGAAGCGCTAGTGGAATCTTGTATCGCCTTCTTAGCTGCCGTCTTGATGTCTCCTTTTCATCTTCGGCATCTTCATATTCTGAGTCACCGTCCTCACGCTCTGCGTCCTTTTCATCATCACTATAAAACACATCACCAGCATCAACATTGGCGCTGTTGTCATTATCAGCTTCAACACGAGGAAACTTATTCAGGACCTCTCTGAACCATGCAAAGTTTGGGTCTTCCAGCGCTTTCTGTATCTCCACATCTATCCCTTCAACCGCTTCCTCGCCATCGACATCGTGTTTTTCCAGGTACTCTTCGCGATCAAAACTTTTGACATCACTGGCATAGTTCTGTGGTTCATCTTGTTTTATTTGCTGTGTTGTAATTTCTACGGGAACATTGGACTCTGTCACCTGGCTCTCCTTCTTCTGTTCGCTATCGTCAGTAGCATTTCTTTTGAGTTTTGCTCTCTCGCGCCGCAGTTGATTCTTTGATTTTTTCACTTTAGACATAGTTATACAATGTGTAATAGCTATATCTTCCCTCAATGAGATATTAATATGCTGGTATATAAATCCCAGATACTCTGAACACGCTCTCCTTTTCTCTTGCATGGCTATCTCTGAGGGAAGAGATTGCCATATTACCTTGAAAATGCGTGCATGCACTTCTCATCGCTGGCTATCTGAGGTGAATACAGTGTGGAATATAATGAAGGGCTACAACGAGTTTAAGTATATTGTTTAAAGCAATGCTTAGTGTATTTAAAATTTTTACTACCATGTAAACTGTGCTACTCCTGATATTCGTGCAAAATCGAAAGGTTGCTTTATATTAGATCACGAACGATTCTATAATACGTTCTATTGTTGGATATAGTCAGGTATCTGAACGTTGCAATAATGAGTTGAGACCAACATGTCTTGTTAACTTGAACCTTGTGTCATATTATTTATTATACCCTAATTGGATAAATTCGTATTGACGTCATTCTGTCCTTTACGGGAAGTGATGGAGCTTTCGATCTTCTGTATTCTATTTGAGAGACTCTCAACTGCGGGGCCATGTAGGCGCGTGAGTTAGTTAATTCCAGTCTATAACAAGAAGCATGGCGAGGGACTGCCTGTTAAAAGGCTTAAAATATACCCACACTTATCATTAAGCTCTTTGTCCGAAGAATTTATTTGTTTTAACTGTTTGGTACTGTGTTAGTACTAGTGACATGGCCTCTGCTGATCAAGTGGATCAACTTTTCATACTCACCAGTTTGTCCAAGGAGGCCTCTAGTCTCGATGCCACCTCAAAAACCGTCACCGAGCCTCCCTGCTCTATACCATTATGTGAAACCTCCAGCGAAGCCTCTGCTGCCAAAAGATTTCCATTGCTTCGCGTGGCACTAGCAATGGGTTCCGTTATCGAGACAGAGGAGGATGTGGATTGCTTCCTGTTTATCGACATTGCAAGGGTGTTAATGTGATGAGGAGAAGTGGAAATGCGGGGAAGTGTATACTTTGTTGATGATACCCTTTCCAACAGAGTAGAGTAAATATGTAAGCTAATCAACAATTGAATACCTCTGTTATCAACTACAAGCACTTTCGGACCCCTCTGCCGCCTGGCTCGCCTCAGCACCCACCGGCTCTTCGCCCTACTAAAACCCCATGCAGCGTTCACACGTAATTTCTATAACGCGCCTGCAGCATGAGATATCAGGAGCGGTCGCCTGCTAGCCAATATCACTTGGAGATGATTTGAAAGGAATGGGTATCCGTTATCTGGTTACGAGGGCAGAGAATTGTGAATCAGTTGAATTTCCAGAGTTATAATTTGAATTCTACGGGCGCAATAAAAAAAATACAGGTGCTTGGATCCGATAGAAATAACAGGACACAACTTTGTAAGGTATATACCGTGACGATGTTCTCCAGGCTAGTACGACAGCCGTTTTGTGTCACCAGAACACCTCCGAGTAGTGTTGCATATTTCTCACAAAGTGTACGTTTACATAACAATCTGATTGACACTCGGGAGACCCCATTGAACAGGAAAAAAACACCAAAGAAACCAAGGACCGAAAAAAGATCAAGGAGTTTGAAAATCACTCCATCCACGGACGCAGCTGCTCTGTTGAGTACAGCATCTTTGAAACGGGCAACTCACAAGACAACTACTGATAAGGGTGTGTCCAGGATTTTAGCGAGATATCCCGATTTTCCAGCATATTTGAGTTATGCTCGTGATTCTGAAATATGTATAAAGTCTACGGTATTTCAAGGAAACCTGTATGAACTTTCCACGCTGGAGTTTCTAAGGGAACATTTTGCACTATCTGATATCATTCACCAGGGAGGTGCACATGACAGAGGTGTGGACATCAGGGCCAGTTGGGATATATCACAGTTCGTGCCGTTTTCCTCACGTCAATCAACAATTCCCGATGAAGAAATTCCCGTCTCTGCAAATGGGATGAAAGTAAAACCACTTATACGGGGAAATACAAAGGACAAGCTCACAGTGAGTCTACTGGTACAATGCAAGTGCTATGAACGGTTAGGAATAGATGCCAGGATAGTGAGGGAAATCAACGGTACATATTCCAACAACGTGCCGGAGAAGGATAGGAACAGAGTATTCTTCATGATTGTGGCTCCTACAAAGTTCACCAGGCAGGGAAGGATAGATTTTGACAGTGCACCCATACCGTTGATATACTGTCAGCTAGATAAACGTGGTCTCATGGCTGGTGGTGATGCATATAATGACAGCGACTATGCTTACGGTGAATTCAAATCCTTCTATCTCAATCCTGTTGCCCAGGGCCTGCTGAAAGGGCTAGACTGGCATACCGCGGTTAAGCAGATTAAGATTGACCAGTTTTCAGATACAGCAGATCATAAAATTGCTATTGTGGCATGATAATCAATCAGATCATAGAATGACGAATTGACATATATATATATATATGTATATACCCTTAGAAACGCGTATGTCAAATGATGTATATAATATAGTGTACCACTCAATTACTCCGGATTTTTCATCTGCATTTTATTTATCTATGTAGATAAGAGAGCTCAAGAAAGATAATACAAATTGGACGTATACTTGGCGGCAATATTTGTGAATAGCACAATGTCAGCCATAAAAGGTAGAACATTGCTAGATGAAGACGATAGAAGTGGCAGCACAGATGACTGGTTACGTGGATTGGGCAACGCCCAGAAAGCGGTACAGAAGACCCCCACAAGTAACGTTTCAAATGCCACCCTTCAAGATGCACAACGGCAGGGCAATCAATATTCTTCTGCTGACCTCAAGGGAATTAAAGTGGGTCACTCTTTGAAAGAGATCAGCAACCTTGACAGAGAGATTGTTCTGACCCTCAAGGACAAATCATTACTGGATGGAGATGAGGATGACGAGAACGATGAGCTGGTGTCTGAAGCTCTTGTAGCAAAGAAAGCAGATGAAGAAAACTTGAAGAGGAAACTGGGCAAGGACAAAAAATTAACCGGTTTTGAAATTGATGAAGATACTTTAATGGAGGAGGGTGAGGAGGGAGCATTCGTGCTGAATGGCTCCAGCATATCCATCCAGAAAGTGAGCCATCAACAGGAGGAGGAAGCCCAGAAGGCCCAAGGCTCAAAAAAAGTGCTGATATTTGACGAAGACGAACAAGATGGGGAGACTAATATTGCAGCAATTGATTACCAGCAGACAAAACCTGTCAAGATGAAGAGTCGCAAGAAAGAGAAGAACAAGAGCAACTCGAGAAAGAGAAGGCTAGAGGATGACGATGACAGGACGATGGTCCACGGTTCAGTTCTAAATGACACAGATATCAGGCGACATGTTGATCTCGGGGGCAATGATGACGGCGCTGATCTGGGAGATGACGATGAGTTACAGACACTTATGGAGCTCAAGAGGCGACAGGCGATTAGGAAACGCGCCAAGCTCAATTGGGAGGGAGCACAGCTGGATTCCATGGATACGCAGCAGGATCCCGTTGAGCAAAAGCATGATTTGATTATAGATGAAACAGAGTCTTTCCTGAGTTCCATAGCACCAAAAGCTGTTATTGAGGAGAATAATGGAGCCGATATGTTGGACGAGAAGGAATCTGAACCTGAGTTGCTTCCAGTGAGAGGAGAGACATTGCAGAACATAGATACAGACACAGAAAATAAAGAAAAAGACAAGCAGATATCGGATGAGGTGGATCAGCAGTCGATTGAGGATGAAGGGGATGAAAGAGGTGATGCTGAAGTTGCTAAGGCACAAGTAGCAGAGGACGCTACGGACATTCAAAAGCCACACGTACAAGACGATAGAACTGATAAGAATTCAACCGTAAACAACGCACCTTCTTCCGTTTTTGGAGAGGAGAATACCGGAAATGGACTTGGAATAATGCTCCAACTGCTAAGCAGTCGTGGTATACTCAAAGACAGTACAGTTGGAGCAGCAGCCACCACCAGCGCACCGCTCAGGCAAGGGCTGGCTCCCGCTTCAGCCTCGCTCACGTCAGATCCCCAGATAGAGGCTGCATTAAACGACCCAAATATCACTCCCCAGGATAGAGAAAGACTACTGCAGTATGACAGCGACCGTAAAGTTGCTTTAAACAGCAGGCTCCAACAGGAGAGGCTACAGCATTATAGCCCACAGGTGAATTTGGTCTATAAAGACACAGATGGAAGAGAGCTCACCCAAAAGGGTGCATTCAAACATCTGTCACATCAGTTCCACGGTAATCGGCCGGGCAACAAGAACATCGAGAAGCGAATTAAAAGGGCTGAGCAGGGAAACAGCCAACAATAGTAACCAGGGGAAGAGGAAGGGGGGCTTTTGCATCACTCCGCAACGTGCAGCAGAGTGCGTTCCTCGACCGCTTCCAAATTTGGAAACCAAAACAGGACTGGTCTATTGGCCTGCAGCAATTTCAGGACGTGCAGCGTCGATCGCTACCTGTAGATCTTGAGTTTCTTTTTCCATACTATTGCTATGCATACACGAGATTTGGCAGGAGGCGTGGTTGTAATTTTTGATGCTTTGCAAGGTGGTCTTTTTGGGTCCTCTGTTTGTATAGTACAATGTAAAAAATGCTGTAGACTAACTACCGTCTTTAGTATACAACAGAGATTGTCCTTTTTTTTTGTCTGTCTTTAATAAAAAGCACTAGCTGCCTGTCAATCGTTTTCTTCTTTCCCCTGATCTAAGAGGTGTTGATTTCTACATCAAATCCAGTGTAGTATAGGGTCATCCTTTCGCTTAGCTGTATATTCTCCCGTGCATTCATTCGCTTAAAGCACGGCTACATTTTTGTTTCGTCTGTCTTCTTCTCCCACTCACACGGTGTTGTTCTCTTTCTTGAGGTAGCCCGGTAATCAATCCACACACTCGCTTTATGGGCATCTTACAGGATCAGTCAACTCAGCTTCAGGAACAGCGACCTTCCACGTTTGACTTGACGTCCCACAATAGCCGCGCGCCCTTGGAAGCTTTTGACACTAGCCTTCCTCCACACAACTTCCGGGAAAGCCATCTTCAGCACCACTTGAGGTTAAAGCGGAGTACACCCTCACCTACTCCATCACCATTACAAAGAGTTTCAGCAGAAGAAAACATCAAGGTTAATATCCAACAACTTAATGCCATGGGTGATAAATCGGGCGATGTGCTGTATCTTTGGAGCGTGAAGCCCAATATGCTACAACAACCAGCCTCTGCGATGAGCAACGGTGTTGGGGCTTACAAATCACTCATGCCAATCATTGACTGGAAGCTCGTACTTATGTGTTGCTTTTGGTATGCTGCCAGTGTTGTATCCAGTAACACAACGAAAAGCATTCTTAAAGACTTCCAATATCCAGTCTCGCTGACTGAGATTCAGTTTGTTCTCAACGCTGTATTCTGTTTCATTACAGTTTTGGTGGTGCGCAACCATGATCTCGCACATCAAAAGCTGTCTTCGCATAATCGTCACCGCATAAACCCAAATTCACTGTATGTGGAAAAGGTTCATTCGTTGGTCGATATGTTCCCCAAGGGTACTTTCCCAACAAAGCTCAACTCATTTGACTACTCAGTTTGGAATGATTTCCTCAAACCATCCAGGTTTGTGCTCTTGACCACATTACCCATGGGCATGTTCCAATTTATTGGACATATTGCATCTCACCAAAGTACTTCCATTATTCCAGTGTCTTTGGTGCACACCATCAAAGCATTATCACCAATCACTACTGTTCTCATCTACAGATTTGTCTTTGGCGTCCAATTCAGCGCAAAGACCTACATCACACTCCTGCCATTGGTGACTGGTGTTATGCTCAGTTGCGTAAAGAACAACAAGCTGCCCATAAACGATGACTTGTTCCACAAGGGATGCTTCTTTGCATTCTGCTCAATGATTATTTTTGTCTCACAGAACATCTTTGCCAAAAAAATTCTCACCTTTGAGAGCATCTCCAGCAATGCTGGTCCAAAGGCGGATGATGACTTCTTCATTCAAGCATCAAAGGGTCTGAACCAACTCGCACAGGGTAAAACTATGAGGAATAATTTTGCCATTATCAGGAGCGAATCTGCCGCATCGACTCCGATCCTGCCAATGTCCATGACCCCATCGCATTCTCCTCCCGCCACGCCAACAGAGCATCCTTCTAATGTCAACTACAACGAGAAGAAATTAGACAAGATTACAGTTCTGTTCTACTGCTCTGTTGTTGGTTTCTTCCTTACTCTCCCAATTTTGTTCATTGCTGAGTTCAATCGCTCACATCACAGTGGCAGTTTGTCACTGTCGCTGATCAATAAAGATCTCGCCACACTGATGTTATTGAATGGTCTGTCCCACTTCTCGCAGAGTTTGGTTGCTTTCCAGATCTTGGGAATGATTTCTCCAATCAACTATTCTATTGCCAATATTTTGAAGAGGATCATTGTGATCACTTGTTCCATCGTACTTGAAGATACCGATCTTAATGGCGTTCAGTGGGCTGGTCTCTTCCTAACGTTTGCTGGTCTCTACGCCTACGATAAGTGGGGTGTAGAGAGAAGGAAATAGTAGGGATCTATTTATAACTCGGTTGCATGGAAAGTACTGCAACCGTATAAATTCTGCATTTATAGCTATCTTCATTTTGTTTCAACAAACCACTTGCATTTTCGGGAAGATTTTATATTTGATTTGCAAGTGTACAAAACTTTCTTCTTGCATTTCACCTTTGGTTATTACTGGGTTTGATTTTGATACCGTATTTTAATATTTGTTTTTCTATTGACTACAAAAGAATAAAATATTTTTAGTTTGAATATTAATTTAAAGTGAACATAACCCCGGTGAATATAGGGGAGTCACAAAAAATACTAGCAAACCGTCATATAAAAAATAGGAAAAATAAAGCTCCGAGACGGGGAATTGAACCCCGGTCCCCCGCGCGACAAGCGGGGATTCTAGCCACTAAACTATCTCGGACAACTTATGATGACTTGTTCTCATGGGTAATCATACACGTGAACTGCCAACTGCAAAAACCATCGGTTCTATTAACTATCTATTTAAGACAGCTGTTATAACAAAGCAGATGAATCGAGTATAAATCAATGCCGAATATATACTAAAAAAATTATATAGATAAACATAAACACACATATGAGGAATATTATGAAGATGAAATAAAATGCGCTTAAATTATCAGTGTCCCTTGCCAACAGGAGTCTCACCTGTAACCCTTGCAACCCACTCCTTAGCAATATCACCCAATCCTACCATGCAAATGGTTTGCCAAACACCAAGTCCAACTCTTGGGGTTACACCTCTGTAAAGACCCTTGATACCATTCTGTTGGTAGATATACTTGAAAGTGGAGCCAACCGTAAGCTTTGCTGGCCTATTTGGATCAGAGGTCTTACTCTGCATCTCGACTCTGATCACCTCAATTGGCTGATTCCAAGCAGACAAACCGCCACCAATTCCAGAGCAGACAATTTTCTCAAGGGCGTTAAGGCTCTTGTTGTCATCCTTTCCAGTCAGATCACGGAAAATTTGCTCTGCGAGTCTAGACAGGCCAAAACGAGAGCCCCAATTGGTGCATTGCCTGATTGCAACTGCATTCACTCCCTTGTTGATACCTCTGATACCCTCCTTGTTGTATATCTCCTTGAACACCTGGAAAGATGTCTGCTGTGGTACACCAGCAACAGCAGCCTGCTTCGAACGAGTTATCTCAACCGTCTTCATACATGTACAGAAACCCATTGTTAAGTATGCCTGGGCAAATCCACCAGTGACACCACCACCGATACCAGAGACAAAATTGGAAGCGCCCAGTCTCTTGAACTGGTACTCAGCCTCGGCAGAAACAAACAGTAACACTGCTCCCTTGGTGGAGGCTTCAATCCAGGCCCATGGGATCAGACCTTGATAAAACCCAAACACACCACCCCTAGACCAAACCACACCTGTGGCCTGTAAAATGGAGAGACCTCTGTTGGCAGCCATAGTGGTCTTGACCACCTCCAGCGGCTGCCCAAGAGTAGTGACCCTAGAGTGAGTAATTGTTAGAATTGAGACGCTCTGAGTATGTGTACCGTGGAAAAAAAATTATAATGTACATACTCAAACATATTCAAACTTGCGCCCAGCAAGATGTTTGAGAAGTTAACAGGCTTCTTCTTAATGTCAGTCTTGGAGGACATACTGGATGATGGATGTAGACAGTTGTGTGGGCTATCAAAGCTTCCAAGTCACCTATATCTATGAAAAACAATTCAAACACAAGCAATAAACAAAATCTAACTACGCTTACGACCGCGGTGATATGCGTTAATATTTGCTGATTGCTTGATGAAGAAAATCAAAGGGCCCTGTGCCTATGATTCACATGCTGCATGGCGCCGGATGGCAGGAAGCAAAGACAGCTCTTCCTACATAAGCGGGCTCGGAACTGGTTTACCACCATGTACACACGACCCTAGTGATAGAGGCGATTATAGTGGGTTTTCTCCTCACATTAGACACAACATATTTGTTTTAGGTGAGTGCCAACAGTGATTCATTTGCATAGTTTCATTGAGAAAAAAATATTAGGGTACTCTTCCATCTAAAGCCTGTGCTGTAGAACTTTAAAAAAGCCACCAAGAGGGACACTTGCATTCCTTGTATACTATCGAGCGGCTTTAACACTTTCCTGCATTAACGGGCATCTTAGTTGTCGATACCATTGGAAGGGGTAGGATGAGATACACACAAAAGGTGTGGTTGTTCGATTATAAGGAATCTCACGGAGACAGAGGTCGAATAGGCTATTTGGGGTCATCCTATTCGTGGAAAGAATCAGAGGCTTTAGTGCTTAACCTGAAAAATGCCTGAAAAGATTCTCGGACTCTGTGGTTGAAATTACAAATTCCAACCAGTTTAAAGACAAAATGAGCTCTGCAGCAGGCAGTGTCTATCTGCTTATCGTCAGAGCCCCGCCTTGAATATCTCAGTGTGCGTTTGGGCGCGCCACAACTCGGCCCATATGTTTTGCACCTGCTGTATCCCACTCAACTCATCCCGCGTAGCTTACAAGCTTTATGAGATTACTAAGCCCGAGGCTTTGCTACTGTGGTAGCAGGGTCGTCGAAACGCTGTGTAAGGTGACAGGGGTGGTGGGCTGTATTTAAGACTCACCCAGTCTCTAATTTTGAACAAGTGAAGAATTGGTCAACTGTTTGCGGAGGCATTTTTTTCAATCATCGCAATGCAGTATTTCTCCTTGAAAGCTACGGGCTCTAAAATTCCAGCTGTGGGATTTGGTTCTGGAACCAAATGGCAGTGGAAGAAGAAGGGTAGACCAGAGGAGCAGCTCGGTAGCCTTGATGAGGATCTAATTGAGAGTGTGGAGACTGCCATCAAGACTGGTTTCAGACACATTGATACTGCTGAGATCTACACCACTAGACCGGAAATCGGAGAGGCTGTCAAGAGATCAGGTATTTCAAGGTCAGACATCTGGATTACAGACAAGTACAACTCTGGTTGGGCCCAGCACCTTGCTGATTCTTCTGGACCATACGAGTCTCTTACCAAAGGTCTTGAGGCTCTGGGATTGGAATATGTTGACCTCTTTCTGATCCATTCTCCATGGTTTCAGTACTCACATGGCCAGACCATTGAGTCTTCTTGGAAGGAGATGGAGAAGCTATATAAGGAGGGTAAAGCTAAGAACATTGGTGTCTCTAACTATGATGTTAAGGATCTTGAGAGAGTTTTCAGTGTTGCAGAGATCAAGCCTTCTGTAAACCAGATTGAGTTCCACGCATACCTTCAGAATCAAACCCCCGGCATTATCGACTTCTGTAAGGAGCATGATATCCAGGTTGAGGCTTTTGGACCTCTTGTGCCTCTCACAAAGGCCGGTCCTGGTCCTCTTGTTCCAGTCCTGGAGAGGCTTTCCGAGAAATATGGCAGGTCCGATACACAGATTCTTCTTCGTTGGGTTTATCAGAACAATGTTCTGCCTGTGACCACCACCTCTAACCCTGAGAGAATGAAGGATATTCTCAAATTCTTTGACTTTGAGCTTGAGGAGGAGGATTTCAATCTCATCACCACTACTGGTAAAGGCAACCTCTTCAGAGGATTCTTTGGACCAATGTTGGGTCACTACGATGAAGAGCTCAAGAAATAGATTTGATGTATATGTAGATAATTATCGCCGCATGATTTTGACTTACCGGCCAACATTCATTAAAGCAGGATAGAATAATACGATATAACAAATAGAAATACTTAATTCATATAAACGTAGGCATCACCATTGTCAACAAACTAATCAAAGTAGTTGAACAATGATGGTTTTTGTACTCTTATGTTTTGTGGCTCCAAGTACTGTTTGTGTTCTAATCTTCAAGCACAACTTTGAGGACCTACCCTTTTTATCTGGGGTATATGTGCCGTTGGAGGTTAAGCCTGCAATTCCAACGGCGGTTGGACACACTGTTAAAATAGTGCATGCAGCACGGAAACGGTGGTAGGCAACGGACGCAGAGGCATGCAGGCTAGCTGAGCATCTGCTTGCAGTTCCTTGGTGGAGGGGAGGTGTGTGAGAGCTCGGCTCCGAGGCCTGTTTCAGCCGTTGTACTTACATTCTGCCTGCCATGTCGGCTATAAGCTCCGAAGGCACGGGCTCAAAGTTGACGAGAATCTCAAGATGCAAGAAAAGAGAGAGGGAGACAGAAAGAAAGAGAGAGCGTCTCTAAAATTATTTGTACAGCCAGTGCTTCCCCTAGAGAATAAAAATAAGGTCTCTGACTCCTCTCCAATTTTTCTAGCCCTGATTTACCTGCTCACCAGTTTGGTCTCTGGACCCCTCACTGTGAAACAGATGCAGACGAATAGAGAGATATTCTGACCGAGGTCTCTATGTTGACTAATAGCAAGAGATACGCCCTCGCCCAGCAATGCTCAAAGTATTCTTATCCTTAGCAGCCAGTCTTCTATGACTTCTATGATTCCCATGCATTCCTCATCAATGAACTAGTAATGAATATAGTTATACTTCTTGTATCTGTATTGTTTTGTGCCAGAGCTTATAATAATACCTTGAGATACGTGTACTCCAACAAATAAGCGTATCTAAATATACGTACATATCTAAACATAGCCAAGCCCTTGAGGAAAGACTGGTTTAACTACCCACCCATTAAGAAACGCAGTTCGGCCCTTCCACTGAAGAGCGTGCTGTTCCTAACACAGGAAGGCCAACCTTGCATGCAAGTAATTTTGCTCTTATGGCGCCCGCAGGCACCCGGGCATACAGTGCTCCTCTACTGTATGCGCTGGCACTATAAATGGAGCTCCACAAGGTGTAAACAAATGCCCTAATCCGGATATGAAAGTGCCATTCTGGTCTCCTCCAAGGCATGTCTGGCAGCTCCATCTCCTCGCGTCTTTCTGGTTTGGGGGAAAAGGCATAGGCCAGATGCTAAATTTATATTCACCGTCTGCCAGCAGAATATTTTTGTTTTTGGGCAGTGGCATATAAATTTCTTTTATCATCCCTCTTTGTTTGTCGTCTATTTTCTGTAGTGGGTGCAAAACGAAACTATCACGTTTAGTGTTATACCTTGCGGGCCACTCGTTTTTTCTTCGAGCCAGTAATATCCATCATAGCGCGTGCGTGTATTCTGTTGTTGTTACGCTCACTAGTCAAAAGGAGAAAACTCTAGCGTTTTTATAACAAAAAAAAGCTTTTGCACTCTTATATTATCGAAGATGTGTGGAATTTTTGGCTATGTTAACTATCTCGTGGACAAGTCCAGAGGCGAGATCATCGACACCCTCATCGAGGGTCTCCAGCGTCTCGAGTATAGAGGTTACGACTCAACAGGAATAGCGATCGATGGCGATGGTCCAAATGAGATTGACATCTACCGTCAGATTGGTAAAGTTGGCGAGTTGAAGAAAGAGATCGAGCTCCAAAAGCCCGTTCTTGACACTATGTTCTCCAGCCATGTTGGTATTGCTCACACACGTTGGGCTACCCACGGTGGGGTAACTCAATACAACTGCCACCCCCAGTCTTCTGGTCCTGGCAACGATTTTGTGGTTGTCCACAACGGTATTATCACCAACTTCAAAGAGCTCCGTACTCTTTTGGCTGGCAAAGGTTTCACCTTTGAGACCGATACAGACACCGAGTGTATTGCCATGCTTTTCAAACATCTTTACGATACCAATGCCGAGAACGGTATCGAACTTGAGTTTCACGAACTTGTGAAGGAGGTACTTTACGAGCTCCAGGGCTCTTATGGTTTGCTGGTCAAGTCTTCCCACTACCCAGATGAGGTTGTGGCTACGCGTAAGGGATCACCACTTCTTGTTGGTGTTAAGACCGAAAAGAAACTCAAGGTGGATTTCGTCGATGTCGAGTTTGCTACTGAGACTCCTCAGGTCAGCGTGCAGAAGCGTGGGAATAACTCCAACTTGATGCCTCTTGCCCCTGGCGAGCCTTCCTTCCGTCACTCCCAATCCAGAGCTTTCCTCAGTGAGGACGGTATCCCTGTTCCTATTGAGTTCTTCCTCTCCTCCGATCCTGCCTCAGTGATCCAGCACACCCGTAAAGTGTTGTTCCTCGAGGATGATGATATTGTTCACGTCTTCAACGGTGAGATCCGTATCCACAGAGCCGTCAAGGGTACTGGTGTCTCAGCTACTCGTTCCATTCACACACTCGAGTTTGAGCTCGCACAGATCATGAAGGGTGGCTACCCGCACTTCATGCTCAAGGAAATCTTTGAGCAACCAGAATCCACCTTCAACACCATGCGTGGTAGAGTCGACTTTACAAACCACTCCGTCACCCTTGGTGGTCTCAAGGAGTGGCTTCCAACCATACGTCGTTCCCGCAGACTCATAATGATTGCATGTGGCACTTCCTACCACTCATGCCTTGCCACCCGTGCAATTTTTGAGGAGTTAACTGAGATTCCTATGTCTGTCGAGTTGGCTTCAGACTTTTTGGATCGCCGTTCTCCTGTTTTCAGAGACGATGTGTGTGTGTTTGTATCCCAGTCCGGTGAGACCGCAGACACCATGCAGGCTCTTAACTACTGTATTGAGAGAGGTGCCCTCACCGTTGGCGTCGTGAACTCTGTCGGATCCTCCATATCGAGAGCAACAGATTGTGGTGTCCATATAAATGCCGG
Source organism: Kuraishia ogatae (assembly GCA_003706285.3). NCBI lineage: Eukaryota > Fungi > Ascomycota > Pichiomycetes > Pichiales > Pichiaceae > Kuraishia > Kuraishia ogatae. The sequence goes on from PPKV03000006.1 coordinate 14,911, forward strand.
TCCTGAGATTGGTGTGGCTTCCACCAAGGCTTACACTTCTCAATATATTGCTCTTGTCATGATGGCTCTGCAAATATCGGATGACCGCCTTTCCCTCGTTGAGCGTCATAAGGAGATCATTGAGGGTCTTAAACTCATCCCACAGCAGATCAAGCAGGTTCTCGCCATGAATGATGAGATAAAGGGCCTGTGTAAAACTGTGCTCAAGGACCACAAGAGTCTGTTGCTTCTGGGCAGAGGCTACCAGTATGCCTCCGCGCTTGAAGGTGCTTTAAAGATCAAGGAAATCTCCTACATGCACTCAGAAGGTGTTCTTGCCGGTGAGCTAAAACATGGTGTTTTGGCGCTCGTTGATGACCAGCTTCCTATTATTGCATTTGCAACACGTGACTCTCTCTTCCCTAAGACAATGAGTGCCCTTCAGCAAGTAATTGCCAGGGATGGGCGCCCGATTGTTATCTGCAATGAAGGCGACGATATTATTGACTCAAAACAGGCACTGGCTCTGCTCAAGGTACCGCAGACCGTCGATTGTCTCCAGGGTTTGCTCAACATCATCCCACTGCAGTTGATGAGTTACTCACTTGCAGTGGATAAGGGAATTGATGTTGACTTCCCAAGAAATCTGGCCAAGGCCGTGACAGTTGAATAAGCAAAAAACACACACTATCAGCCATACCCAGAACAATGCTTTTGGTGACTTGAGGTTTTCCTTCTTGCGTTCATCTATTTTTCATATCGCTGTTTCTATCACCATTGTTATTGTCATTCGGTTCTTTCATCTTGAGGCTTATATCTAATAGATGTCCTGATTTAAATGATCTAAATCATCATAGTTTAATTCAACATAAGTACCTTGTTCAGTTTTTGTTTTATTTCGGTCATTAATTCGACATTGCGGTCTACTATTCTAATGAAACCTATGCTTTTTCGTACCTTTGCGAGTACAAACCAAGGGCCTTGATGGTGAAGAGGAACTTGTAGTTTGGATACTCGATGCCGCAAGAATGATTGAACACGCCCTCGATCTCTTCAAAAAGCCATTCGCCACTTGGCTGCTGTCTATCCATAATCAAATTGATACCCTTATCAATAACTTCCCTATGGGGGTACCTCGCTAATAAAAGGCCTGTAACAACCCAAGCCGTTTGCACCACCAAACTTTTTGTTCCGCTATCCACATAGGTATGAGTCTCACATGACTTCATGGACTCCCCCCAGCCACCGTCTGCCATCTGCCTAGATACAAGGAAGTCACAACCTTTCCTCACTGTATTGTCATCGTCATAGAATCTACCCACCGTTGAAAAAGCTTCTAGAGCAAACATACCAGCATATGTAAAACAAACACCCCAACATCCATACCAGGATCCGTCATCCTGCTGGGCATCAACGATGTATGCAATTGCTCTCTCTATTGCTGCGTCGATATCATTGCATCTGTAATCATAATGGCGTCTGAAATATGTCAGTCCTAACACAGAAGAGTCAGTACACTCCACATATGGATACTCAACCATGATGTTTCCAAACACCTCAGCGGGATTGATGAGCTCTAGAAGAGGTGTGGTCCTTATCTTCTCATATGTTGCAAAAGAACCAAAGTGATACGAGCCTAAATTTTGCAAACTCAGGAGAACATCGATGGAGTCTTGCAGCTTCACATCATCATACAAGTCCCATACATCCTGGAATGCCTTGCTGTGTTTTACCATGATAATGGCCTTCATCGCCTCTGCCGTGCAATCACTCACTGTATAACCTTGCTCTTTTGTAGAGAATGGCCAAGCTCCCTTTCTTTTATCCCTGAAACTGCCTGGTACACACTCATCTGTGAACTGAGAACGTATAAGAAATCTATATGCCCTTACGATGGTGTCGTGGTACTCTGGCAGCTCTGCCAAGCCAGCCATAAAGAAGTACTGTACCGCAAAGCTGGTATCCCAAACTTGACTTCCGTTAGTGCCCATTACAGTTAACCCCTGTGGACCATGAAATAAAACGTCTGCTAATCTATCGATCAGCCTCTTCAGGAGAGGTGACTCTTTGCCTTCTTCTAAATATACAACAATCACGTTGAAGGCAGCGCTGACGGGAGCAATTCCCAGGTCTTCAGTGTTTGCAATTTCTTTCTTGATCAGGTCATATACTCTGTTATTTGCCTTCTTTAACAACCAATCGGGCCTGAGTTTTTCGTACAGTACTAAACATGAGTTTGCTATGTTGAGTAGCGTTGTGTGAGGATAATACAGATCAACACCGCAGACTGTGTTTCTGTGTTTTGAGAAATTGATTTTATCAAACTCCTGTACGTAAATCTCCTTCCTTAGCTGTAGCAGCAAGGGGTCTAGATCACACTGCGCTCTAATAGCAGAGAGGTATCCCAAAGCAAGATAGATCGCCCTCGTGTGGACCCACCACCTGGCGGGATGGAGCGGAACCCAGTAAGGTAATGACCATAATTCTGGAGGTGCAGGATTCACACCTTCCCATTTATAGAGATTCAACAGCGAAAGCCACGCTTTGCCCCAATGTGGACAAGCCAGAGCACCTCCAAGTCTGAGTAGAGTTCTGCGAGCTTTGACACAAACAACATGATCCTCCGGAAGTCCCAGCAGTCTAAGCAATACATAGTTGATTGCTGTTCCAAAACATGTTGACTTGTCTTCAGAGTATAGGCCCCAACCACCATCTACAGGATGAGCTGTGTTGACGATGTACCTGATCATCTCTATCTTTTTGTACTCTTCAATAGGTGACTTGGTGTAGTACATTGCAGCCACAAATCCAATAGTCATGAACATTGGCCCTTTATATTGACATGGCCACGTTCCAGACACATCATCTTGAAGCAGCTGAAAGAAATCTGCACCATTGTGAGCAGATTCAAATGCTGTTTTGGCGGCAGGGGGGGTTGGCCTCACAAAATTCGAAGATCCCAGAGAGTACTGAACATAAGCGCTTTGTGGATCAGATTTAGCTTCTCGTTCTGTGATATACTCCCACGTATATCTTCCTATCTCATTTGTGCGCAACCTCCATAGATCTGGGTTTGTACAGGCCAATTTAATTTGCTCAGAGTAGTAATTATGTGGCATAGCTGTTGAATGGTTACCAAATCGGCCTGGCTCAATCAATCAGTGAACGATGTGGGATGGTGGGGTTTGGCCGCCAATGGTCACCTGCCAATTATCTACAGTAACAGTGAATTGTCAAAGAAAAAATCAAGAACAACAACAATACAACTTCACTGTGCTTCTGAGAATGAGGAAAAATGGTGGCCTTTTTCGTATTTATCAGAGAGTCTGATCCTTCAATCCGGTTTACTCTTTATCTCACCCGCTGCTCGTTTAGGAACCCTCGAACGTGGTTACAATATGCATGCAAGCGAGAGTACGTTGTGCCATATGCACGACCCATTTTTTATATATACGATGCGCCCCGTACTGAGGGATTGGCCGTATTAGGAGATTGGCCGGTACGGCTATGCACGACCTCATCCTTCTCTCCACATCAAGCGTGCAGAGAGAGTTTTCACCACATGTTGCGTTCTCCATAATGAAGACGATGGGAGGTGGAGGGAGAGCCATTGTGATGAGTGCAATCGTCAAACCACAATACCAAATCCATAAAAGGAGAAACTTCGATTTGGAAGATATACATTCTTAATCCTTGGGAAATCAGGGATCCTATTTGTTGTGCTTGCAAAGCAGTTCCAGGATGTGCAAAGTCGATACCAGTGCCCATGAGGCATTACCAGAATCATTTAGGCCACTTCACTATGGCCTTCACATTTCCAACATTGACACGGAGAGTAACACATTTGTCGGTAATGTCAAGATTGAGCTTGCGGTGAAAGAGTCTAGCGATGTTCTTGTTCTCAATTCCAAGGACTTGGCTGTCAAGCAGGCCAAGGCCACGCTGTCGGTCACTAAGACCGAGACTGCTGTACCGGTTATTTCCTATACATCCGATGCCACTGCCCAAACATCTACGCTCAAGTTTGCACAGGTGATTCCTGCGGGGGCAAGGTTCATTGTTGAAATTGACTACATGGGAGAGATTAAATCTGACATGACTGGATTCTACAGATCAACCTATAAGGATGAGACGGGGAAGGAAACACTCATGCTCTCCACCCAGTTCGAGTCAACAGATGCCAGGGCTGCATTTCCCTGTTTTGATGAACCAAACAGGAAGGCAACTTTCCAGGTCGCTATCACGGTAGCTGACCATTTGGATGTACTTTCAAACACACCTCTGGAAGTGTCGAAGACTCTTGATGACGGCAAGAAAGGCTCCTGGGAGTTACACAGTCTCAAGACTGTTGTCTTTGAAAAGACCCCGCTCATGTCCAGTTACCTCTTGGCTTGGGCAATTGGCCAGTTTGAATACATTGAAAGCTTCACCAAGAAGCTGTATAATGGAAGACATCTTCCAGTGAGAGTGTACACCTCTAAGGGTGCATCCGAACAAGGGAGATTTGCACTTGACTTTGCCTGCAAAGTCGTGGATTACTTCTCTGAGATCTTTGACATTGACTATGTGCTGCCAAAATTGGATATGATTGCTGTTCCTGCATTTGGAGCCAATGCCATGGAGAACTTTGGTCTGATCACCTATAGAGCCACCGCCCTTCTGTTCGATCCAAAGACATCAGATGCCGCTTATTCTCAGAAGGTGGCATATGTCGTTGCACATGAGATTGCCCATCAGTGGTTCGGCAACCTCGTTACGATGAACTGGTGGAATGAGCTTTGGTTGAATGAAGGATTTGCCACGTGGGTCGGTTACCTTGCAGTTGACAATTTTTTCCCAGAATGGCAGATCTTCACTGAATTTGTCTCTAAATCTCTTCAAACTGCCTTGGAGCTTGATGCCCTACGTAACTCTCATGCTATAGAAGTGCCTGTTAAATCTGCCTTAGACGTTGACCAGGTATTTGACCACATCTCTTACTTGAAGGGAGGAAGTGTCATCAGAATGCTCAGTGAATCGCTTGGTGTCTCTGTTTTCCTCAAGGGTGTTTCCATCTACCTCAAAGCTCACAAGTTTGGCAATGCAAAAACCGAAGATTTATGGACTGGAATATCAGAGGCTGCGCAAATTGATGTTAAGACTATAATGAGCGCATGGATCACCACCCAGGGTTTCCCATACGTATCCGTCAAGAAGACCTCAAATGGTATCAACGTCTCTCAGCACAGGTTCTTATCTTCCGGTGATGTTTTGGCAGAAGAAGATAAGGCATTATGGTGGGTCCCTCTCAACATCTCAGTTGGTGCCAACAAGACCGAAGTGCTGGAGGTTCCAGCAGCCAAGGCATTGAATGCCAAGTCAGCTGATATCCCGCTCGACACTAACTCCTTCTTCAAGATTAATAAGGACGCCGTTGGCGTATACCATGTGGTTTATGACCCAGAGCTCCTGCATGAGATTGCTAGCAACTCCGATAAACTATCCGTCGAGGACAAGGTTGGCCTCCTGGCTGACACCGCCGCCGCAGCCACTGCTGGTCTTGGCGACACCTCGTCTTTCCTTGACGTGGTATCTGTATTTAAGAAGGAGGACGATTATGTTGTTTGGTTGGAGATGGTCAAGAGAGTGAACGAGTTAACTTCAGTTTGGCTCTCATTAGAAACTGACGAAAAGGTGAAGAATGCCATTAACGCATTTGTTCGCGATTTGTACACCACCAAGGCAGAGGAACTCAACTATTCCGTTGCAATCCCATCTGAGGACTTTGTTCGTACAAAGTTACAGGCATCCCTTCTGCTTTCCGCTGGAGTTGCAGGTGTTCCTTCGACTGTTGCCCAGGCGAGTGAGATTTTCACCAAACAGGCTTCATCTATTCCCCCATCTCTGAGAAAGGCTGTATACGCTACTCTCCTTGCCAATGAGGCCACTGCCACGCCTCAATTGTTTGCCGCTGTTAAGAAAGAGGTTATTTCCCCTTCTACACTGGACGCAAGAGAGATCGCTCTGGATGCTCTTGGGTACAGTGCTCCATCCATTGTGGGGGGTGCTCTGGAGATGTTGCTCACTCCTGAAGTTCCACAGATGGATGCTTCCATCTTAGGTGGATCTCTCGGTTCTAACCCTGGTGCGAAGCATAAACTGTGGGCTCACATCAGAGACAACTATGGAACGCTAACATCAGACTATCCATCTTGGATTCTTGATAGATTCCTCAAGGCATCTCTGAACGAGCTGGCTGGTGAAGCCATTCATAAGGAGATCAGCACCTTTTTCGCAGACAAAGATGTTCAAGCATTCGAGAGATCTCTTTTCCAGAGTCTTGACAAGATGCTGATCAGATCAAGATGGCATGTGAAAGACGCTGAGGATGTTAAGCTTTGGTTGACGAAGAAAGGTTACTTGAACTGAGATTCATGGCTGCTTCAATAAGGGCGAGCAAGAAGGGTCGTATACGTTAAACGGATAACATATAAAGCTTTCCAGTTACCACAATCATATGACAATGCATTTTCTATAATATAGCTTTAACAGTAGGATATTAAAGGTCGCTCAATAAAGAAAACGAATCACTTGTAATGGGAAGAAATGGAGAAGAGGAAAGGAAAATGATATCTGGCTCCTTTCCCATGGACTTGTTAACATAGGAAGCTTCTGGGAGAATGGAAACGGTTTGGAAAGATTTCAGCTTTGTCCTTTTTATCTTCCCCTCAGTGTTTACGGAGTTTGATTCATCCTCAGAATTCTCACTCTTCCTCTTACGCGTGATGTGTTTGCCAATACTTTCTATGTCACCACCCTTTGGAATATCTTCGTCATCGAGTACCAAGAAGTCCATGGTCTTCTTTAATGACATTTCCAGTTCATCTATTAATGTATCTTTGTGTCCTTCTCTCTTTTGTAGTTGCTCATTCCACCCTTTCTTTCCAAAGGTATAACAGAACTTAGCCTCGTCTGAATATATTAGGGGAATGTCAAATAATTTGAGACACTCATGTCGTATGTTTGCTTTAATCAGAAATTCGGTGATAGTCTGATGTTGCAATTTTTCCTGACAAATCTCTATAGGCTCAGAGTCATCACTGATGACAAGTATTTCGGGGTTTTCTTTTCCTTCACTCTTGTGTTGCGCGCTATTAATTTCCTCTATTTGAGTAGGTTCGTCAGGTGAATGTTTGCTTCTTGAAGTAGAACAAGCTCTTTCCCTTCTCGCCATTGCTTTGGATAATCAAAAAAACGTACAAGAATATACAAAAATTAGAGCATATGCCCTGGTCCTTTAGCAAAACTAGTGTCACAACAACGACACGTATACTTTCAAGATACAATCTTACTTAATGAGGGGTATCAATCTATAAAGTATAATATTCAGAGAAAATATCTATGGCTATTACTCATCGCTTTCCGATCCGAGAATAGTTGTATACCATGAACTATCTGTATCACTTGCAAGCAACCAGCAGTCATATAATATTTTTATCATAATTTGTTTACTTATGTCTTAAACAACATTAATTGTTGTCTCTTTAGTGTCTCACATCTCTTGTCAGCATATATACTGCCTTGTCTGCTATGCTATATGCAGGCATCTACATGCAGGCTTGCTTCTTCATGCCTATACGCCCCGCAATCCAGTCTCTAGCTGTGCCACAGATGAGAGCCAAAGGCCGATGTACCATAGCGAGATTTGCATGTAACCTTCGTTGCTCCTCCTCTCTGCCTCCCCTCTGTGCCTCTCCTCGCCTTGTGAAGATTGTTGTTTGCCTTACTGCAGGCAGTGTAGAAGTTTACCGTTTGCACGAACTAGTGTACACAGCCACCTGCGCCACTAACATTACCAACACCGCCACGATCACGCAATCGACATCATGCATGTTCGCGCATATTTTTCTAATATTTCACTGCAAATAGGTTTGAGTTTATCATTCAGGCCTGATAGGGTCCCAAGAGCCACAGTCTGTGGGGCCTTTGTGGCCTCCAAAGGGAAGGAGAGGAGAGGAGACACTATCTGATATAATGTGTTTTGTTGACAGCGGCACGGAAACAAAGTGGCCAAATGAGGGGAGCGGTTGTTCTACAAGTTGCTAAAGCATAACAAAACCCGAAAACAGCTAGGGCATTGGATAGCCGGCAAATTGAAGAAGGGTGTCGCCAAGCAACAAGCTAGTTACCAGAAGACAACTGAACAGCGAGCGAGTGAGCGAACAAGCATATAAAGCAGTGCTCTGTGTACCATCACAAAAAATTGGGTATCTACCGTGCAACGCAAGTTTGCTTCCAGTTTGGCTCCTGCCATAACATTCTAGAGATTTAAGATAGATAGAGATATCTTTGTTTGCTAGACAGATACACTCTGAAGTGGTACTAGTCTACATCTCGACATCTTTGATTACTGGTGCAGAGCCAGACTACATTAGTGATGCTTTCCAAAATTGGGTACAGCTCACGCTCAGTGAGGGGCTCTTCATTGAGGTGGTTTCCAGGGAGGAGCAACAGCTTGAGGAAGCTGTCATCCTCTGTTCTGGTCAACTCGCCTCACCCTACTAGAGCAAGTAGTGCCATGTCTTCGGACGTGGCTACTCCTAGACAAGCAGCTTCACAAGTACATCATGCTCCTTCCAACCCACAGATGGCCTTCCCATGTCTCGACAAGCTTGAGCGTAGATCCAGGACCCTTATGGACAATGGACCAGAGCCAGCATACTCAAAGATCACAGAAAAGAACGTCAACATTTACACATCACTTGAACCCATATTCCTAGACTTTGGTGGTTTCCTTCCAGAGTTTAAGATCGCTTATGAATCCTGGGGTACGATGAATGCCAGTAGGGATAATGTGATCCTTGTGCACACAGGTCTCTCCGCATCGTCACATGCGAAATCGACAGAGCTTAATTCCAAGAAGGGATGGTGGGAAAACTTCATCGGCCCAGGAAAGTACCTCGATACGGACAAATATTTTGTTGTTTGCACCAACGTCATTGGAGGATGCTATGGTTCCACCGGTCCTTCCTCCGTGGATCCTTCAGATGGTGAGCGTTATGCCACTAGATTTCCAATCCTTTCGGTAAATGACATGGTTCGCGCTCAACACCGTCTAATAAAAGAGCACTTTGGAGTGAGGAAGTTGCATGCTAGCGTTGGCGCTTCCATGGGTGGTATGCAGTCTCTTGCGTATGCCCATGAATTTGCAGGTGAAGTCAACAAGGTGGTGTCAATATCTGGGTGTGCTCGTTCGCATCCGTATTCCATTGCTATGAGACACTGTCAGAGGCAAGTACTGATGAGTGATCCTAATTGGAATAGGGGCTTTTATTATGATTCACTCCCACCTCATATGGGAATGAAGCTTTCGAGAGAGATTGCTACCATTACCTATAGGTCCGGCCCCGAATGGGAGAGTCGGTTCGGAACAGAGAGAGCTGACCCTCAGAAACAACCAGCGTTATGTCCTGACTTTCTTATTGAGACATACCTGGATCACGCGGGCGAGAAGTTCTGCCTTGAATACGATGCAAATTCTCTTCTGTATGTCTCCAAGGCCATGGATCTCTTTGACCTGAGCTATTCGCACAGAATTGCCGCCAAAAACGCCCAGGTTCAAGCTGAGAGGAGGTACTCTGGTGATTCAATCCCAGCTAACCAATTACAATTTCAGAGTGCCTCTGGAGATGCCTCATGCTCCGTCTTGCCAGCAAAGCCATACGAAGAGAAACCAAGACAGCGCCGCCTCTCTCCCGAAGAGAGTAGAGAGGATCTACTGTTAGGATTACAGCCAGTAAGTCAGCATGATGTATTAGTGATCGGTGTCGAGTCTGATATCCTTTTCCCTGCTTGGCAGCAGAAGGAAATCTGCGATCTTCTCAAGGAAGGTGCAAAAATGACGGGTTATTCAAACGGCGACAACATTCAGCACGTGGAATTATCCCAAGAGGTAAGCATGTACGGTCACGATACCTTTTTGCTTTCCCTAGAGCATATTGGAGAGCCGGTGAAGGAGTTTTTGGAAAAATAGACAAGGATGTTATGTTTTCATAACTAGCATAGAAAGAAGGTTGGGAGTTATAGGCATATATTGGTTTTTTTAAGGTATTTACGACATTAATGGACATCAGCGATTTACAATAACCGATTAGAGTTAAAAGAAGCATAGGCGATTGTTCACATATCCACAAGAATATTAGGTTCATTGACTATATATACATATCTACAAGCATCTAACTCGTTTAAATTGTCAACTCTGAAATATCCTTCTTCGCAGCCAACTGTGCAGCAGCAACACGGAATGCCTTCCTCTGTCTTCTTCTCTGCTTTCTCTTCTCCTCACTCTGCTTCTTACTTTCCTTCACCATGACACGGCCCGGCCACACCTCAAAGTCCTGCTGGTACTGTCTGTCCATGTTGAACTCCGACTGAACGGCGAGATCAGAAAGACCAAGCTTCTGAATGGTGTGGAAGTAACGCTCTGGATTGTCCTTCTTGAGATATCTCAGTATTCTCTGTCTGTGTTGCACAAGCATTCTTGTCTTTCTGATTTTGTCAAGGTCCTTTGGATGTTCCTTAACATGTTCCATGAGGTTATTGATCTTCACAGTCATGACAGCTGCCTGTACCTCAGAAGAGCCGGTGTCACCGGGGAACCTCTGGAACTCTTCTCTCGCCAACTTGATGGCAAGCTTACGCTGGTCCATTTTACTGTTGTTTCTAAGAGCAAGAATTCTTGTGATGACCTCTCTCTTGACATCTTCGTTTGCAATAGCCTGCTGCTTCCCAAACTCATCGCCTGCTGTTGATGAAAGCCTTTCCAAGAGGTTCTGCTGTGCACCGTACAACAATGTTTCCACATCCTTCAATACATAACCCTTAGATAACACATCTGGCTCAAAAACCTCGGCCTTCAGTCTGTTAAGAAAGGGGTTACCAGCCCTGCCCAAAACAGGGTCTACTTTATCCACTGAGTCGGCAAGGGACTTCTGCTTGGCCTGGTTCTGTTTCTTCTTCTGTGTAGCACGTTGCTTCTTCAGAGCTCTCGTGGATATAAGAGTTGATGAGGTGTTTGAAAATGACCTAATGGTTGACGCAGATGATACTCTCACTGTAGAGTATGCTATCTGGGGGATACTTCCCCATAATCTGGTGGTAAGGCCTAAGCTCATGTTATGGTAATGCGACTTCTGGGAGGCTGGAGAAGTAAGGCTGGGTTATATACTACTCAGATAGACTTGAGCACCCACAACACCTTCAAGTTGTTTTAACGTAGCGACAGATCACACCTGTGTCTTTACATCTATTAACTACCACCACACACAAATTGAAAGGTTTGGAATTTTTCGACGGTTAAGCTGTAGTGGCCTTACCAATACACTCACCGTACTGCAACAGCACAGAGGTGATTCCTCGGCTGGTATACACCGGGTAACCTGAGATACCACCCTCTGCATCTGCGAGCCGCCAAGTTTGGTGAAGCGTATGCATGTAGGATCTAGTTAGTATTCAGCTAAGATGACCTAAGAGAGAGAGGAAGATCCAATGCCTTTTGTGGGGAAGAGTCTACCAAGGGGAGGATAGTGCTATTCAATACACTTTTTTCCCAAATTAGTGAGTGAGTTTTGATTACTTATCTTGTAAATGAAGCCTATAAATAAAGCCTGTGATGAATACAATCCACGATGGAAATTGGATGTGCATCTAAATATATCCAAAATACTGGAAAATCTTGAATGTTTATACAAGTGTCCAGTGGCGATCCTTTCTTGTGATATGATGCCGATAGGTAACTTTTTTTACTTTTAATAATAAAATTTATGCTGGAAAAAAAAGAATATATCTAAAGAATATATCTATAATTCAAAAACACCTAATGCCCTGCTGGATAACGGATAAACGTAGATAAAGTACGGGACGATCGTTCCAAAGCATATACCAACAAGTTTTTCTAGAGTAGTATGGAAGAACAAAGCGGTGAGAAGATAAAGCAAAAACCACATCGTCACCACAAAGGCACCACCTACTATAGCTGCAATATCCATGTATTTGTACACCGGGCCATCGAATTCATCAGAAATGTTGGTGGTATCAAGGGTAGAGAGCCTGTTTGTGTCCTTAACCATTAGATAACTCCTCAGTTCAAATAAACTGGTCAGACTCCAGGTGCTCAATATAAGAATATGTCCACTAAATCGTATGCCTCCGGTCAAGTCCCCTCCATTGGTATAACACATGTGAGCCGAAACCGGTTCACTTGTAGCAATTGTGCAATGCCCACCTGTGGCTATTTGCACTCTGTCAAAGATGGCATCTCCAAAGAACCACAGCTTGAGTATCACCAGCCATAAGGCCACAATACCCAGCTTCTGCATTTGAGCATAAATAACCTTCAACCTTCGCATGTTTTGCGACGACAATGCCACCGCGTTATTCACATCCTCGGCAGTCAATGGAAGGATGTGAGTATCTTGTTGCACCTCAGAGATGCCAATGCAGTGAGAGTAGCTCACATTCTGCTTGAAATTGATCAACAAGGCAATGGAAACCAAAGAAAAGTACACCGCAAACCAAGCGGTTCCATAATTTGCAAAGCCAATATTCAACCAATTGTGTTCCTGTAGGAAATATCCCGAGGATGGTATAGCTCCCAAAAGCCACAAAAGAAGCCTTATTGCCAGTCCAGCTAGAAGGGTGATGGGATAGATCAAGAGAAGAATCTTTGGATTCTTTGTTACAGACAATAAAAAAGGTCCACTTCCTTTCTTGAATACACTCATAACACTCATTCTGTGACCCCTCACAACCAGACTGCAGTTTTTTTGCTAAACTGAATCACCACTATATAGAGATTAGGCTAGAGCTCCCCGGATAAATATCCTTTATCAACAGAGTGCAGTGCTCATTCATGTGCGGGATACTGAAGCGCGCCTGCGGCTGCATTTTATCAGCGAAATAATACGATTATGTATGGGTTACAGCATATCATCCTATCAAATAATAAAATTATTATGACTTTCATCGAGAACTTAATTGGCTGCTTATGACTCCCAAATTATATATTACACTCATCAATGATATCCGAAAACCTTTTATCTAAACCGGCTATCTTCCCCTTAAACAGTATCTCCAGTTGAGCCTTGACTGTAGCGAATCGGTTTCCCTCTGTTAGTGTATCTTGGTTGATGAAGGAATTTGCTGGATCCATAACCACTACATTAACCACATTTGTGAGATCACATATCAGGATCAAAGTGAGCTTATTTTTAATATGAATCTTGATCTTACTGTAGTTTAGGTCATGTTCCAATTTTGAAGGATACGTGAGTTTGCTTTTGAGCCTCAGTATTGTCTGTCTCTTCTGTTGCAGGCTAATCAAATGAAACCGCACTTCCCTTACGAATCTGTGTATATCCCCATTCAACCACTCTGACTCAAGAGACGCCAAAGGTATAAAACTGGGGAGAGTGGTCTTGAATACCCTCCACTCTCTAGTTTTGAAATCTTTCCGCAGAATGATATAATGAGGCGTTATATACTTGCAACTCTCTTGGTCGTATACATCAAATCTGATCCCCAGATACTGTGGATCCCCTGAGCTGGTATCATCTGCTTTACTAGGATCATTCACAGGAAACGCCGTAACCCCGCCGAGTCGATAGAGATTCTCCAAGTTGATGCTTTCAGTGATCCTCTTCTTTTCATTTTCAAACTTAAAAAATTGGAGTCGAGTCTCCTCATTGTCTTCTGATAGTGCTGAAATCTTGGACTTTTTGCGCTTCTCCTGTCGATCCTCCCACAGCTGCAAGCCCTCTTCCATAAGAGCGCTGATCATTTCATCAAAATACTCATGGTGAGCAGCTGTGGGCTCAACTAGATCCTGGTACGGATCAGCTGCCCTGCTCGAGCTATCATGCCTGTCAATGGATTGTGATGTAATAACTTCTTTTCGGTTCTGCTGTGTGGATGCTCGTTTCTCCTTCTCCTCCTTCAGAGACCGCACATCTGATTCAAGGCCATCATATCTCTTCTGTAGATCACTATACTGTTTTTCCAGCAGTTCTATCTCTGAAGCGAGCGAAGAGATGTCATCTCTGTATTCCACAAGAGAAGTCATGGGTGGGAACAGTTAATCGATAGCTCACACAACACCACCAATCAAAAAGCCTGTATGTCAACGTATCATCGACTTATTGTGGATTCTTCTAACCAACCAGCGTTCTATGGGGTAAAATGTATACATATGTTCGTGCTGTTGATACGTACACACTACATAGGCGCGTCTGGGTTTATGCACCTCTCCATAATGATAACAGGTGAGATTGAAATTTATTATGCGAGCTCATCGCTGGCTTTATAGTGTTGAAACATTTGCTACTTGAAAGAATTAAGACTGGATCAGTTCAGAGGTGGGCCAAAATCGCCAGGAGGAGTCACCCAAACAGAGTGGTCCATTGATATTTATGCGTAGCAATGAAGGACTTATCAGTACATTTTAAGTTCATGAGGGCAGCCCTCGCTGTTGCTGAGGAGGCACTGAATACACATGAAGTGCCTGTAGGATGTGTGATAGTATACGATGGTGAGATAATAGCGAGCGGGGCAAATAAGACCAACGAGACATTGTGCGGAATACAACATGCAGAATTTGAAGGAATGGCGCAGGTGCGAGCCAATTTCCCTGATACTTTCTCCCAGGTGTTTGAGGAGTGTGAACTTTATGTGACTGTCGAGCCATGTATAATGTGTGCCTCAGCCCTACGACAGGTCCAATTCAGGAGGGTTTACTTTGGCTGTGCGAATGATAGATTTGGTGGTAATGGTTCTGTATTCAAAGTGAACACAGATGTCCCTGTGAAAAGAATGCGAGCCTCAGATAAACTTCCACGTGGATATCTTTCGTATCCAGGCATACTGAATAGAGAAGCTGTGATCCTATTGAGAAAGTTCTACCTAATGGAAAATGGGAGTGCTCCAAAGCCGAACTCTAAAAAGGACAGGAAACTCATACAAGATGAGTTTCCCAAGATTGACTACCAGAGATATCTTACTAGAGAGGAGTTTGAAGATTTTTATGGAACAGAAAGATTACCACTGTACGACTTTGAGGGTGTAGGGATAACAGAGATAGCCGAGCTAGTGGAGACACACCATCCTGCCAAACATGAGACAGCGACTATCAACGAAGAGGATGAGGAAATTGGTAGCACCACCACTACCAATACGCCAAAGAGAAGGAAGACAGGCTGACGAGTTATAGAGTATCATGTGAGAATATAGATCGAGTTGATAACAACACCCGGCAATGAATTGAATGAACTAAATAAAAACCAAATACCAAACTATTGAACCATACAGCACTCTCGAAAGAAGAGTATGTATATGCATACCATTCAAGTAAAAGGCGATAATTATGCTGCGGTATTCTCAGCAGTCTCTTGGTTTGAAATCTCTTGCTGATGCTCTTGCCCCTCAACATCGTCACCATTTCCATAATCGACAAGATCAGGATGGTCATTTCCTAATAAAGTACTGTCCACAAGATCCTCAGGCTCACTTTCCTCAACACTTTCACCAGTTGGAGATGTCACGAAATCTCCTTGAATATTGTGGTTATTGCTGTTGCCCTGGACTTCCTTGAAGCCAGTACCATCGTTCTGTATCTTGTTGAATGCATCGCTGATTTCACGGGTGCCCTTTGCTATATCTCCATGATTGAAAACTTCGCTATCTTCCTTTAGATTTGGTGCAGAAGGGACATCGGCGATCAAACCGAATTCTGTATTTTTCCAATCACGAAGCACCCGGGTATAGTGATCCGTATAGAACTTGCTCAAGTCCTGAAGAGAAGTACCAATCTCCTCGTTCTTGATCTTGTCCAATAACGTATACTCTGAAAGAATATCCTTTTCAAAGCTCTGACATAACTTATAAGTCTCCTTAACAGCTTCCTCAAACTTTTCAATACGTTCCGTCAACTTATTGATCCGCTCATTGGTTGGATTACCATGCACAGTGACCGATGAAGAATGGGTGAAACCAGTTGTTAGAGATTCAAATTTTTTCGATAGGAAACTTATCGCGCCTTCTGTGGAGGAGGTAACACTTCCACCGTTCATCAGGTATTGCTTCTCAGCTTTCGCTTTGGCCAGATAACTGTTGAGGGCTTCGTAATCTATAAGCTTTGAGTCACGCAGTTTGATGAGGTTCTTTAGCTGGTTTATATAGTGTTCCAGATCCTTCAGGCTGGTGAGATAATGATAATCAATCTCTGATGACAGAATATTGGAACTCTCTGACACTCTATGAAGATTATCGGCGAATACTTTGAACTGAACAGATATACCTGTAGGGCTAGGAGTACCGGTGGTGCCACCCTTTAACTTGGAGTCCCCGTCAGAAGCCTGGACTGTTTCAGAGGCGGGTGCAGCCTCGAATTCTTGAGATAAAAGTGCATTGAGCTTTGAGAATTCGTCTCCGAACTTTGAGAAATCAGAGGCGAGATCCCCCTGTTTCTTGAGCACCTTCTGATATATACGTTCTATTTTATTAAGATTTTCCTGAAGTTTGTTGCTCTTGTCAAGAATTTCCTGCAACTCTTTTGAATTGGTACTTTCGTGGGTCGGTTTCTTGAAGGCATTCATAATATAGTCTGTTACGGTTTCAATGCTCTCGTTCGTGGATGCACCACCGGCTGCGCTGCCACCGGCACCAGATCCGCCGGCCGAGATGTTCATATTACCACTGATTTTTAGGTTCTGTTTATACGAATTCCAGTAATCTGAGTTCTGAAGGAACGTCTGGTACATTTTTGACTTACGCAGTACGGGGTGCTTCGATATCCTTGAAAGGAAGTTGTTGAGAGAGATTGCCCTTTTGGTGGTGAAGTGATCGTCAAATCTGCCACCCTTGATGTACTCCAATCTTTGCTTGTTAGGTAATGGGGGGATGATACATGTCGGGAAGTCATTCATAAAGCACTGGTAGAGGAAGTTGAAATCGGAGAATCTCCTACGCACGTGGAATTTGGTAGTGCCACCTCTGGAATCGGTGCAAGTAGTCTCGACCAAGTACGAAATGTATGGATTTTGTCCGTCATATTCCTTCAATGGCTTGTGTACAATAGATGTGAAGTAGTAGGAATTTCTGCTGCCGCTATTGCTGTTGTTACTGCTAGCGTTGATACGCTCGTTGTGCTCTCTACCATCATCAGATACCGATGGCTGTGTGTCTATGAGTGTTTGATCATCCTGACTGCTTTCAGTGTCGTGATGCGGAATGGGAGTTCTGGAAATGGACACTGCGTTCGGTTCGTTGCCGGATGCAATTCGCTTGCCATCCCTAGGCTCCCTACCATGTGTTTCCATGGATTCTGTATGTGATTGGTGTGATACTTTAGGGCTCAATTGAGGTGAATTCAAGGCACGACCGTTGTTCGACACAGTTGGAGATAGCATGCTTGGATTCACAAGCTCTGATTCCTCCATGCTCTCATCCCCTTCTTCCTGTATAGGCTGTTCTACAGCCAACGCTGGAGGAGGGGGAAGAGGAGGAGCTGATGCCTGCTCATCCCTGTCCCACTGGACAGAAGAAAACCCGTCAGCCATGATTAATATAAAGGATACAGAAGTGGAATAATTCAGAAAAAAAAGGTTGACCCAGCCAGCTTCAAAAAGAAAATTGTTTCAGGTTGGTAAATTGATGTTATAGTTGTCTCCCCCCGCTAGTGTTTGCCTCTAGCCTTATAGAGTAGCTGCAGCGCATTATCTTTAGCTTAACCACTCACTGCGTAGTCTGTGATATTAAAGTAAGGACGGGGCAAACGCTCGCAGGAGGAAGAGGCCTCAGTACTTGGCGAGACCATAGAAGGCAATATGTGTGGGGAGGCAAGGATCATGGGGCTCGCCTGGCATGGGTGTGGGCCTGGAATGGGTGTGGGCCTGGAATGGGTGTGGGCCTGGCATGGCTGCGCGAGATGATGCAGTATTAAGTAAGGGCTGATATGGTGCTTTATTGCCAATGAGTCCAATGGGTCATAATAGCTTAGCTAACACTGAGGTGAGAGGGAGGGACGTTTAAGGGTAGAATAAGAGGATAGAGAAGATATAGAGGATAGAAAGAGCATAGAGAGAGCATAGAGAGGATAGAGAGCATAGAGAGAGCATAGAGGATAGAGAGAGGATAGAGAGAGCATAGAGAGGATAGAGAGGATAGAGGGAGCATAGAGGATAGAGAGAGGATAAAGAGGTGATAGAGAGAGGATAGAGAGAGACATGTGCCAAAGTGGGGCAATCTCTTCAAAGAGGTACCTAAAACTTACAAGAAATATGTAATAATTCGCTTGAGCTATTTCATTTTTCTCTATTTGGATTTATTGTCCATTTGAGAGATACAGCAGACAGGAGTGTATCATTGAGCCCGTAGGCAGTTAAATGGTAAATGCGGGGCGATGGCGAGGCGAGACGAGGAGCGAGATGTCACTGCAAAGGAAGGGCGCTGCGTTCTGCATATGCGAGAGGCTTAGGTATACTCCACAGAGCTGCTTTGTGGGCTGTTTAGTAGTAAAAAACACTCGTCTCGACGAAGATTTAGGTCATCATTGACTTTGAAATAATATACTGTAATGTAAACGAATAAACAAGATTAATTGAGAAATACGTACAATAAACAATAATACTTGAAACCTACATGCCTGTTGAACTCTCGCTGCAACATATACAGACATGCAACTCTTTCCATATCATACAACTGAATAGTGATATCAACAAGTGGTGTTGACCTTCCATGCCATAACATGCCATAAAAATTTCATGCGTTATCCAACAGAAAGTTAGTGGCGGCGTCGAGCTCCCAGTTGTTCTGTCTCAAAGCATCGATGGCAGCCTCGTTTGAAAAGCCCATTCCTACCAATTCCTCAATTGCCAACTCATGACCCTGAGAGGATGTGTTGACAGCAGCAGGTGGTGAGGAGTACGATTCAGGTTGTACAAACGCAGGAGCCTCGCTGCCGGGAAATGCAGAGGGAAATGGGACAGCTGCAGGCTGTTCATCTTCAACAACGGCAGGAGCAGCGTTTCCAAAGCCAGCAAAGATCTGCTCCCATTCATCGTTCACATCACCGACTGGTGCTGTTGCAGGAGCAGCGGCAGCGGGTACATCAAACACAGGAGCCTGTGCAAAAAAGCTAGTGTCCACAGGTTGAGTTTGACTTCCAAAATCATCAAACTCACCAGTGATTTCTTCTGGAGCAGCTTCCAGCCCTCCAAAATCGTCAAACATGTCCACGTTTGAAGATGCGGGGAGAGTAGCCGCTGAGGACTCTGCAGCAGACGTAAGGGCAGCAGGAGGAGGTATACCGGCAAATGCAAAAGGAAATGGGTTGGAGGAAGGTTGACTAGACTGAGCCGCGTCGCCAACTTCTTTGGCCGCCCCAAGTGGTTGTTCAGAAACCACAGGGGCCGAATCAACAGGCTTAATTGGAGAACGCACCTCAGTGGTATCGTGAAACTCATCGTCTGAGCTTGATTCATCTGCAATATCCAGATCCTGCACGGGAGGGAACTCATCTCTGAATTTTGGCTTGGATTCAATTGGACTAGGCGGTAAGTCGTCATCAGATGACTCTTCCTCCTCTTCCTCTTCCTGTTCTGGCTCAGCAGGTATGGGAGCAACCTCTTCCTGCACAGCATGTTCTGCAACCCCGGTGGATGGCTTGTCAACGGGGGCATCAAGTGTTGGCACTTCCACTTCCCTTGATGGTACCTCAACACTTGGGAAACCACCAGGGATTACAGAGACAGGCTCAAGATCAGCATCATGGCCATCACTGGTAGATTCCACTGGAGTTTCATCAGGCAGTGTTGCATCACTTAGCTCTGTCACAGCGGCTGAAGCAGATACCGCTTCTTGTGCTTCTTGTGCTTCTTGCGGTTCTTCTGTGCCTGCTGTTTCTACTGGCTGCTCTGTTTCCTGTTCTGGTATCTCTTCGGCTTCAGCAACAGCACCGTCTGCTGTTGCTGTATCATCTTCAGTAGCTTCCTCGGCATTCACCATCTCAAATGACTCACCACCTGATGAGGATGGTAATCCATCCTCATCTCTGCCCTCAGAAGATGTGCTTTGAGGAACAGTCTCCGCGTCCCTGGAAGATTCCCCTTCCGCAACGACACCAGATAATACAGCACCTGCCGCAACAGCACCTGCCGCAGTCACAGTGGTGGCGGTGTTCAAGGATTTATGACCCAGCACTTCAGAGGCAGTTGCCGATGACTCATCAATGGTACTCGAAGGAGAGCTTGGAACATCGAAATCACCACGCACAGACTGTGGCGCATTATTCTGGACACTGGATGTGGCAGAATGAGGTCTGATAAACGGAAGGTTGAAAGCGTTGGACGGACCCGACTGAGTGCCCTGGCTGAACTGGAAATCAGAAGTAGGAGGACTACTGTTAGGTGTTTCAGTCTCTGTATTCTCAGTGAAAGCTACAACAGTCTGGGTTGGGGATCCAACGCTTCCATCAACATTGTTAGAGAGAACCGAACCTTCAGCATCAAGTGCAGTAGAAACGGTTGGAGTTGGGTGGCGAAGGGATGGATCAGCCTCTTGGTCAGTGGGGACATCTGGCTTGGCCTCTTCCTCAACGTTTGGCTCAGATGATTCAGTGACTGCCCTGTTTGATGGCTCGACAACACCCGTTGCAAACTCTTCGTCATCAGAATCCAGCATAGCAGTCGGTTCCTCAAAACTCTCTTCCGGTGCCCCACCAGCAACATTACCCTCAGCATCTTCTGTCACTGGAAGGGGTGGAGTAAAGGGGTTACTAGAGCTCGTGGACTGTGGAATAATCTGTTTATCACTGGACACCTCATGTGCGGCATAAGCGACAGCTGCTGTGCCCGCAGCTGCTACACCTCCAATAATACCGCCAATTGTTGCATTGCTGAAGGCGAGCGATTTATCTCCAAACTCTGCGCTCAGACTACCAAACGTGTGGTGATGATCTGTATTTTCTCTTGCAAGGGATTGACGCTTAGCAACGAGAGCTGCATTCTTTGCCTCCAGATCACTGATCGCTTTGCGCACATCGGCAATCTTGAGTATCACAGACTTATTCTCCTCCTCCGCAACCGCAACTTGCCTTGAAGTAACAGCAACCATGTTCTTAGTCTGAGTGAGCTGCTGAGTGAAACGAGAAAGCTGTGCCTGGGTATCGATACTCTGAGCATTCAAAGTACCCAGCTTCTCCTTGAGCGCCTGATTCTCCTTTTGCGACTCTTCAAACTCGAATTGGAGCTTTTGCAACTTGGACTGCTCTGCATGATAAGAAGCTTCTGCCAAAGAGCTCTCCTGGCGCAACTTCTCTGTTTCAATCTTTGAGTTCCTCAACACTTCATCAACCTCAGCAACCTGTTTCACCTCCTGCTCATATAGGGCACGAAGTTTGACCAGCTTCGATTGAATGTCCTCCTTCACCTTGAGGATGCGTTGAAGCTCACCAGTCGCACGTTCTCTCTTCTCATTGACATTGGTTGTTTGAGTGGTTAGGGAGTTGATCTGGTTGGAGAAGTTTGCAATGTCGGTTGTGGCCTGAGAAAGCTTACTGGACACATCGCTGAATGCTGGGTCACTATTTGCCAGGAGATCGCTATTCTGTGGTATTGATGGTGGTGCCGCTCTGTATTGTGTTTGAGCCTGCTGCGGCTGGCTGTAGAAGGCTGGTTGGATTTGCTGTGGCTGTGGCTGTGGCTGTTGAGAGAACTGTGGCTGAGAAGCAGCTGGAGCTCCAGCAGAACCTGTTGAGAGTCCTCTGATTGCCTCGTAATTTGGACCAGGCTGGGATGGACTCTGTTCATCGAAATGTGGCTTATTTTCTCTACCTGGAATGGTAGGTGGAGGGGGCTTGGCAATTGGAACATCTTCTTCTTCGTCTGAATCGTTCAGCAGAGAAGGTACCTCAGCTCTGGGCTCAGGCTTCGCCTGTTGAGCAAGTTGTTGGCCAAAGGTTGATGATGGAACGAATGCACGACGTCCACCTGCCACAGGAGGAGCCACTTCACGTGCAGGATGAGGTGTAGTGGAAACAGGCTGGGAAACAGGAGGAGGAGCAGCGACTGCAGGGGCCGCGGCTGCAGGTGCAGGTGAGGAGAAGATATCGTTGAGCTGTGCGAGATCATCAATTGAAGACTTTGGTTGCTGAGTGGATACAGAAGCAGAAGCAGAAGAGGCGGCAGCCTGTGTACCTGCAGATGCCGGGGCTGCACTGACACCTTCACTGCTATGCACCAATGAAAGAGGCACTACATCTGGTAACTCAATACCGCTGATCTTCTTAGCTACAAGGAACATGGCAATTGCAAACTCCTGTTTGCCAAATGCAGCAGCATCGTGGATATTTGCCAATTCCCAAATGGAGGCAAGAGCATCTGTTGGTAGGCCCGAAGTCATGAGGAATTGGGCAACTTCATTGGCTCCGAGAGTTCCAGTCTTATTTTTGTCAAGACCATCAAAGAGTGAATTGTATTGTTGAAGTTGAGCTGGGATGATGGTCCAGTCATTAGTGGAAGTAACAGTAGAAGCAATGGAAGGAGACCCCGATGCATTGCGTGTTTGCCGTTGTGGGTGTGAAAGAGGTTGAGCGGCAACAGGAGACGTAACCGGAGGAGACAGGGGGGCATTAGTCTGAGAGCCAGCAGACTGCCAGAGGGAAGGGGGCAGAGTGGTTGGCAGCGCCTGCAGACTTCTGTTTAGGAAGCACTGAATCAAGTGCATCGCCACGATGAACTCAGGCCTTACAAGGTGACCAGCCTGCTGTCGATCAACCAGATTCCAGATCTGACCCAATGTGATGGTAGGCAATCTGGCCTTAAGAAAGATGTTTTTAGCCTCCTCACCGGAGAGAACCCCGTTGGTAGCAGCGGCAGCACGGTCAAACATGCGACCAAAGTTGGAAGCGGCTTCAGGAGTCAACGGTGGGATACCGGAAACAACTGACTGGTGATTGATAGGAGCAGGGGTTATTGGAGAGAAACTGGAACCTCCTGTGGAGTTACTCATAGCTGTTGCGATTGGAACCACACCAAATCTCGGTAGTGGACCTACACGATGTGCCAGTTCTGGAAGCGGCTGGGCACCGTTTTGTACATGCCCAATGAGTCTCATTGCCACGCAGAATCCAAACTGGGTAAGAAAACCTGCATTTTCTGGGTCGGCGATGTTCCAAATCTGCCCCAAGACCGCAGGGGGTAGGTTGGTCTTCTCAAAAGTGGTCTTTGCAGCGGCTCCCGTGACCACACCGGAGGATTGGGGGTCAAGAGACTTGAAGATCTGACCGTAGAAACGCTTCTCCTCTGGAGTCAGTGGCTGACCGAGAGGAGTATTGGGGGACACCCCTGCCGGAGATGCTGAGAGATGGTTAGTGTGCGAGAAAGGAGAAGGGCAGTGATTGAGATTGTGTGAGATCTATCAACTCCAATGACTGATGAAATGGCGGCACTTTTGATTTCCGACAAGCGCCATATCCCGGCATCAATAGATCAATGTCCAGATAAATAGTAACAGAATACTTACATGTTGACATCCTAGTAATATGAAACAACCTGTAGAGCAGTGATGGGACAAGCTGCTTGAATTCAATCAGGTAATGCCCCTACACCAGGCTGACGCAAGTGTTGAGAGGAGCCCTGGAGTGACAATATATGCCTCAAAAGCACCACAAGGAGACACAGAGATAATATGTGCACAGCTTTAGCAAAAGAAAAACTTTAGTAACAGCAAAACTGTAAACTATATAATGGGGAAATCCTTTAGCTCAGCAATCGATGGATGAATTGAACTCTCAACCGCAAACCCCAAATGAGATATGACCAAGCTTATAGCACTCTCCTACCCATATGGTATTCGTTTGCCTACATTGCAGTCCCGGCCTGAAGATCCCGAGCCATCAACGGCGGTTCCTACGGGGGAGACTGGGGGAAGGACATGGAGAGCGACAGCGGCAGGCAGACGGATGGAAGACAGGAACAGGCGCAGGCAGTAGGCGCAAGCAGCAAGTCGTGAGCCACACAGGTCTTGGGGGATGTTGGACCGTTAGCCATGCAGAGGGAAGGGAAGGGAGTTGGTAGCTTCTAGCGGATTGAAGGTGGATATTTAGATATACCCTGGAAGGCATTGTGGGTGCATTTTCAGAGAGTGATTTATTGACCAAGCAGTGCAATTTCCTTCCATAACCTGGTATCTCAGTAGGTTTGAGCTTCATAGAAGAAGGCAGACAGGAGCGAGAGAGTCAAAAGATATGCCCTCTCAGGCATTTAATGTCTCCCTCGCCTTACAGACATTCAATGCTCTCTTGCCCCAGACATTCGATGCCTTCCTGCCCTGTCCGTAGAAACCGCCCCAGGCAGCTGGGTATATCTTGCTAGACGTACTGAGTGATGGCTGAATGAATTCTGTGTGGTACATAGTGATGACCTGTGGTGGCGGGTAGTTGGCTTCATCTCCGTGTAGCAGCTGCGAGGCACGTACTGTTGTTCCCCACCGATTATGGGTGCTCATACCTAAAGGTGCATATCATGGCTGATTCAGCACTTTGTAGGATGCATGCGATATAACCTCATCGTGCCATAACGGAGACAGTGTGTGTGTGTGGTGATTTCGCTTTCGCGGATCAGATGAGGAATGGGAGTTTCAATGAAAATAGCAATCACACGGACGTCATATTTTTTATCAATTGAACAGATATAGCTGGTAGAGAGTCAATTGCAATTGCGGGAGTTTCGATCTTGCTGAATCTTTCAACTGATCTTTCGTGGGTGCATTTGCTAGGCTGAGCAAACAATTGACCGAAAATACATCAGCTCCTCCATTTCAAGGTTAACTATATATGCACTCTCTTACAAGTCGTACAAATGTGCAATGAGAATTAGAATATCTTTCCTAGTCGGTAAGTATGCACTACTTGCTCACCCATGTGTCTATCACCATTTGACCCCTTCGAATATGCTGGCCATTCACTGGGCCACTAGCTGGTAACGACGATGATTGCGCCATTTCAGTTATATCCATTGCTAACAAAATCAATAAGCCTTCGTGGTGTCCATATTTCTGTCGGCATATCTTGGATTTGCAAACATATCCCTACCAAATGACAAGCTTCTCCACTTTGGTCTCTTCTTCCTAATGAGTTTCCTATTCTATTGGGTGTTTGTGTTCGAGGCACATTCCATGAGATTCCTCAGGAATCTTTGTTTTGTAGTTTGTACTATTGTTGGTGGACTTGGAAGCGAATTTGTACAGGGATTACTACCATACAGAGAGTTCGATATATGGGATATAGTTGTGAGTTGGAAAAAATGTTGTCTTATCACTGTTGGTTTCTCTGATACTAACCATATTTCAGGCTAACGTGGCTGGCTCTTCATTAGCTATCGTGATATCTGATATATACCATAAGAAGATGGTAGCAAAGAAGAGACAAGAGCGGTATGAGAGGTTACATACGTCAATAGTGGATATAGAGAACCAGCCCGATCCTATGGCTGATACGGAAGAAGAGGATCAAGAGGAAAATGGAGTTGCTCTCAGAGACGTCGAGCCACAGACGATACAAGATCCAGCTCGTGAGACGTGACTGTAGTTTAAACTTTATTATAATATATCAAGATACAAAGATGATCATTATTTTGCCAAATAATTATTGATAAACAAAGAAAGATATAGGTAAATACCAACATTCCCCACCGTTAGTCTTGTTTCTCGAGGTCTTTGAGACCAGAGTTTGGCAATGGCACTGCAGAGATGGTGATATATGAGTTTTGTTTTGTGGCCAGACCACTGTATGCATCATACCAAGCGATAAAAGCAGTGATAACACCAGTTATACCACCAGCCTTGGAGCAGTGTGCATTTGGTGCAAGATCACCAATTGTAAGGAGCAGGAAAGTAATATCCAAGCACACAAAGAGGGAAAAGAATGCAACTGTGGACTTTGCGGAACACAGAACCAGAATGAATGTGAAGATCGTCCAACCAAGTAAGTAGAAACCAACAGCAACTTCGAGATCTCTTGGGGAATCTGCATAAGCATCAGCGATTCCGAACCATGGAATATTGATGGCAGCAAGAGAAAGCCAGAACCCTCCGTAGGAAGAGAGGGCCAAACCACCAAAAGTGTTTTCAAGGGCAATCTCCCACATACCGGCGAGGAGCTGGACAAGACCCCCGTAGAACATGGCTGGGGCCGCAATGATAGCACTGCTCTTGACACCCATGGCTCCTGCATTGACCAAAGAGAGTACAAAGGTGGTCAAGGCGAATGCACACAAACCCAAAGGAGCTGGATTACCAAATTTATGCACTGATGGAGCAGATAGACCTGGATTGAGGGTACCTGCGAAAGCGGCCATAAGCTCACTCCTGTGAAACCTTTGATTTCCAATATGGATATATTCTCCTCCACCACCAGAAGTTGTGATGTGGGAAATAGGAGGCGCTTCACTCATGGCATCAGATTGTTCAGGTTTGTCGTAGAAGTGAGTGGCATGGGTGGCATATCCCACGGGTGTCTCTCCGTTGCTGCTCATTGTATCTGAATGTGTAATTGAAATGAATGCAAAAAAATGGTCTGCTTTTTACTATGGATTTGGTATATAGCTTGACTATAGATGACAATATAAACGATTGAAATCTATCAACCTCAAAAAATGACAGGACTTACTGCTGTAAAAATATTTGATGGCTGAGAACTCCAAGCACACCGGACTGACCCTCCTACTTAAATCCGAATTCAGTGTACCCTTTGGGCTCGGGTGTTATGTGCACTCGACGTATTGCATTTCACACCAGGTAGTAGGTCACCGATAGCAGCTTTTCTGCTATGTTATGTTTTTCACGAGGTGCATGAAGATATGCATGACGCGACATCTTTGCTTACCTAGTTGGGGACAAAAGAAACCGGGTAGAACGATACGAACGGCAGTTATTAACAGAAACCAACGGCCATACAGAAGGGTCCGAGAATAGATTACAGGTGTTCGATGGATATCAACTGATCATAGAATTCGGGTGAAAGGCACAGCCGTGTAATGCATGTTCAAAATCGATGATTTGGCACCGGTTTTGCTTGCCCCTCTCTCCCCTCTGTATGCCGGCGGGTCGGCATGAGTACCATGCATTACTACTAAAAATGCCGGCCAGTTTCATTTTGGTTTTTCCCCTCTCAAACCTAAAATGTATGCGCAAACTGGTGAGGCGCTTCCACTGAGGGGCGGGTAGTGCAAGGGAACATGCACGAAAGCGGGGTAAGGGCAGATTATGGGGCGAAAGGCATTCTGTTGGGAGCACCACTGCAGTTTGGGCTATCGATATGAGTGAGGCGGGCAAAAGGGCAGCACCTCTTAAGCATATATGCAGAGACCTGACGTGCGTCACCCATAAGCTATGAGTGAATCCCTTGCTAACAAAAGGATCAAGCAGAACAAGTAGTTATAAAAGTCGGACGACGTGATAGATTAAAAGCTTGCCAAGAGTTTCCCCACCTCTCCCTTTGGTTTTATCGATCGGCATCTCATGCCGTCGGATCAAGCTGACCAGGTCGGTGGCCGTCGTAGCATCCCGAAGCACATATTATTTAGCACGGAACACTCTGAACTCTGTCCATACTCCCATATAATATCCTGTACAGTACCTACTATATTGGCTTGCGCCTCGGGCGTTTCGTCAGACGGCGTTTGTGATTTATCCCAGTTTTTTGCTCATTCATCCGTAATTCTCTTTTTATGCGCGGTGCAAGGGAATGGAGCTTAGCCACTTTGTTCAGCCTTATCTCTGTCTCTGACACTTTCGGGGTCTGGACGAGCCCACAGATTTACAAGCGAACACCTTCTCTTAAAAAGCCCTCTCTCTCTCACGTTAATATGTTATAAATGCATTTATTTTTTTCTTTCCAAAATCATTTGAACCAGCAAAGGACCACCAGAAAGTTATGAACGTGAAGTAATGGAAAACAGAAACACTGTCCTCATGCAGACCACTGGCAAAGCAGGGTAATGGATATATGACGATTTTATTAGACGAGAAGCAACACGATATCCACACGTAGTGGGAGTTGAACCACAATGCTCCAATGCGGAGTAGAAACCGAAAGTAGAGAATCAGATAAAGCGAAGATTCAGGCCTCGTCAGTAGAAGACCAGCCTGGAGCAAAATATGTTAGTATAAGGCAGAACAATTGGGTAAACCACAAAACCAGAAGTACATTGTCTTTAACAACAAGTGTTTTGAGCTGACTTACGTCATGTTTCCCTTTTTTATAATTTAACTGATGGCTCTTGAAACATACATCCCATATAAAATCACAAGCCAAAAAAGAAAACAGACTGTATATGTAGAATAATTCACGATAAACAGGACTGTAGCAGACTTACCATTCATCAAGAGCCTCAAAGCTCTTCCTGTCGATATCTCTCACCCTCTGCATGTTCTGTTCCCTCGACAACGCAATTGGAGGAGTACCCAGCATCTGCGAAGAGGTTTGTCTTATCTGATCAACCATAGGTTTGAAAGATCCATCTTGTGTGTAATTCTCGAGGAAGTTGAGATGCCAGTTAAGCATATTGAGATCCGACTTGAGATTATTGAGCTCTCTCTGTTGAGGGTCGTTAAGCTTCTCGGCTACAAGTCCATGGTAACGTGGTCTCAAGAGGATCCCTGCGATCAAGAGGGGTGTGGCTAAACCACCAACGAGACCCAATGCACTGAAGCTTGAAATATTGTTAGACATAAAATTCTGGTATAATGTTTATACGTGTATCAACTAGCTGTACTTACGTTGAGTGTGCCTTGGTGAATTCTGTGATAACAGCCATATCTGTTTATAATGTATTGAATGACAATGAGCTAGATCGATTTGGATGCTTCGTAAAGTACTGGATTGCAGTTTGGTATTCAGATCAAACATCTCCACTCGGGGAGTTGAGCCATATATATATAGTTCACCTGAGTCACTCCTTTGAAAAGTGGGGAAGCCTCTTGATCCATTCAACTGTCTGTACCCTAACCACACCTCGTGCTGTACTTCTCCGGGGCAGGGCAGGCAAGAATCTCCGTTCTCCGAAATCAAGATAGAGCCTAAGGTTTGCTGCGACTGTTCCTTTGGGATGTGCAGCAACTGATAGCTGATCCAACCATACTGTGCCATCACGTAATGATTGCACAACTCTCGGGGTGCTGTGATTCATTACTGAATGGCTGCCTAGGTAGTTAGTTGCTCAGTTGTATAATACCATGTCATGTGTATGCATCGCAGTTCAGCCCTTGAACTCCGAGACGGAAAACGTGGGGAAACCAAGGGTGAGTCAATCGCATGCAGAGCGAAATTGTCGGACTCCTACGATGGCTTCCGCACGCATACATAGTAGGGATAAGGTGACCTCATACTAATAGTTTGCAGTCATAGACGAATCACGATTGAAATTGGTGATGTATTTCTGCATGAATCATTCTCAAAGTACCCTCTGTCCCCGGGGACCGTAATACCCAGTATATTTTTCTTCCTTGGGAGGTAGAGTAAGCGTTCCAAGGCACGTCGTGTACATCCTTGAGCCCTGTCATCTACTTCTATGCCTGCCTATAAGGGTATCCATAGTCGGAGTCCGAGACACCATTGAATCTCTGATTCAGCTACAAAGAGAATGCGCTCTCATATAAAAATAAATGGGTGCTGATTTCTTGTGACATAATCCAATTATTGTAACCAAATCCTGTTTGCATGAACACTTCGATTCTGTCCACTGTTGGCTACTCCCCTCCTCTCCCCTCGCTACTCAAATTGGGTTAAACTTGGTGCTGCCTGCTTTGTATGTGTGACCTCAGGCTCGCTCCCAGGATTTGGCAGGTGCAGGATCAGTGTGTATCTCATTCCCCACATTTACATGCGTGGCTTATCGTCCTAATGTGCCTTGCAGAATTACCACCTCGTGCTGCAGCTACACTCACCTCTACAGATCACCGCCATGCTGAGCACAGTGCCCAAAACCACCTCCTATACGTCTTGAAGGCGGCCGGGGTGTGCCCCGGACATTCAACGGAATACCCATTGACATACGGATACTGATAGCAAACTGAAGCGGCACCGCAGGTTGAAGCTGTCTGATAAGTCAAGGTTCAGAGCCCACATAATCCCCCGACTCGTACTTCGATATCTTCTCCTGTGTCTGCTTGATGTGGTGTGATCAACAGAGCCGGGCCCATGAGAGAAGTGACAACTAAGAAGCGTACAGAAACTCTATGTTGACACTCTGAGATATCACTATGCTGATTTCCCCGGGTTGGACTTAGAGAGAGTTACGCACCAAAGAACCTTGAATCAAATACAGGCATTGTGGGTTGAAATGCGGAGTCCGATCTGTTGCCAAATCTTACTGATAGGCTTGTGCTCTTGAACCAATCCACTTTATCGTCCTACAACACGAAATCTATTTTAGATACATCACGTCTTATGTGATTAGTATCATATAATTCAATATCCCCATTTCAGTCATCAATCATAAGACATTCGCCTAGAGTCTTTGCCCATGAACATGATGAGCATGACAAACGAAAGTTAATGTAAAACAGTAGAGAAAAAAACGTCTAGCTAAAAGAAACCGAAAAAGACCCACAATCAAACCGATGCACTGGAAATTCTCAAATACAAACAAGCCAAATACAAGCCGCGATGGTCAAATCGCTGTCGAGAAAATATAAACAAGTCAAAAATCAAAAAAAAAAACATAATTAAAATGCACCAAAGGAACCTTTGGAAGGACAACTTTCTAACCTCTGGTCAGAAAGTGCAGGTAGACATGAAACTACTTCTTTTCTTTCTTGAACCACTTCTTGAACACTCCGTTATTAGCTGCGCCAAAGCCGCCAGTGAGGCCACCTCCCAGGGTTGCACTAAGACCTCCGGGTGACCTTGAACCCCAGGATGTGCTTGTCACATTACTGTTGCTATAGGAGTTGCTGCCACTGCCACTGCCGCCAGTACTGCTTTTCCCACTATCCATGCTCATACTCTTAATAGTTCTCAAAGGAGGTCCATCTCCGGCACTGTTTTTCTTCTTTAGATCATATCCTCCACTTGAATGGCCGAGGGAAGAACTCATACTCAAAGACTTAGTCTTGTAAGGCTTATGATCATAAGGACTCTGAGGCATATAAGGAGTCACACCGTTGCTGCTGGAGATAGAACCTCCAGTAGAGTTGGGGATCAACGACTTCACCATTTGAATTTGGGTGCCTTCCTCGAACTGAACCTTCACTGGTGACTTCACAGCACTGATACTTCCCGAAAGTACCTCCTGTATAGACTTGGATCTACTGATGTCGGAGTGTGATGCCAGCAGATCTACGTATGGGGAGTGTAAAGATTTGTATGATGGCTCCGATGTTGAAGAAGAAGAGGAAGAACTAAGCACATTAGGTGAAACTGCGCCACCAGTAGAGATAGTAGTGGCTACTGAAACTCTATTCCTGTTTGCTCGGCACGAAGTCTTTGTTCGTGGACTTTGAATGGGTAAATCATCTGTTTGGAAGATATCCTCATCTTCTTCAAAAGACGAATTAATAGAGGCGTCCTCGTCGTCATCAAGCTCACGATTCTCATCGGAGATAGAGGCGTCCAACTCGCCATCGCTGCCATCGATTGGGTCCTTACTGGTGGTTGATGACGTTCTCATACCTGAAACAGAGGGTCGCAGTGTTGGCATACCCGCTGAACCATCTGATGTTGGTTTGAAAGGTTCATGGAAAGAAATTCCCTCTGCTGGTTTCAATTGCTCCTTGGGAAATATCGCATACGGAAGCTGCGGGTCATACTGAGTTCCGACAACAATCACCGGCACAGGAGACTTTTCGATTGCAAAGGAACATAGCTTTACAATGGTCTTGTTCGACACTTTGAAACGGTTATTGAGGCCCTCGCCCCATACACCGGTGGTAGCCGTGTACTTCGAAGGCCTCCGATTGTAGTTTTGTGTACCAGCGACAACAAAGTTTGGATTATATAGCCGAATACCATCTCTCAATACATCCTTTGAAGAATCACAGTTTATAAACTCTACAGTCACAGCGATCTTCAGATTTGTGTTGTATGTCCTTATACGATCAATCACGTAGTTCATTACATTCTGACATTTGCTGCGTGCCGTTTCGAACGAAATGTCAAAGTGTTTAACTGGCTCATATAAACCTTTGTCATGCTCATTTTCCAACACATTAGTAGACCTAATACCAACGCTTGATTTCTTTGGGGGGTCTGTTTCTGCAACATTGACGTGCGCAGCAACAACTAAATAATCACCATCAACCAGTAGATCCCTAATGGCGAAATCAATTGTATTCCAGGTATGCCTCCTACCGGAGATAATTGCGAGTGCAGTTCTGTTACAACCAGAGATAGAACGGGGGTTGCGTACAGCTAATGCAGAGTTGAGGTTCTTTATATAATTAGCCTTGACAACAGTAGTCTGGTCCTTACCTCTACTCTCAGACATCGCATAGTTGATCTCTTCATCATCCTTTTCAATCATCTTTGGAAAGTCTCTATGCTTCACAGACAAGGAGCATGCACCATGGGATATGACAGGGCGAGTTGGATAGTCCCTTGAGATATCCTTCAAGGCAGGAACACCCACCACACCGCCAGTACTACCACGACGAGGAGGAGCAGTTGCAGCAGCGGCAGCAGGACCAGCACCTCCTAAGAGTGACTTCTCTGATTTGAAGCTGAATTCACCCACATTTACATTCATCTGTCTAAACTGAGAATCAAGCGCTACAATTTCTTCGTCAGTCATCTCCACAAGAGACTTCTTCCTCAACTTAGATGGTGTTGAGGCGCTATCTTTGCGCTTATTTGAAACAACTTCATCACTATCATCATCTGAATCATCCGACAGGATGGCTGAGTCTCCTTCTTTCAAAGTTGTGCCCCTCAGAAGTTTGTAGCCACCATTTGCAGCCATATAACCGGATGTAGCGATTCCCTCAGTATTTGAATATGGATAAATGTCTTTGTGTTTCTTGAGAATAGTCTTAGACGGCGCTGGAGGAAGCTTGGGTGCTACTTTGCGCCTCCTTGCTGTGGAAAGTAGCGAAGGATCAGCGTAGTGTTGAGCAATGTTGTTAATGGTTCCCCCACCATACCCCAAGTCCATGTTCTGCATTTGTTGGCGCCGTCTGGCAGCCGCTGCGTTAAAAATGTAATCATCTGGGTCTTTGAACTGCGGTGGATAATGCAAAGGTAAGGATGGATCAATGAAGGACGGGTGGATGTCGTTGAATGAGACCCGCCTCGGGAAAAATGTCGCCATAGTGAATCCTAAGTAGGCGTTTGTATAGATGTATAGATGGTGACTTAGAGCTGTAGTGGTGACGAAGCAAAGATCGTACGACTAGATTCGACACTAGATTTGTATCGCAAAATGAGAGAGAAACACCATAAAGTATACATAGGTTAAAGACATGCTCAGGTCCAGGCAACAGATCCCCCCTCTTCAGGCCGCACATATTTAACCAGAGTGTCTCCAGGCAACGAGCCAGAGTATGTTCCAAGTATTTCGTATGGGCAATCTGATGGGCCATGTGAGGATACCGGGGAAGGCAGCCCCACAGTGCGTGATGAGGAGACACAAGTCGTGTACATGTATAATATGCAGAAGGGGTGCAATTCTAGTGAAACAAAGGTGGGGTATTTAAGGTGCGCAGAAAGAGCTCCACCTGGACTAAGCAGAAACGAATAAAACCTAGGAAATTCACATCAACATAAATTGATAAACCATAGATCGATGATTTTTTTTGATAATGTTGTTACCGTAGATATCTCATGCCTATATGGGTTGATCAAATGATTCAGCTCTACACAGGTTGATTTGATGGGCGATGGCTTGGTTGCTCTACCTGCAAAAAGATGACTGTTGTTAATGCAAAATGCTGTATACGAGAAGAAGGTGCATTGGGCGGCGCAGTACAGAGCTCTTACCCGACGCAATGAACATGCATCACCTTATTTTTCCCTCTAACTTCGACCGCCTAAATATGGGAGACAGTATGTATGGAAGCGTATTGGGTGTGGCGAGAGCCAGGGGAGAAGGTCACACTGCTTCCTGTCATAATCGAAAAAGCACGAGGAGCAGCAGCATTGCACCACACAGATGAATGAAGGCCAACTCCAATTGGCTGGAGATATAACGTGATCTGAGATTCACAGATGCTTTGGGTATTCGAAACAATTACCACAGAAGAAATGTGTTGCAAGCAAAGAGAATACATACTGAAAAATACGTAAGGGATATTAGCCACTGCGAATCTCTATCGTCGATATGCAAGAGGGGCAGCCGGCTTGGATCCCAACCCTCTCGCAGTGGCCAGCTGTGCAGTATTGTGTACTATTATCTCATGAAGGGTTCAACGTATCATTGCTAGCTCATTAGACAACCGACCGCGATTCCATCATTGCACGGTTACATTTGAGGATCTCCAAAATAACCATATCCTTTGGTTTACTATCTTCAGCCCGTAGGATTTCTCTGTTTCAATCTTCCGGCAGATTGCCACACCCCTTCGCCTCTGCCAAGAAATCCGACGAGCGACAATCGCAGTTCTAGAACTTGCAGCGGCCCGTTTGCTCATCTTTCACGCTTATTAGCCCAGCTAATAAATAACATAACAACTACTCTCTAGGCTACCGCAGCATTTCCACGAAGATCCACGGTGGCCTTTCGCATGGAGCCCTATATTACCTAGAGAGCACTTACTGTAGGTGATTTCATCTGCCATATTAAATGGCGCGGTAGGCTTATCCACAGTTCTGAAGCGCCTGGGTTGTGTAGTGGTACTACCAAGGAATCGGACTTCGATTCGGATTTGGCTTCCAGTAGTCTCGCGCTTCCGACACGATATTTCACGTTCGGACTTCAGCCAACATGGCGTCGCTGTTCCGATTTGTTATAGCTTCACGCTTTAAGAGAAAGGGATAGGTACGGTGTTTATAATGGGGAAAGATCAATCTTCTGGATTACAAATCGTAGATTTTCAATAATTTTAAAAATGTCATATATATATTTCAACACTTGTTCCTCTCACAGGGCCTCCAGATAGTAGCTCTTCTAAAGTTTACGACTTAACAGCTCATTATCTATACTTCATAACCACGTATGATTCAGAATATACTCAAAAGAACACGGGGTACAAGACAGAAGAACTATGTGGTATTACCAATTCTCATCGTTGCGGGAGCCTTCGATCTCGTCAATGTGAGTGGGATGATCACATCTCTTGTTCAGATCCAAAGCCATTACAATACTACGTATTCACAGGCTACATGGGTGCTTTCATCGTATGCTGTGGCCTTTGCCGGGATGATTGCTTTCCTCGGAAGAGTTGGCGATATCCTTGGTCACCACAACTTGTTCTCACTAAGCTGCTTCGGGTTTGCGATCTTTTCGTTGATCAGCGCAGTCGTTAACAACCTCTACTTGCTCATTGTGTTCAGGGCATTGCAAGGAGTGTGCGCTGCTGGAACTATTCCCGCGTCGTATGCAATCATTGGCAGTGGGTTCCAAGGAAAAGCTCTTAAGCTGGCTCTGAATACTCTAGCCGCAGTCTATGGATTGGCATTTGGAATTGGCCTTGTCATAGGTGGAGCCTTTGAAACAGTTGCTATTGGTTACAAAGGTTTACTCTGGGTCACCTTTGGTCTCTTACTGTCGTGCGCCATTCTTGGATTCTTCTTTGTTCATCCACAAGAGACACATGTAGACCCTATTAAAGACCTTGATTATATTGGAGCAGTCCTGCTGATCGCTGGAGCAATCCTGATAGTGTTTGGATTCACAGAAGCAGGAAACAGCTGGAAATCTCCAAAAGCGTTCGTGACACTTCTAGTGGGAATCGTACTCATAGGTGTTTTCCTCTCCTGGGAAACTCTGATACTGGGAACAGAAGCCTTGGCTAAGCGCTTGCGTTACTTTGAAAAGGTGTCTCTATTGATTCCAAAGCCATTATGGACTATTCAGAACTTTTTGCCACTTATCCTTGCTATCTTTTTAAATTACTGTGCACATTTCGGTTTCCTGCTTATCAATGTCCAATATCTAGAGTATGTGGACAATAATTCCCCTCTGATCGCCTCTCTGAAACTCTTGCCCATGGTTGGTGCTCTGGTTTCTGTGAACCTGGCAATCGGAGACAAGTACGGAATCGTCTCACCAAAATGGGCGATGATTGCAGGATACACAATTGGAATAGCGGGTGGTGTGCTTATCACAAGACTCAACTTTGAGGTGAAAAATAATTACTGGAAGTTTATGTTTCCTGGACAAATTCTCGCCGCACTTGCCTCCAGTTGTTTCTTCGTTCATTACTTATCCATGCTCATGGCTGCAACTCCACCAAAATACAGAGGAGTTGTTTCAGGAATACTGCAGACCTTTGGACAGTTTGGAACAGCTGTAGTTTTCTCAGTGATCGCATCAATAGTGGGAGAAATTGATCCTGCATCTAAATACGAATTGTCTGCGAAGAAGATGCTCAACAAGAAATACGCAACTGCGGCATATCTTCCGCTAGCAGCCTTTGCTGCAGCGTGGTTGGTAATACTGATCTTTGTAACAGATCCAAAGGAAATACAGACAGATGTGGATACAGAGACAGACACTACTGCCACTGGTGATGTATCTGAAGACCACGAAAAGAGCGATCATGATAATGTTGCTGCTGAGGTTTAGTATTTTGAGACTTAGATAGGAACTGAAACTCAATAGATTAAATGTTGCACATAATCCCATTTAATGACGACAGTGTTGATAGATGGAACTAAGTACAAAATGGAAAAATGCTCTGTATATTTGTTATTATAGTCCTGCAGATTTCCAAACAGAAAATGGTATTTGGAACATAGAGGGATCATCCACATTAATCGAAGCGGCAAAATCGCCTATCTGAGTATTGAACAATACCTCATTGAAAAGATTTCTTGAAAGCTCTTCCATCAGCTTATTAATGGTATTAAGCAGACCATAAGTCGCTTCCTCCATTTCCCATGTGGAAGTTCCCGTCAACTCAATAATAGCTTTGATATTCTCATGAAGCTTAAACATTTCCTTGGCGTTTTCCCTTTGGATATTCATGTATGCTAGAAGTGTAAGAAGACCTTGGAATACAAAACAGTCAATGAAGGGAAACGAATGCCTGAATGATCTGTCAAACTCATGCAGTGGCTCTGAAATCTTCAAAAAGGAAACAAATGCCTCAACGAGCTCTAGAACAAGCGTTGGGTATACAAACTCGGAATAGGGGAAATGCAAGAACGGATAATGTAGCTTACACTGATTAGCCACAAGCAGTAACAGATCTGCATGGACAGAGAGGGCAGTGGAAGAAACAGACTCCTCAGGTGGACTGGCGAGGCCCAAAGTTTCCCAGTCGCCACTTTCTCGGCCACCAACGTTGGTCTCGCCCCCTCTTCTTGCTAACACTTTTCTGTGCTCTGCCTTTAAACTCTCAATCTGAGTGTCCACAGAAATGAGTTCTTCATACTTCGGTTGGCGGTTTGATCGTACGAGAATAGCATTGACATTCCTGATACAATCTATCAGGTTGATCTTCCAATGAGAGGATGCCTTTTTGTGTAAAGTTGGGACAGAGCTTGAAAAACCTCCCTCACCAACAAAAGTATCTCCCATATTCATGGATATACAATTGGGTCTACCCATTCCACAACAAATCATCGCACCATAGTAATTGATGGCCCACCACGTTGGATAGCTAGAGCTGCGTAGGTCAGTACCAAGGGTATGCAGGGATATCGAATAGCTTGTAGCCACGAGCGCAAAGAGCTGCTGCCAACTGAGTTCTACCCTTCTCTGTATATAAAAAAACTCGCATATCAGTATTTGAGACTGAATGGTGAGTGGTGACGGCGACGCGATATCCATTAGTTCAAGGTACCTGGAAACGAGAGAATTAAGTAGCACACCTCCCGTTGCTTGGTACTCTTCTCTCTTATCCAACAAGGCAATAGCAAGAATAGAGAGCAGGAGCATCATCTGATCAGCTATAAGTGGTTGCCCGAGATTCTCTTGAACACCTGCAAAATCCACAAACTGCCTTCGCACCTCCGAAGCCATTCTAGTCTTATCGACTAACCTTCGGATATACTCGATGTTTGCCTCCTCGTCTTCTAGAAACACAGGCAGAGGCTGAAGTGTGTTTTTGACACCCTGATGAGTTTCTCCAGGAGGACTAGAAGGGTTATTAACGGGTTTGTTGAACTCTTTCCTGAATTTGAGGATCATTTCATAGGGTGAAGCTATTGCATAGCCTTTACCATGCAGCGCGGTGGTTCCATCAGACATCACTCTCATTCTTGCACTTAGAGTTCCATTCACGGAAGATGGTGATGAGCTGTGGTTGATAGGAGCATTTCGGAACCGATCGGGATATTTACAGCGTACTCCTCTCTTGATACACCTGTGACATGGAAGGGTCCGATCACACTTCACCTTCTGTGTTCTGCATTGGGTGCAGGATACAGGCATGTAAGAAGACATTCTGTGGGGGATGAACGATATATTGTTTTGTCTTTAAAGGTATTCCTTCAACTTAAAGAGCCTCTCTACAACACGAGATAGAAAATCATATATAAGCGAAGGGGATTTCTGGGGTAACTTAAAGTGGCCAGAATCCCTAGTCGGTGGAGTTATCTGCAAGAACAGTGCGTATACGGAAATTCTGTGCGAGATCTCGGAACACCGATGCAGTCCTGCATAGCATGAGCCGCACGCTGTAGGACATGTCGGTCGATTGGAGCGCCGGGTTTAGAATTATCCAGTATTTTATGATACACCGAGATTGTTAATATATATATGTATATATACACAAATATATAAGTTCCACATCTCTAATTGACGATAAATTATTTGTAAAAATGCTCTAGTTTGTCTATGAGTGATTGTATAGAGATCATACTCCCTAAACCATACAGGTGACTACACCATGTCACGGCTACAGTTTGGACTCGCGTTTGGCGTCATCCGGAATGATGGAAAGACCTTCCTGAACAACGGTGGCAGCCAACTTGCCATTTATGCCAAAAATTTCACCAAACATCAGAGCTCTGTTCTCACCGCAACGTAGACTTCTAATGCAGAAAGACATCCAATCGTCTGAGGTGACATTTTCGTGGAAGTAGAGCGTGTGGTCCAAAGAAACCGAGAACTTGGC
This sequence comes from Kuraishia ogatae, assembly GCA_003706285.3. NCBI lineage: Eukaryota > Fungi > Ascomycota > Pichiomycetes > Pichiales > Pichiaceae > Kuraishia > Kuraishia ogatae. The sequence goes on from PPKV03000006.1 coordinate 54,133, forward strand.
AGTGAACATCTCTCTATGGTTTAATCTCATGTTTGAAGAAAGGTAAAAGTAGTCGGAAAGGTAGGCGATAGCTAGCTCGTTGAATATTGAACCCTGCTTTATGAATGGCTTGGCCTTCACCCAGTATCTGAGCACTCTATCACTGGGGTCTATAAACTTCTCCTCTTCTGGGATCTGTGTGGAATCGAAAAAATCTGGCTGGAGTCTCCAAACACACGGTTCGGCATCATAACTCTCCTGCAGCATCTTGGGATGTTTGGATAGACGCTGGAGGCCATCGTTGTGGACTGAGTTCTTTGCCCAGTTGAGAAATGCCTCAGATTGTTCTAAACAATCATCAGGTTTAGGAATGTCTACACCGACAGTAGGCGGTTTCCTCTGGTAGTGAAGCTGAGGACCCAGCCTTTCAGGTGATGAGGATCCCTGTAGTTTTCTTGCTTGGAAAGAAACTGTGGTCATGAATATCACTTTATCAAATTGATATATCTTCACCTGACGAGTACAATAATTCTTTCCGTCTCTGATCCTCTCCACTCTGTACTCGAGGGGTGCAGTTGGCAGTGCAGCAACAAGGAAGTTGCAGTGCATGGAAAATGGCTTAAACTTTGTGTGCCCACCGTTGATCATGTATTCGTGATTTGCATGTTGTTGAGGGACTGTTGTGAGAATTGCGGCGTACAGCGACTGGGCAACAAGGGTGCCTCCAAATATTCCACGGCCGGCAAATGGGATTCGCAGCTCATGGCTGTTTACAAAGGTGTCTCCGCCAATACACTCTAACTCCAGAAAGTGCTCCATTGGGATATGCTTCTTGACGACAGGTGTTGCTTCGGTTGATGCACAGGCACGCTCGAAATTCGTATGATGTGAAAACTGCCTTGAAAACTGTCCTGAAAACTGTCTTGAAAACTGTCTTGATATATTCGTCAAGAGAGGGCTCCTATTTGCTTCTCCTCTAAGTTGGGTAACAGGACGAGAGCTGGAAAAGGAAGCCAATAGCTGATATCTGTAACGAGGCAAGTTTGAGGTCTCCACAGTTGAAAGACTGGTTCTACTGGAAAACTTTATGTTGCTGATAATAAGGCTAAGGGACATGCCTATTATATTATCCTTGTAGAAGCTTGAATGAGTCCAGCCCTATGCGATACGGAATCGAGACTACCTTATGAGATCTCCTGCCCTCTCGTACACACTCGTACACAGTCGTAGCCTCCTCTCCTACACTAACAACTCCGCTGCGTCCCCCTCTCCCACTCGGCAACCTAAAGCGCATGCACCCATTAGTTGATGTCTCCATGTGACACGGAAGCACGGCTTGGTGGGAAGCTCCCATCTAATCTTGCCAGGGCAGAGCACACTTAGGCTGAGTGGGCATTGTGTCTCGTCTCGTGCCGTGCACGCTATCAAATGCGGGTGAACATTTGGATGTAAGCCCGTTTCTTCTGCCGGCAACAGCAGGTAGATTGCACGAGCTGAGTAGAAGAGGAGAAGGCACTACAGGACTTTGACAGTCAGCAAGCGGGAGAGAGGGGCGAAATAGAAAACAACCCAGGCGCGTTGTTAGTAGCAAGAGGCCTCTGGTGTCTCTTCACATGCTGCCGAGAAGATGTGGGGTTTATATAGAGTAGAGTGGAGTAGAGTGGAAAGGAGGGGGTATTTAGACAATTGAGCATGTGACTTAGGTGTAGCATTTTTTATTTATTTCCTTCTATGGATTTGTGTCTAAATTTTACTATTGGCTTGTGTCTAGAATTGTACTGTGAATTTGTATCTACTATTTCAGCATTATGTAGGAGAGAATCAAAAATAATCAGTTGTTGATATATTTATCCATTGGCAAATCCATAGTTCGTGTATTGAGAGTCTTGCTGTGTGCTCTTGTTTTAACTATCCATTACAGTGAGAGACTTTTCTATGCTTGGCCGTGTGAATCTGATTCTTTCGGATCAGGAAGTTCTGAGTGGTCCTGCTGTTCATACCCTCACGCCCTTGGTGTTAATCCTGTACTTTGGATCCGACTATGGTGAGAGCAGGCTTCCACACTTGCAAACTGTTATCTTCACCGACACTGGCAATCATCCAGTGATCAAAAGGATTCCACGAGATATCACTCACCCCCAGCATATGTCCACCGTGAACAAACAACAATCCCTTGGTGAGCGTAGAGTCTGTAGCATCTCCAAAGTCTGAATCTGCCATGTCCCATATCTTGACAGTCTTGTCAGTAGAGGCTGATGCAACCACACAGCTTTCTCTGTGATTCCACTCCAGTGCTGTTATACCTCCATCATGAGCCTGGATCGCATGGAGTGGAGAATCCAATCGCCTAAGGTCCCAAAATGCCAACTCGCCATTGTCACTGCCTGTGGCTGCGCAGTAGTCATTTGCTCCGTTAAATGAAAGAGTGTTAATTCCACCGGCACCTCCAGGTATCGATCCCTGTTTAACTGCCAGAGAGCCGCTATGCCCGCGTAACTGTAGCCTTGAGTCAAATAATTTGAAGAATCCATCTTCACCTACTGTGCCAAATAATGCGCTATGGGCAGGGGCGTATTGAACATCATTTACACCCTTGTCATGTGCCACAAAACAGGCATACGGTGACAATGTAGACTTTGCAATTGTGGTTGAATTATTACTGCGTTCCCATTTCTGCATATCCCACAGAGCCACAAGCCCATCCGATGCACCACTCAATAGCTGACCCTCCACCATATTATTCCAACTTAGACCAAACCCGTCATCTGTATGATATTCACATGAAATCTCTGGGCATGCCTCAGCGCCATCTACAGGATTTGAAGGATGCTTTGTCCTATCGTATATGCTTAGCGCACCTGTAGATGTAATTGTGGATATCACATCGGGGTTCTGTGGCATGAAGCGAGCTCTATTGATCTCTCCACGATGACGTATACGTTGTTGAATTGCTAATTTTTGTGGAAGATGCGTTTCAGATGTTTGGGCACTTGAAATGTCCGGTATCGTTGAACCGGTTTGGGAGGTGTCATATTTAAGCCGCGTCATGAACTCTCCCTTGGTATCGTTGTAGTTATCCATGCAATAGTAGCTGGACTTTTCCGCAAGCTGGCGAAAATTTACTATTGACAGGAACTCTGGCATGGTACCCGATGTGAACGATCCTAGTAGTAACCTCTGTTGTAATTGCCTACACATGCTGTTATTGGATCCATCAATCGTCTCGACATCTGGGAACCACTGCACTGTCAAAGAGGGCCATAGCAAGGCAGACGTTTGCATATAGTCATATAGATATGGCGCATTCTTCTTCCAGACTTTGTAGTTCATCTCTGCCTCTGTGACTTCGGCCACCTGGTCGGTTGGAAGATCAACTGAATCTTCATGGTCTATCAGCTCGGCATCTGTGACTGTATCGGGTATGGTGGGCCTCTCGCATTGTATTGCTGAGATTGACATGTTGAGTTCAAGTCACGTAGTGACAGGAGATGCAGTGAATTTCTATGTGATTCTGTTGGTTATGATTGTACGTCAGCCCTACATATAATTGTCCTGAAGGTTAGGTCAAACATGAAATTTCAAGTCAAGTAGCCGGTGGCCGACGTGGTATAGAATGAATGGTATGTTCCAATTAAATGCTTCCTTGCTACACTCAGAAAGGCAATGGTTGACTACTGTCTTTGCCTTGTTGTAACTACTGCTTAAAGGTAACGCGAATAGCTCAGCGTTCTGATAGATATCACCGTTCCCATCTTAGATCTGTCTGAACTCTAATGCACATAATTGACGTGTCTGCGCACGCGTATGCCTCCCATACAAGTTGCCGTACTCCATGAAGAGTTATTTGAGTGGTGCACTGTGGACATTAGTATGACAGACACATGCAGATTGTGTGGTACAGCAGAATGGGTAATTCATGGTAGAGACAATCAATCCATATAAGTTTATATGCATATACTTGCTGGACAAACTCAAAATAAAGGATATTATGAAATATTTTATTTATAATTCTCATAAACCAATAACGTGAAAGTTGAAAAAAAGGCGCTACTTCTTGGGGGGGTGGCCATCTCCAGCTGCTAAATACACATCTCCTCCCAAAGCGATATCATTTTGCAATACAGCCAAAGATTTAATCGCTCCACTCCTTGAACTGGTTAATGAGAGATCTGGTGGAGGCATCGTGACTCTCAACCTCACCCTCAGCTTGCAACTCATTAAGGATGACCTTGGCAAGAACTTTACCAAGCTCAACACCCCACTGGTCAAAAGAGTTGATGTTCCAGATAGCACCCTGGGTGAAGGTGACGTGCTCGTAGTAGGCAATTAGAGCACCCAGGGAAGCCGGAGTGACCTTCTGAACAAGGATGGAGGTAGTTGGTCTGTTTCCAGAGAAGGTCTTATGAGGGACAAGACCCCCAGTGGTACCTTCAGCCTTCACCTGCTCCTCAGTCTTACCAAGCATGAGAGACTCGGCCTGGGCAAAGAAGTTAGATGCAAGCATCTTCTGGTGTTTATTGTGCTCAATTGGGTTGTGGGACTGAGCAGCAAGCAAGAAGTCAGCTGGAATCAGCTTGGTGCCCTGGTGAACGAGCTGGAAGAAGGAGTGCTGGGCGTTGGTGGTTGGCTCACCAAAGATGATAGCACCGGTCTCGTAGTTGGTGAAAACGTTGTGCTTGTTAACACTCTTACCATTCGACTCCATGAACAGCTGCTGAAGGTAAGCTGGGAACCTGTGCAAATACTGGTCGAAAGGAGCGATGAGATGTGTCTGGGCCTTGTGGAAGTTGTTGTACCAGACGGAAATCAAACCACCAAGAACCGGAATGTTCTCTTCCAGTGGAGTCTCAACAAAATGCCTGTCAACCGCCTCGGCACCTTTAAGGAAGTCGTTAAAGTTCTCAAAACCAATGTACAGCACAACAGAAAGACCAATAGCAGACCACACAGAGTAACGACCACCAACCCAGCTCTCAAAGCCGAACATATTCTTGGTATCAATTCCAAACTTGGCAACCTCTTCAGCATTGGTGGAGAGAGCAACAAAGTGCTGCGCAATGTCCTTCTCAGAAGCGGACTTGAGGAACCAGTTCTTGGCAGAGGTGGCATTAGCAACAGTCTCAGCGGTAGTGAAGGTCTTCGAAGCAATCAAGAACAGAGTAGTCTCAGGGTTAAGAGGTTTGAGGGTCTCAGCAATGTGAGTACCGTCCACGTTGGAGACAAAGTGCACACTGAGACGTGGGTGAGCGTATGGCTTAAGAGCTTCAGTAACCATAACTGGACCAAGGTCAGAACCACCAATACCAATGTTGACAATATCAGTGATTGGCTTTCCGGTGTAACCGACCCACTTGCCAGATCTCACCTCCTCAGAAAAAACCTTCATGTGTTGGAGGACGGCATCAACCTCTGGGGCGACGTTAGTGCCATCGACATACATTGGACGGTTGGCTCTGTTTCTAAGGGCAACGTGATACACAGCTCTGTCTTCGGTGACGTTGATCTTGTCACCAGCAAACATGGCATCTCTCAAGGCCTCAATATTGGCCTCCTTAGCAAGCTCAACGAGAGCAGCAAGGATCTTCTCATCGATAAGGTTCTTGGAGTAGTCAAAGAGGATCTTAGAACCGTCAAAGTTGGAGAAGGTTTTGGAAAACTTGGCAAAACGTTCGGGATCCTTCTGGAAAGCCTCTCTAGTAGAGAATCCCTTACCCTCAGATTCAAACAGCTGCTCGAGCTTCTTCCAAGCAGGCAATTGAGTGGTCATTTTTCAAGTGTTTGATGTGATTGGGAAAAGGGGTCAAGTTTGATACAACCAAAAATGAGAAACTAAAAACACAACTTGTGGTGTCTTATAATTTCGGATGCTATGAACCGGTATTTGAATATAACCTCCGATGAACTTTGTTCAAGCAATTGCAATCTCAATTAATCGTGCTGTTGTAATGGCTTGACATAGAAAACAATCGGGGTGGCTTGTGGTAATTATATCAATTCCACACCGAACATCTCCGGCAGCCACAACCCATGCATGCATCGGCCAGCAACACCTCAGGGAGTGTGAGAGAGAGGCAGAAAGGTAGAGAGGCCTCAGACAGGCGGAGAGAAGAGAGATGAGCCTGCAGCATGAAAATGCGAGGCCTGACTGACTGCGTGGAAAATGGCACAGTATCACCCGGTGCACCCAGGCAGGTATGTGTTATGTATGTTGGCAACGGAACAGAGGCCGTTGGTGGCAGAAACGTGCATGATACCAGTTGGCATGGGGAGAAGCAATGCACTGTGCGCGCCAGGTAAGCAAGGAGGTAAGCAGTATGTAAGCATGTATGCCAAAACAGCCTTTTAAGGGGAGTATTACAAAAAGTAAGCATATCTCAGTCTGTTGTGCGTTAAGAGGTAGAGGGAGGAATAGGTACTGTGCCATTCATAGTATGACGGGAGAGACACGGGAGAGACACGGGAGAAAAAAACACGGATTTAATTAATTAATGAGGCCATCCGGTCTGAATGTCGTTTCAGTATATTGTGACATAAAAAGAAAGTGTTCTTTCAAACGGGCTTTGAAATAAAAGCCTTCTTTAGCTACCTCTGGCTGTTCCTACCCATCGCTATAGTAAGATAGGGTGACATAGTGTGGACGATGAGCCCATATTTCAGACGTCAGGAGAAGGTATACGCAAAGAGGGCATAATCGAGAATCGCCTTGCATAAGGGGCGCCAGATTGCGGCACCTCTTCATATCTAGACAATTTTTGTACACCAAGATGACGGGTAGTCATTGGCGTGATTTCTTGAGGTATTATTTGAAATGGTTCAATATTATTCATTCCTTTTTGACCTCAAACGTTTTCTCCAAAATATGATTTGAATATCTGGCTGAAACTGTGCAAAGTAATTGTGTATACAAAGAATTCTACTTAGTGGCCACACAAATTCAAACCTGGTGTCGTTGGCAAATAAAAATAACCTACCAACACTTACCATTACCAATTGGTTGACTAAGTAAGAAGTTGAGTGATATTATTAATCTTACAGGATAAGAGTGGGCTGCCTGGCTCCCCATGACTTACAAATGGTGTTGTTTAGCTGAAGCGATCGGGAAGCACTCGTCCAGTGAAGGCGTTTGATTCCGGCGCGTTTCCGGAAGCTTTGGTGACAACACTACCGCATCAAGTGCCAAAGGCGGAATCGATTACAAGTTGTGTGGGGAAGCATGTTAAGGTTTTCTGTTTTCTGTTTTCTATTTTCCTCCCCGGGTGAAAAGCTTCTCTAAGGGGAAAGCACATCATCGATTCGTAATAATACCCGTAGAGCGTTATGCAATATAAATTAGAGTGTCACACTAAGACAAATAAGCAAAAACAAGACATGGATCACCGCAGTCCTCTCTGACAGATTAGAGTCCACTCAATTCGCATCAAGATGCGCCGGGCTCCTCCGAGCCACCATCCCACACATCTTTGCTCGTCTCGTCTATTCTTCTAATGCTCTGTTTCACTTCTTCTAAGTACTTTCTTATCTCATTGACATCCGCCCCTATAGCTTTAAAGTCATCCTTGTTAAAGAGCATATCCCTGTAGGAGTCCAAATCTATGCCATCACCTTTGGCCTTGTCACTTGCCGGCGTGCCATCGCGGTCCAGTGGTGATCGGCTTCTATTAGGTGTCCCTGTTCTTGGAGACTTGGTCTTTGCAGATGAAAAGTCAAAATTGATATCGTGCACAGTATCGTCTTGGTTACCCGTTTGATGGTTAGCACTGTTAGTGTTATTCTTATCGATGTCGGCACCGACTTTTGTCTTCCATATTCTGTGATAATCCTCAAAGTTGAGGTTTTCCTCAACCGTGGCCATGGATGAAAGCAACCTCACCTGCGACTCCTTGAGCAGTTTTAAGTTTTTTGTATGCTTCTCATCAAAGAAAGAACCATTGGCATGAACCTGCGTACTCATTTTTTTGACATCATCAAGAATATCAATAGGTGTCCATAGCATGTCCTGAAAATCCACCACAGGCTTGACTGAAGGGATCTTGTCATTCGGCCTCAGAATCTGGATAGTATCGTCCTCCGTAGCTCTAGGATTCACACTCAAATTGCTCTGCAGCCTCTCTACATCCCCTGAGTCAACCAGCCGCGCTTTATAATCATAATCAGTGGTCGACGTGAATATATGATCATTAAGCTCTGACGCTCCTGTCATCAACCTGCTTGAATCTTCATTGGTTTGTGGTGAATATATGTTAATATTGCTTGAGCTCTGGTTCGGAGATACAGACTGATCATCTTTCCTCAGCCAATTGGCTGTCGATGCTTCCAACAAGTTAGAGCCACCGGTGGTACCTTGAATAACGGACCCCGTTGCTGAACGATTTGTTGGCTGTCTGAACAGCTGTGCTAATCGACCGTCATCAGCCTCAGCTCCATCATTTACCCTGACACCAGCTGTCTGAACCCTGCCATTTCCAGTGGCAGAACTATTGGTATCTGTGTCTGTGTCGTAATCCTCTGTCCCTGTTCCTGTCCCTGTGGATACACCGCTCATGGATGAGTGGCGGCCCCTTCCTATAGAGGCAACTGAAGGCATATATGCAGATGAAGAAGAGGAACTTGCTTCATATTCTGTTGAATCTGTTGTTGAGCGGTGAGAAGCCTCAGACCGCTGTGCGGAAGCACCAGATCGCACCGTCACAAATGGAGGCCTTTGCATATTCGATATAGTGTCACTCTAATCTACTTGTGGATAACAACAACAATATGCACTATCAGAATGGCTCTCAGATAGATTCATTTCCTCGTTAACATTTAACTCACATCCAAACCACTACAGTGAACTATTTGGCCTCTTCCTATCGTGTTAACATACACTGCGCCTGCGCTGCTTATTTCCCCACCGCGATGAGCTACTAGAAGCAGACTCGCTAACTTCTGCATCAGCATCTCTGTAAATGCTAACGTACACTAAGTAGAGTAAAATAGCACTAGGGGCTAGTGATCCAGAAGAGGTGAATAATACTCACTAATATCCTGTCCCAACAGCTGCGTTGATTTGTTTGTAAGTGTCCTAGAGGAGAAAACGGAACAAATAAACCTGATCTCATCGTTGTTGTACCCACAGCACCAGTGATTTGCTTTGACACCTCTTGAGGCCTCAGTTACCGGACTCCAGAATCTCTCCGCTCAAACCAACAGCACAGATACACCACATAGATGTGGAACCAACGAGAATCCTATAATACACTGTACAAGAACATATATTGATTATTACATGGAGCTAGTGCACTAGTCCAATGCGTTATACACAGGTATCTGCTTCACATCTTCAAACATTCGGCATACACAAACATGACAACTACTCAGCGATATACAATGTCTACTGATCGGTTGGGCACACTTAATCCTGATATCCGCATTGCTGGAACAGAAAGGAAACAATATGTGGCTGACAATACAGGAGGGTATTCTGTTCCGCGTAAACCATGGAAGAAGTTGCTGTGGCTAAGGCAGGGATATCCTGATAACTACACTGATGTATCATTTCTTTCACAGCTCAAGCGTAACTCCACCGTAGTCAATTACTCATACTTCAAACTCATGTACGATTTTGCTATCATAGTGTTACATCTCTCCGTAACGCTTCTGGTTATTCTAGTATTCTATGGCATCTATGACTTACACTGGGACCCTGTAATCCCCACCGCCGTTAGCTCTGTCGCAACCCTGGTGGGGTTTAACCTCTATGTATCAACTTTGAAAATACGAAGAAAGAAGGAGTACGACCAGTTGAAAAGCAAACATACAGATTATAGACGCGATCAATTTAGAAGAAGCCGCCCCAGTTCACGATCTGCCTCTCGTACCAGATCATTCCCTGTTCTGTCAGGTCTTTCTTCCAACGTCATCTCCCGTTCATTCAGTCCAGGTCCCCCAGGGAGCCAAAATCCCCCAGAAAGTATTGCCTCTACGGTCCCACTCAGTCTTGCTACAGCTCCCATCAGTGATTCAGAGCTCTCAAGGTTGATCACAGAACCGGAACCTCCAACATTGGCGATGACAATTAGATCGTCAGTTCTAATTCTATTAACCCTGTTGACGCTCTCCCCAGTGTTGAAATCACTTACTAATTCTACTGCCTCTGACTCTATTTGGGCACTATCAACATGGCTGTGTATTCTCAATATTCTGTTTAATGATTACTCCATAGATTTCAGGTCCCAGCATAGCCAGCAGGCCCAGATGGCACCCTCGGATGCGCAAACCCCATCGGAGGACTTTGGAGGGTATGACAGCAACGATTCCAAACTGGAGTCGAGTATCGCGGGCTCCTATGTTAATGCTGTCACCATTCAACAGCAGCAGCAAATCCCTAACTCCAACCTATCAAAGACCCTGTCTTTATCCAATGCTATTGTGTTGGCATCTCGGTTAAACTCGAATTTGTCGGCGTTCTGCTTCATCCTCTTCTCCATTCAAGTAAATGGGCTGTTTCCCATATTTAATAATTTCACAAGAAGATGCAACTATCAATGTTTCCATTGGTGTCAGGTAGTGGCAATAGTTGTGGGAGTGGATTATGCAGTGTTCCGGATATGTGGAGCATTCTGGTTATGTTGTTGGCTACTGCTACACTTTACAATTGTCATAGTTGGCCCGGCATACTTCATGGCTCTCCAAAAATACAAGGACGAATTACAAGGACCATGGGACCCCGCTAGGCCTATCATCAAAAGCCTGTAGACATCACTACAGATGATTTGGATACGTTCTCGATCCATCGTGTATATTACTGCTAATTGTTCAAAGTTTAGATAATGCATTTGTTTAAAGTTACTTCATCTGCTGTCACAGTTTTGTTGATCATTTAGTTAGTACAAGTTGGATAGCAATATATAGTTACAGTCAGCCATTATTATACATTTTTCTGTCACATCTCATATTTTCTATACATAAAACTAATTCATCAAACCAGTTGCAAACCAGTTGTCAAACTATCCAGAAAATACACCACCTGCCAGACACAAGTTCCTTCTAGTGAACTTGACGTTGAACACGGAAGTCCTTTTGGTAAAATAAACCGCCATGTGGTCAGCAGAAGCAACAATGTCTTTTCTCTTGCGGGTATCGTCTGGTTTCTTAGCAACTGCAGATCCATTGGCAGCTGGTCTGCCATTTCCATCTACGGAGACCGCACTTCCAGAAGTACCCGCTCCTTTAGAGTCGTCATTGATCGAGTCAGTGTCAAATGTAAATGGTTCGGGTTGGGGGTTATTATCACCAGTTCCGCGCTTGACATCCCACACTCTGATGGAGCAGTCTGATCCACCACTTACGAGAACGGAACCCTCTCTTGAAAAACAAAGAGAGTAGATCGAAGATCTACCGTGTCCCTTCATAGTCTTTAACTTGCGTCCGGAAGCAATATCCCAGACATTTATCACACTGTCTTCACCAGCACTAGCCAGCCACCTCCCATCCGGAGACACCGCCAGCGCGTTAATCGCCGCATGACCCATAAAGATACGCACAGATTCACCTCTGGCAACATCCCACATCCTCACGGTCTTATCACTGGAGCCGGTGAACACATAAGTGGAGTTGGGATGGAACTGCACGCAATCCACGTCGTTGAGGTGGCCTGCAAATATACGCAGAGGATAGATGTGGTCGCACGACCACAATCTTGCAGTTTGGTCATGAGAAGCGGTTGCAAAGTAGTGGCCCAATGGGGAAAACTTGACATCCCAAACAGGAGAGTTGTGTCCCTTGTACGAAACAAGGGAAGTATAAGTGTCCATCGACCATAACCTCACAGTCTTGTCTTCTGAACATGAGAGAAGGTACCTGTCGTCTGGAGAGAAACTCATACCGTATACAGCGCCGGCATGACCAACCAACCTACGGGAACCATTTACTGCAACTCCGTCTACACTCTGATTGTGGGGGTCATTTTTCAATACAGACTTGAGAGGCGAGCCGTCAATGCTCCACAGCTTGATAAACGAGTCCTGAAAGCCTCCAGCCACAACTGTGCTATCGTCGTTGAACTCAACACACGTCATGTCGTTGTTGGTATTGTGGAAGGTGTACATGCACACAGATGGCATAGCAGCCTGCACAGAGTCCAACTTGATCTTTGCACGTGAGTCCTGCACCATTGCAATCTCCCTCTTGACATCAACAGCGGTTTTTGTTGGCAACGGAAGAAGCTCACGAGAAGGTGCATCATCGGATGGTTCACTTTTAAAGTTCTCTGTGAACTCATCAACCAGCGTCTTTTCCACCTTTTTATTGGCCTCCTGCTCTTGTTCATCCTTTTGCTTCAACTCCGCTTCAATTTCCTTTACATACTCGGGATCCATTGGCAGTTTTCCGAGCTTTACTTGTTTGCTGTTGAATGGCTCCACTTCTGAGCTGGTGTCGACAGCTCCCTTTTTGGCACTCTTGGCGTCCTTTTTGTCACCCTCCCGTTCCTTCTTGGAAATTGCAAAGAGTTCAGGAATACCCTCAGTCAAGAGAGCCTCGGTGTCGTCAGCCAAAGAATCCCCCGTAGAAAAAGTGTCGTTATTAATCAAAGGCTGGACGTATGAGTTGATCAACCTCAAAATGATACCCCCGCCAACGGCCTCATTCTCATGTAAGAAGTACAAGAGCAGGTTAAGCGATGAACGAGATATCGGCAACTTGTACTTATGGGCACGAAAAGCTCTGGCCACCTCGTTCTCGTCCAGATGATGTTTTAGGGCAATGCCGGATAACTTTGTGATCTCGAACGAATGGAGGAAAATGTGTTCTTCAGAATACTTGGAAAAGAAAGCGCGCGATTCCGAGGCAAAGCCTTTGGATATTAAATCCAAATAACAGTGCACAAAGATGGGATACAAAACCTTCTGCAGCTCGCTCCTGTAGAGATCTAGAGAGGTCTCACACCATGACTTCAACATGGAGTAAGCTCTGGAATACGCACGAGGGTCCTCCGCGGGAGCGGCTGGTCTTATCTGATTTCCAGGAACAGGTACCGCAGGTGTTGTTACTGGAGTTGTTGCTGGCCCTACGGGAGGCACCTGGGCACTTGGCATACGAGAACTTTCCACTCTCAACATAGCTTCTGTTTGGTGGTAACCTTTTTTGTTCAGATACTCCAAGACAATCCTGTTGAGGTCTGCCTGTGAAAACTGCTGTGATGATTTCGCTTGCTGCGCCTGCTGCTGAGCTTGCTGCTGCTGAGCCTGCTGCTGCTGAGCCTGTTGCTGTGCCCGTTGTTGACGTACTGCAGCATTGTTGGTAGCAGTAGCAGCTGTCTGCTGTGTTCGTACTGCCGGTGAACCAGCTGGTGTTGCGTTTGTTGTACCTGTAGCATTAACCGCTCCGGCATTGGTCGTTGGGTGGCCATTCGATGCAGAAGTACCAACTCCTGCATCTTTGCTTTCATTTTCCTGTTTTACAGGCGCCATTATCTATATATATGTCGCCTATTTGGGTTTAGATATGATCTGTGTATTGTATATGGGACAGCGTCAGTTCAATAAGTTCTGATACATGCACTCTTTGGAATTAACGTGTATTCCATGTGATCCCGATGTTTCAGGAAAAACCACAGCTAAATACAGGGCTCGCCTATCAGTTCACTTCAAACACGCCTCCTCCGCTAGACAATCGGAGGACACTAACCCGGCCAACGCAGTTGTACTTTGCAATTACCACACACGCAATGCACTCAAAAAAATGTACAAAACGATATAGTGCCTACAATCTGTTAGAATGTTCTTGTTGATGGATGAATTGATAATCTTTGTCACTACAACGTATTTCTTCTCTCTCGTAACTTCACTCTCGCTCACCATGACAATTGTCAATCATAGTTATCGTTGATGAAGATGGAGTGAGGATGATAGGTACACGACCTTAATTGTTCTGTATGGCACACTGACGTATTGGCGCGCAGGCGCACTCTCATACCCTTCGTCTCGTGCTGGGGCCCCGCTGAGCTCTTTCTCTGCCACCGCATAAGAGTGTGATGGCCGCCATTAGGCTGGGGTTGGCTCAGTTTGGCTGTAAATTGTGGGGAAGATGGGAATGAGGGAGGAATAGATAAATTGCAGGGCCCAACCGATAATATTGGGCGCCTTGACAGAAGGATTATACAGATAACAGATGAAGGGAAACTGAAGGAACACTAAAGAGAAACTGAGGAGAGATAATAATATATTATTCAGTTCATTCAATTCGTTAGATCATTAAATAATAGCTAGACTATATACGCTACTCATCTATCCGTGAGTAGGAGAACAAAAACTCTGACCAGTCGAAATTACCCTCGAATGCGGGACCAGCGCCAGGTGTACCTGCACCAATGCTTCTGAGATCATCCATCAAGCTGTAGTAGAATTCGTTATCTGAATGGATCGAATGGTTCAACATCACTTCCTCGGTTGACCTCACTGCGGACTCTGTACCGGTTACTGCTATGGGTAACTTTGCCTCGACAACAGACAGTAATGGTCTTGCCTGTAGGGCCTTCTCTATAACCTTTGTACATTTCAACGCGTTTGGCCAGCGATCGGATATTTTGTTCAACTGCCATAGCAACTCGTTGAAGTTGCGCCTAATCGTGTTGTCCGCTGAACTAGTCAAATACACAGAAGCAGCTGTGAACAATGTGTGTATGGCAATGTTGGCAATTGTAGTCAATGAGTAACAACTCGAGTAGTATCTGGCCAGCGCAACTATGGTATCAGCAGATTTGACACATATATCTGACGGAGTCTGTCCATCTTCTATCCATGAGATCTTTTTGTTCTGCTCCTTGAGCGGTCTGATCAACAGTATCAGAGCAGTGTGATACTGCATATGCATGAGAATCACACACGGCAGTGAATGTGGCTGTGAACTTGAAACCGATTGTTTAACTGAGCATCTCGCATAGGGGGGTAATTGCTTGTACCAACTGTTGATCTTGAAGTACAGAATAGGTAGCAATTCCTCCTTGATAGTACCTGAAGATGGATATATATCTTTGGAAATAGAGCCTATAATCTCCGTCAATGAACAGATGTAGTTGAAGACTGAATTCTCATATGACAGACGTGGCTCCCCAAAACTCTCACTCTGTGAACAAATGTACGGCCATTTTGTGTACTCTTGGGACCCCAGGACGGGGATGCGTGGTACAGTTATAGATGAGGAAGGTATTGCGGAGTCACGGCCCAGGTATATAGACCAGCCTCTGTCAAACACGTAAAGACCCCAGAAAGTCTTGAGCCGAACAATAATGTCATCAGAAGTTAGAATACCTTTGTCCTTCAGTTTAAGCGATTCTGCGCTATGTAGCCCCAACTCTTGCGCCATGCGAATACTCATCCCGGACAAAAACCAACCAGGGCGGTTATTGCCACATCCTGCCTCCCTTGAAGCCATGAGCATCAGACCTTGACAAGTTGTGACTCTTGCCTTCATGATGAGCTCCTCTTCAGCCCCGAGCAGCATGCTTTTCGCCTTCTTGAAATAAAACTCACACAGGTGTGATACCTGGAAGCGCTTGGTGCGGAGAATCCTGGAGATAACGTTGTCATCAGCATAAAATGACCCATGGGCGAGAATGGCAAAGAGAAGAAACGTTGAAAAGAACTCTTCTTCTCCGTTCATCATATCTCGAATGAACAGGTCCCGATCCAAAATCATAAAATAGGGATGCTGCCACGTCCAATACAGCGAAAGGATGTAGTCTATGAGATCCCCATCATACAAAATTGAGTCGTATTCTTTCCCCCGTAGTATATCTCCAAAGAGTTCTCTATTGTTGGTGAATGATTTACTGGGACTGTGCTTCTTATGTAAAGTGGAAGGCATGTTGGAGTCGGCCAATTGCAAGTTACTTGTGACTCCTATGAATGAGAGGGCACCATCCTCCATGGTCACCACGCTATGTACTGTAGGGTAATTGACCTTTTCATCCTTCACAACCGACGTGTCCGAATTGCCACTCGTTGTCGGGGATTCATGAACCGTTCCCAGAATATCTGCTTCTGCTTCAATGGCGCTCGGACTTCTCCACAAATCACCAACAAGCAGCTCTTTCTTGAGGCTCTGCTGCATTCGAAGAAGATCGTCCCCTTCTGCTTCGCACAGCTCCCGCAAAGCCTTCTGGTATATTACCAGTGACGCTTCCAGAGATCTGACATATTTTGGTGACGTATTACGACGCCTATCGGTTGAATAATCGTAAAAGCACTCTGTGCTGCGCTTAAGGCATGACCCACAACCGCTCACAGCTCCATCGCACTTCAATGAAATGTTAGTATATCAATACCAGTATTGGTAAAAATAAACAACACACAACAATCAACCCGCTTCCAAAAAAAAATAAGCCTTGGTTACTCACCTTGGTCCTGCGCTTCCTACACGCTAAACAGGCCGTTCGAACATTCACCCTCTTTGGGGGGTCGCTCTTCGGCATCTCGGTCTACTCAACGTAAACAAAAACTACTTCATAAAGACAGATTGTTCCTCGCCAGTATCACACCCAACGAGATATGGTGTCTCTGTGCTTTCAGAAACTAATCTGTGTCGCTACTCTTTGAAATCCCGTGTGATTGGTCTTTCAATATCGAATATCGATGGGCTTCTTGTCTTGTCTCTAGAATAACTGCGAGATGGTGCAGACCCCGCCCCTCTTTGCGCATACTGTGGGGTGCCTGCAGACACTTTGTATACGGAGGCTTCTGCTGCCAGGAGTTGGAGGCCTCGCTTATTATATGGGTGCATTATGCTTGCTAGGGTTAACCAATACCTAATAAACACAAAACCATCAATTTTTTCCTTTATGATACAAGGGGTATCGAACTGACTGTGTCGGATTGGGCGTGTCGAGGTTGGTTGAATTTGCCTTGTGGTTTGTCTATATATAGTAGTGATCTAAGTAAAGGGATCTAGGCACGGCCCTGTTGGGCAAAGAAAAAAGCGGTTGATATATACGTTCAAACATATTTTTTCTAAATACCATTGCATTGAATCATGGAGGTAATTGTTGTCCATACGCGTGCAATCCTGTATTTGTATTCAGTTTCAGTAGAGCTCAACACGCATGGTCTTGCATATGTAAATTATATATAATCTAACAAGTCAAATATGAGTCTGAACTCCTCTGCAACCTTGGCTCAGTTGTCAAGAATTACATCCTTCACACACTCCAGAGTCTCGTATCCAGCCCCAAAAGCCATACCATTTGTGAGAAGCTTTCTGAAGTTCTCACCGGGGGTAATCTTCCCCAAGACAATCGGTGTTCTTGTCTCAGTGTTGCATGGGACCAGAACTGGTCTGCCAACCATTGCTTCCATACCGAACCAGGCAAAACTCATCGCTTCCTTTGCATCACCTGGCACACCTGCAGCGTCCAGTCTTTGGACGGTGGTATTGGGAAGAGCCTTTTTAAGATAATCTGTAATATTTGGGTTTTTGGCTCCACCACCACACATATAGATTTCATCCAGGTTTTTATCTTTGGGGAAAAACTTCTCAAGACCCAAGACGATACACTGAGCAGTGATTCTGGTAAAAGTAGCAACCACGTCGTTAGGTGATGCACCCTTTGCTAGCAAAGCCTGGATCATATCATGAGCCTGAGCATCACCAAAAACTTCACGGCCTGTCGTTTTTGGCATGTTGTGACTGAAGAACCAGTGAGTGTTAAGGTATTCATCCACAAAATCTTGGTCTACGGTCCCTGCTTTTCCCATTGCGCCATCCTTATCATACTCTTGCTCACCATTCGTGAAGTAACGAACGGCGGCATCGATGAAAACATTTCCTGGACCGGTGTCGAAATCAAACACCTTCTCAACACCACCATCGCAGTCCGGAACCACAATGGAAGGGTTTGAAATTCCACCAATGTTAATAGAAACGCGGTACTTGGTGGGATGGTGAAGAGTTAGTGCATCGATGAAGCCAACGAGTGGAGCACCTTGTCTTCCATAAGCCTGCTCGTGGATTCTGAAGTCGTGCACAACTGTCTTGCCCGTCTCAGCGGCTATCACCGTTGGTTCGGACATGGTCAATGCGGACTTGGTTTGTCCTTCGAAAGGCATACTCAACAACCAGATGGTTTGTCCATGAGTACTGATGACGTCCACATCATCCAGAGTGAAGCCATTGTCACTGAGGAATTTTTTTGCAGCCCAAGCAAAAGTCTGGCCGAGCTTCATGTTGAGCTGCGAAAGCTCCTCGGGTGTTGTTTTGTTCTCTCTAATCACCTTGAGAACTGGATTCTTCATCTTGGAAGGCATTGGAACTTCCCCATACTTAACAAGCTTTAGGTGTAGCGTTGACTCAGGGCTCTCTTGTCTGAAATGGCAAAGAGCACAGTCAATACCATCCATAGATGTGCCACTGTTCATACCAAGGACACGAATGTCCAAAGGAACAGAAGCTTTGACAACCATATTGGAAAGGATACCTAGCTGATCAGTGTGGCTTTATTTTTTGTTTATGGCAAAATTGCAGAAATGTGAAGATGAAGGGTTGATGGTTGGATATCGGCACATCTTACCACTCCTCTCTTTCCATCAATGGACTAATCCGCTGGAGTATTTATATTTACTGATCGATATACTTCACCACTTCGGAAATGAGTTCCACATAAGCAGTACAATCAACAACAGTCGTCAGGGATCAAGTTTTCTCCACAATATCAGACGCACACCGGAAAATGATTTCCACCTTGTATTACATGAAGGCAGGCTGAGAAGACCCCGGAATCCATCTTCCGTTGTGCGTCTGCATGCTTATGTTGGGGTACAGCATGTATCCTTCAGGGTACACCGCTGTGGGGTAACTGCAGATTTGACAAATGTGGCAGGCCGATGAGCAGTTAGGTGAGGGGAAAGCGCTGCCCGGAAATACATTCCGCTGAAAACGGCCGGGTAAAGATACGTAATATCGCAGTAAATGGATGATTGAAAAGGTTAGAATTTATTGAATGCAGAGGAAGTGAAGAGAAGTTAAGGAAAAAGACCCCGGTGCGTTATTATATTGTGGAGTACAGATGAACCTGCTTCGAGGGCCCTCGCAACGACTGACTTGTGGGGAATATATAAATAAGGCTTGGTTTCTTCCGGGATCTCGGTGATTAAGCTTCACCTTCCATTCACTCGTTGTAACTTTCTACACGCCTTTGCAACGACACACAATTACAACATGTCTTTGGGGTTCAGCGACTTCCCACTCAACCTGAGCACAAGTGGCACACTCACCAACAAGAAGCTGCTATGGATGATTAATATCTGTGCAGGTGTTGGTATATTCTTCTCCGGATACGACCAAGGTGTTATGGGTGGTGTTAACAGTGCCCCAGACTATATTTCCACCATGGGAATTGGTTCCAATGGCGTAGTCACTGACTCCACATTCCAGGGTGGTATCGTTGCCATCTACTATCTGGGAACGACTATAGGTACCCTCTTTGGAGGATGGCTCAGTGACAAGATTGGGCGTATCAAGGCAATACTGATCTCTTCATTTTGGGTCATTCTGGGTGCAGCTCTCCAATCAAGTGCCCAGAATGCTCCATGGATTCTCTGTGCTAGAATTATTACGGGTGTTGGTACTGGTATTTTGATGGCAACTGTCCCCGTCTGGTCTGCAGAAACATCTGATCACACAGTTAGAGGTATGTTCATCGCCTCTCAGTTTATCCTTAACTGGGTCGGTATTGTTGTGGCTTACTTTATGGAGTACGGCCTTGGCAAGAGTCGCCCAGAATCTGCATTTAGATGGAGATTCCCATTGGCTTTTCAGATTATTCTCATTGTTCTCCTCGTCTCCCTTGCCACGTTCCTACCAGAATCCCCTAGATGGTTCGTCAAGGTTGGGAGGTACGATGATGCAAAGATTGTTTTGAGCAGGCTTAGAGCACATGGAAACCAAGATGACCCTCTTGTCTCAAGAGAGCTTGATGAAATTATAGCCGCTGTGGAGATGGAGAATAACGCCAAGAGAACCAAGAAAGACTCGTACATAAATATGTTCAGGGACTACTCCAGCCTACATGTGGGAAGGAGATCCATGTTGGCAATCTGGCTTCTCTACTTGCAGGCATGGACTGGCATCACCACTATCACCGTTTATGCCCCAACTGTATTTGCCATGTCAGGCTACTCGGCCAACAAGTCTGCCCTTCTTTCTGGTCTCAATAATGTTGGTGCCCTTGCATTCTCCATAATTGGTACTCAGATTGTTGACAGAATTGGTCGTCGTAAAAGTTTGATAATTGGGTCTTCATGTATGTGCGTTCTAATGTTCTTGGAAGCAGGTATGGCTCGTCTTCAGATCAACAACCCAGATAGAGTGGAACAATTCGGCGCAGCCGCTGCCTCCCTCGTATTCCTCTTCACAGCTATCTATGCAGCAACATGGGGTAACGTTCCCTTCATCTACGCTGCAGAGATTTTCCCACTTGACGTCAGAACCAGAGGTAATGCCATTGGTGAATTAGGTTGGGGATGGGGATGTGGTTGTGTGAGTCTGTTGGCACCAATTATGTTCGCCGGTATTCAGGAGAAGACTTTCTACATTCATGCCATTGTAAACTTCTTCATGATCTTTATTGTTTATGCAATTTATCCAGAGCCAGCTGGCAGGACACTGGAAGAGATTGACTTCTTATTCGCTCCAAAATCATTGTTCGTCTGGCACGGTGAGAAGCTGCTTAAGAATATGAAGACGGGAAAGTTGGAGACGACTCTCACTGATCTGGCGGAGAAATCCAGCACCTCACAGTTGGATCACGGCTCAGAGTCTGCAGCTTAACTGGGCGAGCCCCCATGTTTGATGCTGTCATCTAAGTATCAATACTTTGCTAATATTCTTTTTCCTAAGTTATTTGTCATTTTCTAAAGTGCAAGGAATCTAGTTGATCGTCAAAAGAATTTTAATATATCCTTTGTATTTGTTTATTTTTTAAATTCAAAACGTGACCGTCCATATATGTTATGGCAATAGCGTGTATTATATTATTCTAGTTTTTATATAGAACTGGGATCATTCTCCCCTAGGCTACTCTTTCAGCACCACTGAGTCTGACAGCGGCACCGTACCTCTGAAGCTTTGTCAACAAAGCATCACCATTCTTGATCAAGAGCTGGTACTGATTGTTCTTGTTGTCTGGGCGGTTTGTCTCCACTATACCATTAACACGGTCAATGACACAGTTAAGCTTTTTGTTTGGAATGAACTTACACAGGTCACCGTCAAGGAACTGAACGGAAACCTGGAACTGGTCAGCCATTGACTTCAACGACAAAGATTTGTAGGACTCTAAGAGCTGACGATAAGCCTTGCATCTGAGCTCTCTCATATAATAGTTGGCATGGGGAGCAAGATATTTATTCAACACCAATATCTGGTCATTTGTCTCCAATAAGTATTTGAGAAAAGTGGAGTACTCGCAGAAGTAAAGAGACTTGATAAGGTTGCAAATAGGTGCAAGTCTCTGGGTTGTTGAATTGATGGAGAGGATTTCAGGGGACTCGATGAGTCTCTTCTTTATGTCAGCTCTCTCAAGCGAGATAGCCCCTGAGATGAGAGCGTACTCTGCAACCTCTGCGTAGGTGGCCAACTCCGTGGATGTGAAAGTGGCCAAAGAATCAATGAGGAGTTTGGCAGCTTCTCCAAATTGCCTTGTGGAGAGCAAATATATGCCCAGGTATGTTTTGTATCTGTTCCTTCTCTCCCAATCACCACCCTTCTCAATGAGTGAGTTTGTCTGTTCCAATGTTGCCTTGACAAATGGCTTGTCATCGTAGAACATACCAATCCGCACAATGGTCAAGTATATGTCGATCTTGGATCCCGTAGAGGCAGCAAACTCTAATGATTTCTTCAACGTGGCAACAGCGTTTATACGGTCACCAATCCTCGCGTAGTATTCGCCAAGGCTTGTCCACCACTTCACAGCCTCTATCTCCACTTCATCATCCTCATCTGCCTCCTTAATCTTGGCATTCAGAGAATCAATTTCAGTCTTGTTCTTCGACACTAGCGACTCATAGAGAGTGGCATCCCATTCTAACCCAGGAATTTTCACCTCCTCGAATAGATACTTGTAGTATGGTGCCATCTCATCAGCCTTGATGCTCTCTATCAACTCCTCAACCAACTCCCCATGACGTGGGTGGCGTCCACTCTTGGCAAGGAATTGGGTCTGTGAGACTTCGAAATTGGGGATCTTAGGGATCCCAGATGTCAATGTATCTAACAGCATATCTACTATAGTTGTATCAAACGGTTTTAAATGAAAATATTGAAAGATAATTGATCTTCTTATGATTCCATCTTGTACTATTATATGATGGCCAACATGCTCGCTTACATCCAGTTGTCTCCGCCATGCTATGTGTATCCAACTCTCATCGCGTATGTATTGAGCCCGCCACGACGATATTCGTATCCGCTCGTCTCAGGGCTCGTGTGCGCTTGTGGTCAAGTCGGGTGCTTGCGTCTCTTTCTATAGAGCGACAAAGCACAGTACGTGTGAAGTATGCAATTATACAGGCCAAAACTGTGGCGATCAATACACCGATAAACAGAGAGTGGGTACTATCCAGCTGTCTTTCTTATCAGATATGAAAACCACAAATACCACATGACAAAATTAGTTATCCTCAAATTAGTTTTTGATGCTGTCCTGGCACTGCAGTTTTTAGACCAGTTTTAACGTGTGGCCATACTACAATGTTTTGTGAGGGCTCCTACTAGAAGGCGTTCAATTTCTTGATGACAATGATGCAAAGCACAGCCTCTCCTATGACAACTACGATGGTGTGTGCTCAAGACAGAACCTTGAAGTCACTGCTGACATTCATTGCATAGTTCATTGGTTTCTCGACTGGAAAAAGGTGCCTTGTTCATGACATATAAGTTCGTTCCATAAAAGCTACCTCCCTCCCTCAGCAGCTTAACCTTAAGTGTTCTTTCACCATGCTTTGTATTCCATGCAAAAGACCCGCTACTTTCCAGCTGCCATGCATTTGCCATGCACTCCCCTCTTCATGCCAGCTTGCCAGCCTTCCACTCTACCTACCAGCTTTCCCTCTACCTGCCATGCACCCCCGTGCGTTTTCCCTCACAAGACCCCGCCATAAATATGCATGAATGAATGCCTTCTGTAGGGCTCCTCCCTAGCCGCATTGTTACATTATCCACAAGGTGTGAAGGCAGCCGCACCGGCGGACTCAAAACTCCGAGAAACCTTCCGGCTCCTGTGACGCATTGTACCGATGCATCTTTGCACCATTGCGACACCGCAGCTCTTGGTGAGACTGTTGATGGTGTTGAATTTTCCACTGCCTGGCTCATGGAGGAGTGTATCCTCATTGGTGTAATGATTGGCTAGTTTTTTTTTCTTTATTTATTTTCACCGCGTATGGAATTAGTCTTCGTCCATATCGTGCCTGAGCTGTTTGTAACTGACAGAAACCAGTTACCGGAAATTCATCATGGTGCACAAACCAACGCTCAGAAATGTAAGTACACAACTATAAACTGAGCATTTTTGGGGGTCAGTTTTGTTTGGGAACACTATGATGTTATATGTGATGTGTATCCCGCAAAGCATTGAATGCAAAGCAGCAACACTAGACTGGCAAGAATCTTTTGAGATATCTGGTTCATACAATGAATGTCCCTTCCCAACTGGTAAGTGATGTCTCGATGACACCTCCACTAACCCTCTATTACAGGCGTTCTGTACGATTGAGGTACCCAAACCTCTTCGGGACAAGTACGAAGAGGTGAGAAAAGATTTTACAGTCACCACAGAGAAGCTCCGTGAGATCACTAATCACTTCGTTAAGGAGCTCTCCGATGGACTTTGTGGCGATGCTAATATTCCTATGATCCCTGGATGGGTGCTGGATTTCCCAACAGGACAGGAAACTGGTAATTATCTAGCAATTGATATGGGCGGCACCAATCTGAGAGTGGTGTTGGTCACTCTCGAGGGCAATTCTGATTTCAATTTTACATTCTGTAAGTACAAACTCCCTGAAAGTATGAGAAAGGCTAGTTCCGATGAACTGTGGGATTTCATCGCAAAGTGCTTGGATGAGTTTATCCACAAAGAGTTCCCTAAGGGTGTTTCAGAGAAACTATCGTTGGGATTCACTTTCTCATTCCCTGCTTCTCAGGAAGCCATCAACACTGGTGTGCTCCAGAGGTGGACCAAGGGTTTTGATATTGAAGATGTTGAGGGCCACGATGTTGTTCCGCTTCTGCAAGCTGCGATTGAGAGGAGAGGTGTTCCTGTTGAGGTCGTTGCGCTTATTAATGACACAACAGGTACTCTTGTGGCATCAATGTACTCTGATCCTCAAACCAGAATGGGATTGATTTTTGGCACCGGTGTTAATGGGGCATACTTTGAGGTGGTGAAGGATGTCGCCAAGCTTGAGGGCAGGCTCCCTGCTGACATCACCGGTGAAACACCAATGGCAATCAACTGTGAGTATGGTGCTTTCGACAATGACCGTTTGGTGCTTCCTCTTACCCACATCGATCTCGCCATTGACAAAAAGAGCCCCAGACCAGGTCAACAGGCATACGAGAAAATGATTGCTGGTTACTATCTAGGCGAGGTTTTGAGACTCATATTGCTTGACTTTTACGAGGCAGGTTTGGTGTTCCGGGATCAAGATATCTCCGAGTTACGCAAGCCATTCATAATGGATACCTCGTACCCTTCCCGCATCGAAGAGGACACCTCTGACAACCTCAGTGTAGTGGCGACTCTGTTCAAGGACGATCTCAAAATTGAAACTATCGATGCAGAGAAACTGATAATCAGGAACCTTTGCGAGCTGATAGGCACTCGTGCTGCTAGACTCTCTGTATGTGGTGCAGCGGCCATTTGTAATAAGAGAGGATACGAAACTGCTCACTGTGCTGCAGATGGTTCTGTCTTCAACAGATACCCACATTTCAAGGAAAGGGCTGCCGAGGCTCTGAGGGACATCTACGATTGGAAGTGCGACCCCAAGGATTACCCAATTGTATTGGTGTCCGCAGAGGATGGATCTGGTGTTGGAGCTGCAGTTATTGCTGCACTTACTGAAAAGCGTCTCAAAAAGGGCCTCTCTGTGGGATGCAAATAGGAAGATACTTCTTCCATTTTAGAGCTTGCGCAATTTATCTAGCACACATCTCCTTATCGCATCTCTGTGGCCATCTTATTATAATAACATTACTCATGCATATTCGTGCGATTAGGGCCCTGGCAAACCAATCAATTGGTTCCTTTTCCGTTTGCCAAATAGAGGAACAACAACCATTAATATATTATTTTTACAATAATCTTCTACTAAAGTTTGCACGCCACTAATATGTGCCCCAATCCTCATATTTCGTCACTTCCCCACCATTTGTCTTGTTCAGTGTAACTCGCAATGGCTGTACAAGCAGTCGTGTACCGGCACAAGGCATCCTTCCTGGAGTCCTCAGGAGGTGGATCTCCTCCCCCCCTCTCACCTCTCAATGGGAGCTAGTGTGGATAACCATGTCACCGATAAAGGATGATAAGAAAGTGGACCAAAGGAGCCATAATTAAATAATCACCGCTGAAAAACATATATATTACAAAATGGAGCAACCAATTGGTGAGTAACTTGGATTTTTTTATATGATATTTTCTGTTTTGAGACCAATTGAACGTTGCCATCAGTACGAAGGTTTGAGATACAGATCGACTGAGGATGCTCTCGGGAAGCCTCGGCTCTCGCAAAGGACAGCTAGTAGTTGGTGGTTGTAGAGGTGTTGTTTTGGTTAAAATATCAACCATCCATTCAATTGTCTCAGCTTTGAGAATCTTGTAACCAGAAGCTGATACTTGTTCTCGTTCTTATTGGTGGTGTACATGCCCCTGCCTGACATATATACTAACAATTGTGGGCATGCTAATGTCATTGTATCATCCCACCGATCTGAGAGGTTGCCTTATCTTGGCCATATGCGAGCATGGGTCAATCGAGAGTATCCTCAGAAAGGGCGATCGTACAATGGTAAAGTTGCGCCTCGTTGTATTTAGTGCTTGACCAGGGTACTGGTTTCGTAAAGATTGGCCGGGGAGGTACCAACTTCCCCGACCACACATTTCCATCTGTTGTTGGTCGTCCAATTTTGAGAGCAGAGGAAAGGACCGGAGATATAGAGATCAAAGATATCATGTGCGGTGATGAGGCAAGCGCTGTGCGTTCTATGCTCCAGCTCTCATATCCTATGGAGAATGGAATCATTAAGAACTGGGAGGATATGGAGCATCTATGGGACTATGCCTTCTATGAAAGGATGAAGATCGACCCCACCGGCAGAAAAGTTTTGCTGACTGAGCCACCAATGAATCCATTGAAGAATAGAGAGCAGATGTGTGATGTCATGTTTGAAAAGTACAACTTTGGCGGTGTGTACGTGGCAATCCAGGCTGTGTTGGCATTGTATGCACAGGGTCTTTCATCTGGTGTGGTTGTTGATTCTGGTGATGGTGTTACGCATATAGTTCCAGTGTATGAGAGTGTTGTGTTGAATCATTTGACAAGGAGGTTGGACGTTGCCGGTAGAGACGTTACCAGAAATCTCATTAGCCTCTTGTTGCGTAGGGGTTACGCGTTCAACAGAACGGCAGACTTTGAAACAGTTCGACAGATAAAGGAAAAGTTGTGCTACGTCTCATATGATCTTGATTTCGACCTCAAACTGTCACAAGAGACAACTACATTGGTTGAGAACTATGAGTTGCCAGACGGAAGAGTCATTAAAGTGGGCTCAGAGAGGTTTGAGGCACCAGAGTGTCTCTTCCAGCCAGGGC
This sequence comes from Kuraishia ogatae, assembly GCA_003706285.3. NCBI lineage: Eukaryota > Fungi > Ascomycota > Pichiomycetes > Pichiales > Pichiaceae > Kuraishia > Kuraishia ogatae. Next base: position 80,957 of record PPKV03000006.1, read on the forward strand.
TGATGGATATTGAGCAGCCTGGTGTGGGAGAGTGCTTGTTCAACACTATTCAAAGTGCCGACCGCGATATTAGATCCACTTTGTTCAAGGCAATTGTTTTGTCGGGTGGCTCATCTATGTATCCCGGTCTTCCTTCGAGACTTGAGAAGGAGCTCAAGCAGCAGTGGTTAGTGAAGGTGTTGAACGGTGACCCTGAAAGGCTTGACAAGTTCAAGGTGAGAATAGAAGATCCTCCAAGAAGAAAGCACATGGTGTTCATCGGTGGTGCTGTGCTCGCTAACATCATGGCTGACAAAGATCACATGTGGGTCAGTAAGCAGGAATGGGAGGAGCAAGGCCCAAGAGTGTTGGAGAAGTTGGGGCCAAGGTGAAGAAAACAAGATTGTAAAAAGGGTGTGTGTATTCTCATATTGTATTGAACGAAAATAAAGATATATATAACATAATGGGTGATTTGTCTACATAATTACCATAAATGCTGGGTAGATGAATCGTATTAGCTTTCCAAAAGTTTTATTTTCATTATTCCTTGTGCTACAAATACAGTATTATGGTTTCGTGATTCTTCTCTTGATCGTTCTTCTTTAGGATCAATCTGTTGACTAATAATTATGCTCCTCCACCTTCTTCCAAACATCGCTAATAAGGCTCTTCAAATACTCCTTTGAGACGTCCGGGTTCTCCGCACCAAACTTGACAGCATTCTCGATCAGATCTCGTATAAACCCCTTTGACACAGTCCTCGGGTTAAAAAATCCATCATCCAATACCTCATCAACAGTTGACCTTTTTGAAGGATCTCTCTGTAGACAACTCTCCATTGTGCTAATTACTGAGGACGGCACTTGCACTCCACCTATTCCCGTGGAAGGGTATGAGACCTTCACCTGTGGGTTGATTATAGCCAGCAATCTCTGGTTACCCGAGTATCCGGCATAAGGAGGTTTACCGTACACCATCTGATAAATGATACATCCACAAGACCATATATCAGAAGGTTTACCAACTTTCCATACTCCGGCCCCATCGGGCGTTGTGGTGTTGTTGCTCTTGGTGGTGGTGTGGGGACCAACCGGATTTGCCTCCACCAATGCCTCAGGTGCCATATAGTTTGGTGTACCAATTTGTGACTCACGATAGACATTGACGGTATGCTCTGTAAGGGTATTGGATATGCCAAAGTCAATAAGCTTCAGCACACCCTTCACAAATAGGAAATTGGCGGGTTTGAGATCAGAGTGCACAATGCCTGCATCGTGAACAGCGGATACACATTTGAGCATCTCTGTAGCATGATACCTCACAAATCCCAAATCCAGAGGCATATTTGCCCTGCTCGAGAGAATATGCGCCAAATCAATATCTCCACATTCCATTACAAGCATTAAACTGCTTTCCAAGAGAGAATAGTCGATGAGTCTGACTACCCTTTCACTCTCTCTAAGCTTGGTGAGAATCTCTATCTCACCTTTGAAACCACATATGGCCCCCTCATCAAACTGTTCAAAACTCACCTTCTTTATAGCATATACTTTATTGTTCTGCAAAGACTTGGTCTTGTACACTTTTGATGAACCTCCCCTGCCTATCAACGCCAATCTCTCGTACGACTTATCGTTAACCAGAAAGATAACGTTGCCGGTCTTTCTAGAGATATCCATCGATGGCTCTTTGAGAAGCACTTTTTGTGTGCTATTATAAGCCATAGTTGCAGGTTGAGGAGGCTGGTGGTCAGCTGTGTATGTACTGAACTGAGCAACTTTTGATACCGCTTGACGGTCAGTTATATGGCGAGGTTGTGTTGTTATCGATGGCTGTCCTATCCCTTGAGATGTATTGTTATGTAACTTTGGTTTATCAGTTGCTCTCTTATTGTAGCTATGGTGTGAATTACGGCTGTTGATCACGTTCTTACTTATAGGGTGTAAAGCAGAACGGTGTTTTCCAACAGGAGCAGGGCTTTCCTGTTGGTTAATAAAATGCTGTCTGTACTGGGGTGTATCATTTACCGCTGGTTTACCAAAAGGTGCTTCTCTTTCATCTTTTTCATCATCATGAAGTACTGAGAAGGTAACTCTTTGGGTCGCCTTTATTGAGGTGGATCTATAATCAGAAACCTCCTGATGATATGACTCTTGGTGCGGATTTTCTCTCTCCTGAGTTGTGTGTTCATTTGATGCATGTGATGCGTTGTGTCGCTCACCCAGTTCAGCCTGATGTTCTAGCTCCCAATGGGTTTTAGTCTTCTTCCTAAAGGCAAGCTTGTTATCAGAATCTAAGTTGACGTGCTTCGAAACCACCTTGTCCTGTTCCATTTGTTCCAAATACAATGAACGTTGTATGCTTAGTTGCTGTTCCATTTCACGTATCTGGTCCTGGGAAGCATCCTCTAGTTCAAGATCATGATGCTCAGTTTTGAAAACTTGAGTGTTACTATGATGTCTACTGTTGGGGTTTGCGAGTCTCTCCTGTTCATTTATATCCTGATCAGACTGCCGCCCGTGGTTTGGTGATTCCATGGTGTAACCACCACTCATTCTAGTGTGTGTTGCTGCTGTGGAACCATTTAGATCGTAAGTATTAGGAGCACACACTGCAGAATGCCCATCAAAGTCAAACAACTTATCCTCGTTTGTGTGCACATCCTCTTCATGATGCATCTGTGTTGCCTCATCAAATCCTATTCGCGATAGTCGCTTCGGTGCACCTAACCCTAGCCGTCCAAATCTGGAAGCTCTCGTGGAAGTTCTAGTTGTTGTAGTCTGCGGGGATTCATGGTCAGCTCTATGGCTGGATGTGAAGGGAGTACGTGAACGGACTCCATGTAACTGGAAATGCACTTGGGTTCTCCGACCCCCATCAGGAGTGACATCCATCATTTGTGGTTCATTCGATACAACATCGTGGTGCGCGGATACATTTTGATATTCTTCGCTTACGGCATAGTCCCTATCTTGACGTCGCACACCACTAGAATATGACCTTGAGATATTTGTGTATGGCGTTGAACTGTAGCGCTGACGACGATCCGAAAAATCTCGCTGCAAAAATGTTGAAGATGTGATATCGTGGTCGTGTAAAGTGTTGTTCAAGGAATGCAATAGGTCCTGGGGCGTCACTCTTCCCGGAATGTCAGTGTGAGCGTCTGTGCTTGATGATGTAGGCTTCTCCGTTCTTATCGGCAGTTTATTGTTAATCTCATCCAATAGAGACATCGCATACGTGCTTAGAGCTGGTGGACCAAGATTCTCATCATCAGATAAGTCATTCGACCTACCAATTTTGTGGTCGTCATAGTCACCCTGAGGTTCCACACGGAACCCCTGTGAAGGTTCCTCTTCACTTTCTATATATGACATGGGCTAAGCAGCATAACAGTTGCAATTATATACCCTAAAAAGCAGTGGCCTCAAAAAAACGGGAATGGTGTGTGCGATCCGTTCACCTCCCCAATTCATGAAAGAAACGAAGTTGTGGTCAGATACTAAGCCGTCCACACTCTGATCTAAGGATTGTGTATTAGGTTATATGCTTTCTTGAAGAGCATGCAACTTTGGCGCAGCAATAGAGACCTGTGCAAAACAAAGTATATAGCAAACGAAGTGGGTTGAGGAATGTCTATACGTATATGCACTCACGGCACTAGCCAGATACAATCCCAGATGAGCTTTGTACCTTCGAGAACTTTGTATCTTCGGGAACATTTGATGCCACAAAATGCCTTCCACACTTTTTTCGGCCTTAACCTCTTTCCACTAGCAGCTTGCTATGTTATGCTCCTATGGTGAGTCCTGCCTCTGGAGCGCACCCTTGCTTAGCGCGTTAGGTAAACAAATAGGCAGGTAACTACGTGTGCACTGCAAGCAGCAAAGAACTGCTGTAAGAGGCGTGTGATACTCACAGTGTATACCGAATGCTCAAGTACATGTTGTCTCTCCAAAATGCTTAATTTTCGGAGGGTTGGCCGAGTGGTCTAAGGCGACTGACTTAAGATCAGTTGGACGTTGTCCGCGCGAGTTCGAACCTCGCATCCTTCATTAAATTTTTGGATGCTACATTTACAATTTGAAGAGAATAGTTTAGGTCAATTTTTTTTTATTTCAGTTTAATATTCATTTATCACCCTTTGACTTCAGAGCTGTCCCAATATATTATATCTCAGTCAAGATACTCAGTTTGGGAATGTGGGCGTTTGCTTTGGCGAGCTTTGCTAGAAGAAGGTTACTCTCAGAGCTAAAGCAGGAAGATACGTTATGCATATGATTTCTACAGTTTGAAATGAATGCTCAAGGGAAACCAATACACAACACATCTTGAATCCTGCTTCGTTTGCCGTTTAAATTCCTTTTATTCCGAGAAACAAAAAGAATAACAAAGAAAAATTCAAAAAAATAACATGCGAAAGCCGGGAATCGAACCCGGGGCCCAACAATGGGAATGTTGGATTTTACCACTAAACTACTTACGCCTGTTATTCCTTTGTATGTGACGAAGTCTGCCTTTGAATGTCAGTGGTTTGTTAGAGAAAAAAAGATAAAATATATTACACGGGCAACTATATTCTTGTCTGTAAACTGATAGTCTGGTATAGCCCAGTCAACCTAAGGACATCATACCAATGTACAACTCTCTATGCTTCTATAATGTGCACCACGCCTAACTACTTTTATGTGAAGGTCCTGTTGCAGCAATAAACATACCGTAACAATTATATTATTCTAAAATGGCAAAAAAAACCTATATATCAACTAAGATCTAATCTCTAGGGAGGCAAATAGCATGTCTCTACTTAAACTGCATTGCTCTAAATGATCTGGTAACCGCCTAGCCATTCCTCTATCCACTAAGCAGGCTAGTTTTCAAAACAGTCCTCCAACTTTTTCTCTCCTCCAACAACAGCCTTGATATCACTGAGAATGTCGTCAAAGCTGTCAAACTGACAAAATGGGATTTTCTCTCTTCTGCAGTAAGTGACGAGGTCTCTTCCTCTTCTAGCGAACAACAGGTTAGTCTCTCTGGCTGCACTGAGGTCGGAGACACCATCTCCACAGTAGAACAGCAAAGGCTTCGAAGATTCAGGAAGGCGCGACAGGTATGATTTTATGGAGAGACTCTTGTCGTGGCCAAAATCGGAGTCATCTCTGTATACAATCTCCCATGAGTTATCTGGGTTGATCTTCACACCATTGGAAAGAATCTCAATCTTGTCGACAGCATCTCCTCCCACAAGGTTCTTGAGCAAAGCATCAATGATTGGGTGCATTCCACTGGAGATAACAACCACAGGAATCCCCTTCTCTGTGCACCAGTCAAGAGTCTTCCTGAAACCAGGATCCAACTTGATGTTTTTCAACAGATAGTCAATACACTCATCGAGTGGTTGGTGAATAGAATCCAACATCTTCTGGAAACCATCTCTGAACGAGAGAGTACCATCCAACATCTCCTCATTCATCTCACGACGCAATGGCTGTCCAAAACCGAGGTTGTCGGTAAGGTAGTCATTGGAATCCTATACGATAGAGGTGTTAGCTGCTGTATATTGCTTGATATCAACATGTCATACAGGTACAACCGCAATCAACTGTTGGAATTTACACTTCAGGACATCACATATTTGACATATCTCGCTAATTCTATCAAGTCGTTCAAATCCACACACAACAGTCCCCCCGGTCATCAACAAATCACACAAGCACAGCAACGATCACTTACCAAAAGAGTCACAGTCCCATCCCAATCGGTGAAGAGAATAGCAGGTGGATCACTGGTTATTGCGCTCATGGTTTTTGTTTATATGACAGCACCTATATTTTGGAGTAGATAAGAACAATTCCCTATTGTGTAAAACTTACACTCCCGCATTTATTTCTCTTATTGACCATCATCAGCTATCACTATTGAATTATCGCCAGCAGTACCAATGGCAGGCAGGCTCATCAACGCCATGGGTAACGTGCCTGTTTGCCTCGAGACACGCCGGTTGTATCTGCTGGAAAAGGCTCGATTACGTCAGTGCAACAATTACCTGCATTAAGCGGGTGCATATCGAGGCAGGCGGGGACTACTATTATGTCAAATATGTGGTAGTAGATATTCCATGGATACCGCCATGGAGGCTACTACAAGATATTCTTTTTGGGATCATCACAAGTTCAGTCAAGTCTTTGTGGTGGCATATATGTTTGAGTTTATTATTTGAGTTTATATTTTGTTTATATTTTGTTTATATTTTGTTTATAGTTTGCTTATATTTTGTTTATATTTTGTTTATAGTTTGTTTATAGTTTGTTTATTGTTTGTTTATTGTTTGTTTATAGTTTGTTTATTGTTTGTTTATAGTTTGAGTTTTTTGTTTGAGTTTACTGTAGTGTTTGTGCCATTCCCTTTTGTACAGCTGCATCGGAGGTTGTTCTTGGATTCTTACTCACATTATGTTAATTTCTCGCTGACACAATCGCCAACTGCCTTCACAAAATGGTATGCGGCCTGGTGACTTGTTTCATATTTGATTGAAAACACTAAACTGTCGTTAATAACGCCTATATTTACATTGCCTGCAGGACAACCTTTTATGTATAGTCCGTACGAGGCATCAAGTTTCACATTTAGTTCTCAAAGCGTCAAAGAGGTGTGTCTGGTTAACATGGCAAGGGCCACCGTTAGACAAGAGTAATTGAAGTGCTCCTAGTCAATATTCAGATTATATAGTTTTATCTTGTCATTGTATTGTTCTTAAAGTCTCGTGACAAAATAAGCCTCGAATCCCCGGTTTCCATTCCACCAGCAGTATGTCTATGGAACCTGCACCAGATGTTTGTGGAAGCAGGCTGTTCCTTCTGAAAGATCAGAAAACTTGACTTGGGCAGGCAAAACATGAGAAACATGTATCCAAAAAAAGGCGTCATATTGAGGTTATGAAAATCTAATTTCCTTACTTTTCCATTTATAGCGATACTCAAATGGCTGAAGCAACCTATACAAACATCATCGCTCAACTTTCTCTCTTCTTGTGTGGATTGCGGTACATTCCAATATGCTCGTCTGACAAGCCGCAGAGGTAACACAAAGAAAAGGGTGGTGCTTAAAGAAGTCAAAAACCTCAATATCACCCCGGCAGTCTCCATGAGATATTTATATATATATACATATTCGTCTATGATACAACAAGTTTCGCAACTTTATTATTTACTATCCACTTAAAGCGCCTCCACACCGAGCCTAATGTAATCGAGTTAATTGAGCCGCTCGCGGCTCCCTCCCAGAAACCCTAGTAGTGCACCTCCCATCAAGAGCCGCCCTTCCAAGGCCCATTTTCGAGCATCGTCCCAAATTAGAGACAACTAAGCCATCTAATTTTTTACTTTGAGGAAGGGTTGAAGCTGAGAAAAGGAGGTACAACTCATACCTCGAGACGGAAACTGTTGAAAAAAATTGGATTTATTCGGAAGCAGGGTGGAAGCTCTTGTTGAATTTTTCTGCCCGATTATTCTCTTTAACCATTGCGCGTTAGAGGCTTGCGTTCCATAAGTGCCGTTGATTGGATGTTGAGAGTAACCATTCCGCTTATTATTGTCGATTAACGGTATTGTCGTTAGCCTTTTATTCCTTTGGTGTGGTGTGATCATATCTGTTGTCAAAATTCTTTGCTTGCTGTTGCTTTTTATACTGCCCTTTTTCCATTCATTTCACTTCCGAAGTTATGTCACATACCTTCACATGGGCAGAAGGCGAGACGCTGCAACAGGATGCTAAGACGGTCAAACACAATCCATTATACGAGCCTATAGTGTCAAATTTTGGAAGTGGTTATACTCCAAGGGTGAGCTACCATTACAACCCTGATGTATCTCAATACCACTATGGACCAAGGCATCCAATGAAGCCGTTTAGGCTGATGCTCACAGACCATCTGGTGACAGCATATAAGCTGCATGAGAATATGGACCTGTACATTCCACGCAGAGCGACAAAGGATGAACTGCGAGAGTTTCATTCAGAAGATTACATAAACTTTCTAGAAAGCGTAACGCCCGAAAATGCCACAAAATTCAATGCTTTCCTCAAAAAGTTCAACATTGGAGACGACTGTCCCGTGTTTGACGGTATGTACGACTACTCGAGGATATATGCTGGAGCTTCTTTGGATGCAACCAGAAAGCTTATTAGCGGAGTAAGTGATATAGCAATTAACTGGTCGGGCGGTTTACATCATGCGAAGAAGATGGAGCCTAGTGGGTTCTGTTATGTTAATGATATCGTGCTGAGCATCCTCAACCTGCTGCGAGTTCACCCAAGAGTGCTATATATAGACATTGATATACATCACGGTGACGGTGTTCAAGAGGCCTTTTATTTAACGGACAGAGTGATGACTGTTTCCTTCCATAAATATAACGGAGAATTCTTTCCGGGCACAGGAAATTATGACGAGACGGGAATAGGACAGGGCAAACACTTCACTCTCAATGTTCCGCTACGTGATGGGATAGACGACGAGTCTTATGTGAGGTTATTCAAATCTGTGATGGAGCCGGTAATCACAACGTTCAAACCATCTGCAATTGTTCAGCAATGTGGAGCAGACTCTCTAGGAGGAGATAGATTGGGCTGCTTCAACCTCAATATAAAGGCTCATGGTGAGTGCGTCAACTTTATAAAATCTTTTGGTCTACCTACTCTGGTAGTAGGAGGGGGTGGATATACCCCAAGAAATGTTAGTCGACTATGGTGCTACGAGACCAGTGTATTGCAGAATGTAGTGCTGCAGTCAAAGTTGCCTGAAGAACTACCGTTCAGGTCATTTTTCCAGCCCGACTATTCCTTGCATCCAAATCTTGGTGACAAGATAGACAACAAAAACACAAAGAAATACCTCGAAAATTTATACGTAAGCCTGCTGGAGAACCTCAGATATATGAATGGAGCCCCAAGTGTTGCAATGAGTGAGATACCTCCAGATGTAGAGGGTATGACCACGGAGGATGAAGATGCAATCATTGAAAAATTGAATAAGGAGAGCGAATACAATTCCGTCAAAGAAGAGGAAAGATACTGGTTGAATACAAAAGATGAGGCGAAGATGGGTGAGTTGGTAGATTAAGCGTGTTATAGCGGCTGGTAGATTAAGGGTGGTATATTAAACCGGTTATTGCTCTTTTTCTGCAACTATGTACATGTATAGTTGGTGTATATTACAAGTCTAATCCACAATGAACATTAGAGGACATTTCGGAAAATCATTTTCAGTTTATATACATAACACTACTCTATCTCTATGCTCTGTGGGTATCTGCGTGCAGCACCGCTGATAGCATCCTAAGTAAATGGCAGTGAGTCCTTTTCATCTGAGAACAAATCGTATGTGCTATCAAATTTTCCTCTCTTTTGGAGACTCCAGAGCCTTTTGAGTTTGTTTAGCACCATCTCCCCACTACCAATACCCAGTTTCATCAATCCATTGAAACAGCAGTCTATGATAAGCTTATCCCTTGGTCTAACACAGCATAAGCCACACACGAACATTGGCCAATGGATCATCACCATTCTGTGGTCAAATTGATAAGAGAGGTAGATGTCGAAATCTATTCCTTTTGACTTCTTGGCAGCTGTCTTATGAGACAGATTGGATTCCTCAGCTATTATTAGTTTCTTGATCCTCTCTTCCTCTTCCTCGTCTTCTTCGATGTCTGCGCCATCTTCAGGTTCAACTTCTCTCTCAATAAGCACCTCCCTTTCAGCAGCACCATCATCATCTTCTTCTTCTTCTTCTTCTTCATCCCCTTCAGAGTCCTGTCCCGATGAAGGGGGACTGCTCAATACCTCCGGCTTATTATCACCAATTGGATCGTTTGAGGCAGATGAACTACTTCTCGAGCGGGCCACTTTTGTATCAATGTCAGAGAGCCCATGGGGATCCACATCGTTGCTGGTACTGAGTGCCCTCTCTTTCCGTTCAAGTGTCTGATTTGGAATTTGTGCTCCTTTCTCGTCTTTGTTGCTGCCTTTGTCCGACTCTTCACAATTACGAGTAGTGGTTGTAACATCACTTTCTATCTTGTTCTTTGAACCTCTTTTCCTTTCCTGCTTCTTGCCACCGTCGTAGTATCTCCGCAACTTCTCCATATCTTCGTCTGAAACGTCATCTTCGCAGAATCTTATGAAAGAACTGAGACCTAACAACATCCTAGTCACCACATCTTGTACTAATGAGCTGTCTATCGATAACCCGAACATCTTCTTAGTTGTTAGCACACGGAGATATGCAGCATCTATATACATTTGCTGTGATAGATCCAGCCATGAGTACCAATTATTATTATCGTCAACTAGATCAGCCGTCCTGGGGTTGGTATTGTGCAGTAGACCTGACATTGGGAATGAATCATCTCTTTCGGCATCGGGACGTGAGGGATGGAATATACTGGATGGTGGAATATTATAAGGAGGCTCGTTGTTCACCACTCTGTAAGTGCGTGCTTTGGATATCAGCTCACAAATCTTTAATATCTGCTTGCTGGTAACCTGCCCCGAGGAATTCGTCATTTCTATCACTCTGGGATGAACTTCTTTGCCTTCATCATTTTTACCCTCTCTAAAACGGATTGCCTCCAGAGTGAGCACAATCTCACCAAAGACATCAATCACGTCATCATTATACCCAAGGTACATGTTAAATGCAAGATTCTTCCTTGCAGGATTCATTTCCTTAGCCACGGACCCATCAGCTGCAGCGTGGTGTGCTCCAACAACCATTCCAAACTTGCGCAAGGCATCTCCAAGGCTTCCATAGGCACCAACCTCAAGAACTTCTGTCAGTTCATCAAAATCGTGAATTGTCCCTCCACTCGGTACTGATAATCCAGCGAGAATCTCCATGGCATAAAACCAAACACGGGCAATGCTCAACTCCAGAGTCATTGGTTTGAATCGACAATATTTAATGAGCAAATCTTTGCAACCACGCAAGTGGGCTCTCCACTGAGATCCGGTGGAAGATGAATAATCGGAAGCAAGGATCAGAATAGTAAGTAGTAGACTCTCAATGTTCTTGAGGATCTTTTCCCTGTCGTGCAAGATGGAATCCAGTGACTTCAGGCAAGATGAGAGATAGTATGAGCGGAGCTTATTGTGTATTTTGTACCCCTGCTTCTTGCTGGATGGTTTAGGTTTTTGGGTACAAGTATCATGTTTTTGCTCTTGTTCTGCCCCGTCACCACCCTGAATGGTGTCTCCCTTGTGTTCTTGAGCAGTATCATCGGCTCCTTCTTGGGTAGCTCTATTATATTCTTGGTAGTACTCGTATCTTGCAGCTATAGCAAGAATAGCAAATAGCAGATGAGGAGATTTTTTGGCCTGCAGCAAAAAACCATTGATTATACTCCCCATGGTAAACGAAGTTGTAAAGGGGAGAAGGTTCATATGCATCTTGGTCAAGAAGATTTTCAAATAGTAAATATGTGATGAGGACAATGACCATTGGAAGAAATGTGCCATCTCCACAAGGTGAGACTGGGAAATGGAATTGTTCAGCGAGACAAGGTATTCAAATCTCTTGGGGTGATCTGGGGGCAAACGAGTGGCAGGGTATGCGGACAGTACAAGTTCGGACACCTGTTCCAAGCTTTCCAGTTCTCTATCTGTGTCACCGCTTGTTTCATCCAGCGAGGACGCATCCCGGGAAGAGGTGTCGCGGGAGACATCGCGGGTGGTATCATGTACAAGTGCACTGCGTACATCGCCCGTTCCAAGCGGAGAAAGAACTGCTGGTTGGTGCCGGGAGGCATAGAGCTCTTTTTTGGAATTAGTGCTCCCTACCCCCTTAGGCTGCTGTGCCCACCTATTGACGCGACGAGAGTGGTTACTATATGGTGGTGGAGGCACTTGAGGTTTGAGGTGCGAACCTGGAGAACCAGCAAGATGAGTTGGTGTAGGGAAACCATCACTAGATTGGCCCCCATACTCAGCTGGTGGCGATGGATGATATCCGTGGTATCCAGTACTGTGAGTCCCTTGAGGGGTAGGAAAGTTTGTGCTATGAGGACTCCCTGTGTTACTGGGAATACCAGCTGCAATTGTAACCCCTTGGGAGACCTGCGCTGCGTTCATTGATCCGCCTGAGACTTCAGTTGGTTGTGGGTAATTAGCAATGGGAGTGGCGGCCATAGAGGTATTTGCAAAGTCTGTATGGAGAGAATTTGTCAGTTTTCTGATATACTCACTGTTGAACTGGTCATCAGAGTTGAGGCTGTAGGAGGAAGGCGATATTGCAGAGGAATCTGAAAACCCAAACCCTCTATCACTCATGAAACCTTGGTCAACAGCAGGCATATCCATAGAAATCAGATCGTTAAGATCATTGATGAGCAAAGCTGCATCGTTGAAAATGGCGTTGTCCAGTTCAGTGACATTACCTCTGTAGTGAGTGTTATTATTAGGTTGTGGTATGTCATGCGACAGTCTGCGTAAGGAGTTCTGGAAATCCATTCCGAATGTATCATTGCCACCACTATTGAGGTTGATATTGAGGTTGTGTGCTCCCCTGTGTTGGCCATAGTCTGGAAAGGGGCCTACATCTGAGAACCCATTCAGAAGTGAGTTAATAGAAGCCGCTCCAGGAGGTCTGATGCTCGGGCCAACAAATCCTGTATGTATATGAGGTGCTAAGTTCTGTTGTTGCGCAATTGGCTGTGTCCAGTCAGAAGAGTGTGGCATAGGACCATTGTGCTGCGAGACTGTGTGAATCTCAGGGTCCACTTCACCTGTTGAAGCCAGTGGCTGATTAATTACTTGGGACCGGTCCTGGTGAAGATCTTGCTGTGGCTGTTGTACTCCTATATCTTGCTGTTTTTTTGGCTTTCTGTTTACATTGTGGTTCTCTATAATGAATGCATTATCACCAATCAGCTGGTTCTGATTGCGAGTCACGGCTGCTGTTGTAGCTGTATCTGCCGAGGTGGAGGAATCAGGATTACTAACCTCAACGCTAAAAGATTTCACCATCCCTGTGGCTCCGATCCCATTATTTCCATGGTTTACAGTGAGATTCCGGGTGTCGTTAAACTTGATGACTTTCTCGTAAACACACTCTTTGTTCAAATGATTGCACTGCCAGCATTTTGGTTTATCCTCATCACATTTCAGCTTGCGCCTCTTGCACTCTTTACAGCCATTTCGACTATATTTCCTCTTCTTCCTGGGGACTTCATTAGGAGCCTCGACATCCTTTCCACCAGCCGACAACTCCCTGGCACCAGAAACCTCCAATGAGGATGGCTGTTCAGGGAGTGTGAACTTTACCGAGGAAGCCATTCAACTTGGTGGAGTGAGGAGTGAAATGAACAACTTCGAATTGCCTAATGTGAAACAAAGAATAATACAGTTGTCCAAATACTCATAAACTGCCCCGCAGTCACCTGATAAGAAAATTTCAATGCCGTGGAATTACTCTCTTCACACTTACCCGCTATGCTGCGTAACTGTTATCAGATGAAGCACGCACAATTTTTGGTGGCTGGTGAAAGGGTTTCTCGGCCCTGATGCATGTCAGCCGGTAGATGAGCCAGAAACACAACTAAGTACACACTATCTGCAATGTCAGGATGCTTTTGGAGCGGAAAAGATTCACGCAACCTATTCCCCATCATTTCCAATTCGATCACCATTGAGAAGTTGTTGGTTCTGAATTCCACTGGTTGACCCCAGCGGTTGGTAAGAGCCTCAGACTCTAACGTAAACGGAGATCAGGTCAGAGGCTTATCTCGCTCACTGTGCTTCCCAATTAGGCAAGCAGATTTCTCTCTCGCTAAGCGAGGTGTGGAAGATGCGTGGCGCAGGACATGCCGAAGAGATAAGCATGCTTAAGTTATCCCTCTCTCTTCTTCTTTCCTGAAGGTGTATGTGTGCCAACACGATAATTACACGAGATTATAATTAAAATTTTAATTTGTATTATCATTTGTATTACAACTAGCGAAGGAATAAAGGAATGAAAAAGTGTGAGCATATAACTTACCACTTCCTCTTCAGTTTTGTGCGGCAGATAACAAACTTCACCCGAGGCTGCGGGGTTACGTCGATGAGTATAAAAGTCACTCACCGACGGGTCCAGCTTCATTAACTACATAAAGAGGGCTTCAAGCTTAACGGCAAATATCTCAGTGCCAATTGTTACCTACAAAAGATCAATCGTCATTGTCCGCTTAGAGGGTATTGCCGTAGACACAAGCATACGATAAGTATAGAGTTGTATAATATGGTATCTCATAAAATATCCTTGAAGCATTAATCATACTTTCTCAATGCAAAAAGCTTGCCTCAAATCGCGAGTACTCATATTAAAACCATAATATATACCTTCTCCTTGGGCATTTCTAATATATATTCGTGCGATCACACTTCATTTAAAAAGTGTTTAGTGAATTTATAAAAATAATTAAAAAGCAAAAACTAAAAAAAAAAATATCTCACAGAATTTGTTGACATAATATATTTTGCTTTTAATGAGAATGAAACATTTCCATTTCCAAAATTATAAGATCTTATCAGATAAATAAAGTTTCGTATAAATTATATTATATTTTTTGCTATATACCACTTCTTTCTTCCATCTCTATGGCCATCTCCACATGGTACCTCACTATATATGATACGTTGCATACTAGCATGCATCAGATTCCTCCACATAGTTTCTAGTGCGCATGCGTGGCTAACTGTGGGAGGGTTAGATCTACACGTAACTTTCCAAGCTTGATGGTGGGAATTTGATGTTGTGAATTTGACAGTGAACATACTGAGTAGTTTTCTCTAGAGAGGGCCAGGCGATAAAAATCAGCTAATGGGCATATAAGAGCCAGAAGCCCTGCTTATCCTAGGTATATATATTGCATTTTATGGTATAGGTGGTGTGAGCTTTTGCTGTTTAACGTGTGATCAAAAACCATCTCATGCAAGATGTTGGTGAGGCACAGGATAGCAGGCACGTTGGTCACCGCCCTATGGATTGCTTCGTCATTGGCATCTGCTCTTTCTTCGACGGTGCTGAATGATATCCTTTCCAAAGTTGAAGCCGTCGACTCTCTTTTCATACAGAATGGCCCAACTCTAGAAGTACTACGGCACTACGATTCATTGCTCTCCGGGCTGCTGCAGGTGGAGAGAGGTTTAGGGGACGAGGAAGGAGATGCTCGTAGTAAAGAGGAGAGAACAAACGCGCAACAGTTCACACATGTCGTGATGCCAAAGGTGTACTATAAGAAAGGACTGATAGAGTATTCCATGGGCAAGGACGCTGCAGCCTCTCAAGACTTCCAGAATTGTCTTGACCATGATAGCTTCATGTGGCCATGCAGGTCCAAACTCAATGACCTACACATACGTGGAGGACACTTGGCAAGAGTGCGAGAGTTTACATCGGGAGATCATTCTGTCGCAAATGCAGCAGAGATTGCAAACGCAAAGCGCACGTTGGAGGTGCTCGAACAATCCATTGAAACCATAGACCAGGCTATAATCAAAGGCGACTACCTCACAGCGGTCGATGCTTTAACATCGTGTTTGAAGGTTTCTCCTGCTTTCATCGAACTCAGGTATCTGCGCATATTATGTGCCAAAGTTTGTGTTAATCCAGCCCTTTCACCTCAGACAAAACTGGCATACCTTTTGGAAGACTACGGCCATTTAGTGACCAAGGGATACTACTCATCACAACCGCCTGCATCTTTAAGTGCACTCTTGTCACCCAAAAGTATAAAGTCTCTCAAGTTGGAAAAGCGTATAGATTCTGATTTGGACAACTTTATACACCTGTTCAAACTTGAGTCCTTTGGTGCAGCAAGTTTCTCAGCCTCCCAGAAAGTGCTACAGAAATGTCTGCGGGTAGACAACGACTATAAGAAGTGCCAAACATATTCCAAGATCAGCTCCAGGCTCTCAAAGTTTTGGTCACTAGCAGAGAAGGCTTCAATTTACTACTCTCATGTTTACTTTGTTGCTGGAGAAGAGTTCAACGATGACGGCAACAACTACAAGATTGATGAATATGCTCTAACAACGCATGAATGGAGCACTCTCTACTCATTCTTATTTAACGAGGCTGAGAAAATAAAAATGAGCGAAAGGCAGTTACTAGCTATAGGTATCACGAAGCTTTCAGCTAAGAATAACTACGAGCTGATGGCGCTATTGTGGACCGAGTTTGCGCAAGAGTTTGGATTTCAGATTAAAGACAAGTCATTCACAGATAGCAGCAGTTTCCTCTTAGACTTGAAGAGAATGTCGGTTGAGTGTATAGTGGAGGATATCGCGAATCTGAAAATCAAGGCGAATGCTAATTTAGTCACAGAGCTTTGCTCTTCGTCACTATCTGCCTCCTCAGACCCATTCCTTCCATGCGAGGTACCCAAAATCACAAATCTGTTTGGGAAAAAGAAATATGATGAAGTGGAAAAAACCCTTAGTTTATACTCCAAAAGAGTTAGAGAAACATCCCTATGGAAGAAGCTCTACAACAAACTATACAAACTTCACATTGCCAAGCGGGAGGAACAGGCAAGGAGACAACAAGAACAGCACAGACAACAACAGCAACAACAGCAACAACAATACTACCAGAGGCAAAGACAGCAGCAGCAACAGCAGCAGCAACACTCCTCTACCCCAACAATTGACTATTACAAGGTGTTGGGTGTGACGAGAGATGCAGATGATTCCACAATCAAAAAGGCATACCGTGAAAAAATCAAGCTGCATCACCCGGACAAACAGAAAGACTCATCCTTATCCATAGAAGAGATGGAGGCCAAAATGTCTGAGGTGAACAATGCGTATGAGGTTCTATCTGATACAAAGAAGAGACAGGAGTATGACCAGTTTGGTGTTGATCCTAATAGACCAAATCCACACATGAGCCAACAGCATCAGCACCATCGTAATGGTGGTCAACAGTTTAACTTCTATCAGGCCGGAGGGAACATGTTTGGCGGTGGTGGTGGACCAGGTGGAGGATTTCAACAAGGTCAGTTTTTCCAACAGATGAGATACCAGCACGCAGGCAAAAATCCAAGGGGGAGGTGATTAGACAAAGAAGTGCATTATCATTTTCAATTCCTCATGTTGATATAATAACTACATATGAAATACAATGTTCGTATAATTTGACATAGCTAAGTTATGGATATTATATTTTCGTCTCTGTTAAAAAACAGCAACTTTGAGGAGACCAGTTACATCACCAACTTTGGACCGTGGAATTTGGATGGTGCAGGTGTTTTCTTGATTTCTGCAATACCGGCCACGCCTTCTGTTCTCAATGGGAAGCCATCAAAGGAACGGGCGTATGTAGCAACAGAGTGGGCAATGAGCCTTGTGTTGACATCCCAGGCAGTGTAGTTGACATTAGAGAGATCATCACACAGCTGGTGGTAACATGGATCATACCAATCACCAGCAACTCCTCCAAACAGCGCAACCTCGTCAGCGGTCTTGACTCCCTCAGCACCAGTAGCGATACCACCACCTGGAATACCGTTCTTGATAAAGGCATCGTAGTCAGATCTTCCATCAAAGGGAATCAAAGTGTAGTTCAATCCCTGGTTAAGATACCAGTCAATGTAGAGGTTCTTAAGCTCCTCAGAACCACTAGGGTTGTCTATATTGTTGGCATCGTACACCTGGTATGCAAAGTTGGGAGAAGCCATCATGTCATAGTCCATGAACAATCTGATCTTGCTGGCCTCCTCTGGTGAAAGCTGCTCAACATAGTAATCTGAACCAAGCAGGCCTTCTTCCTCACCAGCCCACCATGCAAATCTGACTTTGTTATTAACCCTGAACTTGGACAATTGCTTAGCTACCTCGATGAGAGACATGGTACCACTGCCATCGTCGTTGATACCAGGACCTGCAGCAACGGAGTCAGAGTGAGCACCGAGCATCACAATGTTGTCGGGGTCACCAAATCTTGTCTCAGCGATAACATTTAGAGTCGTAACCTTGCCGACAAAGGAATTGACAAACAGCTTGGTAGGGAGCTCAACGCCGTCAGTTAGGAGCTTGGCATAGGCTTCACCATCAGCCTGGGAAATACCAACAGTTGCAACCTCCTTGCCGGTCGGAGGGCCGAGACTGCCTCTAATTGAGCCGCCCTCGTTGTTGTAAACAACAGCACCAAGGGCACCAACAGTGCCTGCGTTCTTTGCCTTGGTTCCAAATGCACAGGTACCCCTCTTAATTAGCACGATGGCACCAGCAGCACTGGCTGGGAAGTCTGAGACATCACATCCTTCGTTGGCGACCAGTACCAATGGTCCCTCCACAGGAGCATTGTTTGGAGTTGGAGGCGAGAGATCCATTTCGGAGGAAGACTTGGGCTTCGTGCCATTTATGGTGAGCGAATAATCAAACACTTGACCGACAACGGCGTCGAAGGCCTGGGTGGAAACATCGTAATAGCCACGCAGCTTATATATCTCCTCCTTTACATAGTCAATAGTGCCCCAATGGCCAGGCGAACCAATCACTCTGGTTGGATGACCATACTCTCCAATTGAGCCTTCAGCTTTGTTATACAGCACATGTGCCGATTTGTTGAGACCTTCAACACTCACAAGTGCCTGCAGTTCTTCCGTGGACACCAGGGGCAGCTTCTCGTATTCAGCAACGTCGTATGCAACGCCATGGGGAACATGTGACAACACTTGCTGCTCAACCCAGTCGAGAAGGGTAGGAGCTGCTAGCGCAGAACTTGCAAATAGCAACGATAACGCGGCAACCTTCATTCTACCGCGTGATAAACAAAGAAAACAGCTAGAGATGAGCAGCTATAAATAAATATGACTCCCCGCCAAGCACCGTGGAACCAACTCAGGTAATGATTCAATGGTGATGCCCGATTACAAAGACGATTGAGGCCACAGTATTTAAGAGCAGAAAAGTTTTTATTGGACAAACACAATCTATATATACACTTGGAGACGGTTATTATAAAGCAAAACCCAATCACACCGCATGACTGAGCATCGAACCTCCACTGCCCCTTTCCGAGGCCCAGAAAGAGCCATTTGTGTCCCAAAATGGCCTAAAACCGCTTGCATACAGTCTTTGTCGCCCGGGTTACCCTTTTCTATGCAGCTGATAGGAAGGGTTCCGCATGCACATCAACCGTTTCGGGCATACCGGGATGACGATATGGACACCATACATTCTGAAAAACCGGTCAAGCGAGTCCTCACCAACCCGCGGCGGGGTGCGGCTGTTATGCAGTAACTAACTATCTACACGAGTGTTGGTGTAGTGGAAAAAAAGTGTTTCTGGCCGAACCAGTGGGAATCACATCATAGTTTTAGATGCGCGGGGAAACAGTCATCTCTCAGACAATACCGTCAACAAAGCGGCAAATTGTGAAGATAAGCTGTATTTCATCAAATGCTTCGATTTGCGGCTGTTGCAATGGCGGACAGAACAGATCTGCTGGTGTAGGTATGATCTATGTGTTCTGTGATGTGGGGGTATTCTGTGATGTGGGGGTACCACTTAGTCATTTAGTCACTGGATTATCACTCAGATCTTTCTTAATATTCACCAATTCGCAACTGATATCCTCATTGAGATTCTTAGAGTCGACAGTATGCTTGGTGGAGTACTTTTCAACCAGAGCCAGAATCTCGTTGTTCTTTGAATCTCTAGTTAATGATCCCTGAATGAGCGCCGCCATTTTACCTCGATTCTTAGTTAAAATGGTTGGATCTTCTTCTATCTTTGCCCTCACTGCTTCTCGCACCTTGGACAGCAGAGCAGAGTGTGCATCCTAATACGGAAAGTGTTAGCAACTAGCACCTTTCAAGATTACCGCATAGGCAATACACGAGCATGATCGAAATACCTTTTAACCGCACACAATCATACTCACGTCATTTCTAAATTCCTCTAAAAGTTTCTTCCTCTTCTCATCAAAATGCCCTCTCCTTTTATACACGTTTGCCAACTGCTTGGGGTCCTCTTCCATTTTTTATGTGGATGAGGAGTGTGTCGGCGTAGCAGACCTGTAAAAGAGTAACTGACAATTTAGAATTTAGTTGTCGATCAAACTGTAACGATTGAGAATATTTCACTAAAAGAGTTTCTGTCGCTTGTGAATATCTCTGGAGTCCTCACTACTGGCTATATGTTGAATTCTGTAACTCTTCATTTGGGTTTCCGAGCAATTTGGCCTCCAGAAATAAATACACTCCGTTCAACTTGGGTTTGACACGTTTGGGTTGACGCGCGTCCGCATATGCGTTTACATAGTTAAGGTGCGACTTAGAGAGATAGTGCAGACAGGGGTAGTAAAAAGAGGATTTGGTCAAAGTCAGACAGGGCTCGGAAGCACGAATAATATCAACAACTTATACCTGTGTCGTAACCTTTTCAGAAGTCACTGCTGGTCGACAAGCATTGCTTTGATATAGAGGGCACAGATTGGAAGGTGCACATATCCTGGAGCGATGCCTAGTATGTCTACAAGACAGAGAAATTGAGCCCTTCTATACGTTTGATCATCATCTGCCACTGATAAGAATAACCAGGTTGCTTTCTCGGTATTAGGAAGGTGGCGAATATATTCACTGACCGAACTAGAAGGGTAACAGGCATTGTTTAGGTCATTTAATTCATTTGCTCAACTACTAGACACAACGTTTCATATATCTCACAACGGGGACATCATGACAGAATCTCTCCAAGGGCCACAAACCAACCAGAAATTCATCAATGATGCTGGACAGCGCTCGCTACAGGAGTCGAATCTCGCAAACCTCATGCTCCGAGGGATGCCGTCGGTGTTGCAGGAGAATGCCCGCCAGAAATCTCAACTTATTACCCATCCGCCTCCATCGGCTACACAGGACACACTTCCCCGTGTTGGTCGTCAGAAATTGATGCGGGATCGATATTTGACCAGTGCCATTGAAAAGCTACAGTCTGCAATCAGACTAATATTGAACGAAAAACATTTGGAGCTCGAATATTCCACAGAGGCACTATATCGCATGACAGTGAGTGTATGCAGAGAAGGAAAATCAATTGAACTTTCGAATTTTGCGTTTTCTGAGATTGAAAGCCTTTTTAATTCCAGATTTCTTCCCCGGACAGTAGAAAAAATAGAACAAAATCCGCATGATGCCATAGTTGAATTCATAAACAGCTATGAAGCTTGGCGGAAAACCATGACAAGATTGACGGAAATACTTTTACATCTTGATCTGACATACTTGAACCCATCCAGTACCAAAAAGACAATTGGGGACTTTGGAATGAGACTCCTTGCTTCAAAACTCCTGTCCTCAGTACATCAGAACCTGGCCACTGTGAGGCTCACTGAGCGGGGCGAACCAAGGACCAGATTTTTAATCTTACAGAACCTACTTGAAATAGTTTCGCGCTTTTTGAACTTGAATCAACCAGAGGATGAACACTTGATAAGAAACTTCTACGATATTATACGGCTAATCGACATGGAGAAGGATATAAAGCTTGACAGCGTCCTTGCCGAGATCTTTGGAAAGGCATGTGCCAGTCTGCGCCATGAGTGGTTATATGTAGACGTTGATCACGTAAATCGTGAGTACATAGCTACAGTATGGAACTGCCATGAGCGCACAGCCAAGTTGCTGGTGTCGAGTCTGGGCAAACCCAAGAATTTTGCCCTCAGTGTTGTTACCAAAGAGCTGCATGTGTTGATATATACAGATTTCGAAGAAATCCAAAAGCATCTTATACCTCTATGGATAAAGAACACCGAGAATGGGCTGGAAATGGATTCCACTAGCTTCAACCGGCTGTATGCAATGATGCGCATCGGCTACTACGATGTGGGTCCGTTGGCGACGGCATTTTGTGATATTCTGGCTACTACTCTTGTTGGAATGCTGGATGCTGAAGAGCGGAATGGCGACAAACTACAATCAGAGTTTATTCCTCGGCTCATTTCGTTCAAGGAAACTGTGGAGCGGTCTGCAGTTTCAGTATTTAGTGGTGACCCTCAGTTCACAAGATTAATAAGGGTGACGTTCATGGTCAACGTTCAGGCTAAGGGCAACCTTATTTCTGATAGACTGTTACGTTATTGTAACCATATTGCCAGAACATCTATACCAGGAGAGGGTGATGACAACGCTGTAGAGCAATTAAAGGCTTCAATCAGGACGATCAAATCGGTGGTGTCACTGCCTGCAAATCGTAGAGAGTTTTCCTCCAAGATTGAGGCTCAAATGTCTAGGCGACTGCTTTTACATAGGGGGGCCCCCAATTTAGGTGTGGAGAAAGAGCTCATCAAGGTGCTGACAGAGGTTTTTGGTCCTGACTATACAGATAAATTGCACTCAATGGCAAGAGACATAGAATTATCAATGATAGAGAGCGAAGCATTTGACCAGTTCAGGAGCGAACTTGGCGAGCATGCCACAGAGAATGTCAGTGTTACAATGAGAATTCTTCAAAGGGATAACTGGCCGCAAGTTCCTCCTAACCAGTCATTGATACTTGCGCCAGCCTTGGAAAAGCTGCAGCAATCGTTTGAAACGTTTTACATACAAAAACACCCCAACAGGAGCCTACATTGGACGAACTTTGCCCAGCAAGTACAGATAGCTGTTAGTTTTGGCGAAACCCATGCACTTCTCAATGTATCAATATACCATGCGACCATCTTGTTAGCGTTTGAGGAGCATGAAGTATTAAGCTTTGATGAGCTGCTAGAACTCACCGGGATGAATCCCCTCTACCTGAGGGATAATCTCCTTGCCCTCTCCACTGGTAAGTTCAATGTGCTTCAGGTGGCAACTTTGGAGACAAAGAGCAAAGCTTATTCTCTAAACTACTCTTTCTTCAAGAACACCGGTCAAGAGAGAACTATCAGAACCACGCCGGCATCGAAGGAAGCATCTGCCCTGGCAGAACCGGAGAGCCATGTCGCACACGGGCGGTCTTTCCCTTCCAATTCCCACGGTGCCAACGATACTCGTGATAAGCTGCGTGCATTCATCGTACGCACTCTGAAAGAATGCAAAAGGTGTACTCACGCGTCCCTAGGAATGAAGATCCAAGGGTTTCTCAAATCGATGAATCTCAAGTTAGAAGATTCGCAGCAGGCGAAGCGTGAACTTGAGAATCTCATCAACTGTGATTATGTCAAGAGGTGCCAGATGGAATTAAATGGAATAACAGAAAATGGATATGAATATGTCCCTTGAGTATTGACTTTATTATCGGGTTTAGGCTAATGTTATATAGCACTTTTTAATAATGTTTGATATAATATTGATATAAATATGTCTCTTTGGTTAACACAATCGCCGTCGTAACTAAAACACAACCCCCATGTGGAAAGCTCACTCTGGCTCAAACACCTGGTCTGTCACCTTCAATAGTTCTTCAACAACTCGCCTATTGTTACCCAGGGTCAAACTAGCCTGATCCGTTATAGGCATATTGAGCAAAGTTGGAGTCCACACGATTCCCAGATTCTTGGCATTCATCATGTTGTAATCCTGGTGCGCCGCAACTCTCTGAAGATGGAACATGAGCGACCTTAATGTCCAGTAAGATGCATCAGGAAGTTTGAATATGATGTGATGCAACATGTTTCCCCTTCTGTGATCCTCTGGTATCTTCATTGCCTCGATGAACTCCACGCTAAGCTCGTTCGTCAACAATGGCTCTGGCAGGGAAACAAAGAAGGACTTTAGGAGGCCAGCAATCACATGGATTTCATCCTCATCCACATCGTTTGGATCTGAAGGCAGGAGGTGGGTGACGTACTCAGGATTGTTGTTGATTTGTTCTCTCAGCTCCTCTAGTTTTCCCTGATTAGCCGACTTTCTATACAAGCCGTTCACATCTAATCCATATTCATCGATCATGGCAATACAGCTCTTTACAAAAGTAGGCACCATATCGTCGCCGCTCACCAGAGACGAGATAGGAACAGAAAATGTTGGATGGCGAGCCACTTGGGGCAGAGTGAGAGAATTCTGTGAAAGCTGCTGCGCTTGCGGCTGTGAGTATGGGGGATGCGCAGGCCCATCGAGCTGACGGGGCCCCGCAACACTGAGACCGCCTGCTGTGAAACTGGAGGAACTGGGCACGGCCGTTGTGCCAGAGATCGAAGAAGTGCCAGAGGCACCAATTGGGTCCAGTGTGGAATAAGATGGCATCTCATACTTGACTGAGTTCTGATTGCTCTCATGGCTATCTGAGGCACTACGTTGAGTGCTTCCATTGGTGGAGGGAAAATCGCCATTATTAATGCTGTCACCAGGGTAGATGGATGAGGAAAACTTGTTGTTATTTGCAGGAGTCGCCGTCTTGGAATCCCCAAATATGGGGTGTGCCTTGTACGGCACAGGTTGAAGCAGTCTGTTGGGGCCTTGGCTGACGTATTTCATTAGGTATCCGTGCAGATCCTTCTCATTGTCCACGGATGCCGCCACATTACGCATCGAAGGACGCTTGGAGCTCGTGACAATGGGGGATATACGATCACCGGAGTTGATCACAAGGGTCTCTGAAAATGTTGCATATTTTTGAAGCTGAAGGCTCAGCGCTGTGTCCATCTCCAGGATTGCCTGTTTCAACTTGTTAGAGACAGCTGGTCTGTGGCTTCTGGTCAACTCCTCCTTGAGTCTGACAGCGGTCGCAGCCTTTGCACGGTAATCTGCATCTGCAGCACTGAGTTTTCTCAGCAACTCTTCCTCCTGCTGGGTACCAGTCTTTGTTCCCTTCAAAGTGATTGTTTTCTTTGGCTGTGCTGTGCTTCTAATCTTCTCAAGGTCATTACATAGTCCCATGTACTTGTTTTTAGCCTTTTCACTGGCGGAAATTGCATCCATTACATCTTTCTCCTTCCTCTTACCGTCGTCTTTGACAGTCTTCCGCAGAGACTTGAAAACAGCAGCGAGTGAAGTCAGCTCCACTGACATCTGGGTGAGTGCCTGAACATAGGGGGAACCAACCTCAAAAGATATTTTCTCGTCATATCCAATAACCTGTTCAAATGCCCTTGAGAATGAATCATTTTTCAATATTGATGCATTCTGTTTCATAGAGTCGTGGGTATTTTTCGCCAGCTTCTGCATTTGCTGATACCTCTCCACCTCATAGGCACTTTTCTTTTTGACAAACTTTGCAAACTCTTCACAAGACGAAATGCTCTGCTTTAAGCGCGTGAGAAGTGCATCCAGACTGGCATCTGAATTCAGAACCTTGATCACTTTGCTATCATTCAATAGATCCTCCGATGGTGTTAGGTCAGGCACTGATGCTGCTGCCTGTTTTGAAACATTATCATCAGCGGCACCGGCCAACGCAACATCGGTGCTCATGGTGACCACTGCCTCAGAACAGTAAATAAGCAAAGGTCAAATGACAATATTTCAAAATACACACTGGAAACTTGAATCTCTGTAGCAGAACAACCGATGCGCAATCAGTGCGGACAGTGGGGTCAGAGAGAAAAAAAATATACACAAACTAATATATGCACACCTGCTAATTGATAGATAGCTTAAATAAAGTATATATAGTAAAAAGGAGTGGCTGTATCCATTCCCTTCAATTCAAATCGTTGCTCCAAGATTCTCTGGCTTCACTATATACAGTGGTAAGCGCCATAATAACTTTAGCTGTCACAACAGGGAAATACTAGTGGGGTAGGCTAGACGCTGACCTAAGGCCAATGGCAGAGAGGTCGTGTTCAATGTAGAACGCACACGCTGGGTGACACGCTGGGTGACACGCGGAAGGATACAGCTGAATCGCTTAAGGGCTGATATAGAACACTAAATGGCTGGAAAAAAAATCGGACAAGGCAAATTTCCAATATAAAATCGTGCCCTGATGTTTTCATGGAGAGAATTTGTCTTTTGATTTTTATTAGTTTGAGAGATGGGCGGACAATCCAAGTGCAGCCAGCCCAGACGCGGGTCCTACAAGTTATGTACAGGCCTGCCCTCTCATAGCTGTTTGATCTCTATGGCCCGCTGAAGGTGCCTGCTGTGCCTCCTGAGTCTCCCACAAAACGGCTGCATTACTCCTTTGGAGCCTCGTCATCGTACAGCTGCGCCTGCAATCATCTCTATGGATGCATGCCTGTGTGCCTGTATATGATCAAAATGCACCGTGCGAGCACTGACCGGCAGAGCATCTACCTCCAGTCAGTTGTACTCTGCCGAGGCGTTATGTGCGGGCCATATGTACAGTAGTTGTTCAAGCGCTTGGTGTGCTTCTGCTATACGTGATCCAGTCTCGAGGCGTGCAGGCCATATAGCATTAACATGCGTCATCGCTCAACCAATTGGTGTAAACGACACCTTTTCCACCATGTAACGTAACCAGCATATTAAAGGTAGGGTCGAGAGAAAAGGAGAACAGAGCAAGAGGGGACAAGGGGAAGGATACAAGTGGGAAGGATACAAGTGGGAAGCCATATTCCTCGGTATTTATCCAAGGCCCTCATCAAATGTATGATAGCAAACAACTATAGCGCCGGCTTGACCGTGTCTAACTTTAGCATACTATGTGCTGAGTCTCTGTGACGCGAGCCTTGGCCTGATTTCATTAAAATTGACTCTACAAACTATTATACAATAATGATCTTTCTTTGCACACACAACAATGCTTGATATTCTAGATGACATCACTTTCCGGGTAGGCGGTGTTTGTGTCTAACATTGTCTGTGGTGCATGCTTCTATAGACTTGACCCAAGAATCTTCATGCACCTCAATCATCCCCGCTCTTTTCTGTGGTTTAACCGTTAGCAGAGCTGAAAGTATCCTAGAGGTGTCCTTTGGAATGTCTGAGTAAAAGTCCCCCAATTTTTGGTTGTCAAGACTGGCATATCTAGAAAATTCTAAATCTGAAAGGTTAGCACATTTCCAAGGGAACTTTCTATGTAGCATGTAGTACAAAATGATACCAAGAGACCATACGTCGCATGCCAATCCATCATACCTAATGGAACTATAAGCCTCAGGAGCCTGGAAGTACGGCGAGCCAACCATCCCCAGACAAGGCTCATAAATGAAAGGAACATCCACATCTTCACCTGGGGTTCTTCTCTTTAGCTGCGCAGCGGATCCGAAATCAATGATCTTGATGATCCCGTGAACATCGATGCATATATTTTGTAGTTTGAGGTCTCTGTGCGCTAAATGGCACCCCTCATGCAAGTAATAGACTCCATTACAGAGTTGCTTGAAAAAGCACAACACTTCCACTTCGGTCAATGTAAAACTCCGAGACAGTTCGTGCAGTGTCATTGGATAGTAGTCCATCACCAATTTCACTACCGATCCTGAAGATGATACAACGCACTCCAATGTTCGAACTATATTGTCATGTTTCAGACATGCTTGTAAATCAAACTCTTTCGTGACCCTTGCGATATATTCTTTAGAGTTCTCATACGATTCCTTTGGTGCAAAAGTCTTCACAGCAACAGCACTGCCTGTCTTACGGTTGTGATACAGCTCGACAGTGCCACCAATACCCTTTCCCAGCACATCTACGGAATCTCCATACCGTGATGACACAAACTTTTGCATAGAAAAAGCACTCACACGCTTCACCATAGGAGGAGCCACTATCGATTGGCTTCTTGGTTGTTCTAGAAATGAACCAAGGGGCTTCGCATCACCAAGTTGAGAGCCTATCTCCACATGTATGACGTTGTGGGAGCCGTTGGCGACTAGGGCCGAGTCGGCTGCTATCCCTTTCCTCCCCCTTTGGAAAAGTCGACTCAACACATAGTTTTTGTCTCGAACATCAGATTTCATTGAATATCATGCCAACCTAAAACGTTCTCCAGTCAGGCTTAGTAGAATAGGCTCAATGCGATAGTCCTAAATTAGATCGCCCAATACTGGCTTTCCCCACACATGAAATAGTACGTGCTCATATCCGCCATCGCTACCTCACACAATCTTTGGCGCGGCACGCTAGCAAGTCCCATACAGGGGTCGGGGGGCACAGGGGTGCAGGCATATACACACAGGCACTTTAACTCCTGTGTGATTGAACTGCCAGGTTACCAATCCTCTCAGTGCGCGATTCACCATGGTGATGGTGTACCACAAGCAAAAAAGAAAATCCCCGTGGACAAAGGCATTTGTGGACAAGGCCATACCATGCACCTTACCTAGCAACCTGGTTAGTGGACTCCAGCAACTCTCTATTCTGAATACTAGACCGTTTGAGATTACGAGGCTGTTTCGGATTATGAGATCGATTCGCACTATTTCATCGCACGGGATAACGAGGCCATTTGAGATTACATGGACCTGCTGGCATGGGCGAAGGTTTTTTTAATAATATTCTCGTTTAGTTTCTTTTTACCGTTGGAAGTTACATATGTAATGGGTTGAAAAAAACAACATACTTGCATTAGTGCCATGTAACACGTTCGCGAAACTCTACTTCGCCTAGGTATCGCGATGCCGATGGAGTAAAGACGTTGATAATGCTTGAGTTTATTAAGCATCTGCAAGTCATTAGCCTTAAAGAGTAGTAAGGATGCCATGTAAGCCAGTAAAGAGCTCCGGATCTGATATATGCTCTCTACGATGTAACGTATAATATTTTTTCACCTGAGATATATAGATATGCCATCACGTAGAGTCCAGACCCAGAAGCTCCCTCACCACGCAAGATCAGTAGAGCTGTTTTAAGCCTTTTCTTTTTGTGCACATCGCCTCTCGCATAGTAAGGTTCGAGCCATACATCGAGGTGTACAGTCACAGGACGTTTTTCTTGCAGTGATCCTTATGTAATCTCGAGAATTGCTTGAAACCTAAAGGTGAAAAGCTTTTCAATCCCCGCGCGTAACATGAGGGCTAGACCGGTAGCATGCTTGGACACCGTTTTTTTCTTACCTTCCCGCAGAGCTCCCCCAAAAAACTGTTGCCATTCACAACGGTGCGGGCGCAAAACTCTGCTCGCCGGTTTTTTCGGAAGCAATTTGCCCCATACGGGTTGGTTCGTGGTGCTCCATCCATCTGAAGCAGACCCACAAAGGGGGGTGAAGGGAGGAGGAACACCTTGCATACGCGACGTGGGTTGTTACGGACACCTCGTTGTTAGGGACGGCACGCCGCCTTGCTTGTCTCAGGTTTGATTGAGCCTGTTGTACTACATTTTCTCTGGTTCCGCTCTATGGCTCATGGCTCCGCCTCCGCGGGTACCAGGCGAGCCCCCACCTTTAAATGGCGGTAGTGGCATGCTCAAATTCCCTGCAAGTAATTTAGGCTCTTGTTGCTGCTTAGAACGCCAGATCTATTGCTTATTTACCATAAACGGAAATTTCAGGAGCTGCACCCTGACGTATTGTCCCTCGGTGCCACCTCGGACCGGAACTATACCCGTACTTTTCAAGCTGTCATTCTCCACGTGAGGTACGGTCTAGACCCCTTTCGATGGCATCTAAGCCAAGTAACATAATAATTAGCAGTAAGGGCGAAAACGCACCCGTATGCACATCTGCACGTCTTTTTGTATGCAGATCGACCCCTACAACGAAAATCTGTGAAAATATCAATACTGTCTGGCGACGAAAACAGTATGCAGGCAGACGCCGGAAGGACATTTTGCACCAAGTGTTCCCCTGGCTCAGTTCACCGATCAGGTATATAACAAGAAGGGGTCCCAAAAATCAAGGTGAAAAATATGCCGGTTTGAAAATTAGCCAAAGTCATTCCTTCATTTGCGCCAAAGTATACTGTCTGAGTTCCTTTTTTTAAACTCTAGAAAGTGAATCCAACTCTTGTCTTTCCTTACGTGATCAGATTAAGCCAAAATAAAGCGTTTTTTCAGATCCTAGATTGATATTCCTTTCTTAACACACTCTTTACTCAACAGACATACCAGTTCACAATATACTAAACACGGTTTTCAAACGTTTTTTTGAATTAGATCAAACTGTCACATTCCTTACAATGAGAACTTCATTTGCTCTTACATCTTTGGCGCTCGCTGCCATGGCCGCTGCCGCTCCACTGCAGCACAACCACCACTTCCACAAGAGAGAGGCTGCTGTTGTCTACCTCACCGAGACTGTCTACTACGACCAGAACGGTCAACTCGTCACCTCGTCCACTGCGGGCGCCACTCCAACCACTGCTGTGGCTGCAAAGATTGTTGACGACGACTCTTCCGCTTCCGCAGAGGCTGCTGCACCAACCACCACCTCCTCTGCCGAGGCCCCAGCTTCCACTACCGGCTCTTCCTCCTCTTCTTCTTCTTCTTCTTCCTCTGGTATCAGTGGTGACCTTTCTGCTTTCTCCAACCCATCTGTCAAGTTCCAGGATGGTACTATTCAGTGCTCTGACTTCCCATCTGGTGAAGGTGTCATCCCTCTCTCCTGGTTGTCATTCGGTGGTTGGGCTTCCGTTATGGATGAGAATGGAAACACCGCCTCCACCTGTGAGGATGGCTACTACTGCTCTTACGCTTGTCAAGCTGGTATGTCCAAGACCCAGTGGCCATCCCAGCAGCCAGCCAACGGTATCTCCGTTGGTGGCCTTTACTGTCAGGACGGTTACCTGTACCGCTCCAACACCAACAGCGACTACCTCTGTGAGTGGGGCCAGAACAGTGCTGAGGCTATTTCCAACATCGGACAGGATGTTGCTCTCTGCAGAACCGACTACCCAGGTTCTGAGAACATGGTTGTGCCAACTCTTCTTGGCGCTGGTTCCTCTGCTCCTCTCTCCGTTGTTGATGAGGACTCGTACTACGACTGGGAGGGTAAGAAGACCTCTGCCCAGTACTACGTTAACAACGCCGGTGTTTCTGTCGAGGATGGATGTATCTGGGGTACTGCTGGCTCCGGTGTTGGCAACTGGGCTCCTCTCGTTGTTGGCGCTGGTTACACCAACGGTAACACTTACCTTTCCCTGATCCCAAACCCAAACAACAGCGATGCTCCAAACTACAACGTGAAGTTTGTGGCTACTTCTGGTTCCGACATGGTTGGTTCTTGTTCTTACGTCGATGGCACCTTCTCTGGTGATGAGACCGATGGATGCACCATTACTGTCACCTCTGGTTCTGCCCAGCTCGTGTTCTACTAGGTGTCCAATTTAGATGTTGGCTGACTCTACAGCCAATCAGCTGTTGATGATCGGCTCACCTTTCTCTTGTGGTGTGTCACGCCTTGGCAGGCAGAAGAACCCATTCGTGGTTCCGTGTGTATGCACATGTACGGAACATTGATCTTCTTTCCACCGTGACTTTTATTTGATACCTTCCGCTGCTGCTTTTCGCATCTTGACTATTGTTGTTTATTTTCTGTTTGGCTTCGGTTGTCTAGCTTTGGTTGAATATGATACCCACTTTACTTTTCAAAAGCACAGGTTTTTTTATGGTTTTTTTCTTCTATACTGTCGTGTTTTGGTTTGGGTTTTTGCTCTATTGTGAGAGCACTATCTCACTCTTTGAGTTATTCTTGTGTTGCTTCTTGTTTGATTTCATTACTTTATTCTGTCCATGATATCAATAGAAATTACTAAAACAAACATATATATGTATTCAACGTATCGTACACGGTTATATAACTGTTACTGTAAAGGCTTTTTTTTTCTACTTATGTGCTCTAAATATCTCATCGGAACCACTGAAACTCTTCACAGTATGACAGATTCTGCAATTACAAATAAACATTCACAAAGACACTCTTCAGTATTTGGCGAAATCGACTATAGGAAATATGGAGGATCATCTCTCTCTTTCTCTCTCTCTCTCTCTGCTTGAACGTTTTCAGATTACCCGGCCTTCATCTCGGTTATACAGAAAGAAGCTAGCAAAAAAAAAATAGAGGGTATGCCTATCTGGTATGGTGGAGAGAGAGAGATTGAGCGAAGCCATTTTGGTGAAATTGCATCCTAGCAGGTGTCTTTTTGTATATTGGGTTTTTTTTTGGTATTGCTACATGATCCGTTTTACCAGTTTCTCTTTTTCTCTTGCATATAACTGAGTGGTGTCCTACCGGTCTCCACACTATCCTGTACACCGTAGGAAGAACTCCAGTGAAATATACATATTCTCCGTAATAGGATCCAACAATCCACGCACTGGCCAAAGAAAGCGAGATAGGACAGACCCCAGAGTCTTTAGCGTCCATCATATCTGCTAGCATAGTAGCATTTTATCACACACCGTCTTTAGGATGACAAGCAACGGTTCTGACAGCTCCTCACTTCCCAAAGACCCATTGGCATTGGCTATGCCCAAAGTGGTGGGCACCATCAGATCCGCTACCGCCCTTGCAGCACAAGATGTAAACTTCTACAGGTCATTGGATCCTCAGCTGGGCGCCAGGATCGATTCAACTTCCCAGAAACTGTTGGAGATAGTAAAGACTCTCGCTCTATCAACAGAGGACCAAAAGGATTTGGAGAATGCGGAATCCAATAATCTTGAATTTGGCAGTGAAAAGCTTGATCAGACGTGGCGGGCAGCCAGTAATATACTTGAGAGTTTATTGGAAAGGTCTGATATCGCAATAGATGAAGCATCCAGACGGAAAAACTCTGGACAAAATTCAGATGCTGGCACTAGAGATTCGGATGGCCTAATGCACCTTGAAGAAGAATCAACCCGCGACGTCTCGAGCCGACCAGCAAAGAGGACCGCAAAACCTCAACCAGATTTCAGGATACCAATTGACAACACAGAACAACATCCTTTCAAGCCATTACTCACAAGCAAACCACACGCCATTGTGCCGTATGAAAAATCGGTGGAACTCAAACCAAAATCCGAGGACGGTAGTTTTCCTGAGCATTACGAACATCCGTACTTTTATGAGATTCAGAATCAGCCCTACCCAGATTGGATTCTTTCCACAGAGGGTTGGGAACCCATCGAGTCGTTACCATGGAACGAAACCACTGCCACCTGGGTCGACACCACCGAGGGTTTGCATGATATGGTTAAAGAATTGAAGAGCAACAGAGTAATCGCCGTGGATTTGGAGCATCATGACTACCGAACATACTACGGTTTGGTATGTCTGATGCAGGTGAGTAATAGAGATAAAGATTGGATTATAGATACATTGAAACTGAGAAACGACCTTGAGTGCCTCAACGAGGTTTTTGCAGACCCCGATACGATCAAAGTATTCCACGGTGCTTTCATGGACATTATTTGGCTGCAGAGAGATCTCGGTCTGTACATTGTAAATCTTTTTGACACTTACCATGCAAGTAGAGTGCTGGGATTCCCCCGTCACAGTTTGGCATATTTACTTGAAAGATTTGCAAGATTCAAAACTTCAAAGAAGTACCAGCTTGCTGATTGGAGAATCAGACCCCTTCCTAGCGCTATGCTCCAGTATGCTCGTTCGGACACCCATTTCTTGCTGAACATCTTTGACAAGATATTGGTAATGCTTCTCCAATCAGGAAACGGAAAATTGCAAGAGGTGCTGTATGAATCAAGAAAAGTTGCCAGCAGAAGATTTGAATACACCAGGTTCCGTCCTGACAGTGTGAGCAGTGATTCTTATGTGAACAGTCCACTCAATGACAAGTACACTCCATGGGCCCCAATAATGAACCAATATAGTCTCCCCTCCAGTAAAAAATCTATACTCGTCGCACTATATGAATGGAGGGACTTGATCGCCAGAAAGGATGATGAAAGTGTAAGATACGTTATGCCTAACCAGTTGCTGGCTTCTTTGGTGATGGCATCACCTGTAGATCCAGCTGGAATTCTTGCTTCCTCCAGCTATTTGACGGACCATGTGCGCTCTCATGCCAAGCCGCTATCTGAGATTATTAAAGCAGCTCTGGAGAAATCAGCTGAGGAAGATATCGAGATGATGGAGGCAGCTCACGACCTCCATGACATGATTGACTCTATGTCTTCAGTTGGTAATGAGACTCAGATCGATGTGGAGGTAGCAAGACAGATCGAAACATCCTTCAACTTATTGGTCGATAAGGATATGGGTAGGTTTCAGAGCTCTCCTGGGGTCTCGGTATTGACCAATGTCTCTAGGATTTTTGATGAAAGAAAAGAGGAGAGAAATTTTGCGGTTGCATATTCTCCATCAGGACCTAGATCTCTTACATTCGAAATCGCCTCAGAGAGACTTGCCGAGCTGTCAGAGGCCCTTCAAGAAGAGGAGGATGAAAGAGAGCTTATGGCAGAAGATTACACGGAGAGAACGGTGGGTATTTCCACCGATGAAGAGGTCAGACCCAACCCATTTTCCATTATCGGGATCAAGAAGGAGGAGGAGACCGCAGAAGATGCTGTCAAGGTTCCAGAGGAGAGCGTTAATGATATCATAGTTTTACGCGAAAAGAAGCACAGGAACGACAATCGCAAGAGCCAAAACCCAAGAACCCCTACTCCCTCTGGAGAGGAGCTAACTTCAATTGTTGATTATTCCAAGGCATCAAAGGTATTAGAAATGTCGTCGGGGTCTTCTGGGGCAAAGAAGAACGCAAAGAAGCGTACCTCAGCCCCATTCGATCCTTATGCACAGGAGAGTTTAGGTCCAAAGCCGGCAAAGAAGGCAGCAAGGGTTACGCCACAGGGAAGGAATATCTCTTACACTAAAAAGAGAAGATGAGAGAAGAATGATAGGCCAAAATGATGTTGGAAGACTACAAAAGTTAGTGTGTGTATATTACTACGAATTATAAGAAAAGGAATGCATGCTTTTATCACTTTGATTTACACCGGCTGAGTTCATTATATTTAGATTGATGGTTATATGATCATATTATTATCACATTACCATTATAATTATTTTATCATTTTATCATTTTTCATATTATCATATAATCATCATATTGTCTTCACACTATCATAATGTTATCATTACACCATCAAAATTTTGTCTTGGAACTCAATAGCAGGTATACTTTTTGGAAATAAATCCTACAAAACAAAAAAGAACAAGAAGGGGGGAGCGCTCACCAACGGCACCAACGCCCTTGTTCCAGCCGCTTTGCTCCAGCCGCTTTGCTCCAGCGATGCTAGTAACAAAAGGCAGACCAACTCTTATCATACATTTGATTCTGGCTTTACACGCAAGCAGTTAGTTGTCCCATATCAGCTCATTAAACAATGTATACAGCGATGGGGGGGGGAAGCAATGAGGTAGTGCACAGTGACAAGAGAAATATTTTTGCAGACAGGCATATATTTTTTTGCGATGCCTGCAGGCGAAATATTTGTAAGTATTAGTGAGACAGGCATAGATCTACATGATACAAGGAAGGTTTTTCTTAGAAATAGCGCATAGGATATCTGTTTCCAAATACAAGAGCTAAACTCGACTATCGTTTCTGCATATACACTTATATAGAATTATATTATTCGCAACAAAAATGAGATACACCTGTAACAGCTGTGAGCTGGCGTTCCCGACGCCCGAAGACCAGAGAGAACATATGAAGTCGGACTGGCACAGGTATAACCTCAAGAGAAGGGTGGCGGCATTGCCTGCGATCTCTGAAGAGATGTTCAACAGTAAAGTTGCAGCCATCGCCCTTGAGGAGGCAAGGGCCGCTGAGCAGTTGCCCAAGGCTAAAGGAAGAAAAGGTGGAAAGTCTGAAGAGGATGTGGAACGCACCATTACAAAGAAGGAACAGAGGAGGAAAGAGAGAGAGGATCTTCTTGAGAGAAAAAGGAAACTGTTGGAAATTGCAAGAGAGCAGCTTTTGAGGTCTCAGACTGCCAACCAGCAAGCATCTGACACTGAGCCCAATATATCACAAGAGGCTGAGAAGGAGTCAGACACTCCAAGTGCTTCTGAGACTGTGGAAATTCAAACAGAGGACACCACCAAAACCCAGGAAAATCATGAAGAGATGACAGAGGAACAGCTAATGGAAGAGAAACTTGCAAACAGAGTTGAAATCCCACCAAACTTTTGTCTGTTTTGTCACAAGAAGTATCCTAATGAGGACACCAACGTAGAACACATGTTCAAGGTGCATGGTATGTTTATTCCGGAGCAAGAGTATATCACCGACCGCACGGGGTTGTTACAGTACTTGGCAGAAAAGATAGGTTTGGGAAACGTGTGTCTATCTTGTAACTTCCAAGGTAAGTCGCTGGAGGCTGTTAGAGCACATATGATTTCAAAGAGACACTGTAGGATTCCGTATGAGAGTGAGAATGAAAAACTGGAAGTCTCTGACTTTTACGACTTCACTTCTACGTATGCAGGCGTTGCTCCGGAGAAGAAGACAACTGCGGTTATCACTGCAGGGAGTGATGAAGAGGGCGAATGGGAAGATGTCAGTGATGATGAAGATGCAGACTCAAGTGAGGAAGAGGAGGTTCTTCCACAGGAGATTTCTTATAGTAACGGTTACGAGTTGCACCTCCCTTCAGGTGCTGTTGTTGGTCATAGATCTCTTGCTCGTTATTACAGGCAGAACCTTAAACCCGATCAGGTATTATCTGAGGGTCAGGGTACTCTGATCGCTGCAGAGACTCGTCATTTGGCCACTCTCGCAGACAGGAAAGAGTTGGCTCTTAAGAAGAGAGTATGGAAGAGAGAAGGAAAGGCAAAGGATACCAATGACAGAAGAGCTGCCAAGTTCATCAACAACCAGCCTCACTACAGAGACCAGCTTCTTCAGTAAGCCCTGTCTCTTCCTGACGAAGTTTTTCATCTGCATGCCTCGTATTATAGTTGTAATATATAAGTAAATGGCCTCATACTAGGTGCTATGCGTTATATTTATCAGCAAATATTAAAGAATATTTAGCTAGTTGTAAATTAAGAAAATAAGCACCCATAGTAGGTACATCAGTCGTAATAAAAAAATTAGGGTTCCAAAAATCTAAAAAAAAGAACTCCTCATCAGGGGCTCGAACCCTGGACGTTTCGGTCGACTTCTTGAGAGAAACGAAATCCTTAAAAGCCGAACGCTCTACCAACTGAGCTAATAAGGACAGTTCATGCACGTAAACTGTCCGAAAAGGTATTTACCATCCCATTGCCTATACAGGCATGGTGCTTTACTTGTTGGCCTTCCATTAGCTGCTATTCATAGTATTAGAGGTTGCATTTGGTTTGAGAGCTAAGAGGCATTTCGAAGGTAGTGAGATACAGGAGGAACATGGCGATCTTCAAGCTATAG
The DNA here is from genome assembly GCA_003706285.3 of Kuraishia ogatae. Lineage (NCBI taxonomy): Eukaryota > Fungi > Ascomycota > Pichiomycetes > Pichiales > Pichiaceae > Kuraishia > Kuraishia ogatae. The sequence continues at coordinate 118,104 of PPKV03000006.1, forward strand.
TAATATGAACACTACTATCTCTGACTGTATGTGTCCACTCTCTATGAATAAAACATGCTTAGCACTGAGGGAAACAAAGAGAAATATTAGATTGCGGCTTATGTCACCTCTATTGCAGGAGTACATTTTCCAAAGAAATTTCCTCTACATGCATATTTTTATCAAACCTCTTCAAGTGTCACCTTGCAGGGCTCACTGACCGACGACCATGAGTCAGTTAAGAATAGTGTTATAGCCTGCAGTACCCTTATATGGGATGAGCCATTCGCGTTCAAGCTAACCGAATGTGAGAATAGCAGCTACATGAAGCCGCAAGCGAGCTGGTACGTGGAGGCACCTGGTACAAACTCTACTGGCAACCAAGAGTGAAATGATCCGGGTAATGCATAGCTTTCACATAGTAAGCCGATAGGTGGGGTCAGAGTCAAGAACAATTTATCTCTGTGCAGGAGAACGCGCGTGCGAAATTTGACAGAAAATGAATGGCCGCGGCAGCCCTCCGCATAGTATGCAGCTGAGGCCAGCGGTAGAGCAGAGAGGTGGAGAGAATTGATGACAGCTTTGGATTCTGTTCGTTGTTGTATATAATATGGGTGAAGAGAAGATTTATTGATTAATGGTGGAGAGAAAGTTTTGGTTTGGTTTAACGTGCTGACACGTTCATTACACTTGTAAAGTGTTTTATTTGTTTGTTGCTAAACATATATATATAGAAACATCATGGCTGACGTTGTGCTAGGTAGTCAGTGGGGTGACGAAGGTAAGGGAAAGCTAGTTGATGTTCTGTGTGACGATGTTGAGGTGTGTGCTAGATGTCAAGGTGGTAACAACGCAGGCCACACAATTGTTGTTGGAGATGTGAAGTACGACTTTCACATGTTGCCATCCGGTCTGGTGAACTCTAACTGTTTGAACCTCGTTGGCTCGGGTGTTGTTGTTCATGTGCCCTCCTTTTTTGAGGAGCTGGAGAACATCGAGAAGAAGGGCCTCAAGTGTAGGAACCGTCTTTTCCTCTCTTCAAGAGCACACCTTGTCTTTGACTTCCACCAGAGAACCGACAAGCTCAAGGAGGCCGAGTTGAGCGAGAACAAAAAATCCATTGGAACAACTGGCAAGGGAATTGGTCCAACCTACTCCACCAAGGCCTCAAGATCTGGTATCAGAGTGCATCACCTTGTTAGTGAGGAGCCAGAGGCATGGGCTGAGTTTGAAACTAAGCTCAGAAGGCTTGTTCAGACCAGAAAGCAGAGGTATGGAGAGTTTGACTATGATGTCGAGGAGGAGATTGCCAGGTACAAGGTTTATAGAGAGCAACTGAAGCCATTTGTTGTGGACAGCGTCGACTTCATGCACAATGCCCTTCAGGCGAACAAGAAGATCCTCATTGAGGGAGCCAACGCTCTAATGTTGGACATTGACTTTGGTACTTATCCATACGTCACTTCTTCCAACACTGGTATTGGAGGTGTGCTCACCGGACTGGGTATCCCACCAAAGGCTATCCGCAACATCTACGGTGTTGTAAAGGCTTACACCACCAGAGTTGGAGAGGGTCCCTTCCCCACCGAACAGCTCAACGAGGATGGCGACAAGTTGCAAACCATTGGTGCAGAGTTCGGTGTCACCACCGGACGTAAGAGAAGATGCGGTTGGCTGGATTTGGTGGTGCTCAAGTACTCCACCCTCATCAATGGTTACACCTCTCTAAACATCACCAAACTCGATGTGCTTGACACTTTCAAAGAGATCAAGGTTGGTATTGCTTACACTCACAATGGCAAGAAGCTCTCTTCTTTCCCGGAAGATCTGCATGCCCTTGCCAAGGTTGATGTTGAGTACGTCACTCTGCCTGGATGGGATCAGGACATAACCCAGATAAAATCATATGATGATCTCCCGGAAAATGCGAAGAAGTACCTTGCCTTCATTGAGAATTTTGTGGGCGTCCCAATTGAATGGGTTGGAACCGGCCCAGCTAGAGACTCTATGCTTACCAAGCCAGTGAAACGTTAAGAGGAAATTGTGGGCATATAGAATCGTGTAGCCACTGTAGGGATTCTGATTCTGTTAGAGAACATTGGATAGATTGTTGTTTTACTTTACATATAAACGTATAACCAGAAGAATCAATTATCTTTTAGGTTTGAATGTGGTATGCCGTAATGTGTAATATGGTATTTGCGCATAACATAGTTACACATAAGATACTTACACATAAGATACTTACAAGTAGTCCTAGAGCTGCCTCTTTGTCTTAGGGCTGCCTACAGCTATCTCTTTGTGCTACAGCTATCTCTTCGCACAGACCAATTGATGCGCAAAAGCCACCAACAGTATCACCCACACACCCTGTTTCATATCTTCGTTATTATATATCCATCTCCAGTTCTCTCTTCTCTATCCATACATGGATTGCGTATGGAGTGTTTCGTCCTTTTCGCTACTATATTATGCCAGCTGGTAGTGACACGTCTAGGCAGCTATTACTAGCCACCCACCGCCTCAGCTACATGCAGAGCGTGATGTGTGTGAACACCTCGTATGCTTCGTATGGTGGTGGGCTCGATGAGTGATGGAGAGATGTGTATCCCTGTAGCTAAGCCGTGGGTTCTATTACCGTGATCCCTTTCGCTTTTGCCAGTTCACAGTGTAGCAAGTAACTTGTTAGAATACTTAGTTTACCTTTAGGAGGAGACGGTATCTTCTTCCATAGATTGAGGTGTTCTTTGCTGCGCCTTTGGTACGGTGTTCCCCCCCCACTCACCCATTGCAGTTGCTTCCCGCCATTGCGCATAAAGCTGTGTGATTTGTGAATCAATTGTTGAGGATGCCAGTGGAATCTTTTGACGGGGTGAAACCCATCTTACAAAAATACAACGACCCCTCAAATCTTAGTGTTGCTCGTTCGGCACTTTTGACATATCTGACAGACATCCACTACTTGCTTGATCCGAAGGATGACCCTAAGGATGATCCCAAGGATAAAGGTGCAATCTCTGATGAGGATGTTCAATCGGTGCTCCAGCAATTGGATGCTGTAATATCATACTATAGAGAAACCCACCCGAACGAAGGAGAGGAAATTCCACAGCTCACACATGAGATTTCAAAGCTTATTGGGAAGGACTACTGCCTGGTGTTTTCCCTCTTCTTGGAAAGAAACGATGGCAAGTTCAGTATCAAGCTAATTGAGCTCAGCAATATCTTGATTGACATATTCACTTCAAGCCTCAAGAAGCTGTCACTGAAGTCCAATTGGTATTCAACCTTGAAGCATTCCTCTTTGGTGATCCTACACTTTCTGTTCAGCTCATTCAATGGGTTTCTCAACTCGTTCAAGGCACCACTTCTCACAGCGCTATATAAACACTTGATGAAATGTTACGACAATTTCAACTCCACAGTGGAGGCATCTCGATTCCACGCTTCGTTTTTCACTGATATGCTTTTCCTCATCGATATATTGCTGTCTAATGACTGTGGAAGCAATATATTGGATGATAAATTGTTACATAGGCTATTGAAGTTGGTGAACAGGATTGTTCTGAAGAATAAAAGCATTCTCACACTACGTGAGAGGGAAGGCTACAACTTCCCGTTCTTGAGCATCGTTCACTCCAACAATGCCTTGGTATCACTGTTGAGGTCGGACAGATACATTTCATCAATTGCGACAAAGAAGTCTGCAGCGAACATTCATTACTATCTTACAACAATAGATCCATTCGTTCTCCACTTGATCTCTTCAATGGATACCAACTTCAAAAAACTAAGACTGGCATCGGCCAAAAATCTAGCCGACTTGCTTCTGTTCAACTATATCAACTATGGTGTGAATCGGAACGAGGAGGACAAATCCTTTGAACGGTGCCTCTCGCTCATATTAGGGCACTATACTCACAGTGCAACCAACTTCAAGGTGAGGACTGGCCTTCTGGAGACACTCGTGCAGTTCATGTCAAAATGTAACCTTTACTATCAAACAAACAGCGTATATACAGGAACAGCCAACGGCACCAACTTTGTCAGTCTCACTTTCTTCAAAATGCTAAACAGGGTTATCTCAATTGTATTCGATGGAGATCAAACAGGGAATGTGGCGGCACCACAGGTTGTGGTGAATTCATCGCTCCCAATGAATGACGCTATCAAGATTGTCAATCATCTTGAATCGCTTTATAGGATGCTCATAAAAGAAGTGGGGTGTGACATCAACGAATTGATCATACTGGAGAAGCTCACTTTGGGAGATGTTAATTCAAATTCAGATGCCGCATCGGACTACATTTCTGATCTGTCTAACCCCTACAAAACTATCTTCGTTCTCAAGTTGTCTCAGATCCTCACCGTTCGTCTGGATCAGTACCTTCTATCACAGAGGGAGAGCAGTTCCGACGCCACGGAAGACGTTGCATCTCAGATTGCCACTAAGTTGCTGTCACTGTGCAAGCATCACAGATTTGAAATTAGAATTGTTTCGATCGAGACATTGATTAAGCTCATCAAGGCAAAGCCCGAACTGTGCTTCTCTATTCTCAGGGATTCTCTATCCACTCTCATGTCGTCATTAGAGGACACTTCAAATGAGACTAGTTTTGTCTTTAATGCTAATCACGGGCTCGCAGTTCTTATCGCAACCACTTTGACCTCCGCTTCAAAGGAGTATATCAACACTGACTTTATCTTGCAGGTGTTTTCTACAACCACTAACTTCTTGAAGAAGTTCAACTCCACCGTCATGGTGAACAACCTCTTTGCGGGAAACTCTTCGACGTTTATCACCAATGTCAACTATGAGAAACAGATTCTCAGCTGGGTGCTCCTCATGGGACTGTTTAACTTTGCCTCAGATGATAACTCTAAAACCAATAACAACTTTTTTCTTTTGGATGGCTCTCAGTTTCTCACTATATGGAAAAACCTATTGGCCCACACCTTCCCAGCGAACTTTGTGAAACTTGAGCGGAAAACTGGTGACTCTTTGGGACATCTCTATGTTGCAAATATAAGTGAGATCATGAAGTTGATCGAGGTCAAAAATCACTCTTTGACGTGTCTATTGAGCTACATCACCTATCTCGCCTCAACAAGTACATCAACTGTCCTGCATACACATAGCAGTGGCCCGACAAATCTTCTGACACCAGAGCTGGCGAAGCAGTTGAACAATATCCTGAATAAATCATCCACCTTCATAAGCAATCTGGAGTCACAAATAGTTGGCGCCCATGGAGTCGAACAATTGGAGAACCAGATCTCGCTCAACAAACTACGTATTCTCCAAAATGTCTCCAAACTGCTCCCCTACATCAACATTAGAAGTGAATTTAATTCTGTTCTTTTGATGCAAGTGATTAGTAAATTCTCCGATCACAAGCTCTTCAACTACAACGCTCCGAATAGAAGTAGCAGTAAGAACGCAAACAAGAAACGTAGCACCACTGATAGTATTGCCATCGATGCCATGGATATCTATACGGTAAGTGATGGCGTTGCCTTTGGTCTAACGAGCAAAATCAATATGTTTGTCATTGAAGAGCTTTTGGTGAAACACGGTGATATAAGAACATTCAAAGATCGTGCATTGTATGAATATGGTTCAGAATTAGAAACAAAGGAGACTGGAAGGCTGAGCAACTTCAACTCTAGTGCGTTTGACGAGAATTTCGAGTCTGACCTCAACCGACCTGTATTACACACCATTCTTAATGACTATCTCATGTTCCTGTATAATGGATCTGACAAAGTCGGGTATACCTCCTACAGCCTCAACCCTGTGAATGCAGCAACCATGGCTGTCGATATATGCATTGAACTGTTTGCAAATGTGTTCCCCCACTTAACCCTCAAAATCCAGCAGTCTGTTTTGGAGACACTCCGGTCTAGTGTACTGTTTAGTAAGGAGAAGGCAGCTGACGAAAAAGGGAAAAAACAGAGTGACATCAACATCTGGAGACAGCGTGCTATTGTTGTGAATTTCTCTGTGGCCATCAACAGCATGATGTCTTACACTATCAACTACAACAAGCACTCCAAGACAAAGCTGGTTTTGCCTGAGGTTGCTGTGTTGTTAATTATAGACACGCTGAAGGCGCTCGACACAAGTGATCTCTACCTCATTTCCATTAATGCAGAGAGCATAGGAATGGCTTGCTCTTTGACGCAAGACTCCAGTAAGGCGCTAATCGGTGAGCAGATGTCTGCTATCGTTAGAGCCATTGTAGATAAGAATGATCCCTACTCCAGAGCTTTCAACGCCACTACATTAGCAAGAATCCATGAGTTTGGTGCGGTTAGCAATTCCTCAGCGACAGTTTTGGATGTGCTGTTTTCGCTCATATCGGACCCCCATCCAATAGTGCATCAATGGTCGATGGAGGCCCTGATTTTGGTGATACGAAGCCAGTCGTCCTATGAGGTCAACGAACAGCTTATAGCCAAGACGTTTCGAGAAATGGAGAAAATTTGGCTTGCGGACGAGTACGGCATCCACTCAAAGGTAACCGTTTTCTCCAACCTCAGTTTTGATCCAAGGTTGAACTCTTCCCTAACACTGGCAAGGCTGCTCAAGTTATTGGTTAATCTGCTAGGTCCTAATGTGACTACGCTGAGAGATGACGTTCGCACCACTCTCAGAAACCTTGTGTTTGGGCTAATGGCGATGGAGAACAATGACTACGATATCGTATCAAAGGAAGTGATTAAGACTCTAGAAGAGCTAGCCCTTTTTGACCGGCGACTATTCTCTGCTAAACACTTTGTAAGACTGATCAAATTCACCCTGGTGAATAACTTTGCCGCTGGCATTTCCAGCAACAATTTGTCCTCATTACCTCTTATGGAGAGTTCCGTTGGTGGCAATTCTGAGTTCTTCCCGGTATCCACCAGCCAATCTAACTTGCTATTGGCTGTGAATTCATATTTCCAGCTGATGAAAGTGAGCTGGACGACTCCTTCCCTTGGGCCCTTTGTCACCCCAGAGATGCAAAGTCTTATTTGGATGGCGCTTGAACGTGACCCCACAAATAAGAACCTACAACAGATCTTCTTTATGTGGGCAGAGGGCCGCCCAACTCTCAGCACAGCAGAGAGAACTAAGTACCGCTTGGAATGGTTCTTGTCACTGGTGAAATATTTTGACCTTCCAAAGGCTGAACTTCAGAGATTTTTGCTTGGTATCTTCAAGATGAGGATTAATAACTCGGGAATGTTTTTTCAGAGCGGGAAAGCTGGAGATGCACCACCTTACAATGGCAGCCGTAGCACTGAGGGACGTAGTTCTGGTGTAGATGGATTGCGCACGGGCTCCGGTGATACGGAAAGAAAGGAAGGTGTGCTATCCGACTCTGCTAGGGAAGGAACCCCTCAGATGGATGACGAGGGGGAATTGTTTGCCCCCAACGCAGTAAGTAACAACAACAATGCTGACAGCGTTGACCGTAGTGACGAAGACTCTTCTGGTGCCCGTCAGAACGCCATCATCAATGCTGCTGATGCTGTGCACCAAATGGTTGACGAGGAACCGGTTAGTTGGGAGTTTAAGTTTTTGATTTTGGAACTGTTGAACCAATTTTTGGAATACGCTGAGAACGACAACAAGATATTCCTTTTTGTCGCTACAAAGATCCCCGATCTTATTAGAATCTCTTTTATATGCTCTACATCTGCTATTGTGCGCCTCAGAATGTCGGGCCTCAAGCTCTTGGAACATATCATTGAGATGTATTCGGAGATGCGTGACCCACTCTACCCTGACTTGTCCATTTTGGATCAGCAGCAGGCTCAGATCGTTACCGTTGTTCTTCCTGCTTTCAGCAAGGATTCCAATGTGCAGCTTGCAGGCCAGGCAATCATTGTGGCAAGTAAAATCATAACGAGCAACGTCTCCAGCGTTTCAAAGCTTGGTAGAATAATGAAGATACTCACAAAGTCACTAGAGGACTTTTCAACATTGGACGCAGGCGGCGTTGTTTCCTCAGGTGGGGAAGGTGCAGACAAGTTTGGCTCGAATTTGAAAATCGGCGAGATTCCAGTTCTCACGGCTAAGTCTAGGAACAAGGTGAGACTGGCTCTTCTGGATTCCTGGGCTAAGTTGAAGATCCACTGTAGAGAATACGATGTTGAGCTGGCCTCTGTCCTAAAAAAGTATATGGATATCCTAGCACCGCTTTGGCTCAACTCTTTGAGGGAGTTTTCTATGCTCAAGTATGGGGGGGAGTTTCTAGCAGGAAGTTCAGATGATGTGGATCTTGATTTCTATGAGGAGTATTGGGTGGACTTCGTAGAAGCTGTAACGCTCATTGTTACAGAGGACAGAGAGGTGGTTCTGTCTCTCTTGGGCAAAGATGCCGACAACTTTTTCTTTGTGCTGTTTGGACAATGTATAGAAGCGTTGGTGAAAACTTCCACTCCAGGTAGGTACGAGATGAAAGGTGGAGAAAGAAGAGAGACACGAATCCTCAACTCCCTAAGAAGATTACTCAAGGGACCACACACAGCAGCATTATTATTCAAAGAGTCATTATTCAACGAGTTCATCGATCTCTTTGATAGATTGGCACTCTTGCTCGACAACGAATCGCGTGCTATTATTGTGGATATCATGGAAGGCATATTCTCTGATTACTTCATCCAATCGGAAGAGAAGCCAAAATCTGAAGAGGAATTGCATGATGATGTGGATAAACTTTTTGAGCTGCTGAGGGTGAATATACTTGTATTAATCCAATTGCTGCCCTTTGTCGCTGATGGGGAGATCAATGTGGACAAGCTCAAACCGTTCAATGGCGCCGAACTTGTGCTCCTCAAGAAGTCTCTAGACTCAATGTTGGTGATGATCAACTACCTTCCAGAGATTATAAAGCTTGACCTGTATTCATGTCTGCTGTTCATCTTTTCGTTGATATTCGAACTTAACGACGCCGATGTAGTATCCATCACTCTTCCTGTGCTGAAGAAAGTGTTGAACTGTGTCACTCTCACAGATAATGCAGGTGGACTTGTAAACACCTTCTACAGTGCCACAAAGAAATTCTGGCGTAATGATAAGAATGGCTTGCTTGCGAGAATGATTCTAATCACTACTGGCAGTAGCAAGCTGATACTCAGCGTTGAGGACAGTGATGAAATGGCAACCTCTCTGATAAAGGCTCTGGGGGATACAGAACTGGTGGCCATTGCGGCTCAGTCAGTTAAAACGTTGATACTACACGCTTCGAAAGAAAAGAATCGTTCGTCTGCTGGAGTGGTGCAAAAGTTATTCCCCAAGTTGATTGAGCTGTTAACAGAACAGACTAAGGCCAAGCTCGAGGCAAGAGAAAAAGCTAACGTTGTTGGTGCACTGCAGGACCCCAGACTTACTCTTGAAATGTTTGTCGCATTTGTAAAGAGCCAGACATCGGCAGAGGATATTGAAACCTCGCTCAAGATGATGCTTCCCCTCTTGCTATGGTTTGATGCAACAATGTCTAGTGAAGAGGAAGGCATGATGGCTCGCCAATATGTGCATGCAAAGCTCATGGATCTGATAAAGTTGAACCCCCAAGTGTTCAAATCTGTTGTGAATAGTGGGATTACCGCAGAGCAGAGATCTCAAACTGAAATACTTGTCAAGTTTGATAGCCATGTCTTAGATGATGGATCCCTTCAATTAGGAGCAAGAGGTTCGGGAGGACACATAGAACTCAAGTCATTCACTTGAGCGGCTACCTCTTATAGATTATATAAAAAAAGTGTATAGAATCTCTTGAAAAAAAGTTTGTTCATTAAAGGTCTTTCGGAATCAGACTACCTGTTTTAGCTATACATCATCCTGTCGTTTTCTAAGCAGACAGTAGTCAAAATACTTAACTCCACTGTGTACATAACTGTGCAAACCAGATGGTATATAGATGAGCCTAGCAATGCCCTTGCTTTGGTCTACATCTATAATCTTATCACAAAATATTAGTTCCCAGTTGGGGTCAGGTGTAATACTGTTTGTTTGATCTTTGGAGATGATAGTTTTCTCACCCATCTCTTCATCTGTTTGTTTTGTGATATCTACGTAGTAATCACACTCATCAAAGGGTGACACCTTATCTTCTTCATATTTATTCATGTTGTTGAAACCTTGAGGCTCCATTGGCACTGAATCAATCACTGAGGAAAAAGAATACTGCTCGTATTCTTTAAAGTCTCCAGGTAACATTCCCCTGAATCCCGACTCCACAAACCGTAGGCGCATGTTCGAAGGCAGGAAGAATGAAGACGGGTAGTGATACCATTCCCTTCCCACACAAACATTCAACTTTAAGTCACCAGGTGTAGAAGATTCTTCTGCAAGGTATGAGTACACAGTCAAGGGGGCATGGTAGTTCGCCATTAATGATACAATGCGCATAATGGATATCAAAGAAACGAGGACAGCGGCCAGAGTCACTGAAATGGTTGTTAGAGTTTTAGTGACCCAGGACCTGTTAGTGAGTTTCCTCAAAAGACGCAACAACTCCGATGAGATTAAACTGGCACTTAATAGAACCAAAGGATAAATCGGGTACAAGAACCTCTCTTCCTTGTGTGGTTGTGATCCAAATACGATTGACCAGAGGAAAAGAGGAGCATGTATAACTGCAATGAGTGAGATACGTTCAAGCGTTGTAGACGACCGTGATAAGAATATCAATAATGGGCTAACAAGCATTCCCAAATATGCAAGCACCGCTGTAATGTTGAAGTTCAATAGCAGGTTAAGTATATAGTAGCTCAATGGCTCAACCCCATAGATGTTTGGGCCGGTAGCCTCGTCTGAATAAATCACATTATACAACACTATGTTCAATGGCACGAATACCGTCTTGTTATAAAAGATGGAATCAACCTGAATAATGACACCTATTATGGCCAGAGAAATCACTGCTCCCAAGGTGGCATATCTCAACAAGCGATGCGTATTATACGAGATGAGAGAGTCCACAAATACATAAACTATGAATGGGATAGCCAATGCAAGTGCAAAAGGCCAGCCTAAAAGTCCACCGAGTCCATACCAGAATATCACCCAACCAAGAGAGATAGATTTTCTCACGTCCACATATCTGTGCAACTGGTGGGACCTGGCGCTGTTACGTTTTGGGGGAATGCTATGGCTGCTCTTGGTCTCTAATTCTATTATCTTGTGGTCAACCTGTTCTACCTCTTCCTCTACGTAGAAAAATTCAATTGATTTTGAAACGGCAAGGGAGTTGCAGGCCATTGCAAAAGTGGAAGGTAAGAGGGCAATCGAAGCATGCGACATACCTGGTGCTATTGCTGAATAGAGCAGGAAGCAACAGGAAGCACCGTGGGTAACATGCTTGGAAAGCGACTGTGCCAATGATAACTCTGAAAATACAACGAACCCTGCTATTGCTGATCGCAGAAAGTAAAAGATGTAGTATGATGGGATGGCCTCAAATTGGAGGACATCGTTGGCCCACACTAGAGGATACCCCAGTACCCATAACGGCAATAGGAAGCACCACGATCTGATAGCATACACTGGCGAGTATTCCCAAGTCTGTTTGCCGAACCCACGAAGCAGAAAATTCAAAGGCTCCCAGTAATTGAACACTAGCGAAAAGAAACAAGATCCTGTTAGTAATATTTCAGTGGATTTGGGAGCATTCTGCATACAACTTACCCTCATCACAGTCCGATATGATACCTCCTAGCACGCATGCTGTTCTAACAACCACCAGGAGCCACACCAGGCATTGTCTCAGATTCATATCTATCAAGCAGTACTGGTTACCATCGGCCAAAATTTGAACTGAAAACAACTCTGATTTTCTTGTAGTTGTGATCAATTAATTTCTGTAGCACTATCACATCATGTGTCTGGGGTGGGGTGCCAATCATGCCCATCGTCTGCTACTACTACTCCCCGGTCGGGCCAGCAGCGCCGTGCACACGACAGTGAATCGGCAGTTCTGGGTTGACAACCTCCAGTGTCAACCAATAATGGCCTTCAGGTATATGGTTTTAATGTATTCATTTAAAGCACATATATGTGATGTTTTTTTTATATAATCCTAAATGGAGTACCCTGTTTCCGTGGAGCAGGACTACCTGTACATGTCTGTGTGTACAATAGCATAAGTTTACCGAAAAGTGCACTGAGAATATATGAGATTCATCAAGTATACATAATGTATGGAATAAAACTACCTAGTTGAATGTCCCTTCTACTGCTCCTCGTCGTCCTTGCCGTATCTGTTCCTTGAGTTGGCGCTTGTCCAGAAACCATCTCTGTCGATGTGCTTACCCAAAATTGTGGTCTGAGGAGGGTGGAAAACGTCCTTGTTCTTGTACGGAGACTTAACTTCCCACCATGGCACATCCTTCATGATCTCACCTTCACGTTTGTAGTATGCAAATGTACGACGCACAACATCACGGTCCTGCTCAGCCTGTAAGAGAGGCAGGAGATGGATTCTAGCCCAAAGTTTCTCTCGCTTCAATTCCACCTTCTCACGGTTACCAAGGACAATCTGGTAGAAACCATATGAAGTCATACCAATAAGACCAAGGAACCAGATTGTTGGACGGAAGCCTCTAGAAGGAAGGTTTCTCTTCCACTGGATCTTCTCGTAACCACCAATTGGTGGGAGATCTTGTGTAGCCATTTTTGTGTTTGTCTGTGTTATTTGTTCTTTTTCAATGAAGATGCCGAATCGCAGAGTGATTGTTGATATATTAACAGTCCTCACACTCCCAAAATTTCAGAATTCGAGCTGAGTTTCTCTCTCTTTTTCAACAGTCTGTTAAATAGTGACCAATCTGACAGCTATTGCTTTCCACTATAATCAAACAGCAGAAATAGCAAATAATGCAGGTAAACGTAGATACCTTTCTCTCTCCGAAATAAATATATATTTACAAAAGTATTCCTTCTCCGCTATAGTATCCAGACTCTTCTTTATCCATTCCAATTCGATATATAAAACGCAGTGTGCGTGTATCGAGCTCTCGCATACATTTTCTGCCAGTGTCCCTCTCTCTCTTTCTCTCTCTCTGTTCCCTCCCCTGCCTCCTACTACGTCTCCTCCAATCAGCTTTGTTCTGTACATAACGCAACAAGCACTAAACACAGTGTGCCTTCTCCGCAAAGCATAGAAGGTAGTGCGAGAAGTGCTCACAGCCTAACCTAACGCCATTTATACAATAAATAGCAAGTCGTGCAGCTCACAGGGCCAACTTACAGGGTCATCCTCAGAGGTCGTGCAAAAAGACCCGACTGTATCCTTCCTGCCAAGTTTAATAGACCTCATGTTGGTTGGGTACTCTAGCTAACTCGGAGAGCTGTACAGCGACCAAGGCAACTAAGGCTGTGGTGCTCGTTGACTGTGCTCCCGTGCAACCAGGCGTGTATTTGCTCTCCGCGTAGCGCTGAAGTGTTTACCTGTGCTGCAGATAACACGGGTCTTCCTCCCCCGCTCTCCGTGTAAGGGCATCGGAACGGAGATGAGGTGGCTGACTGGGCTGCAGCAGTAGCACCCTCGGTACCCTTGGATACTGTCAATAGCAGATGAGTAACACCGACACCATGCTTTCGGAGTAATGGGCCGCCAGTAGGAATATTATAGAGTTAGTTACAATTAAACATAGATAAATTCACTCCCTAGTGCGAGTCTAGATTTTTGTACTTTCTCTTTTCTGGTTCTTTTTTTGTCACTTTCTTAATACATTTCAATGTCTCTGAAACTGGATTCCAAGACCAAGGCAGAGGAATTCCTCTCCTCCTATGACACATTCCTCTTTGATTGTGACGGAGTGCTCTGGCTAGGTAGTCACCTTCTGCCAAAGGTTGTGGAAACCATCACCTTGCTGAGATCCCTCAAGAAAAAGGTGATTTTCGTGACCAATAACTCAACCAAATCCAGGGTCCAGTACACTGAAAAGTTCCGTGAATTTGGCCTTGATGTCTCTGCAGAGGAGATCTTTGGTTCTGCTTACGCATCAGCCATCTACCTTTCCAAGGTGTTGAACCTACCCAGGGACAAAAAGGTTTGGGTCCTCGGCCAGTCTGGCATCGAAGAGGAGCTCAAGGAAGTGGGTTTTACGACCCTTGGTGGAAGTGATCCTGAGCTTGATGAGCCATTCAGCAAGGACAACAAGCTGATGACCATTGACTCTGATGTTGGTGCCGTCGTTGCTGGCTTGGATCTCAAGGTGAACTACTATAGATTAGCCGCTACCTTGCAGTATTTGAGGCAACCCGGTGTTCATTTTGTTGCCACAAACATTGACTCCACCTTCCCACAAAAGGGCCTTATCCTTCCTGGTGCTGGCTCCATCATTGAGAGTGTTGCCTTCTCATCAGGAAGAACTCCAATTGCTTGTGGGAAACCAAACCAAGAGATGATGGATGCTATCCTGGCAAAGCATAACTTTGACAAATCAAGGGCAGTTATGGTTGGAGACAGACTCAATACCGATATGAAGTTTGGCAGAGACGCTGGTTTGGCTACCCTTTTGGTGTTGACAGGAATCGAGACTGTAGAGAAAATTGATGAGTTGCCAAATGACCACAAGCCGACTTACTTTGCTGACAAGCTGGGTGATCTGTATGAGCTTCTAAATGAGTGAAAAACAGCTGTAGAGTATTAATTTATTTCTAGAGAGAACCACTTTAGATGGGTTTACACCAGTTGATTAGACTTAGATATGATTTTAGATTTGGATATGATTTTAGACTTGTTTTGGAATGATGTAATACGATTAAGATATCATTGTACAGAATTTGGTCTAGCCTCATATGTATATCCTCATTCTATACGTAGAGATAGATAAGCGTATGCAGAAGTACCACACGAGTCATCGTGCTCGCATGTTAATGGCACAGCTTAGAGCGTCTGGCAATGCATGGCCCTGCCCCGGCCGTTGGAGGAGACCAGGCCCCATCATATATGCTCTCCTTCCACCTTGTATTGGCTAAGCAATATAGCAGATAGTGCGTGTTGTCTCATCATAAAGCCCATAGTTTGAACTATTTCATAATTTTCATTCCCCTCCACTAGTATCATTAAACACCAGAGACAGGGCCCTATGTTGCAAGACCTCGATAAGGTCCCTTGCGTTGAAAAACACCGTGAGTGATGCTAAGGTACCTCGTAAATTCTGCCATTTCCCCACCACAAGGCATCGGCCTCCTACTTACTCAACAGCAACGGTTTCGTTGATGCATATATGACATCACCTGCAAACTGCCCAGAAAGCTTCTCGCCCACACCGTAGGGAGAGTTGACGCTGGCTTTGCGGCAGCAGTCGGATCCCACATTTTGCTCACTCCTAGGAAAAGATACCTGGGAGTCGACAAAGGATTGGACAAATTTTTCAATAACGATGTATCGTAAATTGTACAATCGCTCTACGCTGGAGGAAGTCAATTAGTAAACAATTGAGTTAAATTCTGTTGTGGAAGGATCCTTCTTCCCCCTGCCTCACTCCCCTCGTCCGCCTGCCTCCTGTCCACCTGCCTCTTGTGCCTCTTCTCATCTCCTATTCTCATCTCCTACCTTCTGCTCTGTCATTACATACCCTGTTTGGTTTATGCGATCAAACTGGCCTCGCCCTTCTATAGCACCTGCACCTAATGCTTACTACCTACCGCACGGCACAATCTTATTCTCCCCGTTCCCTGCAAGCATACAACCGGAAACACCCCTTCTCCAGCCTAGAGGTGGGAAGGAATACATACATGCACACACACACACGCACACTGGTTGGTTTTGGGACAGAAATATCGCTTAGAGGTAGCAGCACCAGATAGAAGTTGTGCAATAAAAGAGACTATGATCTTTAGGCAAAAATTCCAAACGAGAGGCCCAGCTTATTTGCTTGATAGAGATATTCATTTATTTTACTAAGCAGGTTGTGTTTATTTTTGATCGCCTTCCTGATTTGCAATCCTGTCCTGAGTTTGGTTTCCGTAAGTGACCTTGGTTTTCCAGCTACGAAAAGCCCCCCCGCTGAAAGCACTCGAATATTATGGAGCTTAAAGTGCAATGCTTTCTAACCAATTACAAAGATATTTTGTTTATCAGGGCTTGAGATTCTTTGCTGGTATATTACTAACTCCATTTGTCGAAAGTGGTTAGGATTTTGATTTACAAAATTGTAACATTGCATTCGTTCGCTCCTACACAAATATCACCTTGCTTATTGCAGTCACAATTGTTTTTGGATATTACATACATCCTTTTTCTGAGGATTAATTCTACATATTATACACTGCCATATATCCATACACTTCAAGAATGGCTGAGACACAAGTGGAAGATATACAGAATTCAGAGCTGATTAACTGGTCAATCTTTTCCGAGTTACTCTCAATGGATGAAGATGAGGAAGGTTTTGCTGAATCATTGATAGCGACGTTTGTGGAGCAAGCACAATCCATATTCAAAGAAGTTGACGATCTGTTAGAGGCAGAAGAGAGCACAAAAACAAGAGACGGGCTCACAAAGCTGTCAAATCTAGGGCATTATCTGAAAGGCAGTGCAGCTGCTTTGGGACTCAAGAAGGTGCAACAGGAGTGTGAGCGCATACAGAACTATGGAAACAGAACCTCGTTTGATGATTATGAAGCTGCTGTCTCAGCCACTGAGAATGCCGATTGGTACGACTGTGTGAGGGATGCTTTGGCCAATGCTAAGACCTCCTTTGAAGAATCCAGAGAATTGTTGAGTGGTTATTTTGGAACAACGTTATAGGTCACGTTAATACCCAACGCTTATGAGAATGCTATGCTGGTACAGAGGATTCCGATATCTATAGTTTGAGGGAAATTTCGGTAAACACAAAACTAATGTCATATTTCATTCATGTAATTGTAAACTTCAATCTTTATACATTTTCAATATTCTCCTGGAGCCAGAATCAAATTTTCAGCAATAACTGCATACTCATATTGTCAAGCAATTCATGTGTAGTGGCCTTTTGACCAGCTAGCCAGCTTCCCCTAGCTTCAATGCTTATAGCTCAAGCTAGTGCCCTTTCTTTATGCCAGAAATATCATGCCTTCTTCCAATCTTTCTGCCTTGTTCAAGTCGGTCCAACAGTTTCTTTAAGTCTCCAATCTCTGTGTTTGGTTTCTCTATTAGTATGTCTCATGCTTCTCCTTTGTATTTTCTCCTTCCTTTTATTTGCTCTTGGCCTTTGTCTCCTCCGGTGTGGGAGCTGTGTTCGTTGATATGATATGGTATAACACAATCAGACCTACAGAGAGGAGGCCAAACGATATGGCTATTGTGTTCAATTCCACGTCGGTAATCATCTTGTGTATTAATGCGGTATGTGCTAATCTAAAACGACAATTCAAAGGCGCAGAATGAATGTCACTCACAGAGTACTAGTTATATTTTCTATCGTTTGATGTCGATTGAATATGATTTGAAACAACACGAAGCACATGCCCAAGCGCGTGGGAGTGTAGTGTAGTGCATCCACTACCGGACTAAGTGCAAGGGCATCTGCTAAATCGTATGCGGTTAGCATGGGGTTAGAAGAGGAAAAGAAATATAATTGCGTCTTTTTGTCATCTAAACAGAGTCTCTGGAAGTAGGCTTGCTTCTGAGAAGGCTCATCTGGAATGAATGTTTCTTCAGTGCAGGTGATAATATCCCAGAAGAGGATCAACTCCATACATATCGAAAATGAAACCCCCACCAAGAAGCATAGAAGACTTCCTGTATCAGAAGGTGAGTACCACCCCATCCAAGAAGGAGTTTATATCACCTGTCGTTTGTTTGATTTAAGACTAATGCCAACCCCCCAACCAGCTTATGGCTAGCCATATGTTTCATAGATTTGTGAGGAGCGTACATGCCAAGATCAATGGTTTACCTCCCCCGCATATACAAGATCGACAGAATCTCAACCACATGAATCAGTACGACTACTTGTGTAAGTATATTTATTCATTGGAAAGTTGGTACCGTGAATGATATCTTTTTGTACGTTGTATCTAACAAGTGTATTCAGTTCGCCCTACCAGAGTTCAAAAATTCAGAGCATACAGCTCACTCTTCAAGGACGAGCTTAAGAAGAGTTTGTGGCTGAAATAGTGTGCCATAATGGGGCACCAGCCAAGGGACTTACATTTTCATTGATTCAGTTGCACACAGGATATATATATATACGGGTTTTTGGAACCTTTGACTCACTCTATTAGAAGGTTAATTAATATTATTTACACCAGTAAAATTACCATTAGGTTGTTGGGAGTGTAGCGCTATGAGATTGTGAACTATAAACCAGTACACACGCACTACCAAGCCTCTCAGATTAAACGCTTATACATGAAATCCCGCTCTCCAATTACGAAATTAATTGTTAGAGAGCAAAGCTTCGACAGACGCCTGTACAGTTTCCATCTTCTAGTATGGAGAGTTCACAACATCATTCTTCGGCGGTGACAACTTGATGCTCTTCGATCCCGCTAGTGACTCCCTCGTAGCCTTCCTGAATGCCCTCTTATTTACCATTGCCACATCATCGGTAAGAGCAAGGATGACGTTATTATCTGTGCCAAATCTAAAGTTATCAGCCATAACTTTGCTATCATACCGTTTTATGAGGTATGGCTGCGGGTCTCCCTTGAGAATCTTCTTCATGGACCATGTGATAACATAAGGACCCGTGGACGACACAATAGTTTGGGGTGTTGAAACATTCAGGCCCGTATTGAAATGAGCCTTTGTAAACGAGAGTCCTTCCCCAGTCTCAGAGCGCATGAATGCCGTATGCTCTGGAGAGATCTGCAGTCTCTTCGGACGGGGTTTGGAATCCTTACCAAATGACTTCTCAAACCCAAGTGAGCCAGCGTTCTTGCCATCCTTGATCTTCACATCAATAAGTAACACATACGTCCTACAAGTAGCAAGAATCCATCTGCCGTCATTAGATACATCCATACCAACAATCTCTTCTCCCAGCGCAGGCAGTTGAGTCTTGGCATTGATTCCAAGTCTGTCGTACATGCGGATCTCTCCCGTGCCATTGGCAACAGCAATATGACCACCTTGTGTTGTAGCAAGGGAAGTGAAGTTGGTCTTTGACTTGTACTCTTTAAGCTGAGAGTCAACCAACTTGGCGCCAGAGAGCCGAGGATCAAGCTTGAATACCCCATTGGACGAAATACCCAAGAATGTCTGCTCTGCAGATATCTGCGAGAACTTATTCGTGGGGCCAATCTCAACAACAGGGAGCTTATCCTCCTTGGACACCTTCCAGTCTTCTACCACTTTGCCGTACTCCAAATCCATCTTGTACAGTTCATTTGGATTCTTTGAGTCCTGTAAAATCATTGTTCTATCTTCTTGGTGCAACATCATTTTCGCTGGGATAAATGTTTTACCGCCTGCAGTGCTGATATTTTCAATGGCTGTGTAGAACTCCAATTGGTCATTCTCTGTGCTCTTGAAAACACCCAGCTTATTACCCCTGGCAACATATGACCTATCATTCTTGAATCCTATTTTCAATCCACTGTTCACATCTCTCTTAGCATAGTATTTCTCTTTACCGGAATCCCTATCAGCATTTCCATCTTCATCATCCGAAAATTCAGCCTTGTTAACTCCTTGTCTGATATTAGAGAGCCTATTAGCGTCTTCAGTATCGTCATCAGAACCATCGCTCTCTGTCCCTGCTACTTCATTTTCATCTTCAATATCCGTCATTGCTTCATCATTATCATCAATCTGCATGTCATTAAAAGCATCTATCATATACTCCCGCTGCTCCTCTTTGATTGTGATCCACTTCGTTTTGTTAAGAGATTCCCATAGAGCACGCATAAAGCCATCTTGGAAGTTCTCTAAGGTATTGAAACTGTCAAACTTGAGCAGCCACGATATAGCCATTTCATCCGTTGAATAGTTAAAGATGAATGACACATGCTCAAAGTTAAAGACAGGATTCATGTCGGGAGATACAGTGGTACTCAACAACACCTTACCATCCAAATCCCTCACATACAGCCAATACTGCCACTGTCCTAGATCGGACACATCTACAGTGGTGTTTGCATCCTGTAGAATAAAAGAATTAGAGGTGGGGTCATACAAGTGTAGCTCACATGCCTCTGTACAGATTGCTTCACCATGTCCTTCATTATCCATTGAACTTCCTTGGGCAAGGACTGTAGCGTTGGAATTCCTCAATTCGGTAGAGGCATCGTGGAAATCGTCGTCACTTTCTTCTTCATCGTCGGCCTCTGTGTTTCTCTCTACTGAAAGTCCACTGTTATTGGCAGTCATCGGTATTGAAAGGGCAGAGAGCTGATCGTCTGCAGTGGATGAGGAATCGAATATAAATTCTTGTAGGTCGGCATCTGTAACGGCAGCAGAAGACTTGCGGTATTTGCGTTCGAACTCACACTTATGCACAGCTGTTATGAATTGATCCACCAATGATATTTTCACCGAGCTGTCACATACGTAATGGAATTGATCACCAGGGTCTCCATTCACATCCCTCCACGAAATAACATCTTCCCCATCCTTATCTTTGAAGCGGGCGATCCTCAAGCTCTGGTCAATTAGAAAAGTCCACTCTTCATCTTTGAGTTCACTAAGTCCTTCAAAATCTGTGTCGTCGCCATCGTCTTCATCCTGCAGCTGTTGTTCTCCTTCCTGGTAAACCTTTTGCAATGATAGCTGATAGTTGAAGGGTATAGAGCTCTCGCGTATAGAGGCCACCACATCGTTGTATAGGCACTCGGATTCTCCCTTTGGCGACGACGGTGATCTCACAAGGAACAACTGTCCGGATGGGATCACCACCAATTCATCTTTGGGAGTAGGTCCCAAAAACTTTTTGATTATATTCATTGCAATATATAATTATCTCGTCAATTGTTTCCGGATGTTTGGTCACTTCAGGGCACAGGATATGGTGCTCTCTAATGGCGCGTGACACAAAGCGCAAGGGAAATCCACACAGGATGTTCAATCAAACAGTGAAAGCTGGGCGTCCACCAAAAAAAAAAAGACAAGAGGAAAAAATACTAATTGCAGTCTTCCCCTGGAAGTGTAGATAATTAAGTACTGATAGCTTTGAACACACACACAGTCTCTCTTTGTCTCTCTCTCCTTCTTATCGTTTGCCTTTACATGTCATCTACAATGCAACTGTAATAATAACAAAGGCACGCCCGTCAACTCGCACGCACTGCTTGTTTTACCTTTTGTTTTGATGGCTCTTCCCATCTCCTGCGTTGTGCAGCATGTGTAGTTTACTGTCGGGAGCGAAAGGCGCTGATACTTGCAGGATCCCCTTGAATCTACATGCTGTGAGAAGGCGTAGCGTAGCGCAGCAGGGTGGGGCACATAGTAGGGAACTCAGTATGGTATACAAAGTAGAGCATACGAAGTAGGACAGACAGAAGGACAGACAGAAGGACAGACAGAAGGACAGACAGAAGGACAGACAGAAGGACAGAATGGCACAGGGTAGAGTATACAATGACATATGATACATAGAGAAAGCCGGAGAGAGAAAGCCCTATGAGGTTGAGACGCACACTTAGAGAGATGAGATGAGGCGTTTGAGTGAGGCACACTGGTATAGAAATATTAGAGGAGTAGCTGCAGAGATGGTGGATGAGTAGATGAGCAGATGAGGTGAGGTGCTTGAAACTTTTGGGATGCAGGAACGGGATTGCGTTTAGCGCAAAGAGAGGTACGCGCGATGGTCTATTGTTACTTGGTTGATTGATATAAGTTGTGATTTATAGTATCTCGTTCGAAAGCACCAGCACATAGCATCACATTGAATGTTGCGGAGATGATCCTTAGAAGAGGTGGTGCACGGCTCGATAGAGCAAGAGCTATGATACCTTGGTATCCGCTTACACACAAGTCAGCTATTTGTTCATTTTGCACAACTGCAAGCATATTCCTGAGAAGTACAAAATTCACTGCAGGGGAGAGGCAAAAGAGTTGGATCCTTCCAAAACTTGATAATGGTACCGGCAAACAGCAAGTGGACACAAAGAAGAGGTATGGCCGTCCTGTACCGAAGTTGAATGCTGAACCCTGGCAGCTGCAAAAGAAAGCAATAGAGAAAAAATTGAACGGTCAACATTGGAACCCAACCAAAAAACTTTCCAGAGCAACTATGATGGGAATAAAGATGCTGAAAGCACAGTATCCTCATTTGAACTCTGGTTTCTTTGCAGAGAAGTTCAAAGTGTCGCCGGAGGCTATACGAAGAATACTAAAATCGAAGCACAACTTCACTCCAGAGGAAGAAACCCAGATAGAAACAAGGTGGAAGAAGCGAGGAGATGAAATCGTGCAAAGTAAGCTAGTGAAAGAGATTTCAAAAGATTACATCTCCAAGAAATCTAAACACTTGAACCTAGATATCCCTCAGGAAGAGATAGAAAAGTTGAAGAAGGAAGTCGCTGGAGAACTGAAAACGCATAAGATCACAAAGGAATTTCTCACCGAGCTTAAAGGGAGCAGGCGGCGAAACGGGTAGATGGGAAGTCATTCTGTCTATGATATACGACAAATGTGACATATCCCATGAATAGAATAGTTATCATGCAAACTATCATGCAAAAGAATAATGTATTATTTATAGTTACTTCATAGATTCGAGCTCTTGTCTCAGTCCATCTATATCCACACGCATATCATCCAAAATGTTATTTGTCTGTGGCCCCTTTCTCCTGTTTTCAGTATATCCAATCTTGCGTCTGAAGAAGGCGTCTTTGGGATGCTCTGCTGATACCATTTCCAAATAGTTTTGGAGCTGCTTCACTTGGAACATTAACGGTTGCATTTCCGATATCGATGATTTAGTATTATACAGAGATACATGGGCATCGGATTGTCTATAGCTGGAAACCTGCAACCTCTTGACCGTATCCTTGAGTTTCTGGAGACTGTCATTAACACTTGCTGCTTGTTGTCTCTCCCTATCCATAGCACTCCATGTGAGCTCATCTGCAAATCTGACATGCACACCGCTGCTTTTCTTGCTATCTGCTGCACTGGCCGTATGCTCACCCTCTTCCAGACCTTCACCGCTTTCCATTGTTTGTGTTTGGCTATCGCTATACATCTTACCACCATAGCTAACAGCAATCTTCGGTACAAACTGAAGCCTCTTAGACACTATATCGAAAATGCCTCTAAGGCGTCCGCTGACAAATGTAAGATACTCGTGCCGCCTTTCGTACTGTAATCTCAGCAGTGGACGCAACACAAATATGGCAATTATATATACAAGGGACAAGGCCGCTCCAGATGAGTATAAAAGCCTCGTAACAAATACCAAAGTCTTGGGCTTGGGTGGAATTAGGCTCGATTGTGGCAAGTCCTCAGGGAACGCCAGCATTGATAACCTTCTTTGTGACATGATGATTGTGTAATGAGGGGGAAGAGATAAAGAAAGAAGGATAGATCGTAAATAGCGCGTTGTGTAGTAGCTTTCAAGAGTTGGGCAAAAGACACCCACAAGTGAGGGGCTAAACGGATGTTGTTGGATATTGAACTATAATCTTTACCTTAAACCATAGTCTCTACCAATAAGTACCTAAAACAGTTCGAAAAAACTATTACGCTAAGTGTCATTCTAAGTGCTTGTGTTGATGTTCTTACGTTGATGAAATGGTGGTTCTGGTCAATAGTCTATCGGCAGTCTCCAGATCGGCTCCCCTCCATCAGTGCATACAAAAGTGGGGATTCCCAATTTGGCCACAGTAACCTACCCAGGTTGCCCTACAAAGTTAGGACGGACATGCAGCTGTTAGGTGCAGCAAATCCGCAAAGGCGGGGTGGGTTATAAGCCCAGGTGGGGGGGTCCCATTAGATTGTATATAAAGGGTGGTATAATAGTTTTCCCTGCTACTTCTTCAAGTATAATCAAACCTTTAGGTTGAGGTAATCTGAGATGTGAAAGGAAAGTTGGTTGCTGACCTCCTGTTTGATCTCCTGTTTGATCCGCCGAATGAATTGAGTATCATATAATCTAGTCTTTGTGGAGATTGATCTCCCATATGACGTTAATAATCAATTATCATATAATACACGCTTGATTGAATATACACATATTTAAAAATAAAAGTGACGAATACACAAAGCAAGATAACCCACCTGGCTTGCAGATAGACCTGTCCTGCTAAATAAAAGTACAAAAACAAACGCTCTGATAAGAGGAAAACAACGGTAGAATTAAATAAGAGGGTGACCAGCAAAAAAAAAAAAAAAAGGAAGCTGTTTGTGAATGCGAATTTAATCATTACATCCAAATGAGTATGCACATGAGGATCTCTGTTTTTTTCTCTGGCCGATGGTAGTCAAGATTGTATAATCTCGAGGCGAAAAAGCGGAAATACTACTATGATGAGAATAAGGCAGGCATAAATTCTCAATTGTTTACCAACTATTGTTGGTCAAACCTATCACTTCTTCTTCCTTGGTTTCTCGTCTCCCTTCCTAGCTGCACTAGCTCCTCCACCCTTCTGTGGGCTCACCGTTCTCGGAGACACCTTTCCATCCTCGTTGGGTGCACCAGTCCCATGAGATGTGTCACCAGCACCATTCCCAGCTTTGTTGCCTCCATTGATAGAATTGTTTAATTTTCTCCTCTTAGTGAGAGTAGACTGAGAAAGATCCAAATGGGTTGTGAAAGTTGAAGAAAGCTGTTCACTGCCAATAGTGTCATTTGCTCCCTGATGATTGTCATTTGACCCTTCTGTTTTACTCTCGCTCTTTGGCGACGGAGAATTCCATGCAACATCACCTTCTGGTTTGACCCTTTGGCCTGGGTTTTCTGAATTGGATGCTACCTGATTTGTCTGACTTTTTTGCGTCTGTTGCAAGCCGTGCTGATTTGAAGACCTCATTTGCTGTTGCTGTTGCTGTTGCTGTCTCAGGAATTGCTGTTGGAGGAACTGTTGCTGTTGGAGTTGTTGCGCCTGTTGAGCCTGCTGAGCCTGTTGCGCTTGTTGCTGCTGAGATTTCTGTTTGTTTGCAGCCATCTGGTTTGCAGTTATGAACGCTCTATTGAAAGTCTCCAAAGCGTTGAGCGGCCCAGAACAACCGGAAGAGGTGTAGAAGTGCATCAATGTCCTGAGGTGAGCCATTACATCACTCACCTGCATCACTCGCATCACATTTTCTTGGAGCCCAAAATTAGACAAATTCTTGAATGCGTCCAAATTGTTTTTAAGCATCTGGATGTGCTGTTTAGGATCCGAGTTTGGGCTGATTTCAAGTTCGTTCAACAGGTTTTCCACAGCTGGCCACTCAACACCAGGCACTGCATGATGTGTCTGTACATCCAGCCAGTCAATCTTGAGCTGCTGATTAAAAATCACCCTCGCAATACCATACATGGTAACAGATGAACCATCCGCATACCAATTTCTCATAGATAACCTTGATGACTCAAGGTACGTTGCACCATTAGGCAGTACATGGGCACGGATTAAACTAGGCATCACCTCAAATCTTGTGACTCCGCTCTGAACAAGCGCAAAGCAAAATCTGGATATAAGCGGAAGCGAAAACTCGTAGTGTCTGCAATTGCTACCATTCTTGAGCACAAATGATAACGCACCTCCTTCCGAAAAAAAGTCTCCAACGAGTTTCTTCCAATATGAGATGTTCTCACTATCCGCACGAATTCCCATCAACTCACAGAACTCCATAAACTTGAGAATGGCAAAGTTGGACATCTGCATCTTCACATTCTGTACAATGCTACCAGCTGCACCTGTAACTGGTTCGCCGGCCGAAACAGCGGCCGCTAGAGGGATTCCAGCCTGGTTGAGAATCGTCTGCGGAATACCAGGTGTTTGACTCTGAGATTGTATCTGTGGCCGGACAGAAGCTATTCCATGGGCCGCCTGTGGAGTACCCAGGGTTTGCTGTTGCTGAGGAATACCACCCTGCAATTGTGATTGTGAGTTCTGTTGTGGCTGAATAGGTATAGTGATCTGACCATTAAACTGAGACATTGAATCACTTCCATTACGTCCTATCATGGATGGGTGTGGAGATTGGCCATCTGCTCTTGCCTGCAACCTCTGCTGAGTCATTGGCGAAATACTCTGGCTGTTGACCCGTTGTTGCCCAGTCAAGCCCTGTGTAGGAGGGGATGAATGACTCGATATACTGCTCTCAAAAGTTTCTATTCCAGATTGAACAGTAGTTGGGCGCACAAGTTTCTGAGCCTGTTGCGGATCCATCTGCTGTACAACAAAGGATGAATATTGGTTGGGTATCGAAGAATTTTGGCCCGCCAAAACTCCGGACTGAATGTTCTGGACATTCGTCGATGGCACTTCCATGCCATTGGCAGGTGTGACTCCATTCGCTCCATTCACCACATTAACAACACTAACACCATTGCTGTTCAGCGAGCCGTCGCCCTGATTCCCAATGACATTATTGATCGCCCCAGCACCGTTTATCTGTACACCATTTCTGAGCGCTTCTTGGATACTCCCGTAGGTAGCCTGTATCTGTTGTAACTGTTGTTGCTGCTGTTGTTGCTGATGCTGCTGCTGCTGATGCTGTTGTTGTTGCTGTTGCTGCTGCTGTTGCTGTTGTTGCTGTTGTTGTTGTTGTTGCTGATGCTGTTGCTGTTGTTGTTGTTGTTGTTGCTGCTGTTGCTGTTGCTGTTGCTGTTGCTGTTGCTGTTGCTGTTGCTGTTGCTGTTGCTGTTGCTGTTGCTGTTGCTGTTGCTGTTGTTGTTGCTGGTGTTGGTTTTGTTGTTGCTGCTGATGCTGTTGCTGTTGCTGTTGTTGTTGCTGTTGTTGCTGGTGTTGGTTTTGTTGTTGTTGTTGCTGTTGTTGTTGTTGTTGCTGTTGCTGTTGTTGTTGCTGGAGAGCAGGCCTCATATTAATCATTCCTGCCTGGACGCCTTGCTGAAGCATTTGCATGGTCATCTGCCTCTGGGTTCCGGGAGGTTGCTGATTCATATACAGCTGCTGCTGTTGAGGAACAACTTGCTGAGAAGGCTGGCGAGATCCCATTTGAGGGGTATGTGCATGCATCATTTGAGGATGAGCGATACCTGGAGTAGGCATCTGTCGCTGCTGTTGATTTGAGGCATTCATAACCATTCCTTGAAGTTGGGGTTGAGTGAGGGTTGGGTTTCCAGGCGCACTGGCCATAATGGGTGCATTCATACCATTCAAAATTGCAATTGCCGCCATGTTTGGATTATTATGTGGAGCACTGCCCATGTTGAGTTGTATCCCCGGAGATTGGGGAATAATGTTATTTTGACCTGGCCGGTTGTTCATTTTCAGCGTACCCCTTTATGTGGTAGTGTGGGTGTGTGAAAGGGATAGGGAGACAGTGGAGACAGGAGAAGGGTGACTACTCCGTGTATTATAATATATATATATATATACTAGCGTCACAATTCTAAACTGGCCCTATGTATTCTTCATCAAGTTACAGATAATACACGACAAAGTGTGGCTGGTGAAGGAACACTCTTTCGGTCTCTTGAAATGCCTCGGTCAAATTGCCTAATCTGCCTAATCTATAGGAGTGGTGACACGGCTTGGGTAGATAGGGGAAGGGTGTAAAGTATAACTATGGCAAGTCCCGATCACCTAAACAGATAAAGCAAGCCGAGAATATATGCAAATAAACAATGTAATGAGTACATCAAAGCTGTATGTATCAGATTAGTCACTTCTAAATTGGCCAATTCTAGTCCGCTACTCTTTGCAATCCACCGTTCACGGAGCTGTCAACCCATGGCCTAGCTTTACCACCAGCGCGTGTGTGGGCCTTCCTACTCTTGGGGCTGGCTCCCTCGCTGGCTGCGATGATTTAGCGACTCTGTATGCCTTGGTTAGTTAGGTAATATTTCGCCTATACACATAGCTGCATATAGTCAGTGTAAACCCGGAGCACACCCTTTGGGAGCACACCCTTTCGGAGCAGAGCTGCGATGCATCACTACCGCACGCTCTCGAGAATCCGCTTGGCGGCGTAGCGAGGGAATAGCCTTGCAGCTCCAGTGCAAGCCAAGTGTGAGGGGACGCGACTCGTTGTATGCAGGGGAGGGAATAAGAGAGATAGGCAGTGCAATACTTTGCAATGGAAGAGCTGATGATTGATTCATCGTTATTGGATTGTCTTTGAGTAATATGCCCTGGTCAGATGTGTGTCTGCAGATATGAGGTGGGTATACCAGGCTGTAGATGGAGTCGCTTAATGTTATTTCTTGCGCTTGGTTAAAGTTTATATGCAGTATGTAATGGTGGACAGGTTAAGTTACAAGGCGTTGTTGTGTACCTAGCCAATATTTAGTAAAACTCTTGTCGCTATGAACTACGAATTGCGGGTGTTTTAAATTCATTTTTAGTTTAAGTTTCGTTCTCAGTATGGTGAAACATACCAGGCTACACTTCTACGGCGAATATTCTCAGTAGAATTCTAGTATCTTTGTGGTGCAGAAATCATTCTTCAAATGCAAAGATAAAAGTTATTAGAACTCAGCTTGCTGAGTCGTTCACGTAAAGTATTGGAGCTGAGCAGAAAACTACAATAATAATAATAACACTTTAACGGCAACTTACCATACCCTCAGGCCATCCTCCTGATAATATATATTATAGCTGATCAACAAATCACCACCAAACTACAGCCAGAGATAATATATCTAAATGAACCAAATTTTATTCCATTTATGCTATTCAACTATTCAACTACTCATTATTTCATCATCACATATTGTACAACATGGAGAAGGACCCATAGTGAATCACCTAACTATGAATACATGCTCTTAACTCTCCAACTATATCAAGCCTTTCTTCACAACATAGTAGCCATCCGCTGTCTCCTGTGCCAAATTCAACGGCGACCATGAGTCTTTCACTTCTCCTTTGTTGATATCCTGCTTTTGTTTATTTATTGGCTCTATGAGATCCATGTATTTCATCGGCTTCTGATTGTGGTCTAGTATTCTCGATACATCTGCTGTACGGGCACTACTGGCAATCTCCTCCGGTACCGTCACATCTCTCAAGTGCTCTATAAACTGTAACTGCTGCTGCAACGATCTCAGTAGGCTATCGCGTTCGCTCTGGTTCAAGTCAGAGCTTAGTCCTGATAAGTGCAATAGTTTATCCAACATCTCATTATCCACAGCAGAACAACTGGAAACATTGTCCTCCTCTGCACTTCGCACCAAATCCCTAGCACTCCAGGTAGGCTTATTCAGTAGCGCCCTGATTTCCTGAACGCTCTGCAGCTTCCTACCGATTGAACCAGACGACCGCCTATGCACCAAACGAGCCACATTTCCAAAACAATGCTGATGCAACATAATGGATACGTAAACAAAACAAAAAACTTGTCGCTTGCTTGAATGCCCTTATTTCCGTTCACTATATACAATTATTCGTACACTTCATTTGTCCCCCACTCCAATCCAGCTCTTACCTTATTTATTACAGGCATCTCAGTCCTCAAACACACCCCGGGTAACCCTCATCGCACCTGCAGTAAAAAAAAAAAAGTTCTTTGCAGGTGAAAAATGTTCCCATACTACTAGGTAAGCGTTATCTTCAGTATTAGTTGAAGTGAAGATATAAGACAAGAAGGATTTTTTTCCAATTCTTCATTTCCAAATACTACAAACAACTTCAAAATGAGAATCAAGAAAAAGAACGTTTCTGGAAGTGCCAAGAACTTCATCACCAGAACACAAGCAGTCAAGAAGCTGCAGGTGTCTCTGGCTGATTTCCGTAGACTGTGTATCTTCAAGGGTATATATCCTAGAGAGCCAAGAAACAAGAAGAAGGCTAACAAGGGCTCCACCGCTCCGGTGACTTTCTACTATGCCAAGGACATTCAGTATCTTCTCCATGAGCCAATTCTGGCCAAATTTAGAGAGCACAAGACCTTCTCCAAGAAGCTTGTCAAAGCCCTTGGAAAGGGCGAGGTTGGGGATGCACAGAGACTGGACTCTAACAGACCAAGATACAAGCTTGACCATGTGATCAAGGAAAGATATCCAAGCTTCCTGGATGCTGTGAGAGATGTGGATGATGCTTTGAATATGCTTTTCCTCTTTAGCAATATGCCAGCCACAGACAAGGTGAGTGCCAGAGTGACGAAGGAGGCCAGTGAGCTCTGCAACCAGTGGCTCGCTTACGTTGCCAAAGAGTCTCTGCTCAGAAAGGTGTTTGTTTCTATCAAGGGTGTCTATTACTCCGCCAATGTGAAAGGCCAAGAGGTGATGTGGCTCGTACCATTCAAGTTCGCGCAAAACATCCCATCTGATATTGATTTCAGAATTATGCTTACCTTCTTGGAATTCTACTCCACACTCTTGCACTTTGTGCTGTACAAGCTCTATACCGACGCTAACCTTGTGTATCCACCAAATATCGATTCACAGAAGCTGAAGGGTGTCGGTGGTATCTCCGCTTATGTGTTGGAGTCAAAGGATACCTTGAGATCTCTGTTACCCAAGCCAGCAGCTGAGGCAACTACCGGAGAGCAAGTCATTTCAAATGATGAGATAACCAAGGCAATAAACGCCGACAACAACAACACTGACAATGAGGAGAACAACAATGAAGAAGACGATGAATCCAACACAGAGACCGTTGAAAATACACATCTGGACACCTTTGACGGTTCATCAAAGGGCGATCTCTTGGAACAGCCCTCTCAGTACGAGAACCCGGTTTCTATTCTGTTCCAAAAGTTTATATTTTTCGTTGGAAGAGAAGTCCCTCTTGATGTTTTAGAGTTCCTTATTGTTTCATGTGGTGGCAGAGTTGTTTCCGAGCTCTCCCTAGACGAAATCGTGTTAAATGGTGGCTCTAAGGATGCCTTTGATCTTTCCACTATTACTCACCAGATAAGCGACAGACCCAAGATTTTGAACAAGGTTCAGGGAAGAACCTATATCCAACCCCAGTGGGTGTTTGACTCCATCAACAAAGGCACTTTGTTGAACGTGAGTGACTATGCCCCTGGCGAGACTCTGCCGCCACATCTTTCTCCATGGGGAGATGCTGGTGGATACGATCCAGAGGCTGAGCTTGGAGAGGCTCCAGAAGATGAAGGGGAGGAAGAAGAGAGCGAGGTTGAGATCGAAGATGGCGATGAGGATCAGGAAGAAGAGCAAGAGGAGCAAGAGGAGCAAGAGGATCTCAAGGCCCAGAAGGAGCTTGAACTTGAGGCGGCGGGTGTCAAGTTCTCTGAAGTTGAGCAGACAGAGCCAAAGAGTAAGAAAGCATCTCTGAAGAAACGTGGAGCCAATGATAACACAGATGAGGAGAAGGAGCTCAAGATGATTATGATGTCCAACAAACAACGTAAGCTGTACAAGAAGATGCAATACGGAATAAATAAGGAAGAGAGCAGACAGGAAGATCTGAAGAAGAAGAGAAGAAAGATTGAGCAAACAAAACAGAAGCTACAGAATTTATAGGCATACTAAGACATCCTTGTTTTATAAAACGTTTTAAATATATGTCACTGAAGAGTCGATTGTCTATTTGACGATTGTCTACTTGACCTTAAAACACTAGATTTAATATATGTCGAATCACAGATAACGTGTTTGATATTTATAATAGTTCTCTATCACTGACTACACATTTTGTAGAGAAAGACCTATTTATCCAATGAGAACTCATCGTTCTCCTCTTCCAAATCCAACTTCCTTTTTCCAGATGCCTGGATGGAAGCCAACTCTCTGGTTGCAGCTTGTTTCTTCACCTTCTGTGTCATCTTGGCAATCTCCTCTTCGACGTCATTCGATTCCTGCTCAGCGTACTGCATCACCAATCTACGACCCAACAAATGTACACCTTGGAGTTGGTCCATGGCAGTCTGTGCTTCCTTTGGAAGGATAAACTCCACGAATGCAAAACCCCTTGCTGACTTGTCGAATTTTTTTGGTACTCTAACGGATTTGATCTGCCCAAAGGAACTGAAGAGTTCCAGTATATCCTTTCTGTTGGCTTCAAAAGGCAAGTTTTTGACGATAATTTTACCGCTCTTACTCTTTGCACTCTTTGAGTCAGACTTTGTATTGGCCTGGGTACCTTGCCTATGGGATAGCTTGAGTTGTACTCTATGACCATCAATAACATGCGAGTCCATTGCTGAGATTGCTGCTTTTGCATGTTCGAGAGACGAGAACTCAACAAAACCAAAGCCCATACTCAGGGTATTTCCAGGCTTCTTTGGATCTGGTTTTGTTTTTACAACAGCAACAACAAATCCAGGAAGAGCCTTGAAAGCTGCCGTAAGATCCGACGATGTAGTCTGGAAATTGAGATTCTTCACGAAAATTGAAGTTGTCGGCCCGTCAATGGCATTGACAGCATCTTCGTCATCATGAGCCGCCAAAAGCTCAGAAGTTGAGTTCTTGGCATCCACAGCATTTTTGTCTGATGTGCTAGTGGCCACTTCAACTCCCTCTATTGGCTCAGAGGTGAAAAGATCCTTGGGTCCTTTCTCGAGATACAAAATACTCTTCTTGAAACGTCTGTACGCAAGCTTTGTGAACGCAGCCCTAGCTGCTGGAATATCCCTGAACTCAACAATGGCTATGGTACCAGCCGGTGGCATCAACATCCTCTTCAATGGTCCAAAGGGAACAAAGATGTCACCAATCTCTTCAATGGTTGTACCGTGGGGGAAGTTCTTCACCAGAATTATCCTATCATCTTTCTCCTTTTTGTCGAATGTGGTGAGATCAACACCTTTGGACTCAAAGTACTTTCTCACATCACCAATCACATGTGCCTCAGCGAGGGCCTGCTTAACAGCAGAATTGCTGCTTTCAGGGTCGATCAGATCAGACTTCGAGATACCAAGCTTGGAAGCAACGGAATCCAAAACAGCATCGTTACTCATATACAGAGAGTTCCAGCTGAACTGGGCCTTGGCTGCATCTGCCTTCCTCTTGAGCTCTCTCTGCTTTTTGAGTGGAAGGTTCTTGAGGTCAAACTCGTCCAGTTTGTGTTCCTTCTTGGCCTGTGCAGGGAGAATATGGAGAAGTCTACCCTGGAAAATTTCCTTATCGAGGCTGTGATAAGCAGCAAGCGCATCCTGTGGACTAGCAAACTGAATATATGCGAAGCCTTTAGAGTCACCACTCCTGGTATCGATAGCAATGTGAACCTCCTTGAGGGGTCCATAGGTAGAGAACAACTCGTTGAAATCCTCTTCTGCTGCTGTGTATGAGATGTTACGAAGGAACAACCTGCCTGTGTCCGATATTATTCTCTCTGCCTTCTCCTCTTCTGTTTCAATTTGCTTTTTCTCAACGTGCTTGCTCTCGGTGATAGGAGAGATAGTTTCATCCTCCTGGCCTGGTTCTTGCTGCTGTTTTTCTGAGGAGGCACCATTCTGTGTTTCATTATCCTGTATTCCATTTTCTCTCATCCTAATCCTCCTCATCTTCAACCAATCAAGATCGCTCACATTATCACCACTTGGCTTGTTCCCCTCTTCGTCACCTGCTTCTTGTGAGATATCTGCAAGAGAAATCATCTGCTCCTCTTCCTCATCGTCATTGCCGTTCATCTGGTTGAAATCTTCATATTCATCATCACTTGCTTCATCGACAACAGATGCAAGAGGGGCCCTGACAGCAATGCCAGACGACCCATCGTCATGGTTAATACCATCCTTCTTCTCCAGAGCTCTCACCAAATCCTCGTTTGAAGGAGCACCAGACCCATCAGCAACCACATCATTAGCCCATGATTTTACCTGATGGCTTGGCTTCATCACCTCCATATATTCTTTCAGCCTTGGATCAGATTCAATTTCTTGATCGATTTCTGCAAGTGGATTAACCCTTTGCCTTTTGCGTTTCTGCAATTCCTCCATTCTTTGCAATTTCTCCTCATGCTCTCTCAACCTCTCGTCTGCAAGATGTCTTTTTTCCCTCCATGCTTTGGGGACACTAGGGTCTGCAAAGCTCTTGGCTAATTCAACCTGTATTTTCGCCGTATCGATGAAGGAGTCATTGAAAAACTTCACAGCCTTCGTGGCATCTTCCTGCTTGCGGTATCCGACAAAGGCAAACTTTCTTGACTCACCACTCCTCTTCTTCATCAACTTGACATCAGTAACATCGCCCTTTTTGGCAAAATGCTCTCTGAGCTTTTCCTCAGTGAGGTAATGTGGAAGTCCCTTAACAATGAGACGAGACATATTTGCGTATTTGGGTAACAGCCAGCAACGGCAAAACGGTCTTTAAACAATGCCTTGATATGTACCAACTGGCTATGCAAGCTAAACTAATAGTATATATCTCTATCAATATACGATTTCACCAACTGCCCAAGACAGAACTTAATTGAATACAAAAAATTCAAACAGTACCAATCTCAAATGTTCGCCCCTGTTTCTATACTTTAAATGTTATGGAATGTTACGGAATATGCCAAATAGTTTTATACTTCCTTACTGAAGCCCTCATGCACCTAATGTTATATGGATATTTTTTTATTTTTTTTGCTTTACTTTTTCTGCACCTGCCTAAACAGCGAGGGGAAATTTAAGCAGAGCCCATCGCTCATCTCCACTGGGAGTAAATGCACGGACACGCAGACGGATACGCAGAAGGATACGCAAACGGATACGCAAACGGATACACAAACGC
Organism: Kuraishia ogatae; assembly: GCA_003706285.3. Taxonomy (NCBI): domain Eukaryota; kingdom Fungi; phylum Ascomycota; class Pichiomycetes; order Pichiales; family Pichiaceae; genus Kuraishia; species Kuraishia ogatae. The sequence goes on from PPKV03000006.1 coordinate 152,757, forward strand.
CTACAGACGTGGCAGGAGGTGCGCCCAAGGCAGATGGAGCATTGAGAGAGGAGGTCGTCATATTAAACAGATGCACATATAAGAGATACACTTGTGGGAGACACACTTGTAGGAGACACACTTGTGAGAAATACCCATGTAAGAGATAAACTCTGAGCTCAATAACTGAGAAGCATATATTTGATATATGTAAGTCAAAGATATAGGTGGTGAGTAGAATATATAAAAGAAGAGGCGAATATTATATCAAAGGAGAGGGCGGGAGGAGTTGTTGGGTTCTCCTCGGTTTGTTAAGTTTCCAGTACAAGACTGAGTGACAAGCAGGTGTACCGCTCTCTGTTTCACAAAAGCATTCAACAAATGGAACGCCACAAAGTCCTTGCCAGATTATTCCTGTGTATTGTCCTTTTTGTAGCGTGAAATACCACGTGTATGTTGTGAGAGATATCATTATATATTTGAAGATATCATTCACGCCCACACCTTTTTTTAGCACATCCTCCATCGTAGTTGGACTTGCGCAGCCTTTGATACCAAATGAGATTGCAGCATCTATAATGGACGTACTGAAAGCTATCGGAATATATCCTTTCGATGATAGTGCATCAGGAGCAGATATCACTACCCAGTACTGTATTGTCGTAGTATTAGGAGTGTACCTTGGTATTTATCATGTGGTTTCACTTCTATTTCAAGTGACGGAATGGTTACTACCCCAGAATACCTACAAATACCGCAATGCAGTTGAGTTCCACTTCTGGAAGCTATGTCTTGGTCTGATGGTAAATCACCGCAATCGTAACAGAGTCTTTCCCCTTCCCGTGCTCTAAGAAGGCAACTAACACTCCCAATAGGAAACAAATAGAGTAAAGATTATAGTGATGGGTGATAAATTGGAACTTGAAAGTTCCCTTATTATATGTAAGATTGATATGTTAATAGCACTTGCCAATTCCTAGACTGACCTCCATATCACAGGCAACCACTCTTCTACTGCCGATTACTTAATTCTCTCGTACCTCAAGTTCCTTTCAATTGCTGAATATCCGGTACCATACCACTCAGACTGGGATCTTCCAACATTCACTGACGAGGTGTCTTTTGATGCTTACAACTCACCGAAGATCAGCTTCTTCACCTGGTTCACACTATGGCGGGTTCCAACAGTCCAGCTTCTTAAAGGCAGGAACAGCACCGATGAGAACTGGGAGCTGGACTCCCAGGCTGCGCCAGGAATATTCTCGAATGTCGTTACACAATTAAACACTACAAGTGATGTACACTGGGTGGTTGTTTTTCCTGAAGTGAATACATGGTCCAAGGAGAATTCCCTCCGGCAAGCGGATTTGTGTGACCGATACTTGATTCCACCACTTCACAACCTTCTCTACCCTCGATTTTCTGCTCTTTTCAATGCTGCTGGAGCGCTTCATAATTGTAACATCACTAACTTTTATGATGTAACCGTTTTGTATCATAACTCCCCCAAAAGTCCACCATCAGCCAATACACCTTTAACGAAAAACGGCAGCCGCTTCAGAGCTCCAAGCTTTATGGAACTTTTGAGTTCTACAACGCATGAGTTCGTTGTTGAGGTTGTCATTCAGAAGAAATCATTTCAGAAAGTGCCGACCCGAAGACGGCGATTGGAGAGATGGCTGGAACAAATCTGGTACGAGAAAGATTCTCAGCTCACAGCGATGAAGCAAAGTATATCAAAGGCAGGCCCAGATGCATAACGAAGGCAAAACGTTACACTACAGCGGAACAAAATCTATCTATATTTAAATATATTACATGCCGCTCCACCCATCTAGATACTATCAAATATGAGTTTCTTCCAATGCGGACTCAAGGCCCTCAACATCATTGTCTTCTTTCTTCTCAACAGGCCCACTCTCAGCATCCAGCTGCCTTGTGAGCTCATCTAGATCCACTTCATCGTCATCATCAGCCTCCTCTTCAAGCTCTTCCTCCTCCTCGTCTTCTTCTTCTTCCTCGCTATCTATCTCCTCAAGATCATCTAGTTCATCCAATTCACCAAAACCTCTCTCTTCAAATATCTCATTGATAGCCTCCACAAGATCCGATTCCTCCTCAAAACGGTTACCGTTGAGCTCAAGCAGTCTGAGCGCAGGAAGGTTAGATTTGAGTGCTGCGACTAGTAGCTGTAAAGAGCTTGCATCGAGCTCGTTGTACTGGAGCTTGAGAGTTTCCAACTTAGTGTGAGGTTTACCAGCATGGAGAGCTTTAACAAACTCAAGAGAACCCTTTGGATTCAAGAGACAGTCGTTGACGTTGATCTCTTCTAGATGAGACCAAGCGGGGAGGGCAGCAGCAAGAGCAGTAGAGCCTCTAAACGTAAACGTGTTATCCTGGAGGTCTACCACCTTCAGGCTAGAGTTGAATCTCAAACCCTGGGAGATGAGTTTCCTGATACCGGCAGGCCTGATACCATTCTGATAGAGCCTGATGCTTTCAAGTCCCTTGTGAGCCTTGAGACCGATGGCAAGGTAGTTAACAGAGCCGTTCTCTAATCTGTTTCTACCGCAGTAGAATGTCTTCAAAGAAGATGGGGCATCTGGATCCCTAGCCTTAGCCTGGGCAAGACGGTACAGTGACTTTCCGATTCTGGCACCTGCAAAAGGTCCCATACCGTTGTTAGAGAGGATAAGGTGTTCAAGGGAGACCGCCTTGTTGAGGAAGTCCTCAACAGGGTCTATGGTCTGCAGACCAAATGCATTATCTGACAAATTTATAACTCTCAACTTGGAACATTGCAACAGAGCAGGGAAAAGAAACTCAAGGGACTGGGGGATCTCATCCTTAAGTCTTCCGGTGAAGAAATCAGCAAAGTTCACCTCCACGAGTGTCTCTTTGAACTTGAGGAGTGACTTGGCCAGGCTTTCAGAGGCCTCGATTCCAATGGTGTTTCCTGCAAAGTCAATCTTCTTCAAAACGGCATACTTCTCCATCTCATTCAGGTATGGCTCGATATCAGCAGCAGAGTCAAACTTGAGCGCCTTGTTGGAGATGGAGTAGGTCTCTTCGGGCGTGATGCCCAGGTCAATAACGAAAGCAGTAGCCATTATGCAATCTTGCACAATATCGTTGGAATATTATTATGATACGTAATGTTTACAAACAGAGCCTAAGAAAAATCAAGTCATCGTTGCTCTTCAAGTGAGTCCTGCTATCTGATAAGAGGTATGTCTGGCTTGATCTCCCTCTCACTTCTCGTGCCATACGAAACTACACACACCATAACAAGGTGCCTGAATTTTTTTGTTACATACACACAACACAGCGTATATGCATAAAATTAAACAAGAGGCTCCATGGAGAGATGCCAGCTTAATGTGCGGTTCAATGTGTGTGTGCCCCGCCCGCCCCACCTTCATAATCAGGTGTTTCTCTAAGTGGCAGATGATATGAGTGGTTCGTATGCCCAATAAAGGAGGCTAGAGTAGCTTGACACTCACAACTATCGGGTGACATAGAGGATATATGTAAAATATAGTTTTTATGGTGGTTATCTACAAATCATCAAACATAATTGTGAATAGACGGATTATCATGGAAATTCATTAAATGACTGCCTCATAACCTGAGACGATGAGAAAGGACAACATAACAAAAGCAGTTACAATATCAAAAGAAAAATTGAGTTGAAACTGATCGAACGGTACAGTAGAAAGACCATTTGTGACAACCAAGTGTTCGCCAAGTAGGAAATATCTTTTCGTACCCCTGTAGACGCCTTCACCTCTCAAGTCTCTCACCGCAGGCTCAGTCACCACCTATGCACTCACCGCTGTAATAGCAACTCACTTACTTCTTTCCAAAAAGTGGCTCCCCAATGTTCTTACCTCTCAACTTGACACCAAGAGCTCTCTCCAACTTGCCCAGCAACTGCTGGTTTGGAACAGCCCTACCGGCTTCGTAGTCGTTGATCACATTTGGCTTCTCATTTACCTTGACGGCAAGATCCTTCTGAGTCAGCTTCTTATCGAGTCTAGCCTTGGAGATGGCCTTACCAACGTTGGCATCGATCTTCTTTGGTGGGGCGACCTCGTTGTCTCTATCCACTTTGGTGAGCCTCTGGCCCTCAGTGTCACCCTTTGAATTAGCAGTACCATACTTCTTCTCAACAGCAATAACATTGCCTGTTCTTCTAGCAGCATTTATCTGTCCCTGAGTACGTGCAACGGTCTCCCGTGGACCGCCACCACCAACACGGGCCTTGGAGCCGATTATAGTAACTGAGTCCCAGTCGGTGTTAGACATGATGAACCAAAAAATACAAAGTTTAATTCACTGATATAATGTTAAAATCCTTGGACCCGATTCCTATAATATACGTATGTATATATAATGCTGAAGCTTGTTACCAAGTGTGATTAACTACATCTATTCTTCTTCTTCTTCCTCGGTCTGGTATATTTGGTATACCTCTCGTTGCCTCTTCTCTCTCTCTCTCTCCACTCCCTCTCCCTCCAGCCAGGCTGTTGCCTCTCCTCCATGATTCAGTCACACTATGCCGTCAAAGGCACTGCGATCTCATCGACGCCATTTGCACTACCGTGGAAAGTCATGGAAGCTCATTGCAGGGTAACGTCTTCAAGTGATTGTAACATAATTAACACAGGGAGGGAGGTGATATGGTCTTTTTGGCACCACACGCATAATTTGGTAGCTGGGTTACTGTAGCGTTTTGGCACCTCCACACATCGACCGTCTTTGAAATAAAACGGCCCTGCGTTCACATAACAGCAGAAGGTGTGGTGTGCATTCTCACTGCTATTTCCTACATACTATCTAAGCAGCGCACTGATACACCGCGTAGCGCGTTGCGCAGTTGGGTCTCGGAGATGACTAGTGCATTTGGGTTAGAGCATTTGGGTTAATAATGCATTTGATCTACTGATAATATTTTCAGGCATTGGATATTTTATGGGCAGCGCTATTCGAGGCGACAGAACAGTCATCAGTAAAAAGTAACAGATGAGGAGATCATGGAGCTCAGAGTTGCATTCCCAAAGAGCCATATTGATGACAACCAGTCCCCAGAAGGATTGGTGTCTCTGCTTGAGGATGCGGTGAACAGATCGGTGTCATTTTTTGGTATGTATATCCAATAGATGCCTCTTTTTCTAACCACCAGGCATTGCATGCCACTAATGGATCCAAAAAGAAACGCATTGGTTTTGTAACAGATCAACCCGATAAGAACCTGCACCGGATGGTGTTTTGGGCACCTTCCCCACTTTAGTTTTGGTCTAACATCAATTCAACTTTTAGATGAGAAAGTGGTGGGGTATGCCGCACTACAACTTCCTGAGAGTTTTGACGGAGAGGCTTTAGAAAACATCATTAAGTATAATACTAAGGTTGTTGTTGATGTCAACGTATTCTCCTCAGACACAAAAGCCAGCAATGCGTCACATAGAATAATGTCACAAGAGCTCACACCGGCAGATATCATTGCGCGAAGCAAGATAGGTGATAACCTCATTGTTGTCTGGAAGTTTACTGTCACACTCGCGTCTCCAGATAGAGGTCTTATGCAGCCAAAAGTATCTATTGGCGTGAAACTCTACTTCAACAATAAAGCACTCAATGCCTCACTCAAGCACAATGAAAATACTCACGAACAAGAGTCGGTCTGCGATAATCAAACATTAGAGAATTTCAAACCAGCAGCCGATCGGAACCTTTTTGTGGGGCTTAATTCCACAATGGGTGATAATCCATTCCTTCAAGCAGGAGATTCGCCAATATTACCCGAATCGTTGCTCACCAGCAACCCCTCTTCCCAGTCCTTGAAAGAGGGACCCCACGGTGACCCCGTGGCCCCACCCCCTGCAACATCGAGAGATAGTCAGGACTTTGCAAATTTGGAGGACCAAAGAAGAGATGGTAGTGAAACTTCAACGACAGACTCAAGCACATCAACTGCATTGGCTTCTGCCGATATTTCTGAACATAGCAGCGAAGCATCACTATTAACTTCAGAATTTGTCCTTCCTGTATACCCAGTATTACAGATGAGACTGAAATACACAAAACATGTAGGCAATAATAACATACTACTAGCTGCTTTAGGAGTTCGTCCGTCCAAATACTTCTCTAAGAACTCAATCCCGGTTGAAATCGACCGTGTAGAGTTTGAACTCCCCAATGGAGGAGATGCAATCTTATTGCATCACCCAGGATCCACTTTGCCGTGGGAAATTTACCCTGATTCAACCCTTGATCTGACCTTCAAAGCGGTGAACGGTGAGAGTCACGGGTTGGTGCAGCCTGCAGTGATTAAAATCTTCTCACGTATACACAACACTGATACCAACACTGATACCAACCTCTTCTGTACGCGATGGACTACTAATCTTGATTTCGGAGCAGCATATGCTCCACTGCCACCATCCCCTTCGTTGAAGCGTCTGCCCCTAAACCGCAGCAACGGCTCCATGTCTTCCTTTTCCAACATGAAAAGAAACCAGGATTTGAAACAATCGTTACGTAGCAGCTCATCAATGCTCACTCTACAGAGTGCCGGTAAAATGACGCCGACACCCACTGCTGGCACAAAAATTACAAATAGTTTGGTCACGGGACTGAGACTCTCATTTTCGGGGCAGACTAAGACAAAAGTTGGAGAACGGTTTACGTGGAAAGTTCAAGCTGTGAACCTCTCGAACACCAGCATGCATTTATCTTTGTATATTCAGTCATCTGTCAGTCATAGTTATGAGAAGAGTATGCCGGTTCCTCCAGCACCGGTTAATCCTGCGTTGAAGGACAAGAGTGATGCTGTGGTTCTTTATCCCGGGGTATCGTTAATCAGGAACTACGAATCCACCAAGCTCACTTCAGCTGGTATTGTGCCACTTTCAAACAATCTGAAAATCGGCCCTATGGAGCCACAATCCGTATTTGAAACAGAAATGGAGTTAATGGCACTAGAGAGGGGTGTTTTCACATTACATGGTGTGAAGATTGTTGATCTCATCAATGGGGAAACCTTTGATTGTGGCAGACTATTAGATGTGCTTGTCAGTTAGACATAGGTATATAGTACTGAAAAAATATATTTGGAGTTACGGGTTTATGTATAGGATAAAAACGGGTAAAAATATATTCAAGTTTGTCCAAAAGTCCTAGGAGATATCGAGTAAACACAATTGCATCTATATCGAAATGAGAGTCATTAATATCTCTCTACGCCTCCTGCCCAGTAGCCTCAGGTTGGAGTCAGCTAGCATCCTGATCCTTGAATACTTAGGAACTTGTATCAGGACATCTTCAAAGAGTTGTAGAATTACATTTAAGGAAACGCCCTTTTTTTTGTGGAGAGAACCGAAAAAGCCACACAAGAATATCAATACATTTGCCCTTGCCCTTGGAAGGCTGTCCAACAGGTACGTTCTTAATTCATGTCGCTGTATCGCTACATTTTTGGCACTCTTTTGATACAAGTCTCGTATAATCGCCACGGACGCGGATGCTGGGATTATTCCGCCTTCAATAGTGGACAGCAGTATGAATAGAACACTAGCCACTGCTCTAACACCCGAATCAGCTTTGCCCACCAGCTCCCCCAATTTTGCCATTGGGTCAGCATATGGGTTGCCAGTTCCCGTGCTATCATCAATGAAACCAATTACCATCTGCTCCTTCTCTCCCAGCAGAATAGGAGTCGCTGAGAGGTCCAAATCAGCTATTTTCTGCGCGTATTCAAAAACGTTTTCATCTCCTTCCTTAAGGAGAAAGCAGGCCATAGTATAGATAACCTCAGGTAATCCATCCTTGCTTGAGACGGTCCTTCTGTTGATCTCATCCAGAGATTTCCCGAATATTCCTTCCTTGACATTTACACAGTAAGAGAGAAAATGATCACCTGCGCTTGCTATTCTCACAACGTGTGTGTCTCTCACACAGGCCTGTGCAATGGGAGGTGTTATGATGATATTGATCTTTTGACGCTGAGATGACCCCAGAATGCCAGATGTTGGGTAGATATCCACTGTGTCTACATTGGTTTGCTGTTGGCTCTTTCCAATGTTAGATGTTGATCGTTTCCTATTGTCTTTGCCTTTTACAGATATGCTATCATCCAAGTCAGAGCTTACATCGTCGATTGAGTCTAGGATTCGCCATTTTATGTCTTTAGTACTTCGGTTGGTAATGTATGTTGCAAGACATGTTGGAGAAAGAATCTGAACATCATTTGCCTCCAAATCCAAGGGTGATATGGTCACCACTGGTCTATCTTCATTTTCCTTTTTATCCCGAACTCTGAAAAACTCATTCAACAACACATTACGCCTCTCGTAGTTAACCAGATTAGATTTCAGTGAGAAATCAGACACAACCGGTCTGTGATCCGATTCAACCAGCTCGGGAACACTAGAGTAGTAATTGTTGGTGATAGCATCATGTTTAGTATAAAAAATTCTATCAGTATATGATGGCCCTCTCAGTCCGTCATACTGCTGGGTTCCAGGCTGCAATTTATATGTCGGAAAAAATGTGATAGGAGGCTCTTCGAATCCAAGAAGAATGTTACCTTTCAGTTTCTCAGAGTTCAAACTGTCATTCCTCATGAGAGCTTCAATATCGTTGCCGCTTATGAATGACCTCGTATAATGCGCCTCCAAGCCAATGCGATAGTTAAGATCTCCACAAAGGAACACTACTCCATCACTGTAGGCCTGGATGCCAACGGCATCAACTTTGGTCTTAGTGAAACTGTCATTGCTGTTACCTCTCCATGTCCCGTCGCCGTTATTGCTATATGCCACCGAGGGTGGTTGTGCTGATGGTTCTATGTCTGGTTTTTCGTCACTCTCAGAACTCGAGGACTTTATACTAGATTTGCTCTCACTATATCTGTACTCCTCTCTTTCCGAACCTACCGCAGCACCATCTTCGTCATCTCCCTCTTCGCTGTCGATGGAGAGGGAGGCCTCTGATGCTACAAGCCCAAACTTCTTTTGTATCTCAAACAGCTCCCTCGATCTACGATGGAGATTATTCTCACTTTCGCCAGCAGCCAGATGACAGTTTATATGTTGAAGCGGAAGTCCATCTCTGCCTCCAGCAATATCAGCACCAACTGTCAGTATTGTGCTTACTGCGCCCTTATTTCCCCAAACGCCCAACAGACCAGTCCCAATAGAGGAATTATCAATAATAGACAACTGGTTCATATACTCTGTACGGCTAATGACTATGGTGGTAAGACCTAAAAGACAATTTGTTGTAACCACCTCAAATGATTTCTCCTGGTTGGCGTTCAACAGCTCTAGGAATTTAGAACTCCAACTAGCTACTAAGGTTGGTGATGAGTGAAGGGTTGATGCTGTTAGCGGGATTGTTTCCTGGAAAGCAAATAAATATAGATCAAAAAGTTGTCCCTCTGTATTCCCAAGTAGCCGACTCAGATTTTCATCTTTTTCTTTCTCGAAAAGCCACTCGCCGTGTAGGTTCCAAGTGACAACTCGAGTAGTAATGGTATGATTATAATATATCTCTGAGCTGTGTTCTTCCAGAATATCCCTCATGCTCTGACTTAGGGGACTCTCAATTGCTGTCGATTGGAGTGGATACCTTTGAGTAGGATCTCTGGAAACCTGTGTATTTGTTGCAGCGGAGATTGACTGCAATCCTTCAATCCATGCAGTCACAAATTTCTGGGCAGCTTGTTCCTTCTCAATTGAGACGGATCCTATAACTCTTTGGCCCAGCCTAACTTCCAGTGGCCCAGTAGCATTTGACCTTCTCACTTCCAAAGTATCATCTGCCGTCAGTTCTCTGGCTGACTCAGAGACTTCTCCATGTTGTATAATGCTATACCGTGGGTTGGGTGAGTTCGGCTCCGGCGGAAAATACACCAATTCTGCCTCAGCAAGATCCAACTGTATCATACCCATATTTCATCGATGTGTTTCACTAGCTAATTATTGTGGGTTATTCTCCAGCATCGATCTCCACCTTCCACTGGTACAATGACTGGGGGTAGCGCTCGTGGCAGTGATGAAAAGCGATAGGGTCAATGGTACAGGTGTAGAGAATTCCTATACCAGCTGTGCAAATTCAATGCAACTTATAAACAGCTGCCAAAGAACTGGGCTCCGCATTGACGATTTGACACTATCAAATTTCGGTCTGAACATCCAAATACCTAGATTCTTTCCCCTCTCTCGTCCCACCCTATCAAGATGCCGGCTGCTATTATGCAGTGCGGCTTTCTGGAGATGCAAAGGGTGCATCTGCCTGCCTGAGGCATAACCAAAAGATTTAGATGCATATTTTGATCGACCAGCGAGAGCATTGAAATATACCAAGGCTTGTGGAGAGACAGCCAAAGATGTTATGGTATAGCTATGACGACTAAAATCACTCATCACTGACAAACTATCCCATTGCGTTTTCATTTCATAGGAACATAATAGACTTTACACTTTCTTGCGTCGCCAGTACTGAGAGATGTTTAACGGTACAATATGCTGAAGAAGATACCTGTCATTCCAATTGTTCGCGAAACCAAGCACTATTTGATTGTCAATAAACCTCCAGGAGTATACAGCCAGCCTCCTGATTACCACCAGAGCCCTGGTGCTGTCGACCTCATCAGCCTTGTGAAGCAACAGCGACTAGAAAGAATAACCGGTGAGACATCAGAATGGAGAGGTGTTCATAGACTAGATAAGAATACAACAGGTGCGGTATTGATTGCCAAGGACAAAAATGCAGCAAGAGGTTTTTCCAGAAACCTCAAGTATGGTGGTAATCAAGGGTTTCCAATCTGCAAGAGATATGTTGCGTTGGTAGATGTATCCTTAAGGGCTATTGATGATAGTAGGGATCGTCTGTCACGATCAAGTACTCTGCCTCAATGTAGTCTGTTTGGGTGCATTGACTACGCAGTCGATGGCAAGCCTTCAATAACAAAGTTTGCGTTTCCGAAACAGCTATTTTCGCCGAAGGGACCGAATACTCGTGGCTCTTGTAATGCCACCGTACCAGTAGTGCTTGAGATCATAACAGGGAGGAAACACCAAATACGGAGACACCTCGCAACGGCTTTCGGGGTTTCGTGTATTAATGACTCCAGGTATGGAAGTACACATACCTTTCCGGGTATAAGTCAAATAGGTCTCCATGCTGCTTGGATGTCAGTCCAAGTGGGACTGACAAAGGAGAGTGCGTTGGTGCCCTGTGTATGGGGCAAGGGATCTATATGGCAAGGAGTTGTTGATGAAAGTGGAAGATTCACTGATGAAGATGTCACCAGTCTATTGAATGGAATGGACGATTTAGAATGGAGTGGATAGAGAGTATTGGAAGCGGATGGGCTATCTGTATACTATCTGTAAATTAATTCATCGATTACAGCATGATACACAATAAAATACACAGTCGCGCGGCATTTGATTATTTGACTCTCCTCACCCTTGTTATGGGTTTGACATCTGTTTTCGCCTTCTTAAGCATCACTGGCCTCTGCCCCACATACTTGCCGTTCATCTCCTTGAAGGCCCTCAGATAGTCGTCAGGGTTCTCAAAAGCCACAAAACCAAACCCTTTGTTCTTTTGTGTCTTTGGATCTAACGGTACCTTAACCTTCCTGAGACTAGTATATTTCATAAATGCTCTGAAAAGCAATTCGTCGTTCGCGTCAGGTCCCAAGTTTCCTACAAATAAGCGGAAATGCTTGGGATCCCACTCAAGAAGAGATGGGTCTTCCCACGTCTTACCTCCAGCGACTCTCTTCACAGTGGCTATCTTGTTGCTTCCTACAGAAACGCCTCGCACACCCGAAGCATCACCATTATGTTTTGCTTTGAGCTCATTTAGCATCTGAGCTGACGACGACAGCACCTGTCTATCGACAGGTCCTGATTGTTGAGCAGCACTCAGTAAGAACTTCGCAGGCTGTGCCCCAGCCGCCAGACGTCTGTCTGATGTCTTCACATGGTTAATCAGATTCTTTCTTCCACCACGATTCGACGACATGATGTATGATTTTATATATACTTCCGAAAATGTATGCGTTTCTATGTTCCTCAATTCAGACACCTCTATATGCCTATTTCCGTTCTTGATCTTTCTTGGATTTCCCCATTATTCAAAAGCCTTCCCTCCTGCATACATAACGTCTCCGTGTTTTGCAGAAAGGCGATGACTTCCGGGTAAGCATTGAAATTATGCACCACATATGCACCGGTCCTTTCGAGGACAAACCTCTCAAGGTGATGGATGATCTTTACAAAAGAGAAAAGGGTTGAAGAGTTTGAGTATATAGTCAGTAGTCAGTTTAGGAGAGGGTTTAATATCATATTTGTCTGTCCCTATTATCAAGGATGTTCCTTGCGAGGTGTGGTTTGAACTTGGGACCCACTGCCCTGTCGGCTAGGTCCATACGGCCTCTGCTTTCGCAGACGGTCCTTGCCGGTGGTGACGGCAGATGGCTACAGACTGAAACAATTCGGCAGGCTAGAGCTTTTGCTAAGAATTCAAAGAGATGCAATTCACAATTGATACGGCATATACCAGGTGAGCAAAAACAGACCAATGCACTCAGCGACCGTCTTCCAAAGTTCCCATTGTCAAAAGAGGCCGTACCCACATTGCTCCCACGACCAGGCGTTCCTGTGGCTGGACCAAATATGCCCTTGAGAAAGATGATCCAGATACTAAAGAGCAAGACCGAGCCTGAACTGATATATGATGCGGAGCCACACCGTCTCTATTTTATCATAGCAGGGTGTTTTGGTCTTGTGTTTGCATTTTATGCTGTTAATGCGGCATCCATTGGATTCGAGCTGAGCTGGAACACATTCAAAGACAATGAACTACAACTGACAGAGGCTGTACGTCATGTTCAGTTGGTGATGCAGATGGGATTAACCGTTTTCTTGGCTGCAATGCCAGCATTGGCAGCATTGATATTTCTAATGATGCCATCTCGTTTGATCCGTAGAATGTGGTATCTTCCAGGAGAGGTTGAACATATAAGATTTATTACACACCCTATCCTTCCTGGGAGGCCATCTCCGGTTATCACGATACCCTTGGAAAATCTGAGCCGTGCTCATAGGGCAAAGGTTTGGACCGGTAGAGGCTTTTACGGGACAATTGATAGCACCGTGTTCTTCTTTCTAAGAGAAAAGGGTGTCAGAGCGCCATGGATCGTGGATAGAAAGGGTTTCTTTTGGGGTGATGGAAGAGTTTACGACTATCTGTTTGGAAAAGAGACTATAGAAGAGGCTGAGAAAGGATTATCGTTTGACGATAAGGTTGGTGTTATGTTGCAGCACCAGAAGCAAGAGGAACAGAAACTAAAGGATGAATTGGGATTTGGATGGAGATACAAAGCCCAAGGAAGGTTGATGTCCGAGGATATTCAAAAGGTGAGAAAAGTTCTTAGTAGAGGTGCCCTTGGCAAGCCTAAGCACAGGAAGGAGTTGCCAGGTACAGCTGCCAGTCCAGACGTGCCCAGTGTGGAGAATGTTAAGGTTGAAATAAAAAAGAGGGAATAAGAGAGTGACTTTTCTCCTCGGGCAGTCAAAAAAATTGAGAGTGAATCAACAGCAGTTTATTGATTTTTTGTGGTGAGGGAAGGTGACGCAGTGTTGGGGTGAGGGGCCACAGCACTGCTGCTGCTGCTGCTGCTGCTGCTGCTGCTGCTAGATGTCGGTGTCTGTATATAGAACCAACAATAAATGCAACGTACGCTGTATTTTCACCATTGGGATTTCTAATATTAGAGGGTTAATATCTATCCTAATTTACAAGGATTGGGGATTTACGCTTGAAAGGCCATTGAAATAAATAGTTGTCTCGTCATATCTGCCTACTATTTTGTCTGCATGGCATTCATGTGCGGCCACTTACATACTTAAATAGCAGCGCCAAGACGCGTTGCGTTAACAATAGCTAGGGTAGCGAAAGGCTCGCAGACTTCTAGAAAGTTGAGATGTGGTGTCTAAATGCAACCAACTATATGGTGCTTCCGGCCGATATATCCACTGCGGTAACGGCTACTATACAAGAAAGAAAAAACACAACACGTAAGACCAGGGCAAGCTGATCACGCTCGGATGGGTAGGCTTTTGACTCGTTAACAACCTGTTCGAAATCATACGCAGCAATCAAGACGCTAGCGCTGGCGAGCCTCGCGCTAACCTGAATCATTGAGTCACCATGGTAGTCACTTGTATACTGTACAGTTCAGCCCCAAACTTGCTCTGATCGAGTTGTCTACAGTTTATAATAACGATTTCCCGGTTCAGAATAGCTGGTGAGCGGTAACTAACTGGCCAACAACGGTTTGATCGGCAGGACTTGTGCACCCTTGTGTTGATCTCTCGTTCCAGTAGTTGCATTCTCTGTTATCCCTTGCAAAGCGCCAATATGCACCATCTTGTTTTGTTAGCGACCTGCACTCCCTGCATACTGCAGAGCCGATTTTATCAGAAAAAGGAAAAGAACCGATGCGTCTGCCAATATTCAGCGGTCGCAGGGAACGGCCCAAGCCCAATATTATGCATACGATACTCTTTCGCCACCGTGTGTGAGGAGACCTGCACAGTGCATGTGCCGGTGCATATTGAAGCTGCCACTGCCAGAGAACAGCTTTCATGGGGCAACCCAACTCTGCTTCAGAGGCGACCGGCGGGCAAACGTAGCAGCTGGCGTTCCTCGCGCCCTTCCATTTTCCAGAGAGGCAGACGTCATCTCCCCTCCGACGCACAATAAGGGGTGAGGTGGAGGTTGGTTGTTCAGTGGAGGGGGGTGGGCAGAGAACTAGCAACGTTAGGTTTGCCTGGGGTCCTTAAAATCATTCCTCTTGTCTGGAATTTAGAGCATTTGTTGGACTCTTTTTCCAAACACTCTCCCCGGAGAAGCATTTGTTGTTTGAATCAAAGTGATAAAGTGACTAGTCGGGTATTTCGACGCATCGGGTTCTCTTATTTGCTTGCATATACATCATCTGCTCTAGTATAATATACAGCTTGATTGTCGGCTCTTTTGTAAAGTTGACAACCTCTGTTTGGAAATTGAGGATTACTTAGTTTTTGGTTCTACATCGAGCGTATGGGGGTTTGAAAACAGATATCCAGGCTTTAAACACAACTCATAATCCCCATTCGGGAGACTACCCATCGCCACCACCTACAACTGGCGCATAGCTGTTGAGCCTATATAGGATACAATCATATATCTATATCAGTGCTCCAGTGTCTGCGTTCCACCTCTTTTCCTCCCCAATATAAGATTGGTGTCGACGTTCATTGTTTTTTTGGGCTGTTTTCCCTTCGCAGGTCAGGCGCCATTAAGATACTTCCCACAGCGTTGGTTGAGACTCTTCACCATTCCAAGTGATTAGCCATCTCCCATTTGACTCCTGTACTCTGTTGCCTGACACACAAGCCAAAAAGTATACATAACAAAATGGCAGCTTCTTTGAAGGCGCCCCCCAGACCATTGCCTTCAAAGAGGTTTGGTGATATAAACGGCGACCAACCACAGAAGAAGCGTTTCTGCCACGGTATATCTTCAGCAGCAACAATCAAACAGCAGAACAAGTTTGACTTGGGCAAGTTTGAACATTCGGACATCATGGTGCATAATGCAGCACCCACAGCACCAACTGAAACGTCGGCAGAGCTCCCCAGAAAGAGATCATTATCACCCACAGACATGTTCCCTAACACAGCAGAATCGACCCCCACCACAACACCAGAGGAACAGGCCCTCCCATTGTCAGCCGAGGCCAAACGCCAGCAGAGGAATGAGGAGCTTGAAAGAAACGTGGACTACATTTCTCTATGTGCCACACTGGCTATGCTCAGGTCTCAGAGGCGCAAGGTGGAGGAGGATATTGTTAACTTGAGCAGGAGAAGGGATGAGGCCATGCGTGACCCGCATATGTTTGTTGAAGACCTCAAGACTGGAAATCACCACCTGCCCAAGGCCAACAAAATTATACGTGCTCCGATTATTCAATGGTCGAAGTATGGGCACTCTCACTCTTCGACTCTTCAAAAGATGCTCAAGGAGGGAAGCTGTCTGTGCCGTAAAAAAAGTAGTATTAAGGGCAACCCTGAAGGGTCTGTCTTCCGGAGTTACCGTATGTTCGATAAGCTTTGATCCACGTCGAGTGGACAATTGATGCATGTTTGTGTCCCCATGGATACATTTGATTTGGTTTTTTGCTGCCTAAGAGGTTGATTGCTGTTTGTTGTGTTTTTTCGTGATTTTGTTGTTTGATTTCTTGGTAGGTCCCTGCAGGAAAGGGGACACCATACATATACCGGTTTTTCCAATCTTTTGTTTGTTCTTTTCCTCTATTTTTGTTGTTGACATCGTCTTTCTCTTCCATCATATGAGATCGAATTGGCTATAGTGGGTTGTTTCTATATATTTCCCCCCTCCCTCCACTCTGCCAAATTCCCAAGCCCTTCTATGTGTCTTGGCCCTGCATATCAAATCCCCCAATAACCATGGAGTCATCATCCCTCGAGGTTGATGATCTTATACCACATCGAGATAGATGTGGCGTATATAACTGGTTTCTTTGTATATAATAAAGTTTTGGGTGTTCGTTATCAAAGTCAGTAGTTGTCCATATGAAGGATGGCTGTGCCCTTCTGCACAGGTAAGTGTGTCGTATGTCAACATTATGTACGCAAGCTCTACTCATCACATTGTCTTCGGGGTTTGCCATTTCATTAATAAGGGGGTACATGCTTGTGAATCTTCTATCATCAATCAGAATTACAGTTTATTTAATATTTATTAGAATAGAATTGATCATACCTGTTAAGTCGATGCCACAATCTTATCTATGGTCTCCTTCAGGCCATTTGGGTTGGCACCAATGACCTGTCCCTCCTTCTCACCATCCTTGAACACAATAAAGGTTGGCATTGCAGTGATGCCATATTCCATAGCAACATCGGTGGCCTGGTCAACGTCAACCTTGAGGAACTTCACTTCTGTGTAGAACTCTGCAAACTTCTCCATAATAGGGGCAATAGCCTTACATGGGCCACACCAAGTAGCATAAAAGTCAACCACCGTAACTGGTTTTTGGGCAATAGCTTGCCTGAACTCGGCTATGTTACCAACCTCTTGGATCAGTGACGCTGTGGACATGTTGGATCTGAATACAGTAGAGGCAACAGTTGGAATGTACCTAATAGGACCCGAACTCACTGCTGGACGAATGGAATGGATTGCACCAAGAGAGAAAATACCAACTCCTCTGCGAAAACTGCTTGACATTACGAACTAAAAGAATTTAATTTGTAAGGAGATCGCTGTAAACCTGAATATGCACCGGAATATGCACCGGAATATATACTTGTGAATTTTTTGCCTGTTTTAATGCTTTCTGTGGTAGATGCTCGTAGTGTGTAAGATGGATGCGAAACCACGGCAATACAGACGTCATGACAAATAGTTGCCTGCATAAACTGTTTCCTTACATACCCCCGCGTTCAGAGCGGTGCGGGGCCGGGAGAGAGGTGACATGAATGGTATACTAGGAGCTAACCGATAAGGAGCTACAATGATACAGCAGCAAATATATAGATGAATTATAGGCGTGGCTCTTTTTGATATTCATTGCTATCTCACTTCCTAAATTATATAAACTCAAAGAAAAAAACCCAATCAGGCAACATCCGATATGTACACCTACAAACAATAAAAAAATAATCTTTCCCACATCAGACAACTCCCAAAACAAACCAGTAGTATGAATCATCTGTAGAATCAATATAGCCACTACCGATGTTATCGCTTTCTCCCCATGAATGACACCATATAAGCAACAACAGCCGTGACCTTGTTGCCACTTTGACGCTTTAATCAACCAACTATTCAGTTATTTCTCCCATTGAGTATCCTAAGGATGTTCAAGAAAAGATTAATCACATCCAGGTAGAGTGTGATGGTG
The DNA here is from genome assembly GCA_003706285.3 of Kuraishia ogatae. Lineage (NCBI taxonomy): Eukaryota > Fungi > Ascomycota > Pichiomycetes > Pichiales > Pichiaceae > Kuraishia > Kuraishia ogatae. The sequence continues at coordinate 170,731 of PPKV03000006.1, forward strand.
GCTGATACTTCCTCATCGGCATGATATCTCTGCATCACCAACTGAGTATCAATGACGATGAATACAGAGAAGACAGCAGCACCAATCCAGCTGTAGGCCAATTCGAGGCCAGAGTTGTAAGGCAGAAACAAAGTCACCAAGCCCATACCAAATAAGAAGAAAAAGGCGCTGAATGCGTAGCCCTGCCATTGGGTGAAGTCATACGTTGACTGTAGGGTAAACATTGTAAGTCCCAAGAATACAACGAGGGTGATGAACACCGCCTGTAGTGCAACGTTGGAATCTGTCACCGATGTCACCAGACCAATTATATAACTTTCACATAGGGTAAAGCCTGCTAGGAACAGGATATTGTATGGATAGCTCTTTGACTTGAAATGGGCAGCAAACATAAATCCGAAGGCTCCGATCAGGCAAACAAAGAACATCCACATGTTGTTCAAACAAAAGTCCCTGAGTCCCTCGACATTGTACATCAGCAGTCCCACCATAAAAGTGGTGATCAGCTGCAACGACAATAATGAGTATACCTTCCTCACAAACACCTGTCTAATTTGAATATCACAGGAGGAGACATTTGTGGAGTATTTGAAGTCATCAGGCAGATTGTCGTTTTCGGTACGTCCATCCGGCTGATCTTCATAGTTGGATGCTCCACTCAATGGGGCAGGGTCATAAGCTGGAGGCTCCACGATAGGAGTGGATGAAGTGGTGATACTCATCGTGTAGGATAGCTATACCTTTTACTTGTTATAGATGAACTATATGATGGGGCCCTGAAATAAACGGAGACACCTATAAAAGCAAGTACCTTGGCTGTGTGTGTTTGCTGATTGTATCAATACAAACTCAGCAAATGAGATATATATTTTCTGATATATATTTTCTGATATCACCCTTTCTTTTATTGCTTTACTGTTGTTTATATGGTATAATGTGTAACTTGCTGCGTTTTTCTCTTCTCTCGCAGTGTGTCTGTGTTTGTGTTTGTGCGCCTCTCTTCTCCCTCTGTTTAAGCGGGGGGGAAGTAGCCAGGGCTTGCAGTACGTACGCTGTGAAAGCCATCACCCATCCATCACGTTGTCTGGGGCTGAGTGAGCACATGCACGACCCTGCAAAGAGCAGGTTGAGGCATCCTGTAATGCCGATGATGTATCAGGTAGGGTAGGGAAGGTGACACATACATCAAGACTTTAAATCCTAAGACAGTAGTGAATTATATATATATGTATGTATTTCATGATAAATATTGAAATTAACTAATAAAAGAGGCAAAGGTAACGAAAAGCTCATTTGGTGGTGATGATGATGATGATGTTGGAGAAATGGAGGAGCTATTTATAATGCAAGGTGATGCAAACGTAACTTGTATTATGCAGTTGCTCTATATATATATATAATATATATTTGCATATTTGTAAATTGATTTTTCAATGTTCATCTTCATGGATGCATCAGCTTGTTGGCTGTCCAAGATTTCTGCAAAGAAAGAATCTCTCTAAGTAGTTCTGAAACAAGGACACTCTTCTGCTCAAGAGCAATACCCTGCATTGCCTGGAGTGTGTATTGTAGTAAATCTTTCTGATGTTTGTACTTCTGTTGTACCACTATAAATGCTTTGAGAATCTTCAACACCCTCAGTTGAACAACAGGCTCTCTTTCTTGAACTTTGACTATTAAAGTGTCCACTACTGAGCGTTGGAATAGCTGGAGGTTCACCCTCTCGTTCTTGAGAAGCGTTGCAAACCGTTCGGAAAATACATCAAAGTTGGGGGCATTGGGAAGTGCCAGTCCATCCACAAACGATTTAGACCCTTTGACTATTGCATCTTCCAACATGTCAGGTTCGTGTATCATCCATGATATAACAGCATCCAACGCATACACCTGCCAGTAAGGATCAATCAGCAGATTAAGATATACTTTAAATATGCCTTCTTTCCAAAGTATCATCCTTCCTATTTTGCTACAGTTCACCAATTCGCATAAAAGTGGAACTATCAAATCCCGGAACGGGAGGCGAATAGTGAAGAGTGCTCTAAGCAGCGGAATTGCGCCCAACGTGGTGATCTCTGTTTGTCTCTCGCTGTTCAGATGGCATAGGTTGAAAAGGATCTGCGCAACAGGATTAACAATCTCCTTGTATCCTTTAGAGTGAGGGGGAAACTTCTGGAGTTGTCGTATCACAAAGTCGAGTGTCCCCGCGGTGTGTAATACGTCCAGAGCAGTTGGAACTGCTGACATTGACACTACAATTCGCAGCACGCTTAGCTGCTGTTTCCGTTCCAGTATGGGGTACACCTTGAATAATGACCGAAAGAACGTGAGAGAAGAAACCTCACACTTGACGGCAAGGTCACAATTCTGGAACTGCTGGAGGATATTTATTACTTTTTCCACAGACGTGTGACTATTATTGGCACCTTTGCTCAAAAAATCCAATGACAATGCTAACCAATCTGGAGCTGAGTATCTAGCAAGTATCCTACAAATGTCAGATCTTGAAACTTTGATATCTCCTGCAAACATAGCATGTATTCCATCTATCCCTACAAGAGGAAGGTGGCCCTCGGAGTGGATATCTGTCTGGATGAACTCACACAGCATTCGCAATCCATTGCAAGCTAGAAAAACTTGGACAAGACTTGGAACTTCAATAATACGGGATACTATGCAAGCAACACCTGACTGCAGCTGTCGAAACTTGGACAACGAATCCAATACCGGGATACCACCCAGCATGCAAAAGATTTCGAGGGACCTAATACTATGAGAAAAGAGTTTCCCCATTAGCTCTAGTGAGTCCCTTGTTATATCCATAGATTGTCTGTTGCCTTTGTCAAACTCATCTTTGAAGCCTGTGATCAGCTCAATGAGACCGTAAATACCATGGTTCCTATGAATGGTTTTGCATACCGTGGGGTATTTCTCGATGAGAGACATCAAAGTCGCTATACAATCATGGGCGGATCCATTCGGAGTCTTGCCTCTGTGATCCATTAGTTTGCCCATTGACTCTTCTACTGCCGCGATAGCCGCCAGTTCCTGGTAGGTAGATATGCTGGCCTCCTCTTCCAGTGTGTCAAATAAAGAATCGCTGGACCGTTTTGGATAAACACCTAATTTGAAAGAATGAAGACGGGAATCAGAAGAAATAGAAAGATCATTGTCCATTGCCTCATTCGAAGTTTCCGCAAATGCTGATAATAGGTGAACTTTACTTATCGTGGACCTGGGCTGATCTTTTGTGTCATCCCGGTGCCTGGATGTTTCGGAAAGCTTTCCATCCTCGTTGTTTTTGGGGGTTGTTCTCCCCTGTGTATCTCTTGCCCCCAGAAGAGAATTGGAAGACATTCTGCCAGATAGTCGTAGCTTTGAAAGGTCAAGGTCACCTTCAAATTCCTCGTCTTTGATGTCCCCATTCATGTCTTCCTTAAATGGGGAGGAATCACCAAGTAAATTGGAAATATTGATGCGAGTGGAGGACGTGTGTCTCGTCGCACTATTCGAGGTGTTATCCAAAGACTTATCCAAAGACGCCTTTGAGTTAGTGGTCCCAATGGTGGGTGCTGAAACTGGTGCCCGCTTACCAGCAAACTCGGCTATGGTGGCAGCGATATCTCCTTGAAATTCATCGCTCCAGTTTGCCGTCTCTGAATCTCTCTGATCCTCTCTATAATGCCCAATCTGGCTCTCTCTCTTGTGCCTTTGTCTACCGACGTTGATCCAGGGATGTTTCAATAGTTTTTTGGCCGTAACCCTCATTGCTGGGTTCTTTTGGAAACACATTTCAAGGAAGTCTCTGGCGTGAGGAGAAAGGGCAGCCGGTAGAGGAGGCATTGACTCCGTGCCAATTGCATGACATGCGGCCATTGGATCATACTCGTCGTATGGGGGATGTGTCGTGAGCAGCTCCAGAACAGTTGCTCCAAGTGACCAGATATCAGAGGCGGTGGAGACACCTTGTAGCAATATAACCTCGGGCGCCATCCAATACGGAGTGCCGCACACGGTTGAACTGGTTAGTTGGTCAACCTTTGCAGCGACTCCAAAGTCGGTAAGTTTGATTGTTCCTTGTTCAGTCAGCAGCACATTGGCTGCTTTGATGTCTCTGTGCACAACACCTTGTTCGTGCAAATATTCCAGTCCGTCAAGAATCTCTTTCGTATACGTGACAACCTCCTTCTCGCTTAGTCCAGCTTTACGTGCTTTATACAGATTCCTCAATGAACCTTGTGAGCAATATTCTAGGAATATATTAAGAGTGGATGTTGTCTTGACAAAGCCATGATACTTAACGATGTGTTTGTGGGAGAGGATAGTGAGCAAGTCAATCTCGCTCATGAGAGTTGATATGTCTTCCTTGGGGCCAACGGATATCTGCTTGATGGCAATTTCTTCCTGGGTTGTCAGATTAATGGCTCTGTATACCTCGGCAGAAGCCCCCTTGCCCACCATTTCCTTGAAAGCGTAGTTATCAAGAGGCGTTCGTTTGTGTAATCGTCCAGATGTCTTCTCCGCACGCTGGGCTGGAGTAAGAGATACCAGGTGGGTCGGAGACATTGGATGTGGCAAAGCAGCGGGGGCCACACCAATGGTTTCCCCACCACAATCCGGAGAAGGTGATGGAAAGTATGGCTTCTTGAAACTTCGGGATACACGCAAAGGGGAAGCGTTTTTGGGAGAACTAATGATTCCCTCGGTTAACCTTGTAAATCCAGATGGCTCAGCATAGAAAGGATCGGCAAGGTTGGGTATATTCTCGTTGGTTGGTCTGGTGAAGTTCGTTGATGTGTGCTGCTTTTGGAGGGTAATCGAAGAACTGCTTAATGATACATTTGGTTTGCTGGATTTTTGCGATGCAGTTTGATCATGCATATACTTGTGGCTGAGTGAATTGAGGTCTTGTTTGGTTGCTATTTGACTATGTATATGCGATGAGCGAAAGAAGTGATTATCTGTATGTGGGTGTTTGTCTTCACCACGTGTGAGAGCAATAGGTGAGAGGGGAGTGGGAGTTGCCTTGGAAGTGCGCTTGATCGGTAAGCGTTGGTTATCCAGATCTGACCCAAACACGTCTTCACTACCCTCATCTCCACTAACCTCGGGCTCTTTAAACAGAGAAAGCAACTGTTCCCTTCGACTTGCAGCCATGGCTGATGTGGGGGCTCTGGCAAAATAGTGATGATGATATCGCGATGTGCCCACTACTCCCGTATCAGCTGACCAGGTATAGATGCTATGTCATATATCCAGTAAGTAACAGCATGCCAAAAGTGAAACAATGAACAGCAGCTAATTTTCAGTAATGAAAAAGTAGATAATAGTTTGCAACTATTTGCAATGAAGAAGAAGAGACTAGTTGCAACTATGGTGAGCGCTCTATTAGGACTCTCTGGTGTCTTCAAAACAAAGTCTTCCCTGAGAGCGCAACTAGCCGTCTATGTAATACGGACGTGTGAGCAGATAGGTTATACGATACCTCACAAATGGGTATTTGCCACCTCTGGGAAAGGTGTTAATCTATGGAAACAGATTTATCACTAATCCAGCTCTTTTCGCTATCACTTCATTGGGAAGACACCGTCCTTCACGTCCCAGCACGCGAGATGAGCTGAAAGGTAAACAATGCGCATTTGTACGCAAAGGGCAAGTGCAGATGATGCCGGCAGGCCGCGTTGGAGATGATGGGGAGAATGGCCACTAGTGAGTAATTACAAATGTACAAAGCGGATACTGATAAAAATTAAAGGGATAAAACTTAAAGGTAGATCAATTGAGCTCTCTGTATCTATATAGTGTGCATCTATGTGTGTGCATCTATGTGTAAGAGTAGGTAAAGCTGGGAATGTGTGGGAACGTGAGGAGACTCTAGATGAAGGCCAAGTAGTGTCTATGCAGGCTGCGGTAACCTATGAAGTAGTAGAAGTTGGAAAGTCTTCTATGGTAATCTGGTTGCTGAAAAAAGAACAATTGGCAATATGCTAATTGGTGATAATTACATTCAGCATTTAACGTATGTACGTATCAGAACAAAAATAAACAGAAATCAAAACACTCAAAGTGTTCTCTGTATATGGAGTCACAATGGCCCTAGAAGTAATATACCCTTATCAGATTTCCTGCCTTGCACAGTCCAAATGTTGTTGCACCAGATAATTTTCTCATTTGTCGTCACCACCATCAATTATTCACTTTTTCGCTGTATCTGCCTCCACATCAATTGATAACGCAACCTTGATTCATCATTCCTCGGCTGGCTTCTCTTTGTTCCAGCTCAGTATGCTCACATCACCAGTCTTCCTGGGATGGAACCAGATGAGGACCAATGCAAAGGTAGAACCTAACAAAAAACAGATCAATCCGGTAACTATCCATGCAATTCCAAGGAAAGAGTTCTTACCTCCCAGGGCGTATCTGGTGCTAATGTACACTGACTTCTTGCCGTTATAGGGAAGAACCGGGAAGTGCAGGCCAGCCACAACCTCGTATATACCAGCGGGCATGACATCATCATCGTTTCTCAGCACCAACTTGCTGAACAATGGCAATGCCGATGCCTGCATCCAATTCTGGAACTCAGACCAGGTGGAGATGTCTGGGAGGTTATCCTCTGTATAACCGTTAGGAAACTGCTTGACCCAGTTTGGAGGAGGCACAACCTCAGATGCTTTATACTTGGTCTTCTTAAATCTGTTTTTGTTGGTTGCCCATGCGATGCCCTCGTTGGTCATCTGGAAGTCAGTGCTTGTTCCATTCGCACCTGCTATAGTGAAAGTATCGTTGAACATCGAGTTGGCAATCAAACCACAGGGGTAAATCTTGTTGCCATCGGCATCGAAGGAGAGTGGCTGACAGTTCTGACCTGCGGTGTCGTGAATGTCGCTGGCAGAAGCAGCCAGTCCAATCAGTTGGTCTTCACTGTAGGACTTTACAAATCTTCTATGGTTAGCGTAAAAGTTCTCCAGTCTGTAAAAGAACAAAACTGGCGGGTGGAGATCGTTGGGAATCTGGAACTGTATGGTGCACAGGCCCTGTTCCACCGGATCAGTCTCTGATGTGTTCAATGAATACTTCCACTGGGGGACAACCGTGACGTCGGTGTGGAAATGATAGTTGGTGTACTGCGAAGGGATCTCGCCAAAAGAATCTGTGGGCGCCAAGACCTGACACTGCTCATAGTCAATCACAAGCTCTTGCACCCTTCTTGAACCATATAACATACCGATTCCAATGGGCACGAATATGATCGCTATTAGGAACATCAACGGGATAATGGTCTTGGGAGTGAGGATGGGATGATAAGCCTTAAGCCTCTGTTGTCTGAATGCATTGTCAGCGGGCCTTCTGGATTTGACCTGCGTCTTCTCCTCAGATCCAGAGTCCGAAATGGAGTCCGTCTCCGATGGGGGGTCCTGGTTTGGCTTGCTCTGAGCCTGCCTCTTCCTTAGGGTCGACAACATTGTCAATAAAGTTGACACAAAGTCGTAGATCTTCTCCTGATGGACCACAACAACGCAGTCACTTTAAACACTCCGAATGTATACTTTGCGCCTTTGATCCCGTTTTATCGCTCTCCGCTATCACGTAGATCGTCAGGTAAATCCAAATAAAACACTACAGATTTATAATGTACACAGCGCAGGGTAAACTATAAATATACGTCTATATACCTATGAGATTGCCCTTACAATAGTTTGCCTGGACTCCAATATATATATTTAGATCCTTTCACGCTATGTTAATGACTAACCTAGTAGGTACCCAACGGTTAATAAACATGTTCAGCCATGATCTCCCTTGTGATGGCACATCTGTTAACTCTGCTGTCTTCCCCTTCTCCTACAATGTGCGGTGCATGCTTAGCTAGTTGCCTCTCACTAGTAAAACACATCTCCTCCTGGTGCTCTCTCTCCTCCCGCTCCGTGCTGCCCCATGACTTTGTGTCTGCACCGGGAACGGATCCACGTTTACCCCCGAGACTTGCCGGTGAGAACTTGTGTGTGCATGCAAACAAGGAGATAAGCATCAGTATGGGTAGCCTGGGAATTCGTTGCACGCGGCCGGTTTGATATCTAACAAGGAGAGAGGATGGAATACAGGGGAAAGGAAATACATATTTAAATATTTATGTAATTAATTTAATGTATGTGTATAAATAAGATATGATCAGTGTTATACTTGAATACAGTTCAATTTTAACTTGCTGATTTCACGGTTGATGCCATGGTTGAGTATAGTATATCGAGTGAAAAGTAATAATATATTTGTCGACCCACATATATATGAATATATATGTATGTGCGTGTTATGCTACACTACAGTAAATACTATAAATTGTTCTTTATATATATTTTTATGCATATATGAATATACATGTAAGTACGTGTGCATCTCCGAGAGTATGAAACAAACTGGCTGTGCTACCAAACCCCTGAGAAAAACACGTACATAAAATGCTATTTACATCACAAACCATCCAACTTCTTGCAGTTAACAGACATGCTTGTTCAACATGGGCTTCACACCATCCTACTATTAACTCTCGGCCTCAGCTTCAGTTTCGACATTCGCTTCCTGTGCTTGGGATGAAGCCTTTTCAAACACAGCATTAGAAGCCAGTTGACTCAAAAACGACTCTCTTCCCAGCTGCTGGGCAAGGCTGTCCATTTGTGCCTTAAAGTTACTCAACTTGTTTGATACTTCAGCGAGTTCAGAGTTAGCGTGTGGGTTGTTAGCAAGGGCTTTCTCAAATGCCTCCACTATCGCATATGTCACTTTGTAATTGTTGTATATGTGCTCTTTTTGCGCAACATCGCTTGCTTCCACCATCTTCGAAAGATCGTACTGAGGTATCTCTTTTAGTGACTCCAAGAATGGAGCAATGTACGTGTTTAGATCAGCTGTCTCGGGGAACCCGCTGTTGGCATATACCTCCAAATAGCATGCTGTAGCAATGAGAGCAGAGAATGGGACAGATCTTAACCCCTCAACCTCTCTCTTGTGGTTAAAAGGAACATTGACTGACTTTGAGAGCTGAGAAAACGACTTGAGGTTCAGAGCGGAGATTTTGAGGAACTGCAACAGCAAAATCGCCTGGATGTTTCTGGAGCCGAACTTGTCGTAATGTTTCAAGCTGTACACCGCTGTCAAGGCATGGGGCAACCTACCGAGGGTAACTGACTTGAAAAGGAACTCGTTCACCATATCCTGCTGGAGATAGTTTGACTTCTCACTCAGCTGTACCAGGTACTTTCGGAGAGTGATGAACTCATCGTACGAGTCAACGCTCTCCACCAACTCTCTGAATGCCTTTTTGGGAGGTATCCCACCATAAGAAGATGGCCTCACTGGCTTTCCGGTGCTGTCTATTAAATCAGCAGCGAGCAGCCTTGCTGCGTTTTTTGGCCTGTATACCAGTGGCTTGAGTGCCTTTGGTGTGCTACACTCTTCGAGGTACCTGTCAAAACGTGCTGTAACCTCGGTCGGCAGGTTCCTGCTCGAGGCTGTGGCGCTCAAAGCCCTCCTTCCAATTAGGGCATTCCTCAACGCTTTCTGTCCATTCATCAACATTGCTACACAATCAGCTATCTTGCCCCTCCTAAAAATATGGACTTACAAATCCACTCTTTTGATTTCAATATGCTATATGATGCCTGTTCACGCTTCGAATACTCCAGCGAATATTTCGTTTTTCAGCTTCTTGAGTGACGCACTACTGCAATATTATATGATTAAGAGGCTTAACTACAGATGCTCCGTTACTGTTAAGTTTGGGTATGTCTTAGATATATATGCTGATATATGTTCCTGTAAGTGAATAAATTCACTGATAGATTACTCTGGTTTCACTAACAAATAAATATAAAAGGAACAGATAAAGCCTAGGTTTCTTAGATGGCGGGTGCTTTTTTGTGTGGTGCGAGATTTTGAACTTCAAAATGAGTTATGTCAAGATGCAAAAAAGTGAATATCGATACAAGCGTAGATTGAATTTGAGACGAGGATCGTAATGAATTCTGGGATGCCACAGCATTAGAATAATAATGATAGAGTCTGCAACCGATATCTCCAATCTTTGTCATAAAACAGTTCGACCCTAGATAGCAGTCAGAGCATGCACCACGCTCTCACTATGACAGCTATCACTAGAATGAAGTATGGAAAGCAGGAGGGTTTGCGAATACGCGGCAGAAGCACAAACAGCGCAGAATACCATCGAGACATTGAAGCGGGTCAAGCCGTTGACAATATCTCTGAAACCGGAGGCCTACTTGTCTCCTGCAGCTTTCTATGCTTTTGATAACGGCAACGGCTAGCACTCTGCAGATGACAAACCAAACACATTGACCAACGGAACACACATACAGAGATGCACATGGCCCGAGCCTTTGCCGCTTTACATGACACAGATCAACAGTTGTCTATTTAGTATTATACTCCGTATCAATCAGAGTTGATTGTACAGATGCAGTCGATTATCTGCCATCACCGATGTTTCTTTTTTTTTTTTGACTCTGACCTCTCCCTCATCATGCCCTTCCCTACCGCTTCCCTCCCACAACGAACGCTACCGGTGACAACCCAGGACTCCGGCTCTTTTTTATCGACTCTGCCCCAGCCATTGCCCCGCCTCTTTAGTTCAAGTCGAGTAGAATTGACTTCTCCCACCCTCTTGCTGTAGACAGACGCACTATGTGACAGTAGAAACTACAAGCAGACGTCTCCGTAGCCGTGTGAGCCGTTCCCTTCGAGGCATATTTGTGGAGGCACCTCAGCCTATACCAAACTAGCATACACGGTTATGCGTCATTGGTGCCAATATATTTTCCGCAAAGGAGGAGCCTAATACGCCTAGTTCGTTTGGCGTATGACGCTTATACATGCAGTGGCTCTCCTTGGCAAACCGGGCTTCGCTATTAGGGGTAGCTACCAATGCTGGGGAAAGAGGGTGAATATGCAGCACTTTAATTCGATTTTGCATGACAACACCAGCAGGCGTAGTATGTTAAGTCAGTTTTGTACATTTGGCTTTCCGGACCAATAACGTCGACATTAGTCATATCCGGCCAACTACAATAGCTTTCACTTTGCATTTACAAACTCGCATTTCTGGAAAGTTTCAATCTTTTGTATTGGGTTAACCATAGTGTGTGTAATCGTCCAAGAAACTGATATATAGATGGTCGCCAGCCCTCACTTTAGCGCTACAATTTTCCTCAAGACCGTCAGGCACAACCCACATCTCGCACACACTCAACCCCCTTCAAATGATGTCCGAGAATACAAACACTGATAGCACTTTGAACACAGCAGATGTCGAGAAGGGAGGTGCAGAAATTGCTGATCTCAACAACACCAAGATGAGTTTTATGGATACTTTTGACACTTACTTTGTGAAGGATTTTCATCCCTTGTGGAATGTTGCCTTTATGAGCACAGGAATTGCTTCATGTTGTCTTTACAATTTTGCATTCCCAGCGGCATGGCTTCGGGTATGCGCGTTAATAATGTGGGGTATCTCTTTGTCGCTTTATATCATCGTCACCACCCTCACCATTTGGAAACTCTTCAAGTACCCCAGCTGGGCCGTGTTTGTGGATCCGACACTTAACGTTTTCATGGGTCCATATTCCATGGGGTTCTCGACCATTGTCAACATGATGCACTACGTCACAAAGGGCAAATGGAGCATCGGCGTGTTCACATTCTGGTGGATCAATGTGACGCTTGCGCTTGTAATTGCTTGGGGTATCATGTTTATGCTAATTTCAAAGAGTAAACTGGAACATCATACTCTCAACATCACACTTCTCTTGCCTGTCCTCCCACTTACTGTGTGCGCCTCGTCTGGTGCATTGATTGTGGAGGCCCTTCCTTCTGCTAACCTCAAAATGCTCACCATGTGTGTTGCTTATCTTATGTGGGCAAACTCATTGTGTCTCGGCACTGTTGTGCTATCAGTATTCTTTTGGAAACTCTTCGTCTCCAAGTTGCCTCCTAAACCAATGGTTTTTAGCCTCTTTGTTCCCCTCGGCTTACTGGGACATGCGGGATGGGGTATAATGATGCAAGGAACCAACATGCGCAGCTATTTCTTAGACTATGTGGATATCGAGAACAAGGTGCTTGCAGGTGACATCTTCCACTACATTTCTTTGCTTCTCGGACTGTTCTTTATCAGCTTTGGCTTTTTCTTTACTTTCGTCTGCGTGGTTAGTTGGTACCTCGCAGGAAACCAACCCTTTACAAAGGCATGGTGGGCCGCCCCTTTCCCCGTTGGAGCATTCTCGTTGGCTCTTACAGAGGTGTATCGTTCAATCGGATTTGAGACGTTCAGAGTTTTGGGAGCTATCTACGCTGTCGCATGCGTGATATTGGTAATAATTTGTCTTTTGGGATCATTAATCTATGAGTTCCCTCATGACGTTTATAGGAAGAAGAAGGTGTAACAAACTCGTCTCAGTTAACTATACACATCCATCTTTATTCGCACCTTCTCATTCAACACCAGGACGCTTCGAGGTGCACAGGACCATCTGACGCACCCCGTATTTTGGTGTGACTACACTCGGCTGCATTATAATCATTGTCATCATCATCATCCTCATCGCATGACAGCTCTATGGTGGCTGTTCATTTGAACTTAACGACTCTCACGAAGTGATGTGCGGCTCACAACCGAATTCTCTTTAATTAATCTTACATAAATAATAATAATATTAATATTTCTCGGGTTTTTTTTCATGGTAATTGTGGTACATAAGACTGTTATATGATACTCAAGATTTCTCTAGAATTTATATCAACCACCTAACTTCTCTGTGCATTGCGTGCCTCAGTTAACACCAAGCGATGTCCAATATGCAGCATACAGAAAGGAACTATAAAGAAGTGGGTAACGATAATAGTGCAACCGAGTTGATATACATTACTTAACAGTGATATTACTGCATTCAAAACTTCACCATATCAGTCTGCTATTATTTTCACAAGTGAACTCGTTTGCAAGAATCGTTTATAGGGAGAGGGCTTGCTGAAGAATTCACACATAATGGAGTCCGAGAAAGTGTTACTGGATTCATTGGGGTATATTGATACCCAACCCTCCCAAGAGGACAGAGAGCTGATAGAAGGCTTGATCAAAGATGAACTAAATAGTATAGATTTAGATTTACATAGGATACACCATGAAGTGGAAGGCAAATTTCCCTTAACTGATGAAAACATGAGCAGTAGATCGAGTTCATTGCTCATGAAGCATGTGGGCTTTCTGGAAGAGTTGCAAAAAGATGATCCTACGGGGGAGAAATTGAAAGCAGCAATAGAACAAGGCATGGGTGGTATTGATATATCGGCTTACTCGATATCAGACGACACAGATGATAGGCAGAAGCTATTGACTTCTGTATTCTATGCTTGCAACAGAGAAAGAAGTCTGAAGCTCAAGCAATTGTATGGCAAGAACAAGTGGCTCATACACAACGATCAGATAGCAATGACAAATGATTTATTAGAACAGGAAGTGGGTCATAAGAGATCCGCAATCACCGACCTCAATAACATCAGGAAGAGAATTCAACTGGATTTCAAGCCCGTTAATGATTATTTGACGGAGAGGTGGAGACAGACCCTCAAAGACTGTATAGAGGTGGGAGTGGAATGCGCCAGGATAGAAATGGAACAGAACGAGTAAGAATGCCGTTCCAATTTTGGTGTTTACATAATTACGAAACGAGTTATATGAAAATATATGCATTAGATTACAGAAAGAAGTTTCCAACCGATTTTTATATTTTTTTTGTCGTACACTAAAATTTACAAACAACCTTCTTATTTGTTGAGAACATCAGCGTCGTACTTCTGCTTGAACCATTGGATGGTGTCCTCCTTGGAACACTTGTGAGAGTTACCAATGGTAGCCTGACATCTCTTACGTCTAGCAACTCTGGCACCGGCTCTGCCCATGACAACGTAGAAGTCCATACCGTAAATTCCAATACCTGGGTCGTACTTGATACCAAGGTCAATGTGCTCGGAGATACCGAAACCGAAGTTACCGGTGGCTGAGAAGTTCTTGGCACGGAGCTGGTACTCCTTCACCTTAAGACCACGCTCGAGGATCTCCTCGGCCTTTGGACCTCTGATGGTAACGTGGACAGCGATCTTCTCGTTACGACGGATACCGAAAGAACGGACAGTGTATCTGGCCTTGGACTGGACTGGGGTCTGACCGGACAACTGCTCGAGAACCTTGGAGGCTCTGGTCAGTCTGTCACCGGACTCACCGACACAGATGTTGAGAACAAGCTTCTCAATGTGAAGCTCACGCATAGGGTTCTGGGCTTTAGCAGACTAAAATAAATGTTAGTAATTGGAGCCAAAGGAGAAAGGTTACAAGCACTAGCGATATAGCTAGCATTTACGGAACTATGAAAGAGTGTAACCGTCTAAGGAATATCAAACGAAGTTGAAGTGCGGGAGTGAGCTGAGAGCGCCTTAGGAGAGTCCATAGACAGTATTGTGACAGTATCATATCCATAGAGTCTACCCAAAACTTGTGAACAAACATTTATGTAGTGGAATACCCTTATTAGAGATCCTTGACCTGTTCTGGCCCAGATAAGCATGCATCCTTAATGTTGCACACCTTGTACCGAATCAACTGCTGTTTAACTATATTGATATATGTTTGCTGAAAACGTTTGTTGCTATTCGATGCTTATTATTGTCATCGCAGTTATTATTGTTGTAACCTATGAAGCATACAGTCCCCTCTTATTTGGGATATAGACGCTGTTTCTATGAAATTCCAACCCATGATTCTGGCCTCTCCTTTAACTTCCAATCGATATGGCCTAGATTGTTCACACTTTAATTCAAACTTCGATTATGCTTATAGAATATAACATACCATCTTGACTATTGCTGTTGGTGAAGTTACAGTTCAAACAAGCCTATATCTCTTATTCATTTAAAGATATAGGTTTTTTCAGACTTTTCGCAGCTACTGTCTGCACTATGCTCACTAGGTGAAGAGGGTGGTTGGTGGTGGTGAAAGGGTAGGAAGCAAAACCAAATGTAACCGTTAGTTAGCAGTAGTGCCTGTCACACTTTGTCTCCCGGATGCTCGCTCTGAAAATATTCGTGTTACGAGCACCGCGAGCAGTTACTGTGAGACGAGCCCGCGTCCTACAAAATAGGAGGATCCTGTAAGGAGTCTATGTTAAGCCCTGAGTGTATGCACGTGCTATGATTGAGTGGGAGGTGCATGACAGGCATTGTGCTATACACGAGTATCTTAGATTTTGACACTTTGGGAGTTACACAACTAAGTTTAATCCAGACAGGTATATCCATTTTCCCCAGTTGTTCAGCACTGCCAGATATCCAAGGGTCATCAGTGATACATTCTGAAAGATCGATCACCTTAGGTAGGACCCATGCAACCTTAGATGTCCTTTCTTAGAGGGGTAGTGCCCATCCATAATGGGTGCCTCGCCTCACCTTTCTTCCTCTGCCTCTTAACGCGTTGGCCCTACTACTTACTCACTACCTTCACACCCTTAGCTTTGGTCAGTGCACTTTCAGATTGCAGGACCAAGACCAATTCGCCACTCTTATCAGTGGCTACTGGCACACAACATAGCTAAAGCACCCATAACTATGGGAGTGGAGGGCTTATTGAGCTGCATGTTGGCAGTGGTTCGAAGCGGGAGGCGGTTAATATGATGGCGAGGATGCTTAGTTAGATTATATACTGAGGTGGGATGGTATGGGATTATCGTATACATACATGAGTAGATAATATAGTAGTAGGCATTAGAGGATCAAAAGACCATATGACACGTAAACTGAAATCCAATTCGTAATCTGATAAGTGATTTATATTAAATATTTGATCCAATTGCTTTATTCATATATATATGTCCATCAACGTGTGATAAGTAGCATCCTCCCCAGCGACATACTTCAACAGCACCTGTCCACATACACACACCCAAATACACACGTATACGCATTGATCAATCCCAATTGATCTTCATTGTACAGAAGCCAAGAGATGAATACTTTAGCAGAGAAGTACACATTTAGCAGCGCTGCGGCAGCAGAGTTGGAGGATGCGAACTCCTCCTTCACTTCTGGGGTGAAACTCAACCTCGCTCCCACGTTGGCAATGCCTCCAATATCGCAACCTACAGATTTCTTGAGGGCACACACAGATGATTCTGTGAACCCGGATTGTAAGATTAAGATCGCCCACGGTACCACGACCCTTGCATTTCGTTTCCAAGGCGGTATTGTGATTGCCGTCGATTCTAGAGCTACCGCTGGTAACTGGGTTGCCTCCCAGACGGTGAAGAAGGTGATTGAGATCAACCCTTTCTTGTTGGGTACAATGGCTGGTGGTGCCGCTGATTGTCAATACTGGGAAACCTGGCTCGGAACCCAGTGTCGTCTCCATGAGTTGAGAGAGAAGGAAAGGATATCGGTTGCTGCTGCAAGTAAGATTCTATCGAATCTGGTGTATGAGTACAAAGGTATGGGTCTCTCCATGGGTACTATGATCTGTGGATACACGAAGAAGGAGGGCCCCACAATTTATTACGTGGATTCTGATGGTACAAGACTCAAGGGTGACCTTTTCTGTGTTGGTTCTGGTCAGACATTTGCTTACGGTGTGCTCGACTCCAACTACAAATGGGACCTTACTGTGGATGAGGCTCTCTATTTGGGAAAGAGAAGTATCCTGGCTGCCGCCCACAGAGATGCTTTCTCCGGTGGTTCCATCAACCTTTACCATGTCACAGAAGATGGATGGGTGTTCCATGGTAACCATGATGTTGGTCCTTTGTTCTGGGAGATCAAGGAGAAAGAGGGGTCCTTTAACAATGTTAATGCTTAGTTAATAGAGTTGAGGGGGGATGAAAAGGATTTCAGCATTATTATGAAACCTTCATTGAAAATAGAGTTTACTAAAATACATCGTTTGATAATATTAGTGTATGTAAAGAAATCAACGAAAGAGTATCTTCATCATTATGTATAACGAGTGCTTCACTTGACCTGTCGTAGCTGGCTCAGACAGATCTCTCACTATATATTATACAAGAAGAAACAAACACATCAGAAACTCTCCGCTCTAAAAAACACGTATATTTTTGATACGATTATGTATCACCATTCTATACCTTTACACTAATATTACACGCTAACTATTTTATCGAATTGCCTATCCATCTCTCTGATATGCCTATTGCAGCCTAGGCTGCTTGATGCCATTCCCATCATCTTCCGCTTCTCTTTCCCTCTTAACACCGCCTCCCAGATGCTCTTCAAGAGCAGGAACACCCGAATTACCAAGGAGCTCATCCAACTCTGCTTGGGATAGAGGGGCCACCTCTTGATGTTCCCCAGCAGTATCCCCGATGGGAGTTGCCTCCCTAGACAGAGAATCCAGGACTTGCTCAAATTCTGGGTCATGTAGGTTGGATATTATATGGTGATCATTCAATCCATGAATGTCGTTAGTGTTTTCAGCCTTCACAGCATCCAGAGAAAAGTTATTTACACCTTGATTCACAGAACTACTGTAAGTATGACCCGCTGATGGGGCTGTGGACATGGCAGGTGGCTGGCCAAGTGTTACTGAGGAATCTGACGACGGAGCAGCAAATTCAGGGTTGATACTGGAAGTTGCCAAGGTTGCGGTGTTATGCAACGGCGAGGGCTGATGCGGCTTTGCTATAGGATGTCCAGGAGACCCTACAGGAGATGCTGAAGTGCTTCCGACAATGCTGGAGGTTTGAGCAGTAGACTGTGGATTAGACGCCGACACCGCGGACGATACAGTTGGTTGTGGCAGAGGTGAGGGTGGTGGTTGAGAGAGGCGGGCAGGAGGTTGATGCGCTGTGGGCTTTGAGAAATGATCTGGTCTTCTCAACACACCTGCACTTCCGCCTACCGTTGGCGCAACTGCTGAATTCACTAATCCGTTGCCAACACCTAAGGATGTTTGCTGTTGTGAGTGACCCGGCTGAGGGCGAGGATAGTACTGCGGCTTCTTTATGCTTGGTTGTGGAGCAGCGAGAGGGGACAAAGAAGCTCCAACACCTGGTGAAGCAGTGGGCGCGGATTCGTGGAGTTGGGTGCGAGGCTGAGTTGGCCTCACTGGCTGAGGGCGAGATAAACCGCCAGCTACACCTGGAGAATATGGCCGAGGTGAGGGAGAGGCCGATCTACCACTAAGTGCAGTGACTGAAGAAGTGGTGGAAGAAATCCCCCCTGTGGACGAGACCAAAGGAGTCGAAGAGGCCCTGTGCACAGGGACGGTTGTGTTCGTGGGCAGAGTACTCGAAGAGGGAGGCAATGGCAGTGTCGAGGAAATCGGCACCACAGGAGCGGGGGAGGCAGGTCTTGGACTTGCTGCCGGGCTCGGCGAGCTGCTAATAGGAGGCTTCACCGCGCCTTTCGTCACTTGAACTGTTGCGGCATTGAGAGCCGCAATAAGGATCTTGGTCACCTGTTGTGGGTTCTTGTCTATGAGAGTAGCAAGGGGGTTACCAGGAATACCAAAATTCTTGGCTGCCTGATTCACCTGTGCAATCGTCATAGCCAGTGCTTGAGTGAGAATCTTAGTAGTGGTGTCCTTATCAGTCATCTTTCGATCCTTCGTGAGCTTCACAAGCTCTTGCTGGAGGTAACCGAGAGCCTTCATGGTATCACCGGTGAGGCCACCCTGTTTTTGGGCAGTAGCATTCGGCTTTTGCCCACCTGCACCTACAGCAGATGCAGGTGCTGTGGTGGCAGATACCGGTGTGACCGCCCCAACTCTTTGTCTGTTAGCTGCAAGCTGGGCCTGAATACTGGTTTGTGCAGAGGCATCACCTGGGACAAGACCCGCCCTTGGAACTGAACCACCTGATATCATTCCAGAACGAGAATACAACGATGCATTGAGCTTACCTTCAGCAGAAGCGGCAGCGGCGGCTGCAACAACATTCTTATCACCAGCCAGTATCTGCTGCTGTTGAAGCGTAAGGCCAGTTGCAGTTCCCTGGTAGGTGCCAGGCTTAGACAACGATGCTTGCGAAAAAGACTGTGCCTTTTCTGAATCGAAACGCGCCTTAGCAGCTGCACTTTCGATTTGCCTCTTTTTGATTCTCTCCTTTTCAGCACAGTACTCTTCATCAAGTCCCCACAGCCATCCCTTGCCCTCCTTTGAAACTTTACGGAAAGACTTGTTCAAAGAGAGGTTGTGACGCACAGAACTCTGCCAGCCATCAGGACAGTAGAAATAGTAAGGATAAATGTCTTGAATGGCCTTGTAGATCTCGGAGAGGGACATACCACGTTCGGTACCTCTACTTCTCAGACACGTTGCAATCAAAGTAGAGTATGAGAGAGTTGGCTTGATCCTATATTCCTGAGGGATCTCCTCCATGGTATACACTTTCTTGGTTTGTTTCTGTGGTTTTTTAGGTTTTTCCTTCTTTTTATCCTCTTCAAGAGCTAAAGCAATAGCTGCCAAGGCGGCCTTGTCATCTGCTAGGCTACCACCTGGGAGACCCGAAGCACTATCTGCAGCGCCACGATCAGCAAGTATAGAGGCAGCATTGAGAGAGTTTTTGGAGAGGTTAGCAGAACCTCCTATTTTGGTTGGAGTGTTTCCAGACGCGGGGGACAACTTAGAACGCACACTATCGCTGACGGTATCTGTCGACAACACTGATGATTCACGAGACTTCTGTGAAGGAGTGAGGGATCCGGTGCTATTATACAGAGCAGTTTTGAGGTTTGCAGCTTCCGATGGATTGATGGGTTTTGCTGGAGACTTCCTTTTCTCTTTGGACGATTCGAGAGACGGTAACACAAAGGTGAATCCAATCTCTCCGATTTGCACTTTACTCTGATCCTTGAGGGGCAAAGTCACGCCTGTTTCTACAAAAACTTCATCTACAAATGCACCATTTCTTCCCATAACCGATAATTCAAACCTCTGAGTTCCGAAGTTGTAGAATATCTTGGCATGTCGTCTAGATATTGCCTTTTTAGACCCCAAGTGGATGTCTACCGAGTTGTTCTGGTCACCCTCGATTTTTCGTCCAAGCACCACTTGCATAGTTTGAACGTAGAAGGTGAAGTCCTCAAAATCAAGTTTAGCATATGCCTGTACCTCATTGCTGCGTTCAGGTACAGAGTTCGAAACTGCTACAAGGTCGCCCAAGGCGCTCTCATTGGTCAACAGCGGTGTCTTTCGCACTAGCGTTTTAATTGCGGAGCTTGTTATATTAGAAGATGCAACCACTGGAGTTTCATCTGCTCCTATGGTCATGTTGGGATCTAACAGGTCTGTGGTGTTGTGGCCGCTGTCAGTACTGTTGGAACTATTATGGCTGCTATTAGCGACTGTCTGCTTTGATAAAGTTTGCCCACCCTCAGAGGAGCCTTGTCGTATTTCAGCGGAATTAGTAGTTGCAGGCTGTTTATCTGGGCCAGATGTATTGTTTCCGTTATTTAACTGTGCTGTAGTGTTGTAATTAGCAGACGCGGGCTTATCCAATGCTGCTGATAGTGCATGTTGTAACAAAAGATCAGCGGCATCTCCTACACCCCTTGGGGAGGTTGCTTGCGATCCTGAATTGTTCAGAGAAAATGCACCACCAGAAGGGGCAGAACTGGCTGACGCTTTCTCGACGGACACATTTGAATATTCCTTCGATGGCTGCTCTATAACGGGGTGAGTGCTCCCACTTACACCTTTAAACTCGTCATTGTTAGACATTTGTCCCTTGGCACCTAGAATGGCATCAATATCTTTGACTGTTGCAGCTGTTGCTGCATCGGATGCGCTCTCTTCATTGTTACTGTAACTTTCTGGGAATATTAGCTGCAACGAGTTACTACCGTCATCTCGTCCGCTCTGGAATGGTGTTGCTGTGTCTAACAGATAGTTGATCTCATCCTCCACCGTGGATTTCCTCTTGTCGAGGGAAACCGAATTGTCAATCATGGCACTGAGAGAGCGGGTGTCTGGGGCCATATTAGCAGCCGCCGGTCATACAGTGTGCGAATTATAGTTGTGTGGATGTGTACGCGGATAGAGGTGTCGACTCGCAGTCGGAAGGTACACGATACCAGCGTCAAAACCGCAGATTGTCAGTGTACTTCAATGGAATAAAATAAGATAGAAAAATCACAGCTCTCTCTCTATATTGGAGAAAAATAGTGATTCTGGTGATTTTAGTCTCGGTATTTCAGTCTCGTTCACTTCAATGGGAACGTGTGGGCTTTGATAATATTAGGGCGATGAGCTGCTGCTCGCTAAGTAAATGCGCATGGATCTATCTGCTGCCAATAAAATCTAAGACCAGATCGCACACAACCAAAAACCTTGGCTTAAGAGCTGTAAATACTTGTTTCGAATCCTCAGAGTACCAGCATACGTCAACCACCACCTGGTGTACTGGATATTCTTCTTCTAAAGCTAGCTAGCCTCCTACTTGTTCTTGTGGTGCTTGGTTAAGTTAGCAGGAGCGCAGTGTGAATTTCTGTGTAGTCAAATTTTACCTTAATGCTAAAGGTAGAAAAAATATCTATTAGATAAGCTATGACATCAGCCAGCTATGACATCAGCCAGCTATGACATGAGCCGTGCATATGGCGATAAGTGACAGAAAAGGAAAGAGAGCTGCAGTGCCGGCCGGCTGCCGTTTAATGGGGCGTGAGGGAGAAAGCAAAAAAAGACATGGAGGCAGCAGGCAGGCATGAGGAGGCATGAGGAGGTAGGTAGAGCGGCCACAGATGAGATGAGATGAGCCAGACAAGCTTAGGGGACAAGCTTAGGGGATCCAACAAAGGAAGTTAACACACCAAGGGACACACTGCCCATAGCAAGAGATGAGCAGGTGTAGGAAAAGGAAAAGTGAATAAGTGAAGGAGGTAATATACCAATCTGTATGTGTACAGCGATACCCTATAAACAAACAATTTTGATATCCAAGAGCATGTATTAGGTATAATCGATGATGCATTTGCGGGGAAGAGTCTAGGAATACGTTGTGCGTACATACGTACACCGCATAGGTATTATATGGCTATTTGCAGTTTGCGGAAGCACACCAAGGAATTGCGTTGCCTTTAGCTTCAAGCACAACGATTCAAATAGGACTGAGAATTAGATTCGAAACACGTTGTAAGGTATCAATCAATAGGGGGAAAAAGGTATAGCAAGAAAGAGGAGAAGAAAACTGGATATAGCCATGACCAAAACTAAAGATACTACTACTGATACCTTTAAAAACAAACGCTTCTGCTATATGCAATCCCTCAGATCTTGTAATGTACATCTGTCCAAGAGGATCATCCTGAGTATATTCATTATTTTGGTATCTGACATTACTCTGTTGATGGACTCTCTTTGCAGAACATCAAAAACGGCATTGCGCTGTGCAAGGATTATCAGCTCGGTGGAGTTATTGATACCTGCATAAGGTTCAACGCCAGTAGCCGCATGCAAGAGGATCAATCCAACTGCATACAAATCTGTGGAAAAGGATGGGGAGACAGGTGGGTGGGTGATTAACTCAGGAGCACTGAACTGTATTGTTGTGTTCAAGAGAGTCTTGCCCTCCTTATTGGCAAGAACATCTGCATAGTCTGAGGATGTGAAATCACTGATTCTGAATTGGATTTCAGATGGGGACGCTGATTCTAAGACCGAACCATCCTTTACTTCGACCAGAACATTGGGTGTTTTGAAGTCTGAGTGGACAATATTGAGCTCCTGAAGGATTTGCAACCCATCAACTAGAGTTCCCGCCAGTTTCCACCACAGCTCTTCTCCAATTATCACACCTTCCGATGATTCGTGCACACTTTTCGATATGATTTTGATATAGTTATGAAGGTCGCAACTCATCTTTTGTAATACCAAGCTTGGAAGGGTGGTATTTGGTTTGCATATGGAGAAATCCTTCCTGGTGATATTATATGTGCCATAGAATTCTAAGAAGGGAAACGTATCGATGCTGAGTTGTTGTGAGAGCCTGTACTCTCTTAATTTCATGTACCATTTCGCCTCACGTTTAATGAACTTAGATTTACCGACTGTGGAGGGTATCTTTATTGCTGTTTTTACCGCCTTGTGACTAAAGGTATCCTCTAAAACTGCTTCACATACGTATGAAAAAGCACCCCTACCAAGAGTTTTTAACACAGACAACTTAAAGAGCACAGGAGGGAAATCCATCGCTTCAAAAATATCATTCTCATCGTTCCAAATTGTGCTAGGAGTGGTTAGCGGGGTATCTACGGCGGAGTCTAGTTGCTGTATCTCTTGTGGTTGCTTGGGGGTCGTTGGTATACCCTCGAACCTGGGAGTTTGAGGTGACTCAGGGGACCAATATGGATTGAAACTCAGTCTCAAAGACGAATCATCATTTGTGTTAGTATTAATGATATTCTGTGTTATGATTGATTTGCCCCACTGTCTATGTGGCC
The DNA here is from genome assembly GCA_003706285.3 of Kuraishia ogatae. Taxonomy (NCBI): domain Eukaryota; kingdom Fungi; phylum Ascomycota; class Pichiomycetes; order Pichiales; family Pichiaceae; genus Kuraishia; species Kuraishia ogatae. Next base: position 194,233 of record PPKV03000006.1, read on the forward strand.
GGGGAGTGGCGGGGGGTGAAACTGGAGCTGCTGGTTTCATTTTTCCCTCTTAACCCAAAATCACCTCAAACGATCTCTCCTGTTGTGTGTAGATATGTATCTATAACGCTTTCCATCGAGGGTACAGCTTTGTCTATAATTGACCAACTTTAGATACCAAGTGAAAATACACACTCATACCTTACTTAATTCAGAAGTTGACCAATTGACTCGTCACCCCCCACCCCCCACATGTTAAACAACAAAATAATTCAGAGGGGGCCGCATATTAGCCGAGCAAATTAGGTTCTTGCACTACCACAATATAGCCGCTTTAAGGCAGCAGCAGCAACATTGCTGCAATTGCAGTAGAGGTTCAGGGACGCCCTTCACTGTGGGGTTCGCGAGAGAGTTCCCCACCAATTAGCTCTATAAAGAAGATTGAACAGCATCCCACACTCTCCCTCCAGGACACACTGAGGCCACAGAACGGTCGTACAGACTATGCAGCTAGGTTAATAACCACAGAACTCAAAACTAAAAAACAAAAAAGAAAACCAGAATAACGGCGTGGGAGTATAGTTTCGAATATTCAACAAATAATGGGAAGAAATATTTATAGCTGACTGTTTTTACCACTTGTGGATTGTAATCTGTCACCCTGGATCTCTTTTTTGTTGGTGTGCTCTAGAAGGGCAATGCCATTTCCCGCGGTGTGATATCTCCGTGCACATTGGTCGATATTGAGTGAAGAGCCGCATAGCTGCTGCGTAGGTTACGCACAGCGGATACTCCAGAGCAGATTTGCAAGCAGATTTTACCACCACGTTCAGGCTGGGCTTTTCCTCAACTCAAGGCAAAAAAGAGAGAGTTCTCACGTAAGCAAACCGCACAAGCTGGACTCTTCTGTTGAAGCGGCTCATTTTCATGCGAGAGGGCACTGTGGGAAGATAAACAGACACGCCATGTTTGCTGTCTGCAATGTTCTATTTCTTACGAGAGACATATATCATCTGAGCAATATCCGAGACGGTGAATTAAAAAGTAATCAAGATTCCTCAATATTGTGAAGAGGATACATGCTATATCTCACCAAAAAAGACACGGTTTGCGTAATCCTCTGATTTGTTTCTCAGCTACTCCTGAATCTGGTCCAAATACCTAACGAGGTATTGCCAAGGTAGGCAGGAAGCTGGCTGAGAGGTAGAACATTGTGCACTCTATCGTTCCCATCATCTCCTGGAGAGCTCGATAAGGACCGGCCTAGGATGGGTGATCATTATCATGCCTGCAGAGGCTCCTGAGTGGCATCAATTTAAAAGCCGAAGACGGGCGTGGCTCTGACAAGCCAAATGAAGATGTGCTGAACACCGGCTTGCAGATCTCGGAAAACCTTCCAACTTTGACACGATAACTCTTTCGGCTGCTTTTTCATTGCCCGCAAGATTGCGCACAGTCTAGCAGAGCACCTCAAACCAGCTTGCTTCATGCAAGGTTTAAAGGGTCTAAGGCAAACCATCAAGCGGTTCGATTGCTCGTAAACCCTGCATACACCACACAACCTTCTTGTCAGCACCAGTGTATATTACAGATCTTGTGATGCGCTGTGCTCTTGTAAAATTGACACTGAAAAACGCGAAACGGACGATTCGTCAATAATTCCTGGTCCCGACCCAGCCTGCTCGCAGTTGATCCTGTTTCTCTCTCGCATGCATATGCAGCACACTGTAAGCGCGTCCTTGCCCTTTTGAGCTGTGCCCTACAGACTAAGTGCATCAGTGTTAAGAAGTTGCCAGTCCCCCCCTCAGCTGAGGTGCAGAGCTTTTTTCTTTTTTCTGCATGCATTCTGCCTGCGCTCCCTAGTCAACCCACATTGGCTGGAGGTCATCTGGCCAAGAAGCATCTCTCACTGAAAATTACCGAAAGAGTATACAAATATGCAATGTTGGTTATAGTAGTAAAGATAAGTGCATATCTGCGTTTCAGAAGCCAAATGTTAACTTTGCAAGTTGGAATTTGCAATGGTGCTGCTTTCCTTGTCAGGGACAGAAAAGCTCACACGAGATGCTCACACGAGCGGCTTCCTTCTCGAGTTCTGCTTAGCCGGCAAGTGCTGGGCGAATGACCGGTATGCCGCTTTCCAGCCAGTTGCATGCTATTTTATGCAACTCCTCCTCCCCGTACAGTATGTGTAGTTGAGTTGCGGTGGACAGGTGGACACCACTGGACACCTGGATACGGCGTAGGGGATTTGCGCGTAGCCAATTTTCGGTCAACGCTTAGTAAATCTATTTTCGAGCCATTTGCTTGCAGTGCTGTTGATCATTTTTAATCAGGGCAATCTATGTATACCTTTTATCTTCATAAAGATATATTTTCTGCTTTTGTATGCAAGTTTGAGTTCGATCTCGACTTGTATATTCAGACTTGTTTTGGTTCCTCTTTTCGAATTGTGCCAAGATCTGCATTTGTTGCTGTCGTGTTCGCATGCGGTAGAACTGTCCTGCCATTTGTAGTTTCACCATCAGTGACCAAAAGGACGAAACGGTTCCCTTAGTTGGTAGTATTCACTTTCAAAGAAACTAAACAGGTGTGTTTTTGCTTTTGGCTATTTATTCAACGTGGCACTTTTGTATTTATTTCTTGGAGGGTTTAATGGATTTTATGATAACACTTGATTTTTGTTTGCATGACAAGACGAAGGACAATAACAAGGCGGTATAACAGAATTAGAAACACATAATCTAATCACAATAATAATAATCATATCACATACGATGAAAGAAGAAGAATCACAAACCCTCCTGAAAAGGGTACACACCGCGTACAGGCTGATGCTGCGTGGTAAGAAGAAGTTGATGCTAGTAATGTCGCTGTTGACGTTTATTCTAGTTTCGCATGGTGTTTTGCGGCAGTCGCCGTATGACATCTCTGATTTTGTGCGAGCTCTTCAGAGGGGCGAGCCTTTGCGGCAAACTTCGGCTTACATAGTAGACGACACCACTATATCTTCACAAGATCTAAGCGACGGCCTATCCCAGGGCGTTAGAAATCTTAGATACTCCACATTGAACGTTGCAAGTTTCCTCAGTTGGATAAACTTGAACCCAGAAGAAGTGGATGTGCCGTCCGAACTCGAGTGCGTTGATATGAGGTATCATGGTTTTATACAAGCGTCGGATAAATACAACCTCAGAGTTGACCTCAGGTCTGTTAGGGAGCAAGCTATCAATGGAGCATACGCTGACATCAAGAAAACAGAGGATGACCTTACAGTGGACCAGCTGTTGAAAGAGAGGTGGTTTAGTTTCTACGCTAGTACCGTTTACTTGCCTGAATATGGCATCCATTACAGTGTGCGGAGAGTAACATACTCCAAGTACTCCAGGGTAGACCGTTCAACGATATCCCTTTTGGTGGCTCAGGTGTACGACAAGAACTGGAGAGAATTATCGGAGTTCACATTTAGGACTCAGGATCCACGTCATCCTTTTGTTCCCGATTACACAACGTTGAAGTACCCTCATATTCTGGATATTCCAGCCGAGTGGAGTATTGACGATGACTACAACGGTCCAGAGGATCCGAGAGTTGTTCTGCGCAAGGGCACGTACTTCACGGAACCCATTGTATTTTTCAACATGAAGACCTCGCGCATTGACTGGAAGCGCGGAATGCATGCCATTATGCCATTGTCTGCCAACACCATGTTTTTGTTTTCTATTGAAGGCAGAGATGCAGTGGAGTCTGAAAAGAATTGGGTTCCCTTTTTCGATGAGGATCCTCAGGATAGCAAGAACTCTAAGGGGTTCATCTATTTTATCTATTCGTTGGACCCACTGCAGGTTTTAAAGTGTAATCTTGACTACGGTATATGTTCTGAACTGTTCAAAGGTGATGGTGAAGGCAATATCGGAGAGCTCAGGGGTGCAACTGGCCTTGTTCCGCTGCCCTCAGTACTGGGTTGGGCATCTACTGGAAGACAAGCTTGGCTTGGGTTCCCACGTACCAGATTAGAGCACTGTGGATGTGGTGACACCACTTATAGACCTAACTTGATGATTCTTGTCAAGGAGGGCAATCAGTTCTACATTGAGCTGCTTAGTGGAAGTGTGGATTTTGGTTTGGATGTTATGTCTTGGGATGGAGAAGGAATGCCATCTTGTTCAGGTATCCATAGTGTTGTGATCCCCAATTCGATTGATGGTTGGGAGATATTAGCCTCCTCTGAGGATGGGGGATATTATGAGGATTACATGACCTTGACACTTTCGGAGGCTGATAGGAATGCCTTTGTGATTCATGTCAGGGGTCTTGTCAACTATATATTGGGGATTGAGAAGGCCTCGCTAATTGCAGACACTTCTGTTAGAACTGATATCTCAAGAAGGACATCAATGAGTGTGCGCTGTGCAGTTGAGGATGCTAAAGAGTACTGTGCTCAATACGGAAAGATGCATGGAGGTAAATTGCCGGAACCGAAATCGGAGGAGAAGCCTGAAGAGAAGACAGAGGAGAAGAAAGAAGTAAAGCCAGAGGAGAAGCAGGAGGAGAAGACAGAGGAGAAACCTGAAGAGAAGCCCGAAGTAAAGCAGGAGGAGAAGACAGAGGAGAAACCTGAAGAGAAGCCCGAAGTAAAGCAGGAGGATAAGACAGAGGAGAAGATAGTGGAGAAGATAGAGGAGAAGATAGAATAAGAGTCTAAAGACTAATCTGAGTCCGACTCGGAAAACCCTTACGAAGCAAGGAGCGGTTTTTATTAAAGGAGAGCATTTTGAAACAGCATGGCCTTTTTACTGATTACAGTACCAAGCCCGCAGAGTGTTAAGGGGCATTTTGTTGTACGAAGACAATACATCAGATGAGATTCAACGGAATCTCATTACATGATTCACATAGATACCCCACCCAAAAAACGAGGTTGATTGCTCTGTTTGTCGTCCATGATAGTTATTTAAAATATATACTTGCATTGGTAACTTTAATTAGTTACAACTCATCTACTTTAAGCATTTCTGTAGGACCCTCCGACAGCATTTACATGGTTTACTTAAACTGTGTATATACCTCACTGAGGACTCCCTGTATAGTATGTAGCATCTTCTGCCTGATAATATGCCTGATAGTATGCCCAAAAACCTAATAACCTGACAACATAATAACAACTTAATAATATATTATTTTTATATTGTTACTCAATGGTGCTTCTCCTTTAGTTCAACGTAAGCAGTAGACCCACCCCGCAATGGCAGGGGGCATCGGCCGAAACGGACCAGAGTGGAACGATCTTTACGACCCACAGCGTGCGCTGCTGTCTATGATTTTTCACGTAATCCACACCCTCATCTTAGGGGCAGAATTGAGTGTGCTGAGTGGAGTAGTGAAGCTCCGTAAGCGTAGGTGAAGCGAGACGTTTGGAATGAGACATTTAGAAGGAGAAGAATAGAAGGAGACTAGTGATATCTTTTAGGTTCACAGAGTCATATTTTGTTGTTTTCATTCGCTAGTGTGTATTGCACTATTGGGACAGAAGGTGTTCTTTTTGTTTGCCCTGATTGTAATACGCAAGGAGAAATAAGCACAGTTGCATGGGCTCAAGATGTCACTCTGCCGAAGCCAGTTCTTCTTTTTGAAGAATTCAGCAGTTGCTAGCACATGTGCCAAGACCAATGTTCGTGGAATACGTCTAACCAATCCAGCCAAGGCCACTAGCGCAGCACTATTTGGATCCTTCAAGATCCCATTCGTTGGGACCAAAGATAACATCTCGGCTAGTGCGAAGCCCCAGAATGCCGTGGGATTCTCGGTTTCAGGATCTAAGGCGGGCGGAAGCGCTAGTTTTCCTGATAAAGGTGTGAATTTTTTCCAAGCAAGACGCTTTTCTTCGATATCTGTTGTACGCCAAGTTGCAGCAGCGATGGCCACCAATGGGGCATCTGCCACAGTGAAAGTCAGCAAGCCTCAGAGTATCACCAAGTCAAAGTGGCCCGTGAACTCTCATAAGAGCATAGGATATTTGTGTATTGGAACATCGTTCCTGGTATTTTCCATCGTCGTCCTTGGGGGTCTCACCAGACTTACAGAATCCGGTCTTTCCATTACCGAGTGGAAGCCTATAACGGGTGCGCTTCCTCCAATGGGTGAAGAACAATGGGAACAGGAGTTTGCCAAGTACAGAGAAAGCCCTGAGTTTAAGCAGCTCAATTCACACATCACTTTGGATGAGTACAAATTCATCTACTACATGGAATGGTCTCACCGCTTGCTTGGAAGGGTTATCGGTGGCGTTTTCGTTCTTCCGTCTCTTTACTTCATTGCCAGGCGTAAATGCTCTGTGAATGTGGCCGCAAAGCTTCTGGGTATATGCGGCCTCATTGGAGTGCAAGGATTTATTGGTTGGTGGATGGTGGCGTCCGGTTTGGATGAGAAACAACTTCAGGAAAGAAACTCAAAGCCAACTGTTAGTCCCTATAGACTTACCACCCATCTGGGTGCTGCTTTCCTGGTGTACTGTAGTATGGTATACACCGGACTTCAGATTCTTAAGGACTACAAAGTAATGGCCGAGCCTCAAAAGTATGTTGGGATATTCAAACAGATCAACAGTACCAAACTTGTCAAGTTTAAGAGGCTCAGCACTGGTCTACTCTTATTGGTGTTTGTTACAGCCATGTCTGGAGGCCTCGTTGCAGGGTTAGACGCGGGGCTTATCTACAACACTTTCCCCCATATGGGTGACGACTACATTCCTTCAGGCTCTGAACTTATGTCTCCCGTTTTTGCCCGTAAGGAGGACGGCTCTGACCTTTGGTGGAGAAACCTGCTTGAGAATCCAACCACTGTGCAGCTCAACCACAGAATCTTTGCGATGACAACCTTCTTCTCAGTTTTCGCCCTTCATATGTACTCCCATAGGATTAAGACGTTGATTCCCAAGAATGCTTATAGGACTTTACATGTGGCCATGGGTGTTGTATCTGTGCAGTTGGGCCTGGGAATCTCAACTCTTTTGTGGCTTGTTCCAACAGAGCTGGCTGCTGCTCATCAGGCAGGTGCATTGGCCCTGCTGACCTCAGTACTCGTTCTGGTGCAGCAGTTGAGGAAGCCCACAATGTCCAATATGATACTCCTCAAGAGATTCCTGGCCAAGGCTGCAGAGCAGAGCAAGGTGAAGAACACAGCTGCTATAATCAAGCCAAACTAAAAAACAAATCTGTAAATAATGTACATATAATTTTTCTTGAGTGTGAACTCGTAAAGACTGTTGAATAATAAAACAGTCCGTATATATCGCCTAAATATATCATGATATATGATTCCTATGGTTCTTTATTCTTTTTTATATATAATCAGGAGTGTTTGTCTCCATGTTGCCCAGCGAGTAAGAACACCGCGTCCTCTGCTTGCGCACGGCGAAACAAGGGTTCAACACACCGCTGCCCACAACTTCCCTGCAATCTGGGAACCCTGGAAGGACTTAGCGCTGGCAGCGCATTATACTCTTCACCTGACTCTCCCATATTAGTGCAATAACATGCAGACATATATTTATGTGAAATCTTATATCAATATATTTTATCGGTGTATATCATCACTCAGATTCCATTATATCCTCATCTTCACCTAGTTATCACTCCGCTACTGTAATGAGCTGCACACCACGCATCATCAAAAGGACATACATTATCGCTGTCAAACACTCTACGGTTGAATAATCATCGGTGCATCGAGTCTCTCAACCTCCAACTACCTAACTGAATGAGTGATGATGTGTGTCGTTATGGGTGTGAACGGTATTGGAGAGGTAACTATAATAGAGTAAATGTGTGTTAATTATATCGATCAATATCGGTATTCCATAGTTTATATATCTGGATTGCTGTTTCTATTTTTAGGACAATGCTTTTCTTCTCCTTCTTCAAAACCCTTGTTGACCAAGAGGTAAGTGATTGCACAGAAGCCAAGGTTGTTCCGGTAATATAAAATGTTCAATCGAGACGGTGATATTCCGAGAGTAGCTATCCTGTGATTATATAACTACAAGGGATAATCAGGAAGCGATAGATCCATCATATATTAGTTCGATTTGAGCGATGTGTTGTGCCTTGTCTCTACGCACAATGATTACTTGTTGTATTCGTGACACCTTACTAACTCCATGTTAAATAGGTTACTATAGAGGTGAGTACTGATGACAAAAGGCAGTTAACGGGCCGTAAAAAAGCTATAAACACATTGGGCAATCAATGACAGCTTATTTGTGAAGAGCTTGTGTAGACCGCAGATTTTCCATATGACTGTTTGGGGTTTCTAACATATATTACGCAGCTAAAAAATGACATAGAGATTAAGGGAACTCTCAAGTCCATAGACCAATATCTCAACTTGAAATTGGACAATATAACAACTATCAGTGATGAAACAAAGTACCCACATTTAATAGCAGTCAGAAACCTCTTCATCAGAGGTTCCAATATTAGATACATTCATCTCAACCCAAACACCGTGGATACCAATTTGCTACAAGATGCATCAAGAAGGGGTAAGTTGACATAATAGTTCAATTTTGCTACATGAATCAAAGAGTCACTTCATTAACACCTATTCTTTTTCCTTTAGAAGCAATGGCCAGCGCAGGCAACAAAATCACAGGCAGGTAAATAGAGTTTTGGAAATGTATATTTTGGTGTAATATGATGATTCCGTGATATCGTTATCACTTTATATTATTTGTGCATCATTTTCGTGTAGAGATCGATTGGTCGATGCAATTCATAGCGTTTCTACCGTAAATCCCTCGCTGGCACCCCTGACATTCGAGCTTGACAGTTTGCTCGACTGTGCCCTGTTTGGTTACAGTATGAACAGCTCTTCTTCTTTTGTTTCTTTGAGTTTACCTTATGGGTAACGTTGGTTTCTGTGATGGATATTGAGGGATCCGCTATAGACAGGCTCTCTATTGATAGTGATTGTGTATAGGTTGCAGAAGCTCCCTCGTTGTTAGGGGTTCCGGAGCTTCCCTGGTTGCTCGCCCCAGGCGATATCCTATGCCCTTGTTTGACCGGCACCAAAAGATATTGTGTATTTTCTATATCTTTCACATCCCATATCACTGCATCGCAGTTTGAGCATGAAATTTGTCTAGTTAGCAGATCCTCCGTAGTCAGCGACGCATCTCCCTCTCCAACTGTTCTGTAATCCGTTCCTCTATCAAGATGCAAATGCTGTTCAAATAACCTTAGATATTTGTCCAAAAGTTTTGTCCTGTTTTCATACTCCTGTCGCTGTTGCTCTAACTCATCTGTCTTTTGCTTGAACTTAGAAGCCAGACCTTCCACTGCGGCAGAGAACTGGAGGTAGTACTCCGCTGGTATAACAGGAGGCACACCGGCGTTTGACATTGTCAAAACCAGAATGGACAGGAACCTTAAACACAAATAAGTTGGTTTATACAATAATTCAGCTATGCTAATGAGTTTTTTACTCAAGATCTCTCGGCCAGGATTGTAGTACGTGCTCTCCACTTTTTGTTCATATTGAAGCCACCACAAGGTCATCTCCATTGTCAACAGTGTACATATAAAATTATCAGTGCTTGATGCATCTCCTGCATCCTTAGAAATGTGAAACATGTATAGCGGATGGTTACGCGAGCGAGAAAAAAAGGAGAAATAAGTATTACATTTATAGTTCGCTTTATATGAACAGCAGTATGTATGAATGTATGGTGCTTGATTTGGTCTTTTATTGAGCTATCGAATCAACTACCGATGAACATTTCAGACAAAGCGCTTAAGCGCGCTTCAATATACGCAGCATGTCAAGGAAAGGTACGACGGGGAACAACGCTACAGTACCATAGACAGGAGAGTGACGATGAAGATGATACAATGATGAACGGAAACAGATCCAGCTCCTTCGAGCCTACAAAGAGAGCCAAGAAAAACAAAGAACCGGTTGCCGGTGCTATCAATCCCCATGCAGACAGCATGAGCACAGGAGCCAATAGAGTGCGCAAAGTGCCGGTGGGGTTCAGATCAACTGGATATGCAATTCCGCCTGATGAGATCCTGGCGATGGTGCACGATATCCCAAACGGAGTGCCGATAAAAGCCAGAGAGGATTTCCCCGATAGCAGCCCTTTACCCTCCTATGAGTTACTACATACATTGCATTACTACGTGGCGCAGAGGATTCTCACCAATCCTAACCTCTCTGCGGAAGAACGCAAACGTTTGGAGTACTCACTGGATGAGAGTTCCCTGCTTGCTCTAGGTGTAATAGTCGAGGAATGGATAAAGGACATAGCCTTTGAAGGATCGGGTGAAGCATTCAAAGTATACGCGGAGAGGGATGACGATTAAGAGTGCAGAGGTGTATTGGCTGGCTGTGAGAGCGTCTCTGTAGGAGGAGGACTGTAAGGATGAGGACTGTAAGGATGGGCATTGTAAGGATGATATGAGAGAGAGTAATCTATCAGCATGGGTTTATCATTTAAATGTAATGGGATCGTTTTTTTAAGCTATATAATAATTTAAAGCTTATTGTATTCCTTCCCGCCGCCAACAGCCACTATACCATAGCGCCATATTTATTTTGGTTACCCGGCCTCATCTCATCACTTGAAAAAAAAAATCCTCTAAGCGTCTGCAGGTATGGGGTGGTGATAAAACGGTGAGGTCGATAAGAATTCACCACCTTGGTGCGGTGGGCTCAAGTACATGAGACATTTTTCCTCAATTATAGCGGCAATGGGAAAATTCAGAAGAACAAATAGGGGTAACAAATTTGGCAAGCGTCCAAACAGCCGTGACAACTGGAAGGAGGTTGAAAAGGAGAATGAAAAGTGGGAGTCCTACTATAAGCAGCAGGGCTTGATTCCGGAGGAGGAGTGGGACCAGTTCAAGAAGACATGTCAGGAGAACCTCCCACTTACCTTTAGAATAACTGGATCCAGGAAGCATGCTGATGAGATCAAGACTCTTTTTGAGGAGAAACATTTGCCACACCTGAGTAGCATTAAGCTGGAGGATGTGGATAACTACTCCCCTCCAAAACCGTTTTCCTGGTACCCCAACAACTATGCATGGCAGATTGATCTTCCGAAGTCTGTTGTGCGTAAAAATGCAGAGTATGCAAAGACCCAGAGGTTTCTTGTTATTGAGACAGAGGTGGGTAATATCTCCAGGCAGGAGGCGGTGTCAATGATCCCACCTCTCTTACTTGATGTCGAGCCAGAGCATTACGTTCTTGATATGTGTGCTGCCCCAGGATCCAAAACTGCCCAGCTCGTTGAGGCACTCCATGCCAATGATGATATTCAGGAACCATCCGGGTTTGTCATGGCCAATGACTCTGATTACAAGAGGTCCCACATGCTGGTACATCAAGTGAAGAGACTCAACTCTGCCAACTTCATTGTGGTGAACCATGATGCCCAGATGTTCCCAAAGATCAAGCTCGCCAACAACGCCAGAGAGTTTTTGAAGTTTGACAGAGTTCTCTGTGACGTTCCATGTACAGGTGATGGTACCATGAGGAAAAACGTGAATGTATGGGACAACTGGGGGACAGGTAACGGCTTGGGATTGCATTCTCTCCAGATCAATATTCTCAACAGAGGTCTTCAACTATTGAAAAAGGGAGGTAGACTTGTATATTCCACCTGTTCCATGTCGCCAATTGAGAATGAAGCAGTGGTGGCAGCTGCACTGAGAAAATGGGGTTCTCAGGTGAAGACTGTTAACTGTGATGACAGACTTCCTGGACTTGTTAGACGCAACGGTGTCAACGACTGGAAGGTGTTTGGTAAGGATATGGAACTCAGAGAGAGAGGTGCTGAAGATATTCCTGAATCATGCTTCCCTCCATCTGCTGAGGAAGCCGCTGAGTTCCACCTCGACAACTGCATCAGAGTCTACCCCCACCTTCAGAACACTGGTGGATTTTTCATTACTGTTTTTGAGAAGGTTGACACATCATCCACACAAAAGAGAGCAAGTGACGATACTGAAAGGGAGGATGTTATTTCTAAAAAACAAAAGGTTGAGGCTGTAGAGCAGAGTGTAGAGGCCACAGAGACTCCGGACGCTGAGGGTAATGGTGAAGTAGTTGTTGTCAAGACAAATGGTGATGAAGCCGTTGTGGTAGAGGAAGATCCCAAACCAGAGAACCATGTAAAGCAGAGAAAGGAGAAACTGCCGAGAGACGCCAACGAGGAGCCCTTTGTATTCCTCCCAGCTGACCAAGAGCAGCTAGTCAAGTGCTGGAGCTTTTATGAGATCACAGATGCCTTTCCCAAGGACTGTACACTGGTTAGAAATGCGGCTGGTGATCCGATAAGGACAATCTACTACGTATCACCAATTATCAAACAGATTCTCACATCGAACGACCTCAAGCTTAAGATTGTGCACGCGGGTGTGAAGCTCTTCGTGTCGCAGAAGACTGATCAGACAGATGATGGATGTCCATGGAGAGTCCAGAACGAGAGTCTACACATTTTGCAAAAGCATTTATCCCCAAAGAGACAATTTACCTGCAGTCTTGATATGTTTTTGTTTCTTTTGCAGGAGGCTTTCCCCAACATTTGCCTCTTGGAACAAAAGAAGGTTGATACAGAATTTGTTGCTGCCATTAAAGCTGTTTCTGAGGGATGCTGCTTTGTGCAAGTTGCCAGAAGCAACGAGAGTGATGAGGGCTTGTTCCTTCCATTATGGAGAGGAAGAAGTAACATCAACTTGATGGTTTCTAAGAAGGAGACATATGAGTTGCTGTACAGAATTTTCGGTATTGAGACTTCAAAGAATGATCAGTACAAGCAGGTTCCCAATGGACCCAAGCAAGAGTCTGCTACTGCTCTTCCAGGGCCGGATGTCAAGGAAGAGGAGTCTGAGAACACACCAGTTGTTGAGGAAACTCCAGCTGTTCAGGCTGCTGCAGAATAGGTGCAGCAAAGAACAAGGCACTATCGGAATATGCATTCAGATTCTTGTAGAATATATATATACATTTGAAATATATTACAATCATAGGTTTTATGAGTCAACTATTCAAGTAATAGGATATATGGAGGCGTTAAAAATCGGATATCCGGTGACTGAAGCTTTACAATATATATTATTCCAATTTATTATAAAGTTTCTTCCAATTCTTCATTATTATTTTACATTTGATACAGAGAAGGTATATGAATATTTTATTCCCTTGTCCTGACTTTCTCTGGTTGTTGTGCCCCTCTTATTTCCTCATCAAGGGCCCACTGCTATTGCCTAGCAAAGTGTCATTGAGTGTGTGGAGCCGCAAGATATGGGAGGGGCTCATCTCGCGTACGCACATCAACCTACATAACTGTATATTCACTGCCACAAAGATTTGATTGCATGTGATTTCTGCACATCTACGGCGAAGGCGAGAGAATACCTCTAAGCACTTCTGTTTGCTATGCAGGCAAGGGAGAGCGGCGATACATTGCACTGCAAACAGACACATACGCCTGCACACATAAATTGTGCAGAGGGTCACACGAATACAGGTTGCAAGGATGGGGCGATCCGCGTAATCAACATTTGGGAAATGGGGCCAAACGAGCGAGACCTGCGGTTTGATGAAGAGTGTCTCGAAATTGACATGTCTTTGATAAGACTCTGAAACTATAATAATAAAGAGGTGCCGAAATATCTACGACGGAGAAGAGAGAGGATACATCTCATATGCGTTATCTTTCATACGAGGGCTGAAATCACGAGACCTGAAACCACATACACACAAGCAGACAAATACAAAAATAGATAACGTCCGCCATAGGGATTGAATGTGCCAATGGCGCTAATGCGTAGGCGATTTGGCCTTGGAGCGGTAAGTAGTATCCCATTACGAATGTTATTTTTTGTTAAAACCTATGATCCACTAACATCTCCTCAGGTTGGGACGCTGTTTTCCCTCTCCATCTACAAGCAGATGGAACTGCAACATATCCTCAAGTCGGTGTATATATCAAGATTGGGAGCTGTGAATGCATTCTTGATTGTGCTATATTTAATCGGCAACGTTTGCAAATGGCTTTTTTTCGGTCAGCTAAGGCAATCGGAAGTTAGGAGCCTCAGGGAAAAGAGTCTATACACCGCTTACGAGTTCGTAGTGGGGCTCCTGATGCTCAAAGTGCTCGATGGGGAGGAGTTCTCCGGTAATTTTGTTCTGAAATACGGAGGTCTCTTCCTATGCGTGTTTTTGTTGAAATGTTTCCATTACCTCTCGGTGGATAGAGTCACAGCTATATTTGATATGCATAGTATGCAAGGTGCCTCTGACCAGATACCGAGCCCAGTGGTATTGCACTCTCGTTTTGCTTTGGGCATAATCCTAATGCATTATATTGATATCCGTCTAATCTATTGGTTCAAGAAGGAAACCGTGGACATGGGAAAATCAAACTTGTTGGTGTTTGTCTTTGGTTTTGAGATCCTCACTCTCTATCCATACATCCTCTTTACGTCTCTGGTGTATGTTCTGAACTACAGAGACTACTTATGGCAGCAACAAAAGCAGAATAGACATTCTCGCTTACCCCCATGGGATTTCAAATCAAAGGTGCTCTCTGTGTTTGAAATCCTCCTTGATTTGAGCCGGCTCTTCATGTTCCTCGTGTTCTCCTCGGTACTCATGAACAACTTTAGTGTACCGGCAGTCCATATTCTTCCCGCCTCATATAACTGTCTGAGGCTTCTCATTGGCAAGTGTCGTATGCTTATCAGCATGCAGCAGAGAGCGATAGCATTGAGAAGGCTCAACAGAAGAACAACTACAAGCACCCTCGAATCCATTTCCAAGACACAGAATGCCTGCGTGGTTTGCCTTGATGAGTTACTTGGTGAAGAGGACGAAATCGATAGCTCTGAGGGCAACATCAGAATGTTGACATGTTGTCATTCTTTCCATTGGGATTGTTTAGAGGGTTGGCTCTTACGTTCCAGCTCATGTCCTGTTTGTCGACATGAAATATGATAAACTCTCTTGCTTGCCTACATTTAGGTTTGACGACCAATTGCATTTTTCTACTTTTTCTGGTTCCGCTGTTTGTGTTTTTTATGATTCTTGCTCTATTCTCGCTCTATTTTTTATCTACACACTTTTTTTGCCAATTTTATGGAGCTAATGACAATCATTGACTAATATATCTGGTGCATCTTATTATTCAAATATTAAATTCATTAATATGCGGTATTGAGAATACACATGTTGCATCTAAATTGCCTTTCATTACCAGAGCAAATTTAACATTATTATAAATTGTGTAAAACCGCGCAGGCGCTCACATTCTATTACCCTTTTCTCGTCAGTTTCTGGATGAAACGATTCACCTTGGGTATCCCACATAGAGTTGCAATTATGATCTCTCTTTCTGATACAAGAATGTACAAGAGAAGCAAAACGGCCAATGTTGCACTTTTGATAAAGGCAACAACCGTTGTGGTTTCTGTACCAACTAACTGTATATGTGCAGCAAAAACAGCTAGTGCGACAGCGATGGAGGTGGCGTAACGACCAGTGTCTATCACTGACGACAGTTGAAGTTGTTTCTGACCTGCAAATAGATCCCTCAGAAACGTCCAACAATAGGTGATCCTCAACAACATATTTATGCAATTGGCAAGAATGAGGCCAATAATAGAGAGGCCTGCAGCCCTCACAAATGCAACAGCAGCAAGGAGGAAAACCACCGAACAACCAGCCATGACTTTTGAGTACCTGACAATCTGTTTGGGATCGTTGGCAATGGAGTAAAAGACAGCCTCTGAGATTCCGTTGATAGCCAAGAATGGCAGGTATATCCAGTATACCTTGAAGGCAGAGAATAAAAGTTGAGAAGAATGTTCAGAGTGGTTGGCCCAGTTTCTGCCAATCAGCCCTGACAGAAGAAATCTTGTATTAAGTGGTGCAAATATGAGTACAAACATTGAAAGGTAAAAGTAAAACTTGATGAGAAGTGTGAGTGCACGCAAAAGTGTCCTGCGGCGGTCACCAGAAGCTGTATAATTAGATTTGGCAAAAAGTCTAGTGAGAAACATCCTGAGTGACTCCTCAATGGGAGCAAACAAGAGTCTTGTAATCAATGATGCGTAGTTGGATATCAATGCAAAAATCCCTTGCTCTTCTATAGTGCAAAGTATACTGATCAGGAACCTATCTCCTTCTGTAAGGATATGCTTGAGGATTAGTTGAAAGAATACGGTTTTCCAGTACCGAAGAGCAGAGGGATCAAAGTAGTAGGGAATACCGTTTGTTGATAAAAGTCTTTTGGGAAGGATGCTTATGTTTTTATGTGAAGGGGAATTTTCCACAAAGTACCAAACGGTGTATGAGGCCAAAATGGTGAAGGAATAACCCAGCTGTCCAGCGGCATAGAAAAGCACCATGCAGCCATCATCAATGCCACCAGCTGAATATAACCATGTGAGTGAAAATTGTGTTATACATCTAACAAATGACGCTAAGCTTTCCACTTTTGTCCTTTTTCTGAGGTCCAATTCAAATTGGTTGAGGTTATATAACGGTTCAGCCACGAGCTCAAATGTGACAGCCAACCATACTGCCAACACAGTGGGGTAGAAATGGGATATCCCCGTTATGGAATCGTCATTATGGGTCAACAATTGGGAGTATAATATCAGAACAGAAGTGGGAAGACCTACAAGCATCGGAATATAAGAGAAATTGACAACTTCCTGGAGAACCTTTGTAGAGCTATAATCTGTGTCCTTGGGGGATGAATCAGACGTTCCTTTTTCATCGGCAGATACAACCGTCTCCATTCTCTGGCAAGATAGTCTTGCACCCTCTCTGCTGAAAAAAAGAATCGAAGCAGTAAGGAACTCAATGAAACTTGTTATTCCCAGCACCCTAGGCGACAGAAACATCAGCAACACCTGGTTGAGTGAGAATGTGCTTAGCTTTGTGAATAATTGGCCTAGCATGAGCACGGTCGCCCCCATTGCAGATTCTGCCAGAAATTCTGAGCCCTCTGAAGCAGAGGAGACATCGCGCGTGGTGTGTATTGTGTCGGAGTCGGCCGCTGGATCCTGCTTGGAGATGTGCTGGTGTCTGGTGGCCGCCTTCTTTGAAGTAGACATGTTGCAAGAGGAAATGACAAAAAAATAAGCTATGTACAAATGTTCGGGTTATATATATGCTATATGCTATATGCTCGGAGACATGTATCTGTATACTAGTGTATGTGGGTGTACGGGTGTGTGGATGTGTGTGGTAATGTAGTTAGGGTGTCGTATCACCATCAGAGAATACTAACATCAAGCTTAGCGAATGACAAAATTGGGATCTAATACACACTATCGTACACTGATGGAGAGACAACAAAGGAGCTTCATACGGTATGTAGTCCTCCAACAAATGGGTGTACAAGACTTTAAGAGATCTTTCCCCAGACACTGGGCTCAAGGGTACAATACACCAGCTACTTATCACTCGCGTCAGATCAACTCTATATTGAACGCGAGCTCATCGGCTCATATCCCTCCTCATCGTAAGAGGACACCTTGCACCTTGCAGCAAGGGAAGAACCCTCGGTATACCTTACCCATAACACCCTGCGCTGCACGGGCAATGGGCCCGAGTAAGAGAGAGTGTGAGGAAGCGGCGCAAGCTAGGGCAGCAGAGCACCGTAGAGCAGCAGAGCACAGAGCAGTGCAAATCGGCCTCTCAGTTGGTCAGTGGAATGGAGATTCACCACCACACACACTGTACAGTAGCTGTACAGTAGATAGTGGGTGGATGGGTTCGATACAAGCATGTAGTGTGTAGACCTGCGTAGAGAATACTATCACTTGTGACTGAATAAGAGACAGAGAGAGGGTGAGGTACGGATGCAGTCTGCTGCAAAAAGACATGAGAGAGCAGATGGAAGAGGGTTTGGTAATAGACAAGATCCCAACTATGTGAAAATGATCAGCCTCTCGCTCAACTTTGAACTGACTTTGTGAATTTATTATTTAACTTGGGTCTGAAACTAAATCTACGGAAATCAGCTACGCATGTGTTTGTTTCTGCTCATAAAGCAAGCATTCACTAAATATCCCAAGAGCCATCGATGTAGAAATTAAAAGGGCTATCTGACACAGCAGCAGTGAGCCGATATCTGTTTTCCAACAGAACAAATACTTCACCGAGCGCTCATGCTTCTCTATATGTCTGGGCGTCAATAAGGTTAGCGGGGAATATCGCCTCTGCTTTTCCCCATCTCCCTCCCCAGTCCTTCGATTCTTCTGTATCAGGATACGGGTGAGGGGGAGGCCCCAACGGCGCTATACCTACGACTTGGGCCTGAAGGACGGGGTAGTAAAACTATCGATGACGTTTTTTGGTGCACCGGGTAACACCATGGAAATAGGTGGAGTTACCGAGAGAGACAGAACAAAGGAGTATGTGAGGGGCTCAATAATGCGTGCAGTAAAGGAAACGCTAGTAGAGCGGGCGGGTCTGGTGGAGCATACATCTCTGAAGAGCCATTAGACAGGAATGCACTTGTAAGTGTGATATCGTTGGATATCAGCATTCGAAAATACGAAAGATGAAATAGCATTAAAATTGGCGAGCAACAGAAGACACTCAGAAATACCGCTAGTCTCTATAAAGCATATCATCTTATCAAGACAACCCAACACTAACACAGAAACCAACAAGAGCCTCGGGTAAACAAAATTGTACCTCAAGGTATCCTCTTATGGCTGTATCAGTGATTACTGTCCTTTTTCACTCTATACTATTCATTTACAAATAGCTGCACACTGGAAATTTATCCTTGTATATTAAACCATCTCAGCGGTGCGAACAAGACAAATTTACTGCCGGATTTAAAAACAAAATGTCAGACATACCCATGGGAGGGCCCTCACTACAAGAAGCGGAGCTACGTGAGCAGGATAGGTGGTTGCCGATTGCCAACGTTGCCCGTTTGATGAAGAATACGCTGCCTGCCACGGCTAAAGTATCGAAGGATGCTAAGGAATGTATGCAAGAATGCGTGAGTGAATTTATATCGTTTATCACATCTGAGGCTTCAGATAAGTGCCTCACCGAAAAGAGGAAAACTATCAATGGAGAAGATATTCTGTACAGTATGGCCTCGTTGGGGTTTGAGAATTACTCCGAAGTGTTGAAAATATACCTCGCTAAATACAGAGAGCAGCAAGCGCTCAAACAGGAGAGAGGTGAGATACGCAAGAAGCCAATACAACAAGAGACCCAGCAAGGGGCCCAGCCAGAACACCAATACTTTGAATATCCAGAGCAAATAGATGAACAACCAGAGTTGCAGGCACCAGAACATGATGAGTATGTTCAGCAGCTAGATGTGTATGACCGCGAGTACCAGCAACAAGCAGCTCAGCGGTATGCCCAGCAATATGAGCAGAGATTTGAACAAGGCGATGATGCAGGTCTTAACTTGGACGAATCTCATAGGGATATCAACCATGGTATCCAAACCATCAGTGATGAGCTCATAAAACAGGAGGACCCGGTTGAGGAGGCTACTCTGAGTCTCAATTTGAACGACAATGTGAATGGCGTTGTGAGCGAAACCGAAGACCTGGCGTCTTTGGCCAATGGTCACCATGGAGAGAATGTCTTGTACAGGTACCAGGGAGGCTTTTGAGTGCGGCGTGTCGAGTGTCGAGGGACGATCATATTTACGGGGAGTAGAAAACAAAGTCTCGTGTCGTGGATTCTGTATACTAGTGAGCGCAGGTAAGGAAGGAAGAGAGTTCTTCTGTTGATTTGGATGCCATTTTATGGTTTGTAACAATACGTAGATCTTGGATCGAAAAATAAAGGTTTCGCACACTGTATTGAGATTATGTTGAGTTTGATTGGTCATAGTTACTGGGATTCTGCAACATTTATCAGAAGGTGACAATGGTATGATTGTGCAAAGTGTAAAGCAAAAGTCTAAATTGAGAATCTGAACCGAAAAGTCCAAAGTGAAAGGCAATGTTGATCCATAATAGGCAAAATAACTAGACTCTCGCTCATCAGCCTCTTTCTCTCCGTCAACACCCTCCTACATCCTATGAACTTCCTCCATACACACACCATATTCATACCATAGTCTAGTATGATTGATAAATAATACGCAAGACTCTTCCAACCATCTGTCTCATCTTCCCTCCCTCGGATAATTCATACGCTATCGCTACGTCTCCTACTACTATCAATGCCCAGTCGATGAGATGCCTAGTAGGTTGACTTCTCTCTCTGCAAGCCTCATGCCGAAAAGGTCCCCGGAGCTCACACGGAGGGTTCTCTGCCTACCTGCAGCGGGTGACAAATTGCGTGGCAAGCGTCTAGGGCATCTATGGAGGGAGGCCAAGCAGACGAGAGAGGGAGAGTCACTGAATGCATTTGGTGTCCGAAGGGAAGGAGAGCATTCAAAAGAAGTAAGAGATGGTTGCAATTGAGAATATAAGACACTTTGTTCTGTAGTTTTCATTCGATTAAATACTCGCATAGATAATGTTGGCTTCGAGAAGACCGGCAAAGTCGCTTATTGCGAGCGGAAGGTGCTATGGAGGCAGGCCCAGGTTTGCCTCTCAGATATCGAGCATCCAGGCACACTCCATCATCAAGAAGTCGCTGGAGCAGGAAGTACAGAATGTGGCCCGTAGCAGGCTAGAGCTGTTCCGCACCAACAATGACCTCGCGAGAGGCTACCTTCGTGGTGGCACTGATTCCGGTGCTTTCTTTCCAATGAGCTTCCCAGTGGTTGGTGGGAGGAGCAACTCCTCCATGTTGCTCAAGTCGGACACTTCTGACAAATCCGATGAGGGCCTACCGCAGACAGAGGGTGAAAACGAAAGTGACCAGCCGAGCGAAAAGAACACCCCAAAAGAGGACAGAGAACAAGTCCCTGAACCTTCACCTTCAGAGAAGAATCAAGATATCTACAAGGAGACCCCAACTCCTACAGAGGCAACAAAATCTTCGAGGTCTCGTGGTTCTTCAAAGTCAAAGGCCCCGCTGCCTCCACAGTCTCCCCCTTCTTCTGGTGAGGTTCCACCACCACCACCACCACCACCCCCAACCAGACTCCCAAAGAGGTCCGCCTCGTTTGAGGTGCCAGAAGTGTACCCACAGATCATTGCATTACCTATTTCTCGCAGACCTCTTTTCCCCGGTTTTTACAAGGCGGTGATTATAACGGATGTCAATGTCATCAAGGCTATCAAAGAGTCTCTGGATAAGGAATACCCATTCATTGGTTGTTTCCTGTTCAAGGACGAGAATGCCGAATCTGATATTATAGAGAGCAGAGATCAAGTGTATGAGACTGGAGTCCTTGCTCAAATTACATCTAATGTATATACAAAAGATAACGAGACTGGTGTGGAGACATTGACCACTGTCTTGTATCCTCACAAACGTATCAGAATTGATGAAATATTCCCTCCCTCTGCAGAGGACAAACATTCTCCAGCTCAACATAAGGATGGTGAAATCATTGAAGGAATAACAGGTGAGCGTGAAGGTGACGTTGCCAGGACAGAGGAGCCTGTTCCCGTTGAGGCAGTCTCAGAGGAGGAGCCACAGACGACTTTGTCTGAGGTATCCCCATCGACTACTGTCGTTGAGGAGGAAGACAACCCCACCGAGTTCTTAAAGAAGTATCCAATCACCTTAGTTAACGTCAGCAACGTTGAAGATCAACCATTTGAAAAGGAGAATCCAATTATCAACTCTCTCACAGCTGCTATTTTGGAGGTGTTGAAAGATATGTCGAGTCTCAACAAGATGTTTAGTGACCAATTGGCCACATTCAGCGCCTCGCTTCACAACGATATTTTCAACTGTCCAGAAAAGCTTGCTGATTTTGCTGCCGCAGTGACAGCTGGAAATGAGAAGGATTTGCAAGATATCTTGGACTGCACAGATATCGAGAAGCGACTGGAGAAGGCTCTCACTGTTCTCAAGAAAGAGCTTATGAACAAAGAGCTCCAGAAGAAGATCGAGAAGGATATTGAAGAGCGTATGACAAAACGTCATAGGGAATATCATCTGAACGAACAGTTGAAATGGATCAAGAAAGAGTTGGGTATTGATGACGGTAGAGACAAGCTAATTGCCAAGTACAATGAACGTGTTAAGAACCTCAAGATGCCTGAGGAGGTGAAGAAGGTGTACGACGATGAGATCAACAAGCTCTCCACTCTCGAGCCATTGATGTCTGAATTTGCTGTGACCCGCAACTATCTGGACTGGTTAACCCAGATTCCATGGGGTATTGCTTCAAAGGACCAATACAGTATCAAGCGTGCCACAACAGTCCTTGACGAGGACCATTACGGTCTGAAGGACGTCAAGGACCGTATTCTCGAATTTATCGCTGTTGGTAAGCTTCTCAACAGAATCAACGGTAAGATTGTGTGTTTTGTGGGTCCTCCTGGTGTGGGTAAGACCTCTATTGGCAAATCAATTGCCCGCGCTCTCAATAGAAAGTTCTACAGGTTCTCTGTTGGTGGCTTGAGCGATGTTTCCGAAATCAAGGGACACAGAAGAACATACGTGGGTGCTATCCCAGGTAGAGTGGTGCAAGCGTTGAAAAAGACGCAGACCGAAAATCCTCTCATCCTCATTGATGAGATTGACAAGATCTCACACACTCATTCTGTAAATGGAGGTGACCCTTCATCCGCTCTCTTGGAGTTATTGGACCCTGAACAGAACAACACCTTCCTTGACAATTATATGGATGTTCCAATTGATCTCTCGAAGGTGTTATTTGTATGTACTGCAAACCAACTCAGCACAATTCCTGGGCCACTCCTTGACCGTATGGAGGTGATTGAGATCTCTGGCTACATTGCAGATGAGAAGATCAAGATTGCAGAAAGGTATCTCGCCCCGGATGCTCGTAAAGCCTCTGGACTTGAGAATGTCGATGTCGAACTTCAAGAGGAGACAATCCAGTCTCTTATCAAGAACTACTGCAGAGAGAGTGGAGTGCGTAATCTCAAGAAGCAGATTGAAAAGATATACAGAAAGGCCGCTCTGAATGTGGTTACCCAGATCGGTGAGGAGGCTGCTCAAGAAGTCGATGGCGAGGAGCCTTCTGAGGTAACTCAGGCTTCGGAAGGAGATAGTTCTGCCGCCGCTGTTTCTGCGGAAGGTCAGAAGCAGGCCGGAGAGAATGAGGAATCTTCCACTTTAGTTGAGCCTTCTTCAGAGACTGAGAAAGATCCTTCCAGTACTGTTTCAAGCACGTTGGAGTCGGCAATATCTCCTGATGCTGACTCCTCTGCTGTTTCCTCCGCTCCTTCTACCGAGTCTAGTACGTCGGAGACGGCATCGACTCAAGAAGTTGAGGATGGCATTCCTCAGTTGAAAGTTCCTGACGATTTCAAGGTGGTGATAACTCCGGAGAACCTCAAGGATTATGTTGGCCCACCAGTGTTTACTTCAGACAGACTGTACGAGACCACGCCTCCCGGTGTTGTTATGGGGCTTGCATGGACCGCAATGGGTGGAGCTACCCTCTACATTGAATCTGTTCTTGAGCAAGCCCTTAGTGAGGACTCTCAGCCCCGCGTAGAGATTACGGGGCAGCTGGGAGATGTGATGAAGGAATCTTCTAGAATTGCCTATTCTTTTTCGAAGATGTTCTTGGCCAAGCACTTCCCGGAGAACAGGTTCTTTGAAAAGGCCAAGATCCATCTGCACTGTCCAGAGGGGGCAACGCCAAAGGATGGTCCATCTGCTGGTATCACTATGACTTCTTCTTACTTGTCGCTTGCACTGAACAGAGAGCTATCACCTACCGTTGCCATGACTGGTGAACTTACCCTCACTGGTAAGGTGCTTCGTATTGGTGGTCTGAAGGAGAAGACCATCGCTGCTAAGCGTTCGGGAGTGAAAACGATCATCTTCCCCCAAGACAACTTGTCTGACTGGAAGGAGCTTCCCGAGAATGTCAAGGAGGGCATTGAGCCAATTCCTGCTTCATGGTACTCTGAGGTGTTTGATATCTTGTTCCCCGGTGTTACACAGGAGGAAGGTAACAACGTGTGGAAAGCACAGTTTGATAAGATTGAAGAGGAGAAGAAGAAGAGAAAGAGAGAAGACAAGGAGGGAAAATGAGAAGCTGAAAGAAGTCAGCGAATAGCTACACCGTTTCAGAGACTTGGTGAGCTGGCTGGTTTCCCAGATGTATATAGATTTTGTACACAATATACTGCTGCACAGATTACCATGGCATATAACCCTTTTAGGTGTATATAATAATTCCTTGAAAAATGTTATAGAATCTATTGGTTGAATTTATTAATACATATTACAAAGTTTTGCCTACTCATACATTCACACAACATAATGATTTACCCAACTATTTTCTCATGACTCAATTTAAGCAGATAGGATGAGGCCCCGGAAATCCAACCCCGATCTGGTTACTTTGATGCGGGGTGATGCAGAGGCAAATAATGCTTGAACACCACGTTATCTGGTGGTGTTGGAAGGATCGGATGGTAATAGATATTCTTTGTCTCCACAAGTATATCTGTATAAATTTGATTAGCTTCCATTAATCTTTTAATCTGTAGATCTCATCTATCCCTCATACAACACTCAATGAGCATTACCGTCTGGGGTAGAAGGCTTGGGGCGCTCAGGAGGAACCAGCAGCTCTCTCTTGCTGTAGTGCGAGACTACTCATCTGTTTCGTCGATGGTATCTCTGAGAAATGTGGATTTGCTCAAAACAAAAGGTTACATCAATGGCGAATGGGTATCCAGTGGAAACAAGTTCACAGTGATTGAGCCTGCCTCTGGCAGGGAGGTGACCAAAGTAAGCAGTATGAATGTGAGTGATGTTGAAACAGCAATTGACAGTGCACATTCAGCCTTCAACACCTTCAAACTGACAACCCCACGTGAGAGATCAGCACTGCTTCAGAAATTCTATTCTCTGGTTATGGAAAACTCAGATGACTTGGCAAAGATTATCACTCTCGAGCATGGCAAACCATATGCTGATGCCTTGGGTGAGGTGAAGTATTCAGCCAGCTTCTTGCAATGGTTCTCAGAGGAGGCACCACGTATATACGGGGATACCATCCCATCACAATCGAAGAACTCGCGCATTATAACAATGAGACAACCAATTGGAGTCGTTGGTATCTTGACTCCTTGGAACTTTCCAAGTGCAATGATCGCTAGGAAGCTCGCTGCCGCGTTGGCTGCGGGCTGTACCTCTGTTATCAAACCAGCTTCGGAGACCCCATTGAGTGCACTGGCTCTTGCCCAGTTGGCACACGAGGCGGGATTACCAAAGGGTGTTGTAAATGTTGTCCCCGTAGCCCATGAAGACACCAAAGATGTGGGGCAGCTATTTTGTGAGCATCCAAAGATAGGCAAGATCTCTTTCACCGGCTCTACAGGCGTCGGCAAACTTTTGATGGGTCAGTCTTCATCTACACTCAAGAAGCTTTCCTTTGAGCTTGGTGGAAATGCTCCGTTCATCGTGTTTGAAGACGCCGACGTTGATAAGGCTGTGGAAGGCGCCTTGGCATGTAAGTTTCGTCAATCTGGGCAGACCTGTGTATGTGCCAACAGGTTGTATGTCCATGAGGATGTGTATGAGGAGTTCACCGCTAAGTTAGTCGCCAGACTTGAGGAGATGAAACTGGGACAGGGATTTGATCCTGAGACTACCCATGGACCTCTTATCCACCGTAAAGCTCTCGAAAAGGTGCAACTTCATATCAAAGATGCCTTGGACAAGGGCGCCACCCTTGCAACGGGAGGTTCATCTGTTCCTGAGCTCGGTCCCAGTTTCCATGAGTTGACGGTTCTTACAGATGTGACTCAGGATATGTTGGTTGCCAAGGAGGAAACCTTCGGGCCACTCGGAGCGCTCATCAAGTTCAAGAATGAGGAAGAAGTGTTGCGTTACGCAAATGATACCGAGTACGGTCTTGCCGGATATTTCTACTCCAAGGACTACAGTAGAGTATTCAGAGTGGCCGAAGAGCTTCATGTTGGAATGGTTGGTGTCAATACTGGCCTGATATCTGAGGCCTCCCTACCTTTTGGCGGTGTGGGATGGAGTGGATTCGGTAGGGAGGGCTCTAAATATGGGATTGAAGATTACACTGACCTCAAGACAATTGTTGTTGGGATATGAAATTCATGGGCAGTGAAAACAATATGGAAGAGCAACGCAGACTGTTATGGCCTTTATTTGTGTCGAGGAGTTTAGCTTGACAATTCTTTATAAAACATTATATATATATTGATAATATATACAAAACAGGGTATCATAAGTATCCATGAGTGTCTTAATCAGTCTTTTCATCTTTGACTTGGGCAAAGAATGATCTTATTTCTTCCTCCGTCACAATCTTACCCTCCTCCGCAAATGGCTTCAAAAAGGAAGTGAGCCTCGCTTTGATCATCTCATATGCTTGAACCCCCTCAATCGCCTTTTCCCTCGGTAACGAGCTCAGGGCCCTTGAGCCAAGGTCAAAAATCGATGAAGTATCGTCATCCTCATCCTCTGGTGGTTCGTAGACAGGGTCTTCTAAGTACAGAAAATTGAATCTCTTCAACAATGCTATCAGCTTGGAAGTGGATGGAGAATCTTCTGCAATGATCTTTTGGAAAACCTCTTTGTAACCTTCCTTGAGGAAGATCGAATAGGGCATCCTCTTCGGTGTATCCGCAATTCGCCTCTGTTTAATCACTTTCTCATCATTTTCTGTCTTGGTAGCAACCGGTTGGGTCACAGCCTTTTCTATGTTGTTCCTCTCCTCCAACGACGATGACTCTATATGATATACGTTTGGCAATCTCACACTCATGGGAATCTCCTCCAGTGCGTCTTTATATTTTTCTGTGCACTTCCAACATATTACGGAATCAAAGTTATCCAGGTCGGGGAATCCAGGAAGAGGGAGGGGATCATCATCCTCATCTTCGTCATCCGCAGTAGTACCCGGTTGGTCCCGATCCTGATTTACACGATCTTCGGCTGATATCGCATTGTCATCAGCAGCCTCTATTCCTGCCTCCCCTAAACTATCCAATCTGTTAACTCCCTCTTCTGATTTGGGTGCAGCATTGTGCTTTGAAAGCTTTCTGCGTTCGACCATTCCCGGTTTCAGTCCCATCAAACACTCATCGTGGTACCAGTCCTCGCCACAAACATCGCCAAATATACACTGCAGCATATTTCCTGTTTCTTCTATGGGGTTATATGGTTTCTCACATGTGCAGAATACGCCCTTGAAGTTGTGGTTATATACATTTGAGAGAGAAGGGATATCATCAGCAGGTTGCGCTATATTACGAGTCCCCTTGGACGTTGTCATTCTTGTCCTCAAACAGCATGCACCGTTTGCCTTCATCCTAGTGGTTCCACAGTCACATGTAAATGCTCTCTTTGTAAACAATTCAACTAGAGCATGAGTGCTGTGACATTGAACAGAGCAGGAATAGCATATCCCTGCACCTTGGTCTTTCCCGTCAGCCTCCAGGCAGGTCAAGCATGCGTATACCTGCTGGCGAAGGTCTCCCAATGTATACGTACAAACATTTGGATCATAGGGCATCAATTCTCTTGCCTCTCTTTCCCTGCAGGAATTGCAGTGTTAGTAAGTGATGGGGTCAACGGTTCTGCTCAGCTGTACTGAGCACTGTTGGGGCTAGAATGCATCTCAGACAGTGCCACGATCTACATACAATTGCAACTGTGATTCTAGGTAGTCAATCGCAGTGATAGAGTCCTTTCTGGACAATTCTTCCTTCACCATGTTGTTAGAGCAAACATTAGCAAACCACAAGCTCCTAACCATTTGATTGGGAGGAACTCTGAAAAACTCCAACTCCAAAAAAATCCAAGATCACAGTCTCTCCCCACTATTAGGTTCCTGGGCTACACGCGACCCAGAGAAGAGCGCGTCTTGATGAGCCTCCCTCCCTCTGTCTGCTCATATTGCGGGGGGGAATTTACACTATGGTCAATAACTAAGAAACAGCATATATCTGGAAAAAGTTTCACCCGAGTTAGGGAACATAAGATATCCTAAATAGATCTATCGCAAAAATGAAACAGAAAATTCACAAAAAGAAAACACACCATATATCGATTACTTTCTAAAACATAAGATTGGAAAAAACAAAAAAAAATGCGCGAACCAGGAATCGAACCAGGGGCTCATCGATGGCAACGATGAATTTTACCACTAAACCATTCGCGCTTTCTTGTACAACGAAGCGTCGCAGAGCTCTATCTGCACCCCGTTCTCAATCTCATCGGTCAGTCCTTATGCACTCAAGAGTGAAATTAAGCACAAATCAATAGGGAATCAATGTTCTGCTGGCACCCAGAAACCGTTCTTCAACTGAATTTTCCCTTGATACCATTTCTCATATTGATAGTGGTAAGTAGTGGTCCTCACTCTGTCTCCACACACCCAATCACCTTTACTTTGACAAACAAGAAAGCGCGAATGGTTTAGTGGTAAAATTCATCGTTGCCATCGATGAGCCCCTGGTTCGATTCCTGGTTCGCGCAGTCTTTTTTGTTTTTTTGTTGCAGAAGCCTTTTCCTTTTATTAGCAGCTAGAGAACAGCAAATCGGAGTGATCTGGCTTGTTCCAAGTTAGCATGGGCTTTAACTATCACAATAGGGGATATCTGAATGGGAAATAATCTTAACTAAGTCTTATATTTGCATTTGGATTAAGATCATTGTTCCCAAGTTGCGTTGAAGATCTTGCTATGAATTATTCAATATTTTCCCTCTATTTGTAACCAGGTCTGGGTTTTTTCGGTAAATGGTGTTGATTTTGTTTTTTTCTACTTTTTGCGTATGTGTATACTCTATCTAAACAGAATATTCTTTTTTGTATATGCTTTGGAAGATTCCGTTGCAACTCATGATTTTTGAAGCGAAAACGGAAATCTAGACATCTGACAAAATGAGCCCAAATGAGGAACTTACAATAGAAATAGAAAGATAAAAATCCAATCCTTCTGAAAAAATTGGTATTGTCTCATAACAGTGAAGCTATTTTGCTTTTCGAATCTGATACTGTCTGAGGTAATTCTATTTTAGATAACAAACCGAGATTTACCGTTGCTGCACTACTTATATAGCAGCTGTCATCTGTTGTCACATGAAGCCTTGCTAGCTCAATCGGTAGAGCGTGTGACTCTTAAGAGAACACCTCTGAATAACAGATATCACAAGGTTGGGGGTTCGACCCCCCCGTAGGGCTTCTTTTTTTAGATTTTTTTTGCATCTTCATTACAATATTTTCAGCAATTTTTTCTTGCTCTGTGCATCATTACTGGTTTCTATAGAAATCAATTAATGGAAAAACTAGTTTGCAGATTCCGGTAATATATAATATTTGTAGAGAGCGCGCTGATAGTTTAGAGTATCCCCGTAATTTTAGTGGCACAAATAGGCTGGGAATACGATGAGCTGTGCGTATAATGCACAATTTCCCCATAGTTAACAGACTAGAACTGTACTGACGTACTGATATACAGCTCTAGCCTTTTGCAAAGCCACCAGGGTTTAGAGACCTACAATAAATATCATACTGAAAAATTGTACATCAAATCGTGAAGTTTTATTTGAAGTTGTGGGAGTATGGAAAAAGATATTGAAAAAAAGTCGGTTGACAGAGAATATACACCCTTTCACGACCATCCTAAGTGATCTAGGTATACAAAAAATGTTCGACAGAATAACCATTGGATTGATGTTATACTAACATCCTGCTATCATTAAACTATACCACCCTCCAAAGCCTCAATTTTTAGTATTTCTTCAGAGCTACAGGCACTTACTCGACCTGGTCCTCAAAGGTCTCGCCCTCAACGAGCTCTGGAATCTCGTCGTCACCCTCAGCAGCAGCTTCACCCTCACCCTTAAGAGCAGAAAGAGCAGCCTGGTTCTTGGAGAAAGACTCGGCAACCTTCTGGAGGAGCTCGAGGTTCTCAGCACCCAACTGTGGGAGGATACCTGGGATCAACTCGGTGATCTCCTTCTCCTGGGAGTAACCAGTGAAGGTATAGGTGTTGTGCTGAGCAGCAGCCTGAACACCAACCTTGTTAAAGTGGATAACCTTACCGTCGTTCTTGAAGAAGTTGGCCTCCTCAACACCGTCAAGGGTCTGGACGTTGATCTTCTTAAGAGCAGCCTGCAGCTTTGAGTCGTCCTGTTCGGTGTTCTTGTTGGTCTTCTTGACCTTGAGTCTGGTACCACCAACCTTCTTGGCGGCAGCCTTCTGGAGCTTGGCCAGCTTTTCCTGATCAATTGGCATCGTTGTTATATATAATGTGGGGAAATACTCAGATCTCTATAGCATCCACACACTCCTGAAATTTCCAGCCTTATACCCGACCCGACGTCGACGACCATGTCATCTCAAGACGAAAAAGTGCAAAAACTCAGTGTGTGTGCCGTTACGAGCGATGGGTGTGCCAGGGCTCTCCGTCGTGTGCCGGTTAAGCTTCTCTCTGGCCAGATTGCGTGCATACATTTCAATCTTCCTTGGCCTTCCCTTACCATAGTTAAGGCGTATGTTTGAGCGTCTATGAGCGTATTGTAGGTTGCTTGTTACCTTTATTATATGCAGAGACTATGATGCAAGGGGAAATACAGTGTGGAAGTATATAGATAAAAGAGGGATATGTGGAAATACAGCTAATGAGGCAAAGTTTTTTTTTTAATTTATGCCCCTTTTTACATTTAAACTTATAGACTTGTAAAATAATTCTCTATAGACCCATACAATTTTCTAAGAAGTACCTGCAGCTTCTGTTCATTTTCTCAGCATGCACTCCTTCTTAGAACTTAACATTCATCATGATAGCTTGTGCTGCAAGTGGTATCATCACCTGCACAATCTTGCTGTTGTTGACGAGTTCTTCGCATTTTTCCGCAAAGTCTTCCTGTGACTCGGGGTTCATATCTTTGAAATTATATAGCTCATTGAATTTCATCACATCTTCGCTCTCACAGAAACTTTCAATGAGTTCTCTATCAGAGGTTATGTCGTCTGGCCCTAAATCCCTCTCGAATTCGTACTCCAGATTCTGAAGCATTGCAAACTTTTTGAATGATTCTTGATGGCTTTCGTTATACTGATTGGTCAACATTTTGTAAATTGGTGATTTGATCGTGTAGATGAGCGGGTTGTGCAGCTCAATTGGTTTTATTTTTTTTGAAGCAGTTTTGGGATCCTGTTGCAGCAGTTGGTTTAGCATGGCTATGTCTCTGCGATGTCTCTCTAGGATGAGCAGCTTGAGAAGTCTATCCTGAAGTTTGGAAGTTGTGGTCAATTCCAATTCAAAAAATTCATCACCCTCGGTGTGGTCTTTATCGCCATCTGGCGATGAAACAATGCCTCTGTGGATCATACCCTTTTCACCATCCTGTTCCTTCTCCTCTGCTGTGCCTGACTGCTGTTGATCTTGTTTCTGAAGCTGTATTGCTTCTAGTCTGAACTCTTTCAATTGCTTCTTGATCTGAGGGCGAATGTCATAGATACCACGAAAAATAAAAATATTGTAGTCCAGGGGATACTCAGGAATGGAAGCAAGCAACCCTCTTGTAGATTTAGGCAGCCCTTCCAATGTTAAAGCGGCATCGTAGAACGGAGTACTAGGCTCTAGGGATGTATTCTCTGTCATCGTAGCACGATATACAGAGGGAAAGCAGAAAAAAGAAGATGGCTTCAATACCACAAACAATATATTTGGTGAGAGTAAAAGAACAAAGCAAACCATCTGGATACAACATCAATTACTTATGGTAACTCATGGTGGTCTACATGTTCTCGCCCATTATGCATCCTCGTGAGCCCATCTTGCCCATCTTGCCCATCCCCACTGCACTTCCGCTTATCTGCAGTTGTCCCACCGAATTCGGCTGCCCCCATCTCAATTGTCGGCGGTGAACGGAAGGCCTCGCGACAGCTACGCAATACAAACAAGGAAGAAGGGACAAAGAACTTGGTCAAATTCTTTGTCTGCCGCATTAGTTCTAATTGTTGTTTGGCAAAAAAATACAATTACAGAAAACATTGTAGGTATCGTGATACTATAACCATATAAATGAAAATAGAAAAATATTTGTACAGTAACGTGAAATCAATTAATCCCATTATATCTAAAAACCTGTACCGCTATTTATATATTTAGGTTATAACAGGGTAAAAATTACTTATTAGGCTGGTTATATTTTACAGGTATTCACTACACCAGGCAGTCGTCCTTGTTCTTCATATACTGGCTTGTAGAGTGCCTCATTTGAATGTAATACTATTGTCATCAATGTCATATCTGCAATGCAATGCTCAACTATACTCCATGGTATCTGCTTGCTTTCAACTTTTACACGATCAAAACCCAAACTGAGAAAAAATATCACGCACCACGCCACCTGGTTTCTCCAGTGCCCTCGCATCACCTGAATTAGAGCCCCGTGAACTTACTGTTTCCGACTGATCCAGGTCACCAGCTCTATATGGCTTCAGTCTCCTTAAAACCGTGTCTATGTCACTGTTATCGCTCGCTTCGCTAGTGCCACTACCACGGCTGTAGGATGAAACAATAGATGATGCCACTCCAGAAATAGCATACGGTGGAGCAGCACCAGAATTTGATATCGATGGATACTTTAGCGAGGAAGCACCACTGAAACTATGCTGAGAAGAAGAACCAAACGAAGACGAAGACATAACTCCCTGTCCCAGACTGCTTCCTCCACTCAGCCCCAGTAGTAGCTTCTCCCTATTTCTTTTACATGTGAGCGTGTCTACATGCCTCTTCAATGCATCCTTTCTGGCGAAGCCCTTCTGACAGAGTGGGCACACATTAGGAGGAATCTCAAGGTGTATTTTCTCATGGCGTTTCAGATCAGACGAACGCCTGAAGCATAACGAACATTTTGAACACGGAAATGGCTTATCAGATGCTGCGACTGATGATGAGGAAGAAGAAGATATAGATCCCCTACTTTCACTACCCGTCTCAACATGGTGTAGAGTTAAAGAACTGCTCACTGGTGTATTTCCTTGATGTTGTAATGGGCTTCTTTGTAGCGAGGGAGTCGAACCAGAAAGCGATCCTGACACAGAACCTGGCCGTGAGCCTGCACGGGAGCCAGAGTGAAAAGAGTTTATTGGCGCTCCATTTGATGATATAGTGGAAGACGGAGACGAGTTTAAATCAGTCCTCAACTGCTTTCGCTGACCCTCACCTCTATGTTGTGAGAGATGATGATGCAGATCTGGAAACCCGCTCTCCTTTGAAGGGTCGAGCAAAGTCAATAGATTGCTATCGGCACCATGAGTATGAGAGGAAAGACCACTAGATGATGCCCTTCCCTCCAAGATTTGTTGAGAAGCAGCAATAGCCGCGTCATTGTTGCCTGATACCTTGAACCTTAAAATATCCTCTATTTTTTTGTATAGCTCGCTGTTGTCTTGAGGGATTTGTGAACCAGAAGACATCACTTTGAACAAATTAGAGATCAATTCATCCGCTGATCTTTTATTTTCTACTGACTGTGGGTTGTTTGATGGTCCTTGCCTCGAACCCGCGTTCCTCAACTGAGGATTGAATGCATTCAACGACATATCAGGAAATGTTGATGAACTCTCTACATTAGGAGTAAACGTATCCGCCACCAATGACTCTGATCTGCCTCTGCCTGTATGAAGAGAGACACCATGCTTTTCCTGTGACTTGGGACTGGGAACAATAGGGCCCCCGCCATGGGGAGCGGTGAAATATTGCAGCCGCTGCAATATCTGTGTTATTGTAGGGTCTATTTGATGTCTTCTGGCAACTTCGGTAGCTAGCATGAGAAATCTGGCATCCTCTTCGGTCACAGATGGTGGCACATGCACCGAAGCGGTGTTTCCACCATCGGAAACCTCTCTCTGATGCAGTTGATCAGGAGCACCAGAAAATGACGGAACACTGTTATTGCTTCTATGTACAGACTCTGTTTGCTGGAGTGGTATGACACCACCCACGGCATGTCCTCCATTTCCCACACCAGATAGGCCTCCAAACCTTGCATCACTGGCCAGCGCCTGCAAGAGATTTGAGAGTGCCTTGTCATCACCAGACTCTGAAGCCCTTTCGTAAACTGAGGGAGACATGGGTCCGTGGATACTTGATGCTGATTGCGTCAAGCTTGGTAATAAGGGAGGATGAAACTGAGATTCCCTCGCCGGCAGGTGAGGCTGCTGAAGCTGCTGCGGAGTCACAGGCTTATTGACTGAACTACCGTCTGTATTGAACCGATCCAACAGACGAGGTCTACCATCCGCTGGTTCCATATTATATTAGCTATTAATTTAGCTTCTGCTCATCTGACAATTTACCCACTTGATACAGACACCATCTATATTACAGTAAAGTGTATGTATGATCACTGGGTAGACATATGGATCCTCCTCCTCTATTTTTCAAAAACCAACCACTGCGAATAAAAACAATTCGCCATAAATATAACGATTACCCTGTGTACGAACTTTTCAACCTTGAAGGCCCAAAACCGGAATATATAGAAGAGCACAACCGACGACGAAAACGAGGGTGAAAAAGACACGCACTGTTACACTGCTTCTGGAGTCATTAGCTATGAAAAGCCAAAGCCTGGATTCTGTATACCTCTACCCTTATACTTTTCGCCTCTAGAGAGTGAGAGAGAGGCACAAACAGAGATGTGTAAATTGCAAGCGTGAGGTTGCACTCGCACTCTTCCACACTGGATAACGAGATAAGCTAATGGGATGCAATTATTTGCAATCGAAACTAGGCTGACACGCACCCATAAACCTATATGAAAGCCAGTACAACAGGTTTTCTCACCCCCATACACTGCAAAGCAATTCGATTGCCTCTTTTGAGCAAACTGTGGTTCAACTTCGAGACTACCTGAGCTCGGTACGTATGCAGGTCGATAGAAGATGCCCTATACTTTAGTATGTATCGATACCAAAATGGAATCTGAAAGATGAGCCGCACGATGAACCGAAAGCCAACATGGAGTGCGAATTCAGTGTGATTATCGAGTATTTTTTATTTAATTTTCGGTTTTATTTTTCTGAAATGGCATTTGGATTCTAAAATCACCAATTAGTACATATTTGAGCTGCAATTGTTCTGATTTTAGATGTAAGGAGTAATAAGACTGAGTATTGCGCCTTACAGAGCTAGAAGCCGCACTATGCACATCTCATTGCACGTGAAAGGTGCGAATAATCGAGGGAAACATTTAATATGTGGATAAGCTTAGGCACAGCTGGAGACAAATGCAGGATGCCGTTACACAGTTCATGAGCGGAAATAGATCAAAATAGATCACGAGTGATCAACACACGACAAAAGGTGAGAAGACCGGAAACTAGTCCGGAAATTGACTAAGCACGGAATTAGGCTTTTAATATATATACGCCTACAATAACAATCTCTCTATAAACATTGAACAGCAAGCTCATACAGACCCATACAAGCTCAGGCAAGTTTGTAGGAGCTATCGACAGCGGATCAGCAGCAGGGCAATTCTTGTTGCTTTCTCTATACAGTTGTGGATAGAACGGACTCAGCGTGTGGATAGATACAGAGGAGGGATCATTGACACGATCCCTTCCTTAACAGAGGATAATATTCCATTGGAAAAACAAGACAATTTGAATGATTTTTCAAATGATGCTAGCGATATCATGTGCACATCATCCGTCAGAGAGCAGATTGGCATTCTAGTTAATGCATATGGCCAATTATGATCTAAATCACGTTCTGCAGCAAAGGAAGCGCCTGTGTAAGTACATGCCCACCGCAGAAAAAAAAACCCTAATTTTCTCTTCTTGAATGGTCAATCATGCTAAGGCCACCCTGAGATCTTCCAGCCATTCTGTTTCTTCGTAAACAAAGCCTATTTTCGATTCTACCCCGACCCCCGACTCCTTAACTCCTTATCGCATGCACGTAAAGATGTACAATGAGGCTGTCAGTAAACCCTTCTTCGGCCTCCTACTGCTTGGCTTAAGTCCAGATGCGCAATCCCATGATTGCTGCCTGTCCCCACTAAGCCTCATGTGGAAGGCCGCAGAGTTATCATTTTTCCACTTGTATGTAGATAGTGAAACCCCTAAGAATTGACAAACTTTATTTAATCCGCTCAACACACATGTCCTGCTATAAACTCGCTGTGGTGTCCACTGAGTGCAAGATAGTGCTGTAGAGCGCCCAGCTCATTCCCTCTCGCTACGTAAGCCATTAGGCATTCAGGGTCGCACCTGCCGGCCAACTCCATACACAATGGCGGGTTTCCATGCTGTTAACACCAATCCCTCCGACCGTTACCCTCCCCAGGTAGCTAGCATCACGTCAGTGGCTGCGCTGCACGTAGATAAGGGAAATAGCATTTAGCTTTCAATCACATGCTAATGTTACTTACTATGCAGCTACAAGTTGTGTGTGTATGCAGAGCGCCTGCCGCTTCTGCCTTGGTCCTTTCCTTAGCCTGTCCGTATCGAAGCAAAAACCCTTTGCGATTTTTTTTTATCTTTGAACACGCTGTGTATTCTTTATCACGTTTTTATTTGCTCCCCATTTATATTGCAAAGAAGGGTTCTGATTGTGTGTGCGTGTTTTCATTTGCATCAATAGCCTACTCCATAGTTGGCTCCTTGTTTGACTAGAGCTACTATTAATTCATTATCCACAGACAGGGAACTGTGTATATGACAGTACATTGTTTTCACACATAATTGAAACATATATATATACGGTATCTATATATAGTTTACAAGAACTTGCCACTCACCCATAACACACAGACGGCCATACAAGAACACACCCAGCTGCGATCCTTAGTTCCGATACTTTGCTCAACAATTAGTAATTCAACCCAAACCTTTGTACAATGACTTCAGAGCCTGTCGCCAAGCAGACAGCTCTTGCTTCTCCCACGCTTGCTCACCTCAGGGCTTACCCTTTGGTGTGCGATCTTGTCGCCTACTTGCACACCATCTCATTCATCAGTGTGGTGCTCTCCTATTTCAATGAGGTGGTTGCTTACCTGCAGGGTCTCGTGGGCCACTCCACCTATGTCAAGAACTACATTTACAGTGTGGACAAGCTCATTGACGACACCGTGCTCTCCAAGCTCGATACTTCTTTTCCTGCAATCACAACAATTACT
This sequence comes from Kuraishia ogatae, assembly GCA_003706285.3. Taxonomy (NCBI): domain Eukaryota; kingdom Fungi; phylum Ascomycota; class Pichiomycetes; order Pichiales; family Pichiaceae; genus Kuraishia; species Kuraishia ogatae. Next base: position 231,457 of record PPKV03000006.1, read on the forward strand.
CTTGAGGAGGTGCAGGCAGTTCCTGCAAAGGCTTACTCAGATGCCCGCATCACCCTGTCTGATAACTACACCAAGACCAGAGATGCGGTATCTGAACAGGTGAAGACTTATGAGGCAAAGGCAAGACCATTGGTTGCCACCAAGGTCAAGCCCATTGTGACTCCTGTCAATAACACAATTGCATCTCTGATTGACACTTATCTTCCAGCGGCAAATGGTGGCTCATCAACCACAGCCACCACTGATGAGGACGAGATTATCAGAATGTACAGTCTAGCTTCTACTGCCTACGAGAGAGCATTGCCCCTAGTTACGACACGTGCCAAGGAGGTATACAAGTTGCCCTCTGATATTTCTACCCACATAACAGATGTATACAATTCCGAGATCAAGAGTGAGCCTCCCATTTCTGCCACCAGGGCTCTGGCGAACACTTCCAGAAAATTGTCCAATGAGGCCATCGAGAATTTGAAGCCAATAGTTGACCCAATCGTCTCCAGAGTAGAAGTTATGAGACATCTGGCTCAGCAGAGCGTCACAGGTGTTGTTGATTCTTCCAAGAGTAACGTGGATGCCATCGTTGCTGATGCAACCTCTGCTCTGAATGATCTTGTAGGAAATGGAAATGGAAACGGTGCCCCTGTTGTAGCTGCCTCTTCTTAAACAGAGAACAATGGAATGCCATTCATTTCTTGTAGACTGATTGGTTAGTCTACACTATACCCCAACTTTTATATTACTGTCCCGTGATCATGGCTCCACTCCTGCTTATGACTATTTGATATATGTAATTTTTCACCGCGTGATTTATGCGATTGTTTTTTTTGTATCACTCTTGTGTGAATTCTATCTTTTTTTCTTTTAATATCTGGGATCATATCGTGTCTGCTATACATCTTTTTTTTGCTAACAATTTGCTTTGGTTTTATTATAATATTGTACTTGGCTACGCCTAATATCGTTACAGCCAATTTTAAAACTGATCCTTTCGCTGTTATTTTCGACTGATACTGAGGGCTTGCGCCACCGTCTCATTCTGAAGAGTGAAGGAGTGAATCAGGACAATATATGTTAATATATGCCACTTTCGCTAATTACCTATTTCGGTTTCCATACTTGCAAGCTTCCACGATGGGATATGTAAAAAATACTTGAATTTATTACCATAGATTCATAATGAATGACGATCCTAGTAACGAAAAAAGTCACTAAATAAATATCTCAGCCTTCTCACGACCTACAAAGAACTTGCCAGCAAGATTGCGCAAGCCCATTTTCCAGTTGATAAATTATATATATCCCTTCGTCGAGGGCGCACCTATTCTTCAATTTCTCCTGCGATTACTACTGCTTCCCCGCCTTCCGGCACATTATTCATCTTGTGTGTCTCACCACAACAGTCACACTCTAATCTAGTAGCCTTTGAATCATCTCCAGTGTGATAAAGTTTGAAATGGTTTGTAAGTTGAGTCTCACTGTTGAAACTCTTGCAGCACTGCGAACACTTGAATTGTCGCTGATGGATCTTGTAATGTTTTGTGAGATTCGAAGACTCGTTGAATTTCTTACCACAGCCAGGGAATTTGCACACCAAAGGTTTATCACCAGTGTGAACTCGAAGGTGAATGGAGAGAGAGGAGCTGGTTTTGAAGTATTTACCACAGTGTTCACACCGGAACGGTCTCTCCCCAGTATGGGTCCTAATGTGCTGCTTAAGCATGAGATCCAACGAGAAGCTCTTCCCACAGATATCACACACAAATGGCTTGTGTTTTGTGTGGACATGAAGGTGACGCACAACTTTCTGCCGTTGTGTGAACACCCTATGTGACCTTTCACACTCATGCCACCTACACACATATGATGAGTGGCCAGCACCTATATGATCGGCGATGAGGTGGTCGGTGAGTTCGGACGTGGACTTGAACACTTTATTACAAAGGGAGGGACACTCTACCCCCTCTTCCATCTCCCATAGACATTTATGCTCTTGGGGAGCGTTATTAGCGGCTAGAGCTGATGAGGCTGGAATTTCTCTTGTTAATGGATATTCTGTCTTCAGCTGAAACCCATCCTCAACAGACCTCACACAGGAGTCCACTGAAGAAGGTGGCAGGGATAGGGCTCCCGAAGCTTCAGCGGCAGCGATATCAAATCCATGAATCTGCGGGATATGAGTCAAAAGCTCGCTGATATCATTTGAAGCGAATTGGCAGCTCGACCATTCACACTGATACCCGCCATGTGTGGTACCCCCGGATGTTTGGCCGTAGAGTTCCTCTAGCAGATGAGAATCCTGTATCATCGAGTCGAGCAGGTCATCCTCAAGTTTCAGGTTGGCACCCTCTGGAAGTATATGTTTGTTGAGGATATGTTTCTGGAGCTCCATGTTACTTGTGTACCTCTCACTACCACACTCATTTGACCACTTGCAGTGGAGATGGGCAGGGTCATCCGGGGAGGTCTTGCAGATTCCTCTTAAATCGACTGGAGAAGAAGTCGAAGAAGACTCAAGCTGGTGCTGAAGGGGAGTGTCGGCGATCACATCAGATTGCTGCTGTTGGCCCACCCAATCTTCAGGCTGGTCATTTATGTGATGATGGTGGTAGTGATGGTGATGATGGTGCAAGAATAGTTTGTGATGGTGGTGACTTGGGGTATTTGCGTGGTTACATAGTGCTGGGTCGACATCATCAGCACTGAGCCACTGCATACGAGCAGGCAACTGCTCTGTACTGAAATTATGTCCTGTCATACCATGTGTCTCGTATGGTAAATGATGAGGCTGATGATGGAAATGGATGTTGATGCCATCGTGGCTGTCAAAATCCGGCTTCAAATTCATAATCTGGTTATTTGTAGCAGCCATCTTGGTCATTTTGAAATCTCTTGCCAGAATACTATCTGCTCCACGTTTGTTGTTTGGTATTACTATGTTAGAAGCCAACTGGTTTCTCAGGCTTTCCCTGAGATAGCTCAATTTGCTTAGCTTAGCCAGGCTATCGGGTGACTTCGGCAGTCCATACATCTCTTGGATTATATTTGCTTGGTTGTTGTTGTATGAAGGATCCTGGGGGGAGTCAACAGGAGTAGAATCGATCGAAGACACTTGAGGAGAAACATGCACTACAAGTTCATCGCCAGCAGCAGTCATGGTGGATAGTGCGCTTTGCGTAGGCGACAAAAAGTTGAAGGAACCGCCAACAGCCACAGCACTGCCAACGCTGCCAGCAGTGTCAGACGTAGCCGCGGTTAAAGATGAACCAACAGAAGAAATGTCGCTTATTAACCCGCATCCATGTTCTTCACAAGAGTGGAGAGCCATACCGGGGGAAAAGCGGTGATCTTCTTTGCTGGTACTACACTTTTCACAGTTTTCCACATTTTCCACAAAAGGTATGTTCGAACCAAGTGATGCGGTGGTTGGGGATAAATGTGCAGGGTCAAAGCAGCACTCAAGGAAGTCTTCGGCATCTTTCTCCTTCGAGCAACAGTGCACTCCTAAGGGGCATTTATCCGTGTCACATGGTCCTTTGTGAGAGCAACAGGACTGAGGTAGAGCAGATTCAAAATTCGGGAGCTCCAATCCAGGGATGGCCTGGGGACATATGTTTGCACCATTAATCTCAAGTTCATGAAGTATATTAAAAAGATCTATTGGTTGGTCAGGAGGGCACTCTCCATCATGGCAGATTTCCACAGATGTCCCCCCACAAACACCAGCGCTTTCTGGGCCATGATGGAAGTTGCATCCAACAGGATTGGAATCCAGATGCTGACGATTATAAGCCTGTTCCTCTTTCTGAATTTGTGCTTTGTGATATTGACTTTTCTGACCTGCAACAGCGGTTTTAGCAGTGCCTTCGCCATCGTGGTCAAGAGGGCAGCAAGTGACATATGGCTGTTGTGTGTGAGGTATATGCCCATAAGCTGGATGCTCCTTTTTCACCTTTGCAGGAATATGCTGCGAAGAAATCTGAGGACTGTGATTCTCCAGCAGCACTTTGTACTCAGCCAAAGACATAGCAGACATTTATAAGGGAGAGACAGAGACAGAGACCTCAAAGACCCTGCTTCTATCTCCGAATGTGCTTGAGTATTTGCGTCGGTGAAGCCCGGGAGTAAAGTTTGTGCTCGACACCTGATTTATATAGTTTCCTGTTGTGTTTGAATATGCTGCTATCCGGCCTCCAATGGGCGTCTTAGAGAGGGAGGGGGTGTCCAAGTAATACAAGTCGTTCTTGGGACAGAAGAGTATAGGAACAGCCTTAGTGTGGGTAGGCTATATAAATCTGCTTCTATCGGCAGACGATCAGGTTATGTAGGGTGTTGAAAAAAAAGCCTGTGTTTGAAAAAAAAGTCATGCTAAAGCCCCCTCCATTACACCAGCAAAAAGGGCCAGCGATGTTCAAGACACAAATGCACACTATGACCAGCTTAACAACGACATTGGCAAGCGTCTTGCCAGCTTGTATTGAACTGCAGTGGTACTATGTAATGTACGATGATGCATAATGCCCTATTTTTTTAAACAACCTTGGTGGTTTTGCTAATTGGAGGCTGCACTATAGCACAATGTATGTCAATGCACAAGTCCCCAGGGCCAACGTTACTACGGGCTAGTAGATAGTGTGGGCGGCGGATAATTGTTGGATATTGTGAAGGAAAAAGTGAGATATACAGCAGAAAAAGGAAATATAATGTGGAGAAAAAAATTAGTCGATGGAATCAGGGCCAATGATATCTCGGTAGGCTTTTGGTTTCGGGCTCTTCTTAATCCCGGGCGTAAAGAGATGTGCCCTCACACCACTTGTATAGCGCGGTCTGTTTTGCACGACATGCGTGTGCTGTGTATGGAGGGGTATAGGGAGATCTATGATGCACCTATTAGACTTCACTAACCATGCGAGATACTATGCGAGATATCAAAGGGAGTATAGCAAGCATAGTATCTGTCCAACGACAAAGAGTACTTACTGTACACACCCAAGAGTATGTATACAGTATGTATGTGTGCCACACATATTATATTGCATAGGTTTCAGTGCAGCACTACCATAGATAACCAACTGTCCCACAGGCTTCAGACATTCTTCCGGCACATTCCATGCCTATCAGCAGCAGATAGAAAACGGATAGACTCGTGACTCTATAGTGGCGGTTGGAGGGGACCGGTTGATACCACAGAAACAGAGTGGATTGTTCCCGATTTGGATGACGCGATGAGCGAGGCAAGCCGGTTGATATTTCAAGCCATCGCAGTTGTAGATAGCTAGTGTGGATAGTGGAGGCAAATATATATATATATAAACATATTCACAGGAGAGCCTAGAGCACTGTTTTTATTTGGTTTATATATACTGATCTGGGTTGTGTGTAGCATATCCACTCAAGCTTAACACAGTTGTGTGTTATCTACCCTTTTGGTATGACTTCTGTGTAACCGACTATCATTCTCTAGAGCGTATTACAAATGTCACTCTCCAGCCTGTCTGTGGCAGCACAGCTGGAATTTTCAGGACGACAACCGAGTTCGATATTACCAGATTCCTCAGATAAGATTATTCTTCCTGCTTCTATATTACATGAAGTGGTGAACCAGCAACATGCCCATCAACTTGAATCCCTCCCCCATCCTCTCATATTCAGGCTCTCAGTGATTAGTGATCCCAACAGATCATGCTATGTTGGTGTTAAAGAATTCACAGCGCCTGAGGGAGAAATATTGTTGCCTAAAGTGATACAGAATAATCTAAAGATCAACACCGGACTCGAAACAGCGGCAACACCCCTTCATATTCAACTTTCAGTGGATATTGCCAAAGGCACACAGTTATCAATTCAACCCTCTCAACTATACCCTGAAATAACAGATTGGAAATACTTTCTGGAGGCAAAACTGTCACAATCATACACAACACTTACTCAGGGTCAGACCTTATACATCAATGATGACTTCAACAACAAACAATACGAGCTGATCGTATCTAAGACGGAGCCCCAACAAACCATATGCATTGTAGATACCAATCTCGACCTTACCGTGGAGCCCAGAGATGATCAAATGGCAAAGGCAATGCTGGACCAAAGAACCGCCAACACAACAGCGAAATACGAAAATAACAAGCCTTTAAAGATCGGAGTTGAAAAATACACGGATGCGGCGAGGTCTGAAGTGCTTCAATTTAAACTCAGTGAAGAATCTCTGCCGGGAGACAAATACATGAAAGTTTCTGTCAGTCTAGATACACGGTCCAGCCAAGTTGAGAGACAAGATATGGATGTGTTAGTTTCTAATAATCCGTATATTTCCAGCAGCAGTTTCATTTGGAGCAGTATTGGGCTGGAACATTCTGATGAAGCCGCGGTATATATACCCTTAGAAAGTGCTTATCTGAATTGTGCATCTACGCTCTATATCATGGTTCACTATTGGGCCAAAGAAGCGCTACCCATTGCGCACATTCCAAGCATAGTGACGCTTTCAATAGTGGATGAATCGGTGCCAGAGAGCACCGCAGACCACAATTCACAAGAGGAAAGTCACATAGATGACGATACAATGAACTGTGATAACTGCGGCAGATCAATTCCCAAAACATCACGTACTCTTCATGATCTTCACTGTTACAGAAACATTGTGAAATGTAACAAGGGATGTGGCCGTGGAATGTCCAGGGCCGATATTGCCACACATTGGCATTGTGTTATTTGTGAGTCTCGGGGTGTTGTAAGTTACGGTGACCACGAAGTGTCACACGTTGTACATGACTCACTCTTCCACACATCGTACACTTGTTCGGTGTGTGACAGCAACCCCACTTTCCAAACTGTTGAAGAGTTTGCCTTTCACAATGCCACTGCATGTGCCGGCTTACTGCATGAGTGTAGATTCTGCCATCTCGTTCTACCCAGAGGTAATGATACCACCGAATCTATCTACTCCAACATGTCTGGACATGAGTATGCATGTGGTTCTAGAACCACTGAATGTGACAAGTGCAATAAGGTGGTTAGATTGCGGGATATTCAAACTCACATGGCTCTACACGACTTTGGCAGAAAGCAAAGGCCAACGCCTGTGAAATGTAGCAATGACAACTGCTGCCGCATTGTAAAAGCTACAACTTTTACAGCGGGACTATGTGATATTTGTTTTGGGCCCTCTTACTCTGCTGTTTATGATCCTACTCACCAGAAGCTGAAGATGCGTTTGGAGAGGAGGTATGTCATACAGCTCAGTAAAGGCTGTGGAAATTCATGGTGTAAGAACAAGGAGTGTAGGTCTAGTGGGTTATGGCCAGAGCTTAGTGCTGGGTCTATACGTATGGGTGATATTGTCAAACATGTTCAGAAAGATCTTTTGGCGATGAATGTCAATTCACCCGTTGGTGCCGATGAGTTCTTCTTCTGTGTTGACAATACAGAAACCAGAAAGAAGCTTGTTGCTGATTTGATCAGGGAGTCAGGGGTTTATGACTATGAGTGGGTGTGTAGCGCCTTGGAGAACACCTCCTTGGACGAAAAGAGTGAGATGGGGACGATCGGTAGGGTTAACTCGTGGCTTGAAGATAACGCTGTGCGGAGGGATGAGGTGAGCGCGTACTAGGGGTTGCATTATAGGCATTTATTAACTATAATAGATTACACTCTTGTCTTTGCAGCAGTGACTTCTACAATAAGTATCATTTTTTTCATATCGATAGTATTGCATACACAATAAACAGTGAACACTCTATAGAACCAACAAAGTAATTATTTGAACAGCTTTGCCAGCGACACAGCACCCTCCTCGTTTTTGGACATCACCTTCGCAACGGCAAGTTCAAAGTCCTCCTGAGTCACGTGGATTCTTCTCTCTCTGAGGGCATACATACCAGCCTCCGTACAAACACCCTTGACATCAGCACCAGAACACCCATTCATCTTTTCTGCGATCTTTCTCAGATCGATACCTCTAGTGAGGTTCATCGAACGAGAATGAATCTTGAGGATGTCTGTACGTGCGGCAACAGTTGGTGGGGGGAACTCAATCTTTCTGTCTATTCTGCCTGGTCTCAAAAGAGCAGGGTCAAGGATATCCAAACGATTAGTGGCCATGATAATCTTAATGTCTTTAGAGCTCTCAAATCCATCCAACTGGTTGAGCAGCTCAAGCATAGTACGCTGCACTTCGGAGTCACCGCTGCCGCTGGAACTCTCTACTCTTGAAGAGCCGATGGAATCGATTTCATCCATGAATATGATGGATGGGGCATGCTCTCTAGCCATGATAAAGAGTTCCCGCACCATTCTGGAACCCTCTCCAATGTACTTCTGCACAAGCTCAGAGCCTGAAACTCTGATGAACTTACACTCTGTGTGGTGGGCAACGGCTCTCGCAAGCAAGGTCTTACCGGTACCTGGAGGGCCATACAAAATAACACCCTTTGGCTGGGCTATACCAAGAGATTCAAACAGTTCTGGGTGTTTCACTGGAAGTTCGATGACTTCCTTGATCTCCTTGATCTGCTCATCGAGTCCACCAACCATGTCATAGGTAGAATCGGGCACTTTCTCCACCATCATGAGCGACACAAGGGGGTCCACCTTGTTAGGCAGAATCTGGTGCAAATCATATGTGTCTGACCTCAGACAGACCCTCAAACTTGGGGTGATCTTCTTGATGTCAATGTCAGCAGCAAGGTTCACCACATACTTGCCTTCAGGATGCACCTTGACAAGCACCTTCTTCTTGCCCATCACTTTCACAACCTCGCCAACGTAGGAACCTGGCTCCTGCAAGAGCTTGAGCTCATCTTTCAAGGATCTCACTTTTGAGTTGAGCGCATTTCTCTGTGCTTCCAGTCTTCTGAGATTCTGTGTTCTAGCCGCTATTTGCAGCTCCGTGTCTTGGATACGCTGTTCGAAAAAGGGCTTAATTCCACCCTCGTGGGTAAGTGCGGCTGCCATGGTTAATCGAATAACAACAAATGCGATGTACTATCAGTAAAAAAACACGTTGGTCATCTAACTGTGCGAATGGGTTATTGAAGCGTCGTCTGTCGTTTGAACGATGTTAACCGCTACCCAAATATATAATCGGCCGGTAGAGTTGTCCAGATCAATTTCCAAAATAATAAATTTAAATACTGATAATAATAATTCTTATCCGTCTTGATGCTGGTGATATTATGATGAATCACTGTATTGATTACCCTCTATTATTAATAGGTATATTTCACCGACAATAGCCAGTCTCGCCTTTGTCCGCCCGCTCACATTCAGCGCAGGTAGCCAGCCGTCTAGCACTTAGTATTTCGGCCCTTCTGTGTCGCACGACCGCATGCCCTGGCGCCTGGTGTCGTTGTCACCATGGCTGATATTTGCCTCCCAACTTCTAATAGTTAGTAGCGGCTGCACCACAGTTGTACCCCGGCCCCATCTCGTGTTGCCGCAAGGCCGCAAAGGGTTGGGGGTCGGGGATAGATGGATCTATTGCATGCCATATTGCACCGCCACATTAGAATAGCTTATACTAGCCACAGTATTTGTATATGAAAAATACATTGGGTATATAGATAACAGGATGCACGCAATATATGAGAGTGAATGGTTTGAAGAGGCTGATCAGAGAAGACTGGAATTTCCCGATCAGTCTAATTTCAGACTGAAATAGTAATACAATAGCTAGTCCACTTTAGAGCGAACGAGTCATTTATCGTGCACTGAGATTGCCTTGAAGGATCCAGACAATATTCCCCATACAGTTAAGCACACAGCCAGGATGCTAATCTCACTACGGAACATTGCACTTTTGCTTTTGTGTTGCACTGCTTATGCATATGAGACATTCTGTAAATGCGAATGCTCGCAAGAGTATGCAATAGTTCCATTATCAAGGAGTGAAGGTCACCCCTCGGCCAATCTCTGCCTACAATGCACACGTCAATTCTGTCTGAGTCTAGAGCTAGAGCAATGCAAGGACGTTGTGGATGAGCAACAGATTGTCACGAGCTGTTTTCGTAAGTAGCCCATCAGAAGATGAAACTGATGAACAATTTCCAATATCAGGCTAACATATTTATAGAGCGAGAGTCTACGAAGGATTTGCTGGTGGTGTATGGCTTCTTAGGGTTGGTATTGGGACTCTTACTGTATATAGTGGTATTACAGTTGAGGTGGAGAAAGTTATAATCGACACAGTTACAATACCTTCAATAATCAGCCAACAGATCAAGGATCAAATACCTGCATTCTGCTCTCTTCAGTGAGGCATGACACTATTAAACAGCTCTGACAGCTTATCGACTTGTGCGTCTCATGCGCACATATTTCTATTTATAATGCATAACAGAGAGAGGTATACATAAGCCATACAAATAGTGCCGCTCAAACGAGTGCACCAAGATAAGCGCTATGCAGTGGTTATATTATCTGGATAGATAGTTTGTGCATTTTTGAGTTACTGCTATTATTATCTCTAATGAAAAAATTTACCGCCACCTGTGAAGCTTTTATTTTTTGTCTCCTCTTTGGGTATCCCAATCCCTGGCCTACTACTTACTGCCCTCTCTATGTATTTCCATTGCTATAGAGAGCTCCCAGTAATGGGGGCTATTATACATTGCGGTCAAGCTATGAACTCAGGTTTGTGCACTACCTTATGTTACATAGAGGAGCACCCTCCAAATGCGCTTCGGGACCAGCGAAGGCCGACAGGTTGTGTTTACAGAAACTACAGTAGGGATCGAAAATGAAGGTCCAAGATAAAAAAAAAGACTCATAGACATCAATCAGATATTCAGTTCTCGTTTCAATAGCCTTGTAGCCATCTTTCCCCTATCCAGTATGCCAACTTGTCCCTCCCTAGCACCTTATCCACCTTTCCAGGTATGAAATTAACCCAAGTTGTGTAACATTGAGCACTAACACATTTTTTCTGACAGTGCCTGAAAAAAAGTGTCGAGCACACACCCACAGGCCACTCACTGCCAGAAAAAAAAGTCAGACACGCCTGCATAGCTCGCGGAAAGTTTGAGAGAGTAGCGTTATGATCTCCTATTTTTCTTCGCTGACAAAAAAGGTGAGTTTATAGGGTACAAGCTTTGCAGTTTATATAACCCTTAGGTTTGGACCAGTTGACCCAGACATTATCGGGTTCTCTTTTTGCTCCAATTACACTCTAGTGGGTGTTATTTCTCCCCCACTCTTGACCCACCCCTTCCTGTACTCGTTGAGCGCACCGATTGTCTTTTACGTCAATTTCAAAGATGCAGAACACGAATAACAACCCCAATAACCACCATTCATATCAACATAGCGGGGCTCACCGCAATACCCACCATCAAAAGGGCCATGGTCCCAACAGCAATGGTGCTACCCCCCAGGCAAACATGTACACCCCAGGCTACCCTCCTCAGCCCTTCGGTGGCTTCCAGGTGCCTATCAACCAGGGCCAATATGTCCAACAGCCATATATGGTACAACAACAGGGATATATGTACGGCTACCCGCCATATGGTGTAATGCCAGCCCAGCCCCACTACGGCCCTCAGTCTCAGTATTCACCAAAGCAGAGCGGCGCTCTCCCCATCAAAAATGCCAATGGAGATATTGTCACATTCAGAAGACACTCAAAGAGTAGTTCTGTTTCCAGCACGCGCATCAACTCCGCTGCCACAACTCCTGTTGCCACTCGCGTTGAAATCGTACCACATGCTCCTGGTGCCTCTCCAGTTCGCCCACCAGCTACAACTGACAAACCTCAGGCTCCAGCTGCCGTGAGTGCCCCCACAACACCAGCAAAGGACAACTCTGCCCAGAATGATATTGTTGCCAAGTTCAAGGCTCAGGTGGCTGCTCGTGCCGCTGCCAAAAAGGCGGCTGAAGAAAAGGCCAAGGCTGAGGCTGAAGGAGCAGCTGCACCAAAGGAGGAAAATGTTGCTAGAGAAACCACCCCTGCTCCACTCGCCCCCGCCACCTCTGCTACTGCTTCGGAAATTGAGACCAAGACTGAGGATAAACCTATGGATGTTCAGCCTATAGAGGCTAAGCCTGTAGAAACCAAGCCTGTAGAAACCAAGCCTGTGGAGACAAAGCTTGTGGAGACAAAGCCTGTGCAGACAGAACCTGAGGTTGTTGAAGCCATCGTTGAAGCCAAAGAAGATGTAGCCAGGAAGAGCACATCACCTGTTGCTGGGGAGTCTCTAGTAGAGAAGGAGACTGTGACACCAGAGCCAGTAAAAGAGTCTGCCGAGGAAACCACACCGGAGGAAACCCCTGCTGCTGTTGAGGTATCCACTCCAGCTCCAGAGGAGGATGACGCCGTAGATTCTGCTGGTGCTACTCCTGCAGATGATGAAGCCACTGAGACTTCCACTGCCGCAACAGAACAAACTACCACAGACACTGCATCTGCTGAGCCAAGCCAGCCCTTGTTGACTCTTACCAAGTTCTTTGACCGTCTGACGACGGCCAAGCTCATAGTTGATCCATATCAGTTCAAATACCCAGAGAATTTCCATGGGCCTGATGAAAGGCTCAGCAATAAGAACAAGTTCAAGTACGACCCAATATTCCTTTACCAGTTCCAGAGCATTTTGAACCTCCCCAAGGACAGCGAATGGCAGGCCAAGTACGGCAGTCTTATCTACATTCCGGAGGGTAACCGTTCCAAGGACTCCAGGTCAGGTGACCGTGGATTTTCCCGCGGAGGCCCCAACTCTAACTTTGGTAAAGGATTCATCGGCGGTGCACCTGCCGGTCCATTGCCAATTCGTAACTCTACTACTAATCTAAGAGGGGACTTCAACCTTTCCAGAAACGGCTCAAGACAGAACAGCAAGCGCAAGGGTGGCCGTGAAAAGAGTCAACGTGACCGCGACAACCGTACAGGTTCCAAGCGCACTGGCAGAGACAACATGGGCCGTGACAGAGATGACGAGGATGATGCTTCAAAACAGATTCCAGCTGAGGAGGTGAAACCATTGGAAAAGTCAGCAACCAGATGGGTGCCGCGTTCGCAGAGAAACAAGGAAGTGGAGGTGAAGCTTGCCCCAGATGGAACTCCATTGTTGGGCGAGGAGGAGATTTCAAGACAGGTGAAGTCTCACCTCAACAAGCTTACATTGGAGCGCTTCGACCCAATTTCAGATTCCATCATTGCAATTGCCAACCAGTCCAAGTGGGAGAACGATGGCAAGTCACTCAAGCAGGTTATTGAGCAGATATTTGCCAAGGCCTGTGACGAGCCCCATTGGTCCGCCATGTACGCACGTCTCTGTGCCAAGATGTGCCGTGAAATCTCTCCGGAGATCAGTGATGAAAATCTCGCCACGGACAAGAATGGACAGCCTCTTGCTGCTGGTGCTCTTGTGAGGAAGTATCTGATTACCAGATGCCAGACTGAGTTTGAGAAGGGATGGAGTGACAAGCTGCCAACCAATGAGGATGGCTCTCCAATTGAGCCAGAGATGCTCTCTGACGAGTACTACAAAGCTGCCGCTGCCAAGAGACGTGGTCTGGGTCTTGTGCGGTTCATCGGTGAGCTGTACGCCTTACAATTGTTGATGGACAAGGTGATCATGAGCTGTTTGAAGGGTATGGTTCAGCCGGATAACACTTCAGAGGAGGCAATTGAGACCCTTGTACAGTTGGTGAAGACAGTTGGTGCCCTTATGGACAACAATGCTAAGAGTGATCTCCCCAGGAAGGCCATGAATATTGTGTTTGAGCGCATTCAGGATATCCTCAAAACCAGCGCTGGCATCCCATCCAGAAGCAGATTCATGCTTATGGATCTTATCGATCTCAGATCTCACGGTTGGAAGTCCGCTGCTACAGACCAGGGCCCCAAGACCATCTCTGAAATTCACGAGGAGAGAGAGCGTAAGAGAATGGAGGAGGAGCGTGAGCAAGCCGCCAAGAGAAACCAAAGGAGGGGGGGCCAGAACGACTCGCGTCAGAACTCCAGTCGCGGATCTCCTTGGGGATCCGGTAAGGTGTCTCAGAGTGACCTCAAGAACGTGGTTGGTGTTGTCCGTAACTCCGACCGCTCTCTTGGTCCAATGAACTCCTTCAGCAGATCAAAATCTGTCAGACAGGGTTCCACTGGATTGTCATCGCCTGGGTTGTCTTCCATGTCACCAGTCGGCACCCCAAGCCCCTCGAATGGTGGTAACTCTTTGAACTCTAGAGAATATTCCAAGCGTTCAGATTCCATCCAGACCGCCTCCAACATATTCGCCGCTTTGGCAGATCAGGAGGAGGATCATCACGACCATCAGGAGGAGGAGGAGAAGAAGAAGGATGCCGATGCTCCAGCCTCTCTTGTTGATGAGGATGGGGAGACAACCGTAAAGCACGATGAGGCTGCCGGCGAGACTCTTGAGTCTTCCAAGAACACAACCGAGGAGCAGTAGATATACGAAAAGCATTGCCCTGGAGGGAGGAACGAGTGACTTCACATGAGAAGTCAACCATGTTAATAAACACAAGAGAGTGTGTATATGCGGAGTGCATTGGCATAGATGATGATTTTAATGGTATTTAGGAGAGCTACACCGTCTTTGCATCTCTTCTGCAAGAGGTAGAAAAGAGGCAGACAGTCTCTCCTCCTTGGTACCAGTTCGCCAGTTCAAAAATGAGGAGGGAACATTGTGACTATGTATTGTTGTATATACTGTATATTCCATTCCCTTTTCACGTTGTCTCCTCATATATACATTGGGAATTTGTTGATAAAAAATAAAGAAAATGGCTTACAGAGGTTTATTAAACACTACATAGTGCAAAAGTGGCCCGTATAACCTGTTACAATACTCGAATATGCGTTATATTCTTTTAGATTTGCCGGAATTGAAAAAGATTTTCCCAACACCACACCTAACCCATACGATGTCTATATATGCCTGAAAACAAAAACAAAAAAAAAAAATGTCACTCATGGACCCGCTATGAGTGACTAGCTGGGTATATAATGAAGGACAGCTACCATTGATTAGACCCGTATCCGCTAATATCATAAATAACCAGAGCTTTACTGTGGACCAGGGGAATTCAAGACACCAAATAAGGCATAGTTCATACTGCTTAGAGCTCTGAGGATTGGATAGTGCCATTCTTACAATTGGATTTGCATATCCTCATAGATCTGAACAGTAGCCTCATAGGTACGAAAACCTGTAAATGTATGTGGCTCTGACACAACTACCGCAGAAAAGAATATAAAGCGCTGGGCATTATAAGCACTGAGGAGTTATATAGTAATGGAAATAGCAGTAACCGGTAATGCCATCAATAAACAAAACATCTTCTCTCTGAACTTGACACGGAACATGTAGTTGCAAGATGCAATTTCTCCAACAGGATCAACTCACACCGCTCTTGAGCAACATCTGGTTCGTGACAACAATTCTGTGAAACAGAGAAAGTAATTAAGGAAAATATAAATAAATACTCAAAACCAAATAAACACAATAATCCCAAAACAAAAGAAAAAACAATCAAAAACCATAGGTTATTGTTCACAGGACCAACAGGTGAGTACGGAAAGAGCTAACAATAACTCTACTATTACACATCCTGTCACACATATAATTCCAAACTGCCACTCCTGCGAACCCATTTACCTTCCTTCAACCACTTTTCCTTTTCACCCAATATCAAAAGCCAAAAAAAGATTAAAATCGAAACCAAAGCAACAAAGTTGTAAAAAAAAAACATGGTATATACCGCAAACCACTCACTCAGCTTAGCGTGAAAATGCAACCACCCAGTCCAGCATAAATCTGGTCCTTCAGGTTGTGCCATCGTCGTAGATGCCGAGATCAAACCACCTGTGATTCAATGCATCAATGGCACTCAGTCTCTGTGTAGGATCAAAAATCAATAGTCTTTTAATGAGGTCGGTAAAACAGTACCAAAACTTGAAAGAGTCCCTATCTGCTTTCCGCACACCAAATCTTTGATAATTTTCCTCCAGGGTCATGTTTGCATCTAACTTGATGCCCATCTTAGAGCCAATCTGTTCGTCTAGAGTGGACAGGGATTTCACAAAGTTGATGGACTTTGCTGGAGTATCCTTTGCAGGGAACAGTAGCCTCCCAGTAGAACTACAGAAAGACTTCGAGATGTGATCCGAAGACCCCGTTGTGTTTTTGGAAAAACACTGGTTAACAACAGAGAGATCCATTCTTTTCCCAAGAATCTTCTCCATCATGGCAAGGTGTTCGAGGTTTTCATGGGTTCTGAAGAGGGCTTCACCTGTGGCGAGTTCCACAAGAATACAACCAACAGACCACATATCACATGGGAAAGACCAGCCAATGCCAAGTATAATTTCAGGTGCTCTATAGTGACGTGTCGACACCACTGCGCTGTGGTACTCGTCATTGAATATGGCAGAACCAAAGTCTATTATCTGGATTAACGGGTCATTCAGCACTTTGCGCACGCTTTGTCCTCTGTAAGGTTTCTTGACATACGAGTCATCATGCAAAAGAATGTTCTCTGGCTTCAGATCTGTATGAATAAGATTGAGGTCATGGAGGAATGCGACGGAGCGTATAAGCTGCTTGGCAAGTGCCTGAACATGGCTACCAGGGAATGGCACGAACTGGTTCTTCTCAAGGAAGTCAAATAGAGAGATGCTCAAAAGGTCAGTCACTATGCAGATGTGGCCCCGATAATCAAAGCACTCACGTAGATGAATGCAGTGGTTTTGATTTGTTGGATCATGCTTCTTAATCATTGACAACACACGGAGCTCAATCTTGGATGCTTCACGATATTTTGGGATCGCGCGGATTATCTTTATGGCTACAACGGTGCTGCACTGATGGTCATAAGCGCTGATAACTTTTCCAAACGTGCCTTGACCCAAAAGTTTGCGGATCTGAAACCTCGAGTTGGCAAAGCTATCGCCGCTTCTAACAATGTAGTAACCATCCTTGTCGTCGCAACTAGCAGAGGCAGAAGGTTTGGCTATACGCTTACTGCCTGTCCACCCGTCCGCTTTACCAGTGTTAATAGCCATCACTTGGGACCGGTAGTCGCTTTCACTCAGTGATGTCTTCCTGACACTGCTATTGGTGAAGACGTAGTTCTGTTGGTAAGGGATAAAGTCCGTTTGGATATCACCAACTTTCACAACGGCCTCGCTGATACTTGGGGGCCGCTGATAAGAGATCCGTGTATGAGGCAACTGAGGTAATGAATTTGTGCGTAGTTTCTTGTACCCTTTCTCACCAAAGATTGGTCTCTGTAGCTGCTGGTGTGCATGATGGCCAAGACCTTTATAGTTTGTGTCCAAGAACGAATTTACCATGTTGAAGTGCTTTGAGCCGGACCCAGCAGAGGTAGATCCCGTTGTGGTATTGCTACGGGTACTTCTGCCATCCTCATCTTCTTCGTCAAAATCGTCAAAATCTGATGAGAGAGTCTTCTCTTCCAAGATTACGATATCATCCGATTCCTCTATAGCCACAGAATTATTGCGATCAGAATCAAACTCATAGTTCTCATCATCAGAATCAAGCACAATGATATCTGGTTCATTAGGAGCACTCACACCAAAGTTCATCATGTGTGGGTTACCGGCTGAATGGAAGCCGTTTTGAGCGTTTGCAGCTGCATTGGACCCATGGTTGCTCCTTTGCTGGGAGGAGTTATCAAACATGCGAACCCAGTCGGGAACATCCGTATTGGTGGATGAACCTTCGGCAATAAGATCTCTGGGTCTCTTACGATTTATAGGGGCAATGGCGGACATCTTTGTAGTGTATTTGGTACTTGGGGTATGATATGTATGATGATGTATGTACGTATGTGTATATGTATGTACGTATGTAGGTGTGTGGGGCTGAAGCGGTTGGGATCTCTGCACAACTACTGAAATATAGTATTGGACAAACCAAAAAAGAGCAACAAAATACACCAAATAAACGATCAGCCTATTTAAATAACTCAAGCGTGTGTTTGGGTGAGCTGTGCAGCTGTTGCTGCTCTTCAAAAGACACTTGTTTTTGCTTTCACCACCCTCCTCTTATCACTATCAAAGCCGCAGCGCAGCCTCTTAATCGCAAAAGGGATGGCAAGGATATTTGGAAATATCCAGCTAGCAGGTCTTGCCGTAGGCGTTTCTGGAGTAAACCTAGTGGGATTTAATTTGTTTTCATCAGGTCGATATCTGAAAAGGAAACAGCAAAAAACAGCACATTCTCAAGTCATGCCTAAAAAACCAAAATGCCCAAAAAACATGGGCACCGCCAACCTTCTGATGTACACACCCACTATAGCCCATGCACCAACGGGAGCCAGGGCCAGGACCGCAACTGCAGATGCGATAGTGGGAGCGCTGGTGGGAGACAGGGTGTGTATCTTGCTGGGAGGGAGAGGATTCCAATGCGAAGCGCAGAAGGTTCGGAGCCCCAGACAGTCTTCGACTCCACTTTTTCTTTTTGGGGGGTGAGTGCTGCTTTAGGATTGTGCTAGGCATAGTGTAGTTTTGGGAGGGTGGGCCTGGACAGGGGGCTGCTTGGGAGAGGCTATTGCTAGTGGATGTGCAATCTGTATGTGCGTACGTGCGTATGTGCGTATGTATGGATGTGGATACGCGGGTGGGCACGCCTCTTATTCACCCCTCACCCTCTCCGCTGCTGCTGCTGCCTGTGTTGGTATATTAGATACATGGATAGGCGTGGTAGTATGCACGTCGGGGTTGGCGGTGGAGAAAAGCGTACCCATTGAAGATGGCAGACAGCATGTTTGGTGACCACCGTGCGGTGCTGTAAACCCGCACATACGTTTGAGATGCACAAACAGCACGTACACTTACACCGCACCTCTGCTTGCACCGCACGTGTCAATAGCTTCCCCTATTTTCCCCTATGCACTGTTTATTGCTACATATTGCTTCCGCCCGAGCACAATAGGCAATAGAGGGAAGAAGCTATAGTAGTCCGCCGGCACCCACTATGCGGTTGCACAATTACATTGCCTGGACAAAACCAGAGAAGAGAGCCAACATAGCCTTGGTGTTAGCTTTGCCTCCTAGCAGTAGCAGCACCAAGGTTTGAATATGCGTCGTTCCAGGCGGGGCGGCTGCAGTGCCAACAGGCTTGGATAATAACATAACAGGTTTAGTCTTGTTGCGTGAACTTCTGTCTACCTACGCCCAGGCATTCACAGGGTTGAAACGAATGTGTTTGGCTTATGTGTGAACCTGCGGGGACTTACTGACTGATGCACATAAAGTACGTCTATCTGCCTCGTGGTGAGCGAGTGAAGATTCATTCAGCGACTGCTAAAATTGGCAAGTAAGGAAATATGGACAGCGCGTTCTTGAAATTTAGCAGAAATTTAGTAGAAATTCAACGAGGTAAAGGGTAAATTTTGTCTTTTGTACGTTCGTGTAAACAGTCGACTTTGTGGTTGAAATGAAATTCTGTGTCCTTTGCTGCACTTCAACAATGCCAGAGCACGTCAAAGATGCCGCCCCACCGCTATGCAGCTTGGATTTAAATAAGGCAAATATAATCCATCGCCAAACAAGTGCTGAAACATACTTATTATACACAGAAAGATTTATCAACTTAACAGAAACCTTCTCCACCACTCGTCGCGATGTCCTGGTGGGGCAAAGAAGAGCATAGGACTTAATCCTGGAAAGCCTCGTATGCTGTTTGGTTCGAGGACTCTCAGCAGTACTTTTACGCTACAGGTCTCACCGATAACTTACAGCATACGAAGGCGATCTTTCTCAGGATCCGTAGAAGACAAATACAGTTACCGTTTCAACCACACCTATTGGCCATGGCTCTGTTTGTAATCAATTCACAATCAAATGCAATAAATTTCATTCCTACCTGTTTATCGGATCGTATCGCTGCTCTTGTGCTTAGACTGTTTGGCATGACTATCAGTTTGGATCGCCAGGGTCTCTTCCTGCTGTGCCGCCTAGATTAGTTCGTGCAGTTACTACTCATGGAGTGAAACCACTCCACGGGCTATATGGTTGTTGCACTCTCTCCGTGTTGGAGTTTTGTTCGCAGGCCACTCTCCCTCCTGCCTCTTCTACCAGCCTCAGAAACTTGCCACACTTCAACACAGCCACCTTGTTTACTTTGAGACCCAAGATTGACTTTACGGGGAAATGAACTTTATGGCAAACTGAAAAACAGAAACAGACCCCGTTTGCAGAAGTTTGTTAAACTCATTAAACCTACAAGGCTTGTGTATATATGGCTGCAGCAATTTTTTTGTCCATTTACTGACCGTGGAGATCTCAGACACACCTACACATACACCTAGTGAGATTTCACACCACCTGCATTGTTGTTATCAATTGATCCTATTACTGCATTTCTTCGCAATAAACAAAAAAGAAAATGACAGACTCGCTCCAGATGATGCCTGTGATTGCACAGACATTGATGCAACAGTCGGCTTCCAACAACAACAACAATGGAGCGCTTCCCAAAGTGGACACTCAAATCGATCCAGATGTAGCCGGGGAGAAGAGATTCGCGTGTCCTCAATGCAAGGACTCATTCACAAGGAAACACAATCTGAAGTCACATTTATTGATCCACACAAGGGAAAAGCCATTCCAGTGTGAGGTCTGTCAGGCCAAATTCAGGAGACAGCACGATCTCAAGAGGCACGATAGACTCCATTCAGGGGATAAGCCATTCTCTTGTGAAAAGTGCGGACGAAAGTTTGCACGTGCTGATGCTCTTGTGAGACATTCTAATTCTGCTACAGGTTGTAACTTTGTTGATCCTACGGCCATTGCCCTCCAGGCTTCTTCGAGTGCTGCAGCTGCTGGTCCTCAGGATGGCACCAAGAAGAGGGGATATGAAACAACACAGTGGAAACTCACCAAGAGAGTAAATAACTCTGCTCCCAGTGGCAACACCGCCGATGCTCTGTTGGATAGACAGTCACAGCCTTCTGTGCAGCAGTTTGGGCAGTTACCTCCTCCACAACCATTGGTGTCGGGGATAAACGGATTCCAACAGACGACTGTAGGACAGGGAAGACAAAACTCCTCACAAAGACACGGGCAGCGGTTTGAGATTGGTGAAGAAGTGATTTCTCATATCGCTTCTCTTGAGAGCAGGGTCTTCGAGTTGGAAAAGAGGCTAGCTGAGGCTGAGGCAAAACTGGCAAGGAAGTGAACCAACAAACTAATCTATCTTGCGCAGGTGCGGTAGACACGCGGACCCTTCTACCATTTCACCAAATTTATTTAACATGTATTTTATTTGTACTTTTCATATTCGATTTTGCTTAAACATGTGTATTTTGAAATATATAAGAGTATCATAAGGCTCTGTGATCTGATCTAAAATTACAGCGTGTATATTATATTAAGAAATTAATACATTTTTACTCCCTGCTCTCTCTCTCAATTCTAAATCGTGCATACCTCGTGCAGATAGTCAGCTACTTTCACCGTTTGTGAGTGGGACGGCCCCAGCCTGCATTGCAGCTTAAGTTTTGTGCACCTCAACAGGATGAGCAGAAGTGGGAGGCTGCCGCGCTAAGCAGATCATCTCATCGCATTTAGCATTATGCGCGGGCTTTGTATGGTATATGGTGAAATTATCTGACGAGCATTCAGTCTTCCATGCATAGAGGAGAGGAAGATGGTGAATGTAGCATATTACAGTTACTCAGTTTACATGTCTTTTTGGCTATTAAGGGAAAGACAATTGTGAGACACATTTGGCCGTTAAACTTCTTGGAGCCTCTCATTCAGTACATCATGTCGGCTAATCCAGGTAAGTAAAGGGAGAATAGGTGAAGTGTTATGCCACAATGATGTGGAGGGCAGGCCGAGCATTGGCTCTCAAGAGCGCTAACATATCATGTAGGAAATAAACTCTCCGCATGGAAACCAACGCCCCCAGACAGAGGATCATTCCCTCTCGATCACTTTGGTGATTGTACTGAAGAGATGAACAAATACCTCAAGTGTCTGAAGATAGTGAAGAATGACAATGCCCCCAACTGCAGGCTACTTGCAAAGAACTATTTGGATTGCCGCATGAACCACGAGCTAATGGACAGAATTGCTTGGAAGGATTTGGGACTACCGGAGGATAAAAGAACAGATATAAATCCGTCGAATGTTGAAAACACGAAAAGCATACAGGAGCAGAAGAAAGACTGAGTGGTTTATGAATACACCGGTGGCCCAGAGTGATATTTGAGTGCACAGATTCGCTGACCCTTACCACACGGACACGACTAGATCCCAAATGGACCGAGATGTACATAGGTATCCTATTTAGCTTAAACCTTCACATACTATTTACCACAGCCTGTACTATACACACCACGCAAAGGATATGTCCGGTGTTGGGAGGGCAGGTCACTTAAAAGGCGAAATCGATGGAGACATCTTCCAAATACAGAAATTATATTAATGAAATAATGATATACAAGGAAAGTAGATCAAATATAGAAACATAAATTATAACTAAAACAAACCAATCATAATAAGCAATCATATCCGTGCACATGACTCAAAACCTCCAAAAAAGCCCAAAGGGTTACCAGTCCTATCCTATTCCAATACCTAAAACGCTCTCCGCTTAACCCGAGCATGGAAAAAATAAAAATGAAGGAACAAAAACAAAAGTATCCACGAAAACTTAGAGACAAAAAAAATACCAAAGTGGAGATAGATATCAAGTATCGACCAAAGTATAATGTGCGACTCAACCGAACGGCGCGAATCTGTATACGGATTGATGTAACAGAAAGTACGAATCCATCAGAACAGGTCGCTCATGTAATCCACTAGCCTGCGGTAGTACACATAAGCAGCAACAGATCCATCCCTCACCGTTCTACTTTCTGAGAGCACAGCCTCCGGTTTCAGCCCTCCAACAGCGTATATCCAGATGTTCACATTATCCTGGATGAAATGCCCGTACGCATCTAGAGTATAGTACAGTTGTCTGGTATACTGTAAACCGTAGTCTTTCAGCTGTGTTGCAGAGAAGTTGTTATAAGCAGCTGATACTTTGTAGCGCATTGCATCTGCAACATTACTAGAAAATATCTTCCAATCTTGGAGCAGGGATCCATTCTGGATTTCTTCCAATAAACGCGAAGCTGCAATCCGTATTTGTCTTAACTGGCCACGAGAGTCTTGCCACAGAGAGGAGAGGAGGTAGGAAGATACAGAGATTCCCCGTTTTGTAAACCATTCCGCTCTTTCTGAAACGGTACCTATGTAATCACCAAAGGTACTGCCAAGTTTATCAAAACCTGCAGAATTGTATAGTATCCCAGCAGAATACTGTGCAGAATGAACACAGTCCACTACACTTGAGGATGTGTTACCAATGAGAGACTTCAGTCTGGATCCCACACTTCCAATTGTTCTTTGAGAGACACCAATTGGACCAGTGAGCCCTGCGATACCACCAGCACCAACCTTGGCGGCTATACTCTTCAGTGCTTCTGTGGCAGCCTGGTTCGCCGAATCAATTGAAGCTCTTGCATCCGAGTACAAACCACTGAGATTTAGGGCCCACGAGTTCATTTTCTTCTGAGTACCGTCAAAAGTCACGAGCAAAGATTCCTTGACAGTAGATACCCCGTTTGCGCCAAACCTCCTGATCTCGGAATAGAGAACAGTGATATCCGAGATGTCACCCAGTTGGCGAACTGCAGAATACTCGTACTTGGAACAACCCTTGGAGCAGCCTCTTGAGCATCCTCTTGAGCAACCCTTTGAGCAGCCCTTTGAGCAACCCTTTGCTGGTGGGCCAAGAGTGTTTAAGTGTAGAGGTTTACCATCAGCATTCTTATACTCCCAAGAGTCGCGCCAGGAGCGCTTGGCACATAAATGGCCTTTAGCGTCACTCTTGCATTTGTGTTTCTTTGCACGAATAGAGACATGACTTTCCTTCACCACATATGTCTCTACACTAACCACCGTCTTGGTGACCACCTCAGTCACCGTGAGTGGAGGCATCGCATTCTTATTGTATGGTTCATCTTGGTCACGTCTATAGATCATATCTCTTCCCCCCAATAGAAATCTGTAAAAATCACTTTGTTGTCCGCCATTATCGGGTTGCTGTGTATTGGCCAACTCCAAGGACTTTATCTCCTGGGACTCAAAGAGAAAACCCTTTGAAGCCAAGAGAAAGAGAAAAGTTGACGCCAATAGCAGCCTTCTCCATGTGAAGTGTTCGCTGTACTGTTTAACAAATGGCGTTTCACGGATGGAATTGTTTACTTCAGAGGCAACAGCAGCGGCTCTTGAGTGTAGTAAATGTTTGGTGTAAGGATGACTAGCAACCTTAGCAAAAGTGTAGTTGGAGCAGTCACAAATGATTAAAAAGAGGTCATACAATAGTCTTTGAGCAATGGTGGAGATGTCAAATACACGGGAAAAAATAGACTCCAGCATATCCTTCAAGGCATTGGTATATATGGCAAAAGGGTTCTGTTCCTGGAACTGATATCCCTCTGCCAGAGGAGAAGAGTCTACAACGGGTTCGGCGCTGTTCTCCTTACTGTTGCTGTTGCCCGCGCCAGCATTAGCCGCGGATCCTTTGCTTGTAATGTCTATCTTTGGTAAAGACAAAGACAGATCGATGTCTTTCAAAGTTGATACAGAAGAGGCTCTTTGGTTGCTGCCACGGTGATGCTCGACGAGATCGGCACAAGTGTCATCTGCAGACTCCGATCGAACATCAGTCAAGTCCAACAAGGATCTTTCATGGATGCCGTCGTTCTGATACCCATCGTCATCATCACCATTGGTGGATGATACGATGTCGTCATTATCAATGGCATCATCGTTCGAGTAGATAACGGACCAGGAATCGTCTGTATCACTGTGAGTGTCACTTTGAGGGTCGAGTGATCCCGATGGGGTGTCAACGGGAGTGGATAGTCCACTGGAAGAGGACATCTTGATAATAGTTGTTGTAGTGGGTAAGGAGGGCTATCCAGTTTATCCACAGTTGTTGTGTGAAATCTGCACACCTCCGGTAGTAAGTTTATGGTCAAAGGGCAATGCCGATGCCAATTGTATATGTGTAGAAATGATGAAACGAAACTGTAAGCGGCTAAACTCGTGTTAGTTATGATCAGATATTGACGCTTCTGAGAAAACTGTATTCAATGTTTGAGCAGATGGTGAGCTATGTGCGATATGCACACACAAGGGGAATGCAAGATGTGCGTCAGAGAAGGGGAAATCGCCACTTTGCAGGAAGCGGAGGAGTACCGATCAGCCTAGATTGTCTATAAGGATCCGCCTGTTATGGCTTGTATATTCAAGTGGAGTTGAACCCAAGCAGGCCGTCGTTTCCCCCTCCCTCACAATACATATGATAGGTCATCCCACCTAAACGGGGAAGATTGAATTTACCCTCTCCAGTCTGGTGTCACCTCACCCCATCCCACAGATAAAATGAGACGGCTCGGCTACAAGCATCCACTGATAACCATATACTTACAACTCTTTCGAGATGGACCAATTGCTGATATCAAGCAATACCAGCCAGCAGTATCGGTGTGATCTATCTCTTACACTAAAAGAATCCTTCACATATACCCCATTAAGCAAAACGGTATCCAAAGCAGAAGAACAAACATACGCATTACATGCCACATATCCACTCAATTAGAAAGGAGAGTAATTTTAGCTTTGCAAATGGGGAATGGGAGAATGGGTTCCCCTCCCCCACTCTCCGGGGTGGCGGCGGACGGCAAAGGGGTGGGTAAGGTAGGCAGGTGGCCCTTGGATTACAAGAGACAGTAGATAGAAGAAGAGCGGTAAGGGGATGCATCTACTCACACACACATACAGACAGACATACATAACCGGCATGACGAATGGTACATAAATGACATGCAGCAGATAAATGGCAGCTAGTGCATGTAGCACATTTAGGCGACGTGCAAGTAGTGGAGAAGGCTGTCACAGATAAGAAATTGGTAAATGTACATACTGTAGATTGATAGTGGCTGATGGGATGGCTGATGGGATAGCTGATGGTTGATGGCATATAGTTAATAGGCAAGAGAGATCATAGTACTACTATCGGTAGAAGAGCTACCGTGGTTATCCGCGTAGTGGGAGGGGAGTAACAGGAGAGAGTATGTGACGAAGGCCTAAATATCCTCTATGTGGAGTAGTAAGTAGTAAGGGAGTTCTTTTATTGTGAGTAGCGAGTGGTATAATAAGTTGTTGAGTAAGTTGTTATGTGATTAAAGAGTGTACAAGGTTGTCACATATAACTCGCGAAACTACAATAAGGCCGTGATTTTGTCTTTGTTGGAAATCGTGTTTTTCTTTAAGATTTGTGTTCTTTGACATTTAATTAGAATCTCTTTTTCTTTTTTGTGGAAATTATATAAAGTTTTTTTCTTTGAAATTTTTATATGGAAGGGATGCAGATCACTCTCTTTCATACTTGTACTTTTTCCAACTGAGGTAGTGTAAAGTAATTTTTTTTTGGATATTTCGCACGTAACAATGTTTCTATTAATTATGGTATTGGATATAATATCTATAAATCTGTACATCTTCAG
Organism: Kuraishia ogatae; assembly: GCA_003706285.3. Taxonomy (NCBI): domain Eukaryota; kingdom Fungi; phylum Ascomycota; class Pichiomycetes; order Pichiales; family Pichiaceae; genus Kuraishia; species Kuraishia ogatae. Next base: position 258,010 of record PPKV03000006.1, read on the forward strand.
CCATTTAGAATCCAGGATGCCCCTCTAACCTCGTCACATCGTGGTGTATCTCTGCAAGATTGTTTGCCAATTCCATATACAAGTAGTACTCCTCCTGCAGGGATGATAAGATCAACTCATACCCACCAGGTCCTGACCCATAGCCTCCGGTGGCTGCAACTCCATCGAGATCTTCCACCGACTTTTCAATTTCTCCCAATACAGACTGATACTTGTCGATATTGGTCTTCATTTCGTCTATCTTTGAAATATAAAACTGGTTCAGAATATCTGTAGCATTAGCAGGAGATACAATGAGCCCAGACTTGGAGTTACCATTCAATGGGGCTCCAGAAGCACTTCTACCCGTGGCATTGCTTAAAAGTACTGGATTTGTCAGCTGCAAATATAAGGTGATGAGCTTCTCAACCCAATCGTTGAATTTTTCCAGCACTTTGGCCTTGAATGCGTCGACAAACTTGAGATCAGTGACAAGTGCTTGATTCACTGACTTGTATTTGCTCTCCAAGAATGTGATATCTCTGGGTATGCTGAGGATGAGCTCTGCATGGTTGGCTTCTTCCGCATGTAAGGACTCTGCTATAGCAACCTGCTGCTGTATATACTTATCCAATTCTTCTATTTCTGTTTGGAATGCCTCTGGCAAATCACGCACTTTGGTCATTGATGTGAGAGGGGGAAGCTGCAACTGCTGCTGTTGCTGCTGGTTTTGGAATCCACCACCTAATAGCGAGTTGGTGTTTGATAAGCCTCCTAGGCCTGTACTCTGTGATTGTCCTCCAAATAACCCACCAGTTGATTGTGCGGGCTTTGCACCGAAGAGTCCTCCACCAAGGCCACCAGCAGCAGAAGTGCTCTGGTTAGTTGCATTATTCAAGCCACCAAACAGACCGCCAGTTGCGGGAGCCTGGGCCGTTGGCTGTTGTGATCCAAACAAACTACCAGTGGTAGGAGCCTGAGTGGCTGATGATTGAGATCCAAACAAGCCTCCTGCGGTAGTTGTAGCTGGTTTCTGTGCTGAGGTGCCAAAGCTGAACCCTGAACTGGGCGTGGTGTTGGATGTTGCAGCATTGGAGCCACCAAATGGGCCACCAGTGGAGGCAGTAGGGTTGGCAGACCCAAATGGAGTTGCTGTTGTGGTTGAAGCACCGCGAGCAGCATTGCCAAAACTGAATCCGCCAGATGTCGCGGGTGCAGCTGCATTTGTGGCTGGTTTGCCAAAGAGACCACCAGTGGAAGCTGGTGCTGTCGATGTATTGTTGCTGCCAAAGGAGAAGCTGGCAGGTTTAGCGCCAAATGTGGTACCTGATTGACCAAACATGGTGTAAATGTGTACTATGTAGTGTAAAAAAGAGTTTATGCCTGAAATGTAAAAGGCAATTTGAAATATCTAAACAGAATAAATCCGAATAATGTGGTATATATGCGGCTGAAAAATGTTGTAGATGCACCTAGAGGGATGGATGGAGCCGTGTGCCAATGTGTGCCAATGTGTGCCAATGTGTGCCAATGTGTGCCAATGTGTACAAATATCGTGGTAATATCACCAAAAAAAACACAGTGTCATTGAATACAATTATTATAATTATTCACACAGTTGAGAGACTCCCTACTGTGCTGTTGGTGAAATTTTCAGCAATATAGGAGGACTCCTTTGTATTCTTCAGAGTTAAGCGAGGGTATTTACCCGTCCAGTGTTTACCATATTCTTCGAGCTCTCCACCCGCTGCTATTCTGCTATTCCTACGCCGTGCTATTCCTGCTCTCAATATTTTCCTAAGCTGGCCAGGGCAGAGCTCCTTAGTATGTGTGCTAACTAACACCAACGGGCAACTATGAGCGCTGGCAAGCTGTCAGGATCCCACACAGGCACCTCTATAGTGTAAGTTGCGCTCCACCCATCGTTCTGCTTGTAGCTCCACCCATCGCTCAGCTAGTAGCTCCACCCATCGCTCTGCTGTTTGGCATCTCTCACTCTCATCTCTGTTCACCCGGGTAACACAGCTGGCGATAACAGTCAAGCGGCAGAGATTGTTAACAGCGCGCCCATATTATATGGTGAGCCACCGAAAGCACTGTGCGCAGGCGTATCGTATCGTTAGCTGAGCCTGTTGGAGTCGATGAACGAAGAGGTGGAGAGAGTGGTGGAGAGTGTTGAAATTCACCACGATGGGTTAGTAGCATTTATATATATATACATATAAACGCTTTATATTCTTCACCATATATACACTAGTCTCAAGACATTGGAGTATTTTTTCATACCTTTATATATCTACGTATATCTGTATACATACATATATATATAGATATTCACTTAGGTTGTGGTTTAGCTGGCGGTGGGTGTACTTGACATACTTGTCTCACACCTGATTGAGCTTTACCCTTTCCCTTACTCACCAGTGTATAATTAGTTCAATTTTCCAAAATGGGTATGTATTTTCTATAGTTTTTTTCATAGGGTCAATAGATTGTTGCGACAATAATCTTTGAAATTGTTGTTACTCTGCAGCAGCCAAGTGGTGAAGCGCTATTACTGCAATTTCTCCACACTTTATTGTGGCACATCTGCGAGCCAATCTCATGGCTCGCAGATCATCCCAGTGTGAAAATTATATACTAACCAAATTATCCTCCAGGTATTCCAAAGTTCTTTAGGTTCATCTCAGAGAGATGGCCGCAGATATCACAGCTTATCGATGAAAACCAGATCCCAGAGTTTGACAACTTGTATCTGGATATGAATTCCATTCTGCATACTTGTACGCATAGCAATGACGATACGTTAACACGTATGACAGATGAGCAGATGTTTGGCTCCATTTTTGCCTACATCGACCACCTCTTCAACACCATCCAACCCCAGAAGACTTTCTACATGGCCATTGATGGTGTGGCACCAAGAGCAAAGATGAATCAGCAGAGAGCCAGAAGATTCAGGACTGCTGTGGATGCTGAGAAGAACTTGCAAAAGGCTATAAAAGAAGGCCTTGAGATCCCCAAGGAAAGCGCGTTTGACTCAAACTCCATCACTCCTGGTACTGAGTTCATGGCAAAGCTCACCACAAACCTGAAATTCTACATCCACCAAAAGATATCCACTGATTCCAGATGGCAGTCAATTGATGTTATTCTGTCGGGCCACGAAGTGCCTGGTGAAGGTGAACACAAGATTATGGAGTACATTAGAGTGCAGAAGGCACAGCCATCGTACAACCCTAACCTCAGGCACTGTGTGTATGGACTGGATGCTGATCTCATCATGCTGGGCCTGGTGAGTCACGAGCCCCACTTTGCACTCTTGAGAGAGGAGGTCACCTTTGGACCTCGCTCCAAGTCTCCTTCCAATGACCTCACCAGCCAAAACTTCTTCCTCCTCCATCTGACGCTGGTGCGTGAGTACCTGGAGCTGGAATTTGCCGAACTCAGCGACTCCTTGTCTTTTCCATATGACTTTGAAAAGGTGCTTGATGATTTCATCCTCATTATGTACGTGATCGGTAACGACTTCTTGCCCAACTTGCCCGATCTTCACATCAACAAAGGTGCATTCCCCTTGCTTCTGGCCACATTCAAGCAGGCCATGAAGCGTTCCGACGGTTATCTGAACGAGGCGGGAACCATCAACCTCGAGAGACTAGGAATCTGGTTGGAACTGCTTTCTGAGTTTGAGCTCACCAACTTTGAGAAGGGTGAGCTCGATATCGAGTGGTTCAATAAACAGCTCGAGAATGTTTCTCTTGAAGGTGCCAGAAAAAGAGAGCGGCAAGGAAAACTGCTTTTGATCAAGCAGCAGAAAAAACTCGTTGGTTTGGTAAAGCCGTGGATCCTCCGTGTGTACTCACAACAGTTTGATGTTTCAGAGTATTCCGAAGATGAGTCCAAGATTCCTTCGTTGGATCTGCCTGCGGAGTACTTAGAGTCTCCTCTCAACCTTGAGTTCATCAGGCAATTTGCCCTTGATATCGGACTGATTATCCTTCACAGCAAGTCAAAGGGCACTTACACTGCCAAGTTGGATGTTGATGGACTCAACCCAAACGAGACTCCAGAGGAGTTTGAAGAGCACGTTGAAGAGCTCAGAAAGATGATCAAGAAGTACCAGGGTGCGGTGATCGTTGAGGATGAGGACACTATTGAGGGGCAGAAGGAGACCTACAACGAGAAATTTGAAAGCTGGAAGGGCAAGTACTACAAGGAGAAGTTTGGCTGGGACCGCGAACATGAGGAGGAGCTTGTCCACCTTACTGAGAACTATCTGGAAGGTTTGCAGTGGGTCCTGTACTACTACTACAGAGGATGTGTATCATGGCCATGGTATTACCGTTACCACTATTCTCCCAGAATCAGCGACGTTCACAAGGGCCTCAAGGCAAAGATCACTTTTGAGAAGGGAACTCCTTTTAAACCTTTCCAGCAGTTGATGGCCGTGCTTCCTGCAAGGTCCAAGTCTCTTATCCCCGCATGCTTGCGTCCACTGATGACCGACGAGAACTCACCAATTATCGACTTTTACCCAGATGACGTCGAGGTGGACAAGAATGGTAAGACGGCTGACTGGGAAGCGGTTGTGAAGCTCTCGTTTGTAGATGAGAAGAGACTGGTTTCAGCTATGGCGCCACTAGAGAGCAAACTGTCCCCAGAAGAGAAGCAGCGTAACAGCTTTGGCACTGATTTGCTGTTTGAGTTCAACCCACAGGTACAGCACGTTTACTCTTCGCCGTTGCCTTCAGCTTTCCAGGATATTGAATCAGACCACTGTTTCGAAACACCTTTCAAGCTTCCGTCCATGGAAGGGCTGGAGTACGTTCCTGGGTTGTGTCCTGGAGTTCATCTGGGTCTTGATGCCCTTGCAGGCTTCCCAACCCTTAAGAGTATTCCATTCACCTCTGAACTTAAAATTTCAAGCGTTGTAGTGTTCAACCAACCGTCACGTTCTGAGTCCATGATGCTCACTGTAGAGAATTGTTTCAGCGGTTTAACTGTGGAGCAGTTTGCCAAGGAGTACTGTGGGCAAGTTGTATACACTTCTTGGCCATATCTCCGTGAGGCCAAAGTGTTGTACGTTACAGATGACAGCTTGCGTTATGAGGAGGTCAAGGTCGGCGCTAACAAGGCCAGGAAGGTTGTGGCTTCTCCACTTGAGTACGCGGAGCGCGAGGACTTCATCAAGACCAGCCGTAACATGTTTACATACTACCGTACTAACAGGGGTGTAGTGTTGAAGGGCAGTGATGACTCACACAGCAAGGGCAGGAGTGCCATTGAAGGCATTGTTTATGTGAAACCTGTGAATGGTCTGATCAGAAACAAGAGGGGTGGATACGTCAAGACTTATAGCGACATGGTTGAGTCATACCCTATTCAGTTGATTGTTGAAGATGTTGTCAACAAAGACAAGCGTTTTGCAGAGAGACCTCCACTGCCAATTGAGGAGGAATTCCCGCTCAACTCCAATGTTGTGTTCTTGGGTGCTTTTGCCTATGGTACCCCGGCCACAGTTTTGGGACACGCGGATGACAAACTCACTCTTCGGGTGTCCAAAATCCCAGACAAGGATGAGCCAACTTTTGGACGTGATCGTTGTAACCTCGAGAAGCGCACCATTCAGTACTACTCGTCGTCGGAAGTATCAAGATCTCTGCGCATTTCTCCGCTTTTCCTGTCCAAAATCACATCTTCTTACATGATTGAAAACCATGAAGGACGCCGCGTCAACATTGGACTTGAGCTGAAGTTCGAGGGCAGGAAGCAAAAGGTACTGGGTTACACTAGACGTGGTGACCGTGGTTGGGAATATAGCGTATTGGCGATGAATCTCATTCGTGACTACATGCGCAAGTTCCCCGAGCTTTTCAAAGCCCTGATGCCTAATATTGGAAGCAGTGCAATGCCAAAGGCCAAGGAGCTTTTCAAGCAGGCCGATCCCGAAGTCCTCAAGGCAAAGACCAAAGAGGTCACATCTTTCCTCAAGGAAAGGAAGGCTGAGTTTGTTACTGCTTCTCTTGAGTCCGAAGCATTCACCAAGATCTCATTACTTGAGATTGAGAAGGCTGCAGAGAGATTTATCTCGCGTCCTGTTGCACTTACCACAAGAGGCATTAGGGGTATTCCCAGAACAGCTATCTTGGACCCATCCACGTCTTTCCAACTGCTTGGCAAGCAGTTCTTCCAGCTAGGCGATAGAGTGGCTTACGTCTTGGAATCCGGTAAAGTACCCGTCTTCTCCAAGGGTACGGTTGTGGGTATTCGCACTATGGGCACAAAGGTGACGCTCCAAGTGTTATTTGACTCTGCAATACTCACAGGTAACACCTTTGATGGTAGACTAAGGACTCAGAGAGGTCTCTCCGTTGACTCATCTGCTTTGCTGAACCTCACTCACAAGCAGTTTGTATACCACAGCAAGGCGTCTGCAGAGAAGGCCAAGACCGGTAAGGTCCCTACAGGAAATGCCACTGCCGCTGCCCAGGCAACCAAGAAGGCAGCGGTTGCAGCAGCTAATGCCGCCGCAGCAGCCAAGAAGGCAGATGCAGAGAAGACCAAACATGAACTGCTTTCTCTGATTAAGGGTGGTGCCAAGGCAGATGCCGCACCAGCAAGTACAAATGCTCCCAGTGTTGAAGCCAAGGAGGCAGCAATCAGTGCCATCCCAAGTGCTGCTGCTAATGGTGTTCACTCCGACCCAGCTGCTAAACAGGTATTTGGCGCTGTTTTTGGACAGGTGCTTGGTAATGGGCCTCAGTCAGTTCCACATGGTATTCCACAAGGTGCACCACAAGGTTTCCTACCACCAAATGGGTTCCCTAGCCAGTTTTTCCCTCCTCCGCAGAATGGATTCCCTATCCCTCCTAATGGATTCCCACCGCCTCCGGCTTACTTCAATGGAAATGGTGTTCCAGCTCCTCACTCCCATCAGTCCGATTTCAACACCCAAGGTTCGTTGGAATTGAAGTCTATGCTTCATGATGTGAAGAATCTCAAGGTGTCAGACAACCAAGGCAAGTCTGTCTCCAAGAAGAAGGTGTTGCTGAAGAGACCAGAGGGTAACGTTGCAGGCAATGGTGTCGATACCAATGGCAATCATCATAGCGGAGAGCCAGCCAAGCGTGGCGGTCCCGATGCTAGAGGTAGAGGTAGAGGTAGAGGTAGAGGAAGAGGTGTACGCAGGGGTAGTGGTGGTGCATCTGCCTCTGCCAGAGCTGAGGTCTCCACATAGAAGAGTTGTGAGTGACTGTTGAAAGGGAATTTTTTTTACTATGTTTATCTCACAATTTGCATCTGTCCATGATCTTATTCATACTTTTTGTTTCATGATTTTTATTAATCTGATGATATCGGTGTGTGCTTGTGAAGCGGAAACTGTGTTTCTTGCGAAGGAAAATTGTAATTTTTTTTGTCTATTTTGTATTTTAAGAGTTATTACGTATAGTTTGCATATCAAAAGCGATACATTAATATATCTTTTTTTGTTTATTTGTTTATTAGAATGATCATCAGCGACTGACTATCAGCACACACTGCTATACACCCCGATGTCGCCCTGCCCCTAATAGTCCTCTTGCATGGTATAACTCATGACTTCTTTCTCCCTCCTATTAGATTGATGATCAAACCACTTTTTCTCAAACCCATTAGATCTATCAACGCCATCCCATCTTGCACCAGGTCTTATTCCTAAACGATTCTCTGGAAATGGACCTCTATAAAGTTTCCGACCTGTTTTGGAGCGAAATTGCCCGTTCACAAGCTTTGAGGCGGCCTCTGCATCGTACATGAGGAGAGGATCATCTGCCCTCAAAGTTCTTCTTTGTTCCTCGTTGAGCTTCTCATCGTCTGAATACACGGTAAATCTGGTGGCCAAAGGATCAGAACGCAGTCTCTCACGCTCCTGTTGTGATTCCAACATTTGAACTTCACCAGCATTGGCGATCTTTTGTTTTTTCCTCTCCAGCTCTCTCTGCTTTGCTTTCTCGAGTCTTGCCTGTGCAGCTGCTTCCTCCAACTTTGATGAGTCTATTATTCTACCCCTATTGTCTCTGAACACAGTTCCCTCTGGTTGTATCTCTTTCTGTGCAGCAAGATACTCCCTTCTCTCTTTCTCCTCAATTGCTCGCGACACTTGTTCACCGGTTTGTAAGCCCGCCAAAGCACCTGACTGCATCAGCAGAGATTCGGACTGTGTATTTGAAACCTCCTCTTGTGCTATGTTGGTGCCTTGCTGTCTTTGTGTTATTCCTCTACCTAGTTTTGTCCAACCTTTACTTGGGCCAACGGGTTTAGAGGACACAATTTTCACTGGAGAATCTTCGTCATTTTCGTCATCTTCCTTTTCCTCATGTTCTGATCGCTGTGAATCATTCAGGTTGATGTGGAGTGGTGTACTTTCTTGAATTGTCACCTGACCATCCCCACCCCCAATAAATTCACCACTTGTCGCCTTACTGTGCTTCTTCTTCTTCTTCTTCTCCCTCTTATCGTCACCGCCGAGATAATTCTTGGCCAAATAGCCTGCTAGGGACATTATGCGATGTATGTATGTATGTATGTATATCTATATGCAGGTTAGATAGAAACGGTTCGGCAAAGGAGAAATGCAAATGCTAAACATAGAAAATCCAAAAATACCCAAAAAAGGTTGTAATCAAATAGAGCCTGACGTAACAGACAATAGCTGGGATTTCATTATCCGTCGCAGATCGATTACTGCGGTTATTCCTATCTGTTGAGCCTATTCAGACAGCAGTATGCCACACGATATCTGTAGCCGCTATAAGCAAATTACCTGCGGGTGAATGAATAATCTCCATTCGTGTGCCAACCGTAAATCGGAGCATTTTAGGCGAGAAAACCAGTAAGCAGTGGTGGTGGTGTTATCCCTAGAGGTCTCTTAGTGATACAATTTTAGAATTTGACAGAGCCACTATGATGTGTCTTGGTGATGAGGTCGTGAATCAACGAACCCCGCCAACGGTTTCTCAACCGTTATTTGCCGGTTTGCCGTGCTTGTCGGTGCGCTGGATTGCTCGATTGGGGTGGGTTAAGGTGATCTCCTCCTCCCCGCACTAGTTGCACGATCCTGCTGTCCGGATTCCCGCTCAGCGGTGCCTATCATTACTGGATGAATACAGTTGAGGATGAATCGACAAGGGGAGAGAAGCAATTAAAAAATGACCTGAGTCCGTGCCGGTTGCAACTAATGTGTTAGTACGGTGGCCGTTTAGTTGCATTTTCAGGGCTAAAGGGTGGGGGTGATTGTAAGCCATCACGGCCTGAAGGATCGATCCCCAGGGGTTTTTTTATGGGAGGAGAGTGTCGTGATTCCGGCTCTAGATGGACTGACATTGGTAACAACCAATACAGGATACACCTTATCAGATTATCCGCTCTGTTTTATAGCACACGGAGAGTCTTATATAGTTTATGTACATTGGATCTATCAAGTACGGCCCGATCTGTTTAAAGGATGCAGCGTACTTTTCCTCTCGCAAGAATAAAGACGCTGGATATGTGGGGTGCATGGGAGCAGTTTCGTCGATACCCTTCACCATCCTCGGAGGGGAAGGGCATGGCATCGGAGGGAGTGGAGAGGCTCATGTGCCAACATTAGCAGTGCAGCAATGCGGTATTTTATCAGTTCCTAGGTATGGAAATATAGATTCTTCAGGATACTTATATGGTTCTTGTAGCAAGGATGGATAGTTTTTTTCTTTGTTCGCCGGCATGTGTGTCCATAGACATAAAGAATCGTTCTGAAACTGTCTCATTACTTCCAAACGTTGCCCATACGACTTGCACTATTGTACCCCACGTCTCACCCCCACCAGGAGTATCTGCTCCCCCATAGCAGTAGTGCATCATCACCCCCAAAGAAAACTCCTCCATATGCACCTCTTCCGCCTGTCCACCCTTCACGCGAGTGATATGGGAGGGGTTAGGCGGGTAAATTTCCCCCCTTTGCTTTTCATATGCATCTTGTTCGGCACGCTCTAAGAGACTCACTCCGATTAGCACAGGAAACCCCATCGAGAGCTCAGACAAAAATAAACTCGTCATTGTATATAACGTAGCTGCCCCTGGCTCTGTGGTTGTTTATTTATAATCAGTCATCCTCTAATAGTCTATGATCAAAAGATATATATTTTCATCGTGTGAGATTTCCTTCAGGAGTTTGTATTCCTATTGGGTTTCCTAATCTACCAGACCAACCGAACCCGCGATTTTCCCCAGAGGGATTGTTTATTCACTCCCCTCCGTTGGCCCTTCTCGCACCCCCTGCATACTTCACCCGGTACTGTCCTCGGTGCAACCGATAAGTGGAGCCAGCCAGCTTAAGAGAGAGTCAAAGGGTGCAGCAGACATACGTTGATTCTGTCACAGTGTTTTTTTTCGCTGAGTCATATAGCTGGACCGCTTCTACAAATCGTTCCTGCGAGTGTTTTATATATTTTATAGAGCTATATCCCGTCTTGATATTTTCCACAACAATTCTCTCATATATATCTTAGTATATATATCTTTGAATGTGCCTTATGGTTGGTTAGCACGTTAATAGAAAAGACACACACCCCATCGCTCACACTGCCCGTTTTCGGCACGTCCGATTTATATCCAACATTAGCTGTGCACTGCCGCTTCTGACTCCATCATTGAAGGAACAGAGTCCAGAGAGGATAAATAGCACCAAAGAGCTGTGCTCATTCCCAAAAGAAAACCAAGATTATAGATTATAGAGGTTTTGAATTTTCTTGTATATATCTATATTCCAACCGGTCGTTGCGAAGTACCACGTTAAACTAGCGGCGCCTTTTCATTGGAGATTTTCCATCGGATACCAACAACACCCGTAGACCATATACCGGGAAAGATATCATGAGTCCGAGCCAAACTTTCTCATCATCCTCCGTAGGTCTCTCCACACAAAAAACAACAATGGTGAAACCAACCACAACTTCACAGCAGTTGGAGAACCCAGCTGTTGACTCGAAGCTGGCGGATCTTTTCCAGAAGCATGCCCAGTATTATCAGGAAAATGGCAAAGCAGAGAAGCTTCTCAAGTTTCCCGACTTTGTGAAAGTGATCACCAATGAAGAACAGCCATACTTGTCGAGAGTTGCCTCATTTATGCCAATCGACTCCTTTGGCCTCCTCTACCTTGTTGCCGACAATGAAAGCAAGGGTTACCTCACCAGTAAAGACTGGGTCAGCTTTGCCAAAGAACTTCTCCTTGACAACAGTGACAGCGGAAGCACCACCGAAAACGAATACAAGCTCTTGTTCAGACTGTTCAAACACTTTGAGAGAGACTTCTACAAGGAGCAGAGCGTTGATGTGAATTCTTCCACCATCAACTATGATAGACTCAAGGAGATCCTTGAAAAGCTGAATGCTCTTGAACATAAGCCTGCAGGTGCTCTTGATGATGTTGCATCTGTTGAGAAGTTCTTTGCTACAGAGCCACTGGCGGACGATACTGTTGACCTTGTTAGCTTCAAGAAGCTTCTGAGAAACCTTCCTATCATCAAATTTGAATCACAGTTTCAAAAGCTTGCTTCCGGAGACAGTACGCTCAAAATTGAGCAACTCAAGGATGTTTTGAGAAATGTCTACCATTCCAGACTACCAGAGAATGTCGTCACCCAGATTGGTTCCCTTGCTGGCTACTATGACTCTTCTGCTCTGACTTATGACCAGTCGTTGTCCATCCTTAAGTTCCTCCAAAACTTGCCTTCATTGAATTACCTCATCTACCAGGACATTGTTTCCGCTGGAATCAACGACAACACTCATCCAATTTCTCAGGAGGCTTTCCTTGAGTTTGCCCACCAGAAGGAGCCAACGGTGTCCAAGGAGGAGGTTGGCCTCTTCTTTTACTGGAATGCTCTTCTGTTGAAAAAGAAGCAGAGTGCTTCTGCGATTGAGAGAGGTGACATGATATCTATTCTCACTGATGATATGGTGACTTCTCGTGATTCTAACGATGATGCGGCTTTCAGCATGTACCCCGTGTTCAACTCGATGTACTCATTCCTCCTTGGATCCGTAGCTGGTGCCTTTGGAGCCACCATGGTGTACCCAATCGACCTTGTGAAAACCAGAATGCAAAACCAAAAGAACTTTAGTAAGTACTCCAGTTATCTCGACTGTTTCCGCAAGGTGTTCAAATATGAAGGCTTCAAGGGTATGTACAGCGGTTTGCTCCCACAACTGGTTGGTGTTGCTCCAGAGAAGGCGATTAAGTTGACCGTCAACGATATCGTGCGTGGTTTGGGTGTCAAGTATTCCAAGAATGGTGAAATCACTATGGGCTGGGAGGTTGCGGCCGGTTGCTCTGCGGGTGCTTGCCAGGTTGTGTTTACCAATCCATTAGAGATCACCAAGATTAGACTGCAAGTGCAAGGTGAAACCACCCGTCAGCTGATTGCAGCAGGCCAGCCTGTTTCCGAAAAGACTGCGTATGACATCGTGAGAGAGTTGGGTATCAGAGGTCTCTACAAGGGTGCATCTGCATGTCTTTTACGTGATGTGCCTTTCAGTGCTATTTACTTCCCTACTTATGCGAACCTCAAGAAGCACCTGTTCCACTTTGATCCTCACAATCCCTCCAAGAGATCTCACTTAGAGTCATGGGAGCTCTTGATTGCTGGTGCTTTGGCTGGTATGCCTGCTGCTTACTTCACTACTCCATGTGATGTCATCAAGACGAGACTTCAAGTCGAGCATAGAGCTGGCGAAGTGCACTACACCGGCATCAGAAATGCCTTCTTTAGGATCTTGGCTGAGGAGGGGCCAACCGCCCTGTTCAAGGGTGGTGTTGCAAGAATCTTGAGAAGTTCCCCCCAGTTTGGTTTCACGCTTGCATCTTATGAGTTGTTCCAGAGCTGGTTCCCCTTCAGCAAGATCTACCCAGACCCTTCGAAGAAGACTTCTAAGACCATAACTTCTGACGGCAAGGGCAATGCTCTCACTATGCTTACCCCTACCGCTGGCGGTCTGTCTGAGGGTGCTGTGCAATACAGCATTTCCGAAAATGCTAAGAAGTTTGTGAGTATTTCGCTGGATCTTAACCCAGCCTTCCACAACTTCAACTACTACAGCTACATCGACTTGAAGGACTCCACTGGTCGTCTCTCAGGGAAGGCCGACAAATAGAGAACTGGAGGTGTTCATAACCCCCATGAATGAAATGACATAGAGTAGAGGAGGGTTTGTGCGTCCCATTAGAGATTGTATCTATCTAAACGTTTGTGATTATTTTTGAGAGAGCTAACGCATTTCAATGTTTTTTTATTTGGTATCACTATACGACGAAACGACGAAACGAATATGGTTTTTCCAGACGCCTGTTAAAAAGGCATTAGCTTTATTGTTGTTTTTCAATTAATTGTTGTATTAAATTATATATGTCTGATTTATTCTTTTTGTTTATATGGTTGCAGGGTTATTGTTGATTACATTCTGATTAACTATCCTCAGAGCTTATCAACCACTGCGTCACCCAAATGACTTGATATGTTATTCTTGTATGTTATCATATATTTATGTCAACTAATCGAAAATAGCAAAATCGAACACAAACTTGCCTGTTCGTACAGCCTTGTTAAATTCATCATTCCTGAAAATAAACCTTCCCACCTGCTCCAGCTGTTCGGAGTCGTCGCCATTCTGAGCAATCACCTCAACTGCCTCTTTCAGCCTATTCATGGTGTTGGCTTTTGTCATCTTACGAGCCGTGGACAAATCACTGCTTCTTTCTTGTGTTGTAGGAAACTCTGAACGATTGAAACCGGGTGGTGTCAGTGGCACATCCCATTGGTTGTTTTTGTATCCACCTTCTCTTGCATCATACCTTATATGTTGTTCACGGTAAGCCCTAACAACTTCATCACCGTCAGTGGTATCCCTTACAGGGCCGAGCTCCTTTAGCGTAGTTGGAGCCTGGGAATCACCACCTTTACCCCAGACGGCTGCCGCTCTTGTTCTTTTTCTGGTCGCCGGACCAACAGCAGCGAAAAATGCTCTACATTTGCTACATCGACAGATGAAATTCTCGTCCAGTGCTGCTTTTCTCTTCGCTCGACTATTACCCAGAATAACACACCTATTATGACTATTGTGTAGCTTGAATAGCTCTTCCCGATCAGCCTTTTTTCTTATAGTAGCTTTATATGCATAATTGAGGTTGTTGTTTGTAAGTGGATTGGGCTTGAAATCCTCAAGGATCCAGTCACGTTGCGCTAGGGGGTTTGTAGTTAGGTCCAACATTCGCACTTCCTGAGCTTCGCTTTCAGCTGAAACACCATTCAGTTTCGTGCTGATCTCTCTTGGAAAGACATTCTCTTTTAATGGCTTGGCTGTGGCGGTTGCATTGAAGGGGGTGCTGTGGTTTGTGACTGGCGTGAGAAGCTGCAATTGAGCTGCCACTGACTTACAATCTTTTGGCAGTTTTTCGCCTCTTGAGGACGCTTTTTTTGTTCGAGATATTGGTGTTTGTGAGACATTCTTATCATATTCGGTCAATTTTGAGAGCGATGCTTTTGATTTCAATGTTGTGTTTGACTGATCAACAATGGTTTTCAATACCGAAAGATCTTCATCCCCAAGAAATAATAGGTTACTCTCAGGACTGAGTTGATCTTGTGAGTCAACCACTGCGGCCTCTCTGTTGTCACCATCGTCTGCGTCATCTGGAAAAACAGCATCTGTGAGCAATTCCGGAGACTTCATGCCCCTTGACTGTGTCCATGTGTTTGTGTCATAGGTGAATTGAAGGGAATCAGCTTTGCCTTCTGAACTATACGTTGTCCCTGTACGATCTTCTGGATTGGCCAACTGCCATATGGTTTTCTGAGAAGTGTACTTTTGGCTTCCTCTCAACGGTGACTCGGCTTCACTGTCAATGGTGTCGTCCATTGTGGTGTCGTCAGCATTTTGTGCAGCCAGGATCTGGTCATTCGTCATGTCAAAACTAGCTGGGTAAAGAGACTCTTTCAGAGACATGCCAGAAGAATGAAGCTGTTGCTTTTTAGGAGCTTTGAAAACTAGCTTATCGGCTCTTGTTGGACGTCCATAATCCTGTGAGCTGACAGTGTCACTGCGTACGTGTTGTGAACCCTCATCTGACACAGAACTACCCTGAGTACGGCTCAATTGGGTTTGGGAGAAATGGAGTGGGGAGGAATGGACAAGAGAGGAGCGGACTGGAGAGGAATGCAACTGAGAGATGACCAATCCGTGACTTTCTTCATTGGTCAAAACATGACTGTGACCCTTGCTTTCGCGTTGGCTTTCCCGCCGGCTTGGTGCTATATTTTCCTTTTCTTCTTCTGTGCATATGCTTTCCGGGTGGTGTACGTCTTCAATTGATACGCTATGCTGCTCTAGAAGGCGTTCCAAACGTTTGGCATACGTTTTCCATTTGCACTGCTCTTCCTGTAAGAGCTGCTTCTCCCGATTATGATCATCTTGTAAAGTCTCCAATTGGAAGGTGAGATCTTCAACCTTTCTGCTGAGCAAGCTGTGGGCTGAATTTGGTAATTGTGTTAGGGAACTGCTCTTACAGAAAGAAGAAAGAGGGACTCTTACAAAAAAACTCCGCTGCTCTACCATCATTTCCTTTGCTTACCTTTTACTTCTTCTCTATACTCTTTATCCAAGTCTCCCACAGCTGCTAGGGCCTCGCTCAACCTCCCTTGGAGGTGGCGGAATCGGCTATCCATGTTGTTTTATGAGCATCGGCAGAGGCACAGACCGACATCAAACAGTTAACTCTCTCGCAATATACTCATTAATCTATTGGCTTATCCTTGAATATCGTATCCATTCACCGTTTATAAGTCAATCTGTCACCTTCTACTCTAAGGAAGCCGCTGCACCTCGGGACGTGCATGTAAATAAAGGGCGCGTTCTGCCGCGGTCGCATCTCCCAATTAAGAGATGAGCGATGAGTCGTGCACCGAGAGTGTAGAGAGGCCCGATCCCACCATGAACGACAACTATGAGGGTGGGACTATGAGGGTGGGACTATGAGGGTAGGACTATCAGGGTAGCGTATATAGTGTGTGGAGCCCGTATCTTGATTAAATTCGAAAATATTATTTTCAGTTATGCTGCAATAACACTGAGTATATTGACAGATACAGGATTGTCCATTATGTTTAAGAAATAAGCCTATACTATTTATTGCATATACGCTATCCACTATGCAAAAACCCTATGAATACATCTCTTCTAACGTCATCTTTTCACTTCCTAAGCTCCTCTCAGAACAGTTACCCAGAAGCCTCGCATGCTCTCTTGCCAAATCGTAGTCTGCATTCCATAGCATCTTAGAGATCATTTGAGCCAATCCCGCAATATGCTGCTGCATCCCCACCTGGGGCAACACCTCAACATATCTCATTAGGGACCTGTAGAATTCCAACCCTGAAACCTGTTGGTAACAAGTATGCAACATGATTCCTGTGAGATGTGCAAATTCTGTCCTTGTGCGTCTCAAAAAAGCATATCCATCTTCCTGGTACTTTGGCTTTGCCTTCTCATCCTTGCCTACACCGTTGTTAGCCGATAGAATGGTCGACTCTATACCGTAGTTGCAGTAGCTGAAGCACCACAATACTATGGCACACAAACCAATGGCATTGGATTTGAAGAAGACATCTGTATTGGCATCATAGTCATAGTTGAAATCGTATTTGGAGTCCTGGGGCGATAAGAAGATCTCCCATAGCATGAGGTAAGCCTGAACCGCACACATCTTACCATGCTGTGTTTTGGACCACTCATAAACCCTGGTGGAGATGGCCTCTCTGTCTGCTGGAGTTGGCCTTACATTCATCCTCCAAGGGGCGCCAGCGAAAATCATAAAGTCATAGTGTGAAATGCCCATGAAAACGTGTGCCATATGGTAAGCAACACATTTGCAACGGGTATCGCTTTCTGAGAACTGCGAAGATTTAATCTCGTTATTAGCCAGCGGAGAAGCAACATCAGGTACAGACGTGTTCTCAATGGCAGTTTTGCTGTTACAACAACTTCCACCAACATCGTTTCTCCATATGGCAAAAGCCGCGATTAGCATATCCCTCCAATTACCGGAATTGAAACTGGATGAGTTATCCAATCCATAAGATAATTGAAGGTCCCTCTGCTGCATTTGGAACATTATCGTGGATATACCTGCGATCAACACTTTTTTGCCCAAAGAATTGGTCTTTGTCGGTACTCCATTGAGAATGTTCTTGAGAGCAACTAGGAAAGGCAGCGCCTTGCCCAACTTTGATTCGTCAACACTCACCCTTGAGTTTTCCCATAATTCATCAGCACACGGCATGGTGAGCTGCACTTGATGCGCAAATATGAGCATTTGATGGCCAAAGGATATTGCATCTATGGCATCCATATAGAAACACATAAGGGTAACACGTTTCATCGATTCAGCTTCCACCCATTTCAGCCATATATCAGACGAGGAACCCAACTCATCATTACTATTTTTGAACGGATTCCCACCCAAGGATGGAGACCTTCTCAATAGCTGGATTGTCGTTCCATGATGGAGATGGGCTCTCTCATGGAGTTGGCGAGAAGAGCAATGCTTCTCATAAAACTCTAATAGGAGCAAACTCTGCACTATGGATATCTCCGCGGGTGGCCTGAACTTGGGTGAGGAGAATAACAGCCACCTCAAAGGTTCTGCAATAAGGTCGGCCAGTCCCTTTGGGTTATCAACCATCTCTGCAACGTTGTTTGCAGAAGTTGGCATCCTCAAAAATAGTATGGCACCGAGCATTATAACACATAACAACAACAATGGCTCACTCTTGTTCGCATTGAAAGTAGGACGGTGTAGTATTGGAAACCGAGGATGGAAAAAGCTCCAGTACGCCCCTAGGAACTTGTCAACCTTCATAGTGGTAAAATCAGAGTTGTTGCTCAACCCTGGTATTAGCTTGGTAAGCTCCTCAAGCTTCTCTGTGGATATGACAAACGAGTCACGGTTGGCTTTTTCTGCAAGAGAGGAGGTCACACCAGTGGCACTGAAGAAATCCAAAACCGAATCCGTTGGGATTTCAAAGTTATCCTGCAAAAACACCGAGTTATTCACAAAGAGGTCTGCTGTGGGATCTGCTTGGCGTAAAGGGAACGGATTAGCTGTGTTTGAGGTTGGCGTAGCGTTTGACCAAGTTAGGTCATCGTTAAAAAGCCATGAAATGAGGTTGGAAGGAGATGCAGGTTGGTGTTGTTGTTGTTCTCCCTTTGGTATTTCTAAACGTTTATTGGATAATTCCAACCTCATGTGATTATGGCGAGTTGAAACAGGCAAATTAGTAGGCGACTGGTTGAATGTACTGTTGTTCTGAGCAAATGCATTGGTGGTACCACTGGAGGAGCTTGGGACAAGAGGAGCTTGGGGAAGCTGTGTCAGTGAGGAACTACCCACGTAGATACCTGATACTGTGGATGGGTCTGATGGCGGCACTGAAGAGTTTATCTCCACATTATTATTGCTCTTTGGCTTGATCCCATGTACAATCTCATTTACAGTACTAAGAGCATGCGGCGAGTCCCTTGCACTTAGGATGCTGACGCTTTGGGCTCTCTCCCTGTAGCTCCGCTCCACGTGGATGGCAGGGTCCTTTCTCTGCCTGTACTCATGGCGCTTCAAGTGACGCTGTAGAAGATCATTGCGCACAAATGTCTTTCCACAGCTGTTCCAATGACATCTATAGATCACCTTTGGATTATGATTCAGTTTATGACGTGAAAGATGTTCACTGCGCGAAAACACCTTGGTACAGTCAGGAAAGTCACAACGATACCTGCCGGTTAATTTTTTCTTCTTAGCGGATGTGCTAGAGGGTGAAGTTGAAGGGCTATTTAAATCGTCGGCGTCATTTGCAGACAGGCCAGTGTCCGCAGGAGATGTCAAATCTGTTGTAGCTGTCTCTGTTGTAGCTGTGGTTGTTGACATCGCCATCGCAGGTGCATCATTTCTCATAGCTGTGGGACTCATGTTTGGGTTTGTTACTGACTCACCATTTCTCACACGTGCGGCACAGGACACTATCGCAGATATGGAGAAGATACCGGTGGGTCACTTGAGATCATCAAGGAGGCTCGCGGTGAAGAGGGGCAACAGAACAAGCAAGAGGAAACTGCAAGGCACCACAAGTAAATAGAGTTTCAGCAGATGCTCAACAGGTGCTCTCTAAGCAAGTAGATTGTAAGCAAGTAGATTGTAAGCAAGTAGATTGTAAGCAAGTAGATTCTAAGCAAGTAGACTCTAAGCAAGTAGACTCTAAGCAAGTAAAAACTAAGCAAGTGGAGTTTGAATAAACTAAGCCAAATAACACTAGAAAAAAGAATTAACTATAAACACAACCACACGAGGGAATGTTTTATACTCGTGTGTCCGTCCAGCTATTTCTGCTATTAGACACCTCACTAGGTGTTAGCTAAATCCTCATCAAGTCTCATCACCCACCACTTCCCCAGCTGTATGAGCTCTAATCAACCGGTCTCCGCTCTATGTATCCTTCCCCAAAGTGCGTGTGGCTCTTACATACACCTCCCTACACTACATGGAGGATATGGAGAAAGAGGCAGTTAATGGAGAGGTGCAGCAAGCAAGGGACTCCTTTCAAACGCACTACCCAACCGTGATGTCGGTGGGGATATCTAGCATAGGGGATAGTATGCAGTGAACACGCTCTATGCGGGTGGATACACAGATATAAGGATAGAGAGATAGAGGGACAGAGAGACAGTCCATGAGCAATTGACATGGGAGGAATCCTAAGAGCTGGTCGGAACTGGTTGGAGGACCCGTTGGAGTACAAAGGTATGTGTGACTAGATAGCCGGTAATTGGGTCGAGGGAGGGAACAAGGAAACGTTGGAAACTTTTTCTATACAACAATTATCCACTAGTTCGTATTATATGACAACCATTTTCGCAGATAATATTCACAAATAGAACCACGAATAGATTCACAAATATATTCATAAATATTCTAAATCTTGACATTCTTGAACCAAACTTATTTATCTATAAATATTCACAAACTATCCAGTCATAGCGTTGTAGTCGGATAGAAACCTCCATTTCTTCAAAAATCCTATGCTATTAATATATATGTGTTATCAACGTTTTAAATTTTCTAATATACACTACACCAACAACACCGCATTCACGCATCCATCTCTATCAGGCTCATTGGTGATCTGTGCATATTTACCCCAAACAACCTTACCACCAGCAGTGACCAAACCAAGTTCAGACACATTGACTTCTATGATAGTTCCCTTGGTTAAAACACCAAGCTGGGTGTACATTGGGGATTGTGGGTTCTTCTTCACGGCCAAAATGGGCAGGAACACAGTTACACCAAGCTCGGGGTGCGTGACATTGGCCTTCTTCTGTCTGAGAGCAGAAGGACGGATAATCCTCTCCATCTTGACTGGTCTTCTGGTGAAACCTTCTCCTACAAATGTGTGTTTGGTGATCATACGCTTCCATGACTTGGATTTAGACTTTCCGGTCTTGATAACCTTGAACATCTCCTCTTCACTGATTCCCCTCACCTTAGGTAGAGGGACAGAGAACTTATCAGCCTTCTCCATTCTCTTCTGCTTGATCGAAGACGAAATCGCCTTGGCTGTATTATTTGTCTGACGGTCCAAAAGGTATGTTGGCAATGCCTCTCCATCGTCATTTGGCTTGGATGGGCCCTTGACCTTGCTCTCCTCATGCGCCTTTATCTTCTTCTTCATTGCAACCTTCTCAGAGTATCTCTTCTTGGCAAACTGTTTACCTCTCCATCCCTTGAGTGTCTGTGCATCCTTTGCTATTCTGTGGCCCTCTCTTGCTTCTCTCTTTCTCTTTCTCTCCTCGTGGTCCAGCCTCTTACCGTGCTGCTTGATGTGCTGCTCAATATACTCGTTTTGTGGCTAGAAATCATTGTTAGTATATAATATCCAAATACGGCTACAATAAACACATCCATATACTCACCATTTCGTTCTATTCTATTATCATGTGTTCGACATCCAACAACCTTTTGGCAAGGTAAACAAATGCCTCTGATAAATTATTTTATCTCCCCTCCCTGGAACTCCTCCTCTGCTGTATGCACGAAAAAGTAAAGAGAGAAAAAAAAATATAAACCTGCCTACTGTCATCTTGAAACGTGCAAGTTAATACTGTAATTTGTATGGGAAAAGATATCTGGAGAGTGCATGAGGGTGCCGGGTAATCCACTTATCTCATCGCATACACTGAAAAAAATTAATGTGATGAGATGGCATACAGTGAGAGTAGAATTACAGACAGAGAGAGAGAGAGTAAAGTGAAGAATCCCAATATCTAAACGTGTTTTGTTTCAGTAGACTGTTGCATGATTATAAGCGTCTGAAGTATTACACAAGAATATCTGCAGGAAGGGACTGCCATATAGATTGTACATAGCAGTCATACCTCAACTGAATATCACGGCACATAGAAGACTGATCGATACACATCTCTTCAGCATGACCACCAAACAGGAACAGCTTTTGGATGATTTCCTCAGCACTATCATACAAGCTGTAGAGAGTGCGAGTGGGTCTGTCTCAGCTGTAGAGTCACAGCTTGAGGCTGAAGCACCTGAACTGGTGAAAAGTTTGTTGCAAGGAAACACGGGCAGCCAACCTTCAAGTGTGCCAGAAGGAGTTTCTCTGTTGACGCTGAAGAACTCTGCTATGCTTTCTTATGTCCACAATGTGATCCTAGTCATTCTCTCTAGGATAAAGATGTTGAAAGAAGGTGCAGATATAGAGGAGCTGCAGCGACTTAGAATGGAAGCAGTAAAAGGATCAATAAACCAAAGGGTCACCATGGAAAAGGGCATTAAAGGGTTGGAAAACAGACTCACCTATCAGTTGGATAAAATGATCAGGACATACACAAAAATGGAGAAGGAGAAAGATGAAGCTGCTGAGGAGTCCAAGAAATCTAAGAGAACGATTAGGTCACAAGCCAATGATGATGACAGCGGATCTGATTCCGAAGATACACATTCTCAAGGCTCACAGGTTGGTGATTCAGAGGAGTCCGATAATGACAGTGATAGTGATAGCGACATAGATGCACTTGCTTACAAGCCCGATGCTAGTGAGATTGTGGCACAACTTGCCAAGAAGAGCAGGGATGAAAGCAGCAAGCGTAAATCCACGACCAATTCCAAAGGTGAAGTCAAAGCTGCAACAGAGAAGTATAGACCTCCCAAGATCTCAGCTGTTGCACCCCCTACCTCTGTCAGGGGAGTGGATTCCAGAAACGACAGGTCTAGTAGTACCAGGCACAAGAAACTGCAGTCCATGGAGGAATACCTCCAAGAAACAGGGGATGCCCCAATGTTGGAGGAGAGTATTGGTTCTACAATTTTGGGCCATGGCAGGGGTGGTGTGAAGACACAGAGAGATAGGCAAAAGGAAGAAGAGGTTAAAAGATATGAGGAGTCCAACTTCACCAGATTGCCCTCTACCGCTACCAAGAAAACAGCCAAACAGAAGAGAAAGCAGCAGCTGGACCACTTTGGTGGTGAAGACTGGAGTATGTTCCATGCTAATAGGGATGATGATATGAAATCTAGTTCTTCACGTAGAAAGAGACCAACAAACGCGTGGGAGAGGGCAAAAAAAAGAAGAACAGATTAACTAATCAGTCTGTGAGTATTGATATATTATATAACACTATAGCGTTTTGCTGAACCGCTATACAAATGCATGAAATAGTTGTTTGTCACTGCTGCTTAGCTACAGAGCGTACACTGCAGACTACATCAGAGATTAGTAGCTATATACCGCCTAAAATTAATCATAGGCAGTATAATAAAGGCACGTAATCATAAGCTGCACCTGAAACATCATCCAGATAAGCTAGAACAATCGGCCCCCTCACTATCGCATCTTATCTTCAAGATGTATTAGACCATACCATCTATGTCTACCTGCGTAATGACAAACTGGATAGGTCCATCTCAAGCTGTCCAAGTCTATTGCGTTCTCTAGGCTCGAGCCAATTTCACCACGCCTGATAGATCTCCATGATGAACGAAAGCGGCTTATCTACATTCAAACATCTTTTCGATCGGTTTCGGCCCCTTTCCCTAAATCGCAGTTGGCTGCACACTGACACTCCTTCCGCACATGAGGCCAGCTATAAACGTCTGTCTGTGTGGCTGCGTCAGATGTGCGTCAGATGTGCGTCAGATTGTGAGTTGTGCCGTTGACCGCATGCATATATTGCATGAAGTATGCACTAGAGGCGTTCGCTTGCTGCACCATGGAGTACAAATACTGCACAGAGCGATAGGAGGAGCTGGTGACATTTGGTGGAGTCGTCATTCCTCGTACTACATTCGGTATTAGAATTATTGACCGCCTGGGTTATGCGGAGATCAATCCATGTTGAGAGAATAGAGAAAATTTCTGACATGAAAACATCTCATATTCAGGGAAATCATATATTCGCATATACAAAACACAGACAGTGACTAGACATAGTGGGAATCCTTTCCAACAAAGGAGCCATTGAACTGTCAATCACCAAATACACGGCATCTTTGAATTTTATAGGCCCACGTAAATATGCATGCTGAAAGACGACAAAGAAGAAACACGAAATAACATATGAATAAGCCGCCAATAAAAAATAACGCAATGGTAAAAAAAAAAACTAAAACACAGTCACATAAACAAAAGGATAGATAAAGCAAAGCAAAAAGAAAACACGAGCCTCGGTTTTCATCATCTGAACCAATGAGTAACCCAGGCTGAGGATGAAATGATACGAAAAAATAAACCAACCCCATTGATATGGAACAGAAATAGTACAACCGCACAGAGATTTGGGGAGCACGGTTCCCATAAATATGTCTTTTTTTTCTTTTTTTTTCTTACAATACCATGTTGTACAATATATACATCAATATCCCCGACGAAAAGTCAGTTGTTAGTATCCGCCAATGAAAAGTAGTTCCCAGACAACTGCTCGAACTTGTTGTGATACTGTTTCTCTGATACTAGATTGTTTGTTTCTCAATATTTCCTTATTTCTCTGTACGTCTCTATCAGCATTTGTATGATCTGCTTTCTACATATAGAAGTTGCCCGAACTACGTGGCTGATAACGAATATCCTGCTGATTTAAGATCCGGTTTTGATCGCTAGCATAGAGTGAACCATGTTGAGAATGGAAAACATTCTTATGGAGAGAAGTATCACCAGTGATGGGTGAAGTGTTCAACTGAGGAAACCTGTTGTTGTTCATGTTGTTGATATTGTTAATATTATTACTGTAGGTGTTATAGTCATTGCCATGAAAAGAGTTGCCTATGTTGTAACCGTCTTCATTAGCTCTGATAGACGTACCACCACCACCCATAGTGCTCACACCCATACTTCCTATCGCAGACATACTCTCAACCCCACTGCCACCCATGGCTGAATTGAAGTCGTTGGCCAATATCTTCGTCAGATTACCATTCTGGTTAAGTATAATCGAAATCTTTGACTGGATTCTACGACCGTAGGGTGTGGCCTTGATAACCGGAATGAGTGGCTTGATTGCTCTGATGAGTCTGACTTTATAGTCATCGCTGGAAACATCCAGGGCAGTTTGAATAACATAGTTACCAAATTGATCCCTGATCAATATGCTCAAGTTTTGATACTTAAGGATCTCTTCAAGGATCAAGCATTTGTGATACTCAGATGGACAGTTACGAAGACACTTCTCCACGACATTCGATGAGAATTTCTGAATAGAAAGCATAGAAATGGAGGTGTGAATTTGGTAGATGAGCAACTCGTTCAGATGAATGTTATTCATCGACAAGAGGTATTGCACTACATAATTACCAAATTGATCCCTCATGAGCACAATTGCATTAGTAATAATTTCCTCTCCCAGTTGATTCAGCTGGGTGTTGTTACAGTTATTTAAGCACTTTTGCAGTACACAGCAACCATGCTTGTGCGTAGAGATTTTGACGATATTGGCACAAATAGAGTCAATAATGAACTGAAAGTCATCTTTCCCAAATTTGTTAATACACTTCTGAATGACATGATTGCCGTTCAAATCTTGAATAAGTTCAACTACGTGATCTCTCAAAGAATCTCTGATAACGGAAATCTGGTAACTGGTAGAAAGGCAGTCGATCATCTTCTGCAGGGCTCTTGTTCCGTGCTGGTTGAGAGACACTCTGTAGAGGTTTGAGGAGGCATTCTTGATGAGGAGATCTTTCTCATCGTTGGCACAGTACTCCAAAATCTTCTGAATCAGATAATTACCAAATGGGTCAATCATGAGTTCATACGAATTCTGATAGATCTGATTAAAAACAATTGGGAAATTCTTACTAGGATCCTCATCGATCTTCTTCTGCAAGAACCGACAGCCATACTGGTCCTTGGAGAGACCAAGGATCTCATCTGAAAGGGCCTCAAAGGGGAGAGAATTGAACTTGAGAATGAGATCACGCTCAAAAGTCTTCTTAGGAATAGAAGAAGTAGGCACAGCGGATAAGGCACCAGTTGTACTGCCACTAGAATTACGAGCCGGGGCTGGAAACAAATCAGAGGCAACCGCTTGCTGTTGCTGCGAATTATTTTGACTCTTCTGGAAAGTCGGCTGAGCAGGGATTTGATGGAGGTGCTGCTGAGTCTGGAAGGAAGTATTAGAAAAGGAGACCACTGAGCTTATGGAATTGCCGCTGGCAGTACGAGGAGGCTGTATAACCGCAGATCCTATATTGTTTGTGGGACCACCATTATTATTGCCGTTCATCATAGTTCCAGTGCCATTTCTGCTAATGGTTGGGCCCACCGGGGCAGCACCACTGGCAGAAGCGGGGTCTGAGAATGTAGTTGCAGCTAGGGGCAGCACCTGCGACGTGTGCGACCCAAACGCATCAGGTGCATGAACACCTGATGCATGTGGCGGTGCACCACTGCGGGCTGGTGCAACAGAGGACGAAGAGGACGAAGAGGAAGCTGTGCCATCGGTGAGGGTAAGTGTTGCGAATTCATTCTGAAACGAATTGAAGCTTATTGGTGGCTGGAGTTGTGGCAACGACATGAATCTGTTCCTCGAAGCATTGGGCACTCCTAAGTTGGAATTGGCCGCTGCAACTTGGGATGGAGGTTTAGGGAGCGATGATGAAGACGATGGGGAGAATAAGGGATCAGATTTCGCATTGATACTCTCGACCGATCCTCTCATTGAGGATTTATAACCCCCATTTGATAGCACATTGCTGCTACTGTTGTTATTGTAATTGTAGTTGTTGTTGTAGTTGTAGTTGCCACCGTTGATACTCCCACCATTTCCCATCACATAGTGGTTGCCTGAGCCCGATCCATGAGGTAGCTGGTTGGCAAAGAAAGGTGAAGAGACACCATGGCCGCTAAGACCAGCTAGCGCGCTCTTACCATTGTTTGTGGACAAAGAGCTAGCACGGCTATGGGAAGCCCCCAGACCTAATGAGCTGGAAGCCAAGTTAGAGGATGTAACCGTGGAACTCCATGGTGAGTGGTAACGATAGTTGGAGCTGGGATCCGGTGGTGTGAGTGGTTCTGTGACTAACGATGGATCATACAGTGAGGAGTTGAAGGAGCTCAGTGAATTGATGGATTCTGTTGGATGGTGACTCGAACGTTCAGGCAGGGATAGTAATTGGTTGTATTCAAGGCGATCCTAGTGGAAGAGACGGTGTTAGTCGGTATATAGAGAGGGATCAACCAATACAGAAGATGAGAACAGCCCCCAACGTCACCAAATGTCAAATACTATAAAGGACATTTCATTCTTCATTATGGTTTAGGGATTCGATATGATATTTCACATCTCTTTTGCATCCTCTCACACCTTTATCTTCATACATACCATAGTTTAAGGCACCAGCAGGAGAGCTCCCTTTGGTTTGGAGATTGTAAATGATGCTAGAGCAGCCTGGTTCCTATTCTCTATATAATACTGTGAAACAAATAACTGGGCATAAAGCGTGCAAGAGAATTGTGTTTATATATATATATGAGATAGATAAAGATAGCTGAAACAGGGAAGGTGGAGATTCTCTAAAAATACCACTGAATTGGGGTTGCCGTCAAGTGCTTGGAACGCTAACCAGCACAGATACGGTATGGGGCAAAGAAACGAAGTAAATCCAGAGTATCGACTAATATATACATATATATGTATGTTATATATATATACAATCAACTGAATATATAACAAATATATACAAGTGGCTCAAAAGAGCAGGTGTCCCTGTTATATATAAAGAACGTGGCAAGGTACAAAGACTAAGGAATGCCAATCCTTGAGAGGCACAAACTCACTGGTGTCAGAAGGGGACTTATAGATCAAGAGACGAAATCTAGAATCGCTTCAGTAACCACAGGAACGAGGGAGTGCGGGATCACCAAACCTGGTTGTGCATTGTATGACAAGGCTTGAATAGGATGCGGAAACACTGAATGTAGGTGTGTGTAAGGAGGTTGAGTTCCGGTAGGCCAGGAAATTGCACATATGTATGTCCCGTTTACAAAGATGGGACCCAAAACAATCACCATACATTGCGTTGGAAAAAGAAAGAAGGTGCAACTAAAAGTGTAGGCGCACCGTGGCAGAGAGGGATGGTGCAGCTGAGGGTGTATTCAAATGGGAGGAGAAGCAGGTGCACGACAAGTCGGAGGAAGAGGGGGAGACGGAATGTATCGGGGTATGGCTACTTCGGGGAATTCTGATGATACCAGAACTATGAGAATTATGTGTTTGGTTCTTATGGTTGTAGCCAATGTACTTATCTTAAAAACAATTTGAATATCATTCCACTAGAGGAAAATCAGCGGGTGTTCAGTAAGGCTACTGCTGACTGATAGTTAACATGGCAATTGGCTTACTACTGCCTTAGCTTCGGCTTCGCATAAACTTGTGACGCTGCATAGTTTATAGCCTCCATTACTCAGTGTAGCGCGTGCCTTGAGCCTCTGGCTGTATAACACACATATGGGACATACATACATACATACGTACATACATACATATATATTCATACATACATATGTATGTACAGTTAGTTGGCTGCCTAACACACCTGACCACCCACCCCACTCTCCTCCTGTATTGATCGCTAACCACTTACCCACTTCACACTATGGCGTGTCCTTAGTCAAGGTGTAAGTCGTAACCCCAAGATAGCCCGTAGGTAATCCCAAACGCAAGTAGACACGCACCTGTCTTTTCCACAGGCAACCTTTTTGCTCCTTGAGGAGAACTCATTCATCTGGCCAAGTAGCAGATATGCACGCCTAAGGAACGCCTGAGGGTGTTCTGAGGTTAACGCCTGCACCTCTTACAATTACCGATGCCTCGTCCTGTGACGTATCATCATATATACGCAACACGCAAGTCTAGTCTAGGGATTCGGACAGGCAGGCAAGGCCGGCACGAGGTAAGCAAGGCCCGCCTTGCGCATTCTTACGGCAAGGGCAGATAGGTCATGGCTATGGCCGCTGCGCTGTGCTATGCTTCTGCTAACCTGTGGGAACCGGATTGTGACCCGACTACCACTGATAGCAATACAACTGTGTTGCCGAGGGGGGCACGGCCTCTGGCTCGATTGGTGCGAATAACCTGCACATTCAAATTGACGGGGCAGCTGCCGAGAGTAGCCTGGATGATTCACCAGGACAACTAGGCAGACATATGCGTGAGCTATAATTACACTGCGTGAATCTGCTGTGTCTACTGTTTTACATAGACCTCCTGTTTTATATGCCTCTGCTATTCTTTATGATGCTAGCTCAGGAACTTCATCTGGTTGGTTTAGTTAGTAGCATGCACCCATTTGCGATTTGCGGCGAACCCGGCCAGTCGGCTCTCTTGCGCTAGTGATGTGTAAGGGAGATGTCTTTTTGCTGCAATGTTAGACTTGATAGCCCTTTGTAGGCTTGGCCAATATAGGCTTATCAGAGATTTTTTAGTATACAACGGTAGGTTGACAGGATTAATCGGGGTCCCATAGGTAATCGTCAACTTGCGCGCTGTAGCGGGCCATACATTATGCAGTTGTCTGCTATAATTTAGCAATTGTTCGTACTCTAAATCCGGGGCACTGGATAAGGTTTCGACCAAAGCCTCTCGTAGCGTTGGGTGTGGTTCCCACTTTATCTGCACATGCGCTTCCTCGTTTTCTGCCGTTGGGCGAATAGGCAAGGAAAATCTCTCCAGATGGAGTGCACCCAAGACAGAAACAAGCGGCATAGAGAATTGTACTGAACCCGGGAACTAAATACTGCGGTGGGGCCATCTCGGCTTACTTGACTACTGGGGGGGGGAGGGGTTGTAACGCAATTAATTGGCGCCAGGTGGTTCTGTGAATTGTGCTTCTGTGGAGCTTCGGAAGCACCTTTATGCAGCAGATTGGATTGATCCATCTGTGTGCCATCCCCACACTAAGAGCCCTTTCGCCCCCCAGCTTGAGAGTATCAGTCCACACCAAAATCCGAATCAACTGTTTACTTTACACACAACTCCAAATTCAGGATTATTCCTAATCTTCTTTGATAAGCCTCCTCTCATCACATGTAGTGGCCTCTCACTGATTTGCCTCTTATTGGGTTTCCCCTCCTGAGAGATAGATGTGTGGTGCCTCCCCCCGTGCCTCCTTAGCAGAGTTTGGGTCAGAACTATGTTATGCAAACCCATGCTCTGTCTGCCGCCTTGCAATCGGCCAAAATCATGCAAAAGTAATCTGTTAGCGGAAGCTGTGCGTAACTATGACGAATTGGCCCAAATACACCTCGAATCTGACTGATAAGCGGGAGGTGTTGTCTAAGCCGGATTTAGCAGATGTCTATTCCTCCTAGTCAGAGGGCCAGTCAGGTGGCCTTCCGGGCGGGCAATTCAGAGAGCCAAGCCAGTCAATGTTCTGTGAGGCATGGGAACAGTTGCATTGATGGATGGGAAACAGCACCCCGACCTACAGTATATTCCAGAAATTCTTATTGTTTGACTCGCGTCACGTCATATACAGGGAACCGTCTATACTGAAACACACAGACAAACATGAGAAGGTTAATGCATTGATGATTGTTGCTCGCGGTGCAGTATATCTCTAAGTGTGCATGCAACCAACGAGCGCTCTATCGTCTCCCATAGTTAACGCCTCAGAGAATTTATGATCAGTAATAGGCATTGGAATATTTTTATATAACTCTGATATGCAATTGGATATATCATAAATGCGATGAGCTTATTTTTCGGCTCTTTAAAAATCTGCTGTATAGTTGTTACAGCTGCTCGTAGCCCCTCCTTCGTACACCGAAAGACTTGGTACTAGACCCGCTTGTGTTTCACTTTCCTCTTTGGCGGTCTAGCCGGATAGAGAGGTGCTGTCCTGCATACATATTCTTGCATAAAGTGCTCATCGGCCTTTACCCCTTTCGGTAATTTGCAGATGATCTTCCTTACAGACACATGCGGGTTTCCTGTTAGTGAGCACTACTAAACGGCCGCTGGGGAAGGGAGCACAATGGAAGAAGTAATACGCTCACAATCATCAAATCCTACATAGAGATATCCTCTCATATAGGAAAAACTGTGATAGAAGAGCACAGCCTTATATGCTGTTGACTAGCGCATATGGATTGGATTGCTTACTGACTTGGTGGCTTAAATCTTATTTATTGCCTTATATGTTTGCTAGCTTACTGGCAGGTTTATTTTTGCTGGGGCGTAAAAGGCTCATATATACAATACAGACTGAGCCCCATTCAGTACACTATAATAAGGTGGATGCTGCCGCCCTGTGCCTCACTTTTTGCGTTCCATTACAGCAAATACCCCTTCGTATTTCAACGAATTTGACGTTGAACGCTATGGCAACAAGGTGCATTCAAATGAGACTAAATCTGTCATTACTCAATTAACGGACATGTCACAGGATTATAATTTTCCGGGTGTGTCAGATCTGTTAGTGGAATGCCGAAAGCCGAAAGCTCATAACTATAACGAATGGCCCAGACCTCTCGGTCCATTGGAGGCAATATCCCTTAAGCCAAGAGAGCATACCACTTTTTGTGAGCCTGTAAGTCTAGATAAGAATCCTCGACCGTAATTAATTCTGTTATTATTGTTCTGCTAAATATAAACATAAGAATTTGAATAGTAGGCTGCTTACATTGGAGTTATACAGTTAATTATACAGTGCCATATATGCGGTAATTGCCTTGGTTACACCATAAGGTGAAACTAGGTGAAATAATAATACATAACTAAGAACTAAAAGCTTTTTTTCTTAACCACACGACTGAATCATAAAGGCCACAGGTGAGCCCTCCTTCGGTAATTTTTGTGTTATTTTAAAAACTCAACCCATAATCAAACTCCCAAAATCTATGCAAAACCTCTTGGGAGTACCATCATTACTCCTGCATATTCAATGAAAATATTCACCAACGGTTCTACTCATCTAATTTTCTTCCGATGAAGATGAAGACCTCTCACCCTGCCCATAGCCCATTGGACGGGAATATGGATGAGCTCTGTTTGTCATTCTATGTCCATTTCTCTCTGGACCTCCACCGCCAGCTGAAGAAGGCCTCTCTGGTACGGTTGAATCCACATTAACAACGAAGGATCCTGGCATCTGGGCCAACCTGATAGGCGTTGCACTAGCCGAAGTGTCTGCGGCAGAGCTTCCTGTGTCTGAGTTAGTTGTTGTGGGTGCAGGATCTACATGTGAGTTTGAAGCATTTGCACTCTGTGGTGTCTGTGTTCGTGGCCGCGGTGTCCCACTGGTGGCCACACTTGGTTGTGGCTGTTCAGATGGTCTGGGCGGAACTGGAGGCCCTGTGTTTCTCAAAACAACGGGTCGACTTCCAGGGGAACTCTCCGGAAATGCTAATGGTGGATCGTCTGGTGTATGGTGGATACCAGCCCAATCAGGTGGTATGAACACCTCCATTAGTGCCGTTGTATATATGACAAAGGGTGTTCCTGCATCAGTGGCGGTCGATGGTTCGGTTTCTTCAGCCTCAACTTCCCTTCTACAGAGAGGACACGATGTGTGCATTTTAAGCCATTCCACGATACAAGAGCGGCCAAATATGTGTTCACATGATGGCATTTTAACAGCACAGTGACAATCGTTGGCATCTGCGGTTCTTTGTTGATCATTATCTAGGGATGTTGCGCTGGCACTGCCTATATCTGATGTGGTGCGTTGTGTCTCATTTTGTAATGGATGATAATCCACTGATTGGCGCGCTGTAGGATCTAAGGGGAACGCTATGGCTGGGTCATCTTCTCCCATCCCATCTAGAGCGGCCGAATCCGGTGCCCTACTTACTGAGAAAGATTCCTCCTCCACCTTGCTGGAGGCTTCTGACTTCCTCTCAGCATATGGATCATAACAGATAGAACATACTCTCTCACCTTCCGGTAGAGTATTTATGTCTACTTCAGTCAAAGAGTTGATTGCATTCTGACTTGCCTGTTTCTGTTTGGGTAACGGTATAGCGTTTAATACAGATACAAAGTTCTGGAGCCAAAAAGGGAGGTTCATTCCGGGACGTGCATTTTGGTTGCTCTGGTTGGGATTGGCTCCGCTCTCTGGTTCCACGCCCGTGGGTGGGGCTCCTCCTTGGTTGTTCATCTGGATTGGTTGGCCCTGGTCACCAAGAATAGTAAATGTAAACTGTCCATTTGAAAATGGAATAGCAAATGAGTTACCTAAGAATCCAGAGAACTGAGGAGGCTGTTGATCTTGCTGCTGTTGTCTCGATTGCTGTCGAGAATCGTTTGGACTGTTATTTGAGTTCATGAAAAGCAAACTTGTGTAAATACAACGATATCAAATACTAGAACAGCTGTAAGTAGTACTATCGATACTTTGAACTATGTATATAATGTATGTAATTTATATTTCCTTGTATAGACTTGGTTGTTATATATCTGACTGGCGAATCCAGGCCTTTCAGTTACAATGTTTGACTACCAATATTACTAATGGGTGTACATATATATATATATGCGCATGTGGATTCAGCAGTAGGTGTATGTAGGGCCGGTTCGCACAGATAGGTGGATCAGACGCCGAGGTGCGTTCACTATGTAACTGAATCAGATAATTCGGTAACGTTACCTGAATCGCGTGCTGAGTTTATCTAGATGCTTCTCTCTGGGTCGTGCACAGCCGGGGTATGTAGGCGCGTATGGCAGACACTACCTATAGTTAATTGTCAGTTAGTTACCCAGCTGTCGTTACTGCTAGGACCGAGCCGGTAGGCAGGGGTAAGCAGACGAGAGGTGTATGGGTGAGAATCTGAGTGACAAGGAAACGGTGTGAGTGATCGAGGACCCCAGGAGCACCTGTGATAGTGGATAAAAATACGCCTGGTGGCTACATAAGTAAAAAGAAAATTTATATGTTTCGCCACCGGTGACTCATTAATTCACAAGGGCCTTATGGAATACTGAGTACCCGAACCACGGATTAGATGACCATTCTTATGACTAGCATCACTCATTCGTTGTATAGTGTAATGGTCAGTTGCGTATACATATGTATACCCTTGATATGCCGATGAATGTGCATATATCTTTGTATGCTGCGCATGCTTCCCAGACGCGAGGGAA
This sequence comes from Kuraishia ogatae, assembly GCA_003706285.3. Taxonomy (NCBI): domain Eukaryota; kingdom Fungi; phylum Ascomycota; class Pichiomycetes; order Pichiales; family Pichiaceae; genus Kuraishia; species Kuraishia ogatae. The sequence goes on from PPKV03000006.1 coordinate 291,700, forward strand.
CGGAAGTATAGGCGATGAGCGTTACGATGCCTATATGTTACTGTCTAGCTGTTGCTCTCTGTATGTTGCTGTCTATATGTTAGGGCCTACTTGTACTACCTTTTTGAAGTGCCTTTTTGTAATACCTACTTGTACGGTTTATTTGTCCTGCCTATTTGTACTGCATATCTGTTCTGCCTACTCGTCACTAGAAATTATCACTGTTTGTTACTACCGTTTTCTTGCTAGTCTCCGTACCGGTTGGTGGTTAACACTCTCACTCCACGCATCACACATACTGACAGATCACCTCGCATGAAGCAGGTATTCTGCAAGGATCGTCAAGCAGAGAGTTGGTAGAGGATGAGATGAGTGAATGAAACTTTACATACGTGGAGAGTACAGTCATAGAGTTGGTAACTTGTGTGGATACTGGCTCGAGTTACTGGATATACCTGTAATCTTCTTGTGTCATTTGGGCACGGTCATATCTGTAACTGCGTGGGTCTTCAACTAAATCAGCGAAGATTCATCGTGAGAGAACCACCACTTCACTGACGGTTTAACAGATGCATGAGGTATATGTCTCTATTCACCAACCCAACGATAAGATTGTGCTCATGTTCTATAGACCATTCACTAGGAGACACACATCCTAGTGGATCCTCCTACCGCGTATGCCGACATAATCAATTAAATAATATCAAAGTAAGAACTACTTATTAATCAAGTGGGCATACTCCATATTTTTATACTTATATATATATCTCTTATAGATTTTTATTTTGGCGCTCGAACACATAATTTACAACCAGTAACTGGCACAATTGGGCTGAAAAGTGCCAGTGATGATGAAGAAGCAGGGAGAGAAGTGAGGCGCGCAGATGTCAGGCAAGTTGACACTATCATAATCCGTCAGGTAGATGCACAACACACTGTCAAATATATGTAAAATTATAATCGAACTGAAAAAAAATACAAAGAAACAAGAAGATATTCGCCCTACGAATGCAATCAGACAATTAATAACGCAGCACCCTTGTTTCCCTCTTCTTGTTTCACTTCAACGCCGTAAGTGAGCGCACGCGTCAAATCTATCATACATAATGACAGAATAATCACATTAGAGGTACTGAGACCTAAGATGCTCAACCATCACGCGCTGGTCGGGTTGTAATGCTTGGATCTGGTCTTGTGACAATTGGAGGACTTGAACAATCAGAGTAGCTTCGCTTTTGTCAACCCTGGACAACTTATCTATGGTAGCAGGAGAGAATCCCGCCCATTCAGGATTCGTAGCAACAATACTGGGCTGTTGGTATTGTTGTGGTTGCTGTTGCTGTTGCTGTGCAAATTGAGACTGTGGCTGTTGATAATAATTGTTGGAGTACCCACTGTTGTTGTTGGGATAGCCCTGGTTACTGCCAATGTCAAATCCAGAACCGGACTGAGAAGCACCCTGAGGTCCAAACCCAGCAATACCGGTGTGGAGCACGGAAGGAACTGGTGTGGAACCTTGTCTGATATAGGGCTGTTGCTGCAATGGAGGTGCAGACTGTTGAGGTGCAGATACTTTGGCCAGAGCCTGGCTGATGATATCACCGTCTATTATACCCATGAGGAGCAATGCTTGAGCGGCTGCAACAGCCAACTGAGGAGATGCCTTGAAAATTTCAGCAGCCTGTGCAGCATTGGGACCCTCCACAATCTGTTTTAAATTAGCGATCAATTCAATCAGATGTGGGGGCGGGATCTTGCTTAAGGTGTCAGAGATCTTATCCTTAGAAATGAAAGGATTTGTATCAGGAGTAGGAAGAAACTGGGAAGCTTGAATCAGATGCGTAGGTATGAAATTCTGCGGCGTGGGCGAGGCATTTTGGAGAGTGTTGCTATTATTATTATTGCTATTATGGTTATTAGAATTCCCTTGTGATACAAGGAAGCTTTGGGCGATCTTACCAATTTGGATCATATCGAGGCCGCTAGCAATCATCTGTGATACCATTTGCTGGAGCTGAGGGTTCTGGGGTAATTGACTAGCGATTTCAGGACTCAATTGCGATTGTCCAAATGGGGATGACGGAAGTGGAGTGTTATTGGTCGCTAATACACCAGGTATGGCAGTGTTTAGAGTGGGTATTTGAAGCTGTTGTGGCAACTGTCTGCTATCATTGGCTAACATTTCTGGGGGCAGAACGACATTCGCAGGTAAGAAACCCCTATCCAATTGCAATTCGGGCTTCAGCGTAGGTGTTGATGTTCTCAGACCTTCCTTAGATAGTTCTATGCGCAGTTTCTTCCGGCCTTCAATTTTTACTTGGGATAAGAGTCTCAATGCTCTCTGTGCGTCTGGAGGAGTAAGAAACTCCACAAAGCAGAACCCCTTGTTCTTTGTTGGGTTATCCATCATACACCGCACATCGACCACACGGCCACTGCCACTCACCACACTTTTGATCACCTCAACGTCCCAGTTGTATGGAATTGCGCCAATATAGAGAACACATGATGTGTTGAGGGCCACACCTTTCGACATGACACAAATGTATATGAAAAATGAGATTGTAGTAGCGGGTAGCGGGTAGCAGTTTTTCTTTTCTTCTGTGGGATGCCTCGTGTGACAAAATTCCCAAAGTTTCTGTGAAAAAAAAAGTGATCAATGTGAAAGAAAAGAACCTGACAGGAGATAAAGAATGAAATCAATAACAGGAACTGAAAGAAAACGCACCGTGAATCGGGTGATCGACACTTGACTGGCCAAGTAAACGAAAAAAAACTAAAATATGAAGGGGTATCAGCACCATATATATTTAAACATATATCTATATAGATATAAATGTTTACCCATGCGGTTGATGGATTACCTCCTAGCGAAGGTCAAATACCAATCACCATTCCCTTTGTGTGGTATTTTCAACCTTGAGTTTGGCCAGCCGCCGAGGCAAGACGTGTGCTATCAAATGCCTCGAGCCTTACGAGTGCCAAACTGAACCCTTCCGAGCGAGCGAACAACCCGCGCAACAACAGCATGCGTACCATCCATCCCGGTTTGCCTGCAGTGGGCTGTAGGCAAACTGGACCATCTGGTAAGGAGTGAAATATTCTTCATAGCGAACTACAGTAACAATTCTGAGATGAAGTACAATTGCTCCAAATTGTTTATTATATTGTGGGTTACATCGTAGATCGACTAGACTGCGGATGAACTAGACTGTGGGTCGATTGAGCTGTGAACGAATTACATTATAGATACATGATAATTTAGGGTAATTCAACAGGATAATTCGTAGGATAGTGATATTTGCACAAGGATGGCGGCATCCCTGTAATCGTACCGCCATTGTGAGAATGATCCAGCTATGTGTTTCTCGGCTGAGGATTCCATATGGAAAAGCGCATATGTAACCCATGGCGGGGATGTAGGGGCAGAAGTTGCACGCAGCTAGAATCGAATAATGCTGTAATCGCAAATGTGGAGCCGGGTGTATAACTTCACTGTATGTGTATCCTTGAGATAGACCTCCGATACACCTTCGCTGGACCATGTTTCATAAGCCCGAAATGGCGAAACTGCATACACGGGAGAGTAGAGAGATGTGTAAAAGAGATTGCAACAAAGAAAAGTCTTTGGGGAACCACAATTGCACATCCAGGAGACGAGAATCCAATAGTACAACATGCAAGACAGCTCCTGTGAATAGCACTCTTGCTGGTAAGTATCCACTTTGTTTGTAAATGCTGACATGTCCCATGACGTTATGCAACTCTTCTGAATACTGAACAATTTTACCTGCAACTTGAAAGCGATGAAACCCTTATAGCAAAAAAAATACTATTTATTGGCACTCTTACGCAGCTCCGCTATTTTGATTTAGATACACACACTTCAAAGAGAAGAGTTTCTCATTTCAGTAGCCGAATTGAACCCTCATTCAACCAGTCACTTTATAATATACACTAACCAGCTCATGCAACCACAATCGTATATAAATTGCATATGTACTCTTCAACACCCGCTTAAAACATCCCAGCATACCGCTCCTTAAGTTGGAAGATCAAAAGGCGTTGCTCTTCAGGAGCAGCCGCCACCTGCTCATCGGACATGCTTAAAATCTGCCTTATCATAACCTTTTGCTCCTCAGACATATCAGGTACAGAGTCAAGCGAAACCTGATTTTGTGCCACTGGCGGTGGTGGGTGGTAGTGATATTGCTGTGGAGCAGGAGTACCCGCATTGCTTGCAACCTCTGATGGTTGTGCACCATCACCCGAAAGAATACCCGTTATATCGTCAGGACTTGTGGCGTTGGCAAGTAGGGAAGCCTCGACCAGGGCATATGTGAGCTGAGGATTCTGTTTCAGCATCCGCTCCATCATTTCCGGGTTCGATATGGCCATGGCCTTCGCATCCCTAAGCAGATTGATAAGCCTGGACCCATCCAAAGTCTGCAATGACCTTGTCACCACCTGTGCAGGTGTTTCGTTTGGATCATTAATGTGGATTCCCGGAGGGAGAGGTGGTATAGCTGTGTCATACCTCGGTTGTTGCTTGATTACGTGGGGCCTGAAGCCACCAGGAGCAACACCCCCAACATTGCTCACCACATTCCTTGAGTGACCAGTTGGGTCGTTTGAAAAGTTACACTTGAGGTTTCTATTGCCTATCACATAGTTGTTTAAATTTCTAACGGCAGATGCAGCCGTCTCTTCATCTTGGTACTCCACAAATGCATAACCCTTCGATTTTCCAGTTTCTTTGTCAAACAGCAACTTCAGACTCACAACAGGCCCCACAGATTTGGCAATGTCCAACACTTGCTCCTCAGAGAGGTCGTACGGTATACTTCCAATGTATATCACTTTACCGCCCTTCTCTGACATTTTTAGTAATATTACAAAGCTTTGTAGATGATGTGCTGTGGAGTTATTTCGCAAACGCGTATGTAAGAGGTTAGATGTTACAAGGTCTAGCCTCAATTCAACTTAGAGATACAGACCCAACCAACTATTTCGCGCGCGTGATTAGCTGTGTAACACAATGGCTAATTCTCTATCAGCTCTGTGAAAAACGGGCGACACAATTTCAACACAATTTGAACGCAATGTCTAATATTTGACAATACCTCACATGCACGTTTTAATGCCTTTGATTTGCTCTTTGGTTGATATATGCCACTGCTACTGCGCCAGCTAGACGCTCTATCTCTCTCTAGCTAACACTAAAAGTGACTAGCCAGTGAAAAATAACTGTAATCCACCCTCGCTTCTTAAGAGTCGTGCCAGCCGTAGAATGTGTATGTAGTGGTAGGTTTGCAGTAGCAGCTGCGGAGTGGAGTAGTAACGTAATTGTGTAGTGTACGTAACTGTATAGTGTGGTGTTAACTGTGTAGTGTTAACTGTGGGGTGCTTTAGTACCTCCACCTCCCTCCCCTTGCCATTTGTATGCGTGCACAGAACCCGTTATGGGAAATGGCTTGGGAAAGAACGATAGAAAAATCTCAGCAAAAATCCCAGTGTAGCCGTTCGTGGGGTACAAAGGGTGAATTTTGAACGCTTAAAGCAAATGGGAGGAAGTGTGTGAAGGGTTTTTACGGTTGTACTTAGAGTTTACATTACTTCTACGATATATATTATCCAATCATACATAATAATATATATATTATATATGTTGTTGTGCATAAAATAGGGGTGTATGTTGTTGTGGAAATAGGCTAAGCGTCTTATTTATTGTCAGAGAACCAAAAGGGTACACCATCTCGCGTGATTAAAGGGTTGTGATTGTTAAGCGCTACACAAAATATATATACTCTTAGTTGTTTTGTTTCAATTTCAACCTCGTTGAGTATAGTTTTCATAACCTCCACTTTTTTTCACCACGTTTATTATTGGTTTGGCTTTGTTTTTGTTGTAGTATAAACACAATGGACGCTAAAGAGATCAAAACAGTGCTAACCAGTCTTGACAAGGCAAAAGACGAGAAAACAATACTGCAACTGTTGCATGTGTTGAAAAAGGATGTGAAACCAACGGAGAAGTTACTGAGGGAGACAAAAGTGGGGGTGGCAGTCAACAAGCTACGGTCTCACTCAAGCAGTGAGGTGAGCACCCTGGTCAAGAAGATAATCAAATACTGGAAAGACGAGGTTTCCCAAGAAAAGAAGCTCAAATCCAAGACGGAAGAGAAAGATGGTGCTGTCAAGACAGAAGGAGCAACAGATGTTGCGAACAGCAACGGTAATGGTAATGGTTCTGTTGAAGACAATTCAGCACAAGACAAGAAGAAGTATGTGGCCAAGGGTGTGAGGAACCCACAGAATGATGGTATCAAAACTAATCTATATGACAACGCTGCAAGAAATGGCTCTGTTGGAGGTCTTTACTCTGCGTTGGCCATTGACTCGTTTATGTTCCCTGAGGAAATCCTCAAGGTGGCCGTGGATATTGAGAAGGAGGTATGCAGAGTGGAGTATTTTGTGATTAACGATGGCTACAGAAACAAAATGAGGTCGCTGATCATGAATCTGAGAAACAAGAGCAACCCAGAACTGAGGCAAAGGCTCCTTTCTGGAGAGGTAACGCCATCCAGGTTTGCCAAGATGTCGGCGCAGGAGATGGCTCCAGAGTCGTTGAAGAAGGAGATGGAAGAGATCCACAAGAAGAACCTTTTCGATGCTAGAGGTGCTGTTGAGAAGAGAGCAGTCACTGACAGGTTTACATGCGGTAAGTGTAAGCAGAGTAAAGTTTCATATTACCAGATGCAAACACGTTCTGCCGATGAACCACTCACTACATTTTGTACATGTGAGAATTGTGGTAACAGGTGGAAGTTTTCTTAAGGGAAGGAGAGAAAGTTTATGGGAAGAGGCTCTATGGCTTATACAGGGGATTTGGGGATAGCTATTAACTATCGTGAGTATTGCGGAGAAATTTGTACAGTAGATGAAGAAGATAATATACATAGTAGAAGAAGTTGGCCGCAATCTTTTTGCCGCTGGTATTTTAATATCTAGATACTCAAGTATATATGAATAATAGCTCATATTGCTGGGAATGGCTGTAGTATCATCGGCCAATATTGTATATCGACTCTAACTCTATGTACAATTGATGGGTGCTCACTACCTGCATGTCTATTAATTTATTAGAAGCCATTTTGCCAAACATGACCAACAAAAATATCTCGTTGCCTGACATAATTACTCGTTGGGGATCTTCGTCCTTTCTCCAGTGACATTGGATCAAATCAATACCCACTCCATGGTACACCTACGACCTGTTCTTGAAAGCCTCCATGAACAACTTCACATCCTCTGGGTTCAGCTGAATGTCAGTCTTTGCCAACTCATCCCTCAACTGACCAAGGGATTCCCTAACATCAGCATCCATCAGAAGCTTGACCTGCTGCATCATTGACATCTTGCCAGCGTCACCCACCAAACCTTTATCTTGGATGATCTTGCCCGTTCTCTCAAATGCCTCCATCACATTGGGATGTTTGCGGAATTGTTCCATGAGTCCCGCCATTTTCTCGGCAGCCTCTCTTGCGGCATCTGTGGAGTTGAAACGACGGCCCCATGTGAGCGAGGAAAACACTCTTGAGGATCTCAATTGGTCGTTGCTGGCTATGCTGATGTTTAAGGACTGTCTACCCGCGACGGAAGCCGACCGAGCAATGCCACGAACAAATGACTGGGAGATCATTGTGTATGTGAATAAAATGTATAGATCGATAGCCGTGTATATGGACCTGCTACCGAAAGGCTTGCTTCGCTTGGAAATATATATAGAAAACTACAACTATAAACCGGCATTGCATCTTGTTGTCAACCTCATCTCTCAACGGCGATTTTTCACTCCCGGGAGCGCATCGGGGTCAAAAGGATGCTCGACAGGATTCGCGCATCTGGGGGGAACAAGACGGAGCGATGTGATCAAGTATTTCAGCGACTGAGACGATTACTTTTGCTTGTTTAAATTAAATTATATAAATATAAATCTACTTATAAAAGATATCAAGTTGTTACTGTTAAGTATTGGTAAATGTAGTGATGCGTGAACTTTGTTAGCTGCGTTAAATATTCTTGATATATAAATATACACCATTTCAGCTTAAGCAAGCCCCAACACCTTGTCTATTGCCCTCAAGTATCTGCCGCGCGAGTAGCCACTCAGTTGAACTCACCCTTGGATGCAAGGAATGAGACAAGATCCACCTTTGTAACAACGTGCAGTGGGGAGTCATCCTTCCCTGACACGATGGCAGCAGAGTTTGTCTCAAAGAACTTGTTGAGCTTGTCCAAGCTGGTGTCCTCAGTAATCTTCTGGAACTCTCTTCTTTTGTTTCTAGACTCCTTGTTGATGTTGTATGACTTTTCAAAGTTTTGGAGTTTGCTAAAGTCGAACGAGGCTTCACCGACAGTGGATGTCAGGGAAATCTTCTTTGTAGAAAGAAGTTTGAGGATCTGGGAAAGAGTTACTATTCCCTGGAGCTTGGAAGTGTTCTCAGCAAGCACAGGCATCTGGTCAAAGCCATTGTCCTCGAGGATCTTTATGGCAGAGGCAATAGAGTCGGATACCTTGACAGACACAACAGCCTTGAGCTTGAGGTCTCTGATAACGTGAGATTTGAGAGTCTCACCAAAGTTGTCGTTGGTGATACTGTTCTTTCTTGGGCGCTTTTCTGTTGCTGCTGTGGCTTCTTCATCTTCTTCATCAAGGAAGCCGTTGAGCTTCATCCAGTCGTCATCGGCGAATTTGCTCAAGTAAGATCTGATACTGTCAGGGCACACAAACACAACTACATCCTCTTCCGTAAGATTGTAGTCCTTGATGGCACTGAGAGCAGCAGACAATGAGGAACCAGAGGAACCACCAACGAGGATACCTTCTTCCTTGATCAAACGTCTGGCAAGGTGGAAGGACTCCTTGTCGTCAGTCTTGTACCATTTGTCAACATAGTCTCTGGTGAGGACATCTGGAATGAAATCATAGCCAATACCTTCAACCTTGTACTGGGTCACATCTGTCTGGTTCAAGGATTCTGGCACAGCAAGGATGGAACCCAATGGGTCAGCACCAATTACCTTGATATCAGGATTCTTGGACTTGAGGAATTTTGCAATACCAGTGATGGTTCCACCGGTGCCGGCACCGGCAACCAAGTGGGTCACTTTACCGTTGGTCTGTTCCCAAATCTCCTTACCAGTGGTGTAAAAGTGAGCATCTGGGTTGTTGACGTTACCGTACTGGTCAAGGATGATGGAGTTGGGGATCTCCTTCTCAAGTCTCTTGGCAACACCAATGTGGGACTCTGGGGAATCCCAAGCAGCCTCTGTGGGGGTTCTGATGATTTCGGCACCGAGGGCCTTAAGAACAGACACCTTCTCGTTGGACATCTTCTCTGGAAGCGTGATAATGGTACGGTAACCTTTGACCGCACCCACAAGTGCAAGACCAATACCGGTGTTACCAGAGGTTGGCTCGATCAAAGTGCTCACACCTGGCGTGATCTTACCGGCTTTCTCCGCCTCCTCTACCATGCGCAGAGCAATTCTATCCTTAATGGAACCACCAGAGTTGAACAGTTCAACTTTGGCAAACACCTGTGGCTTGACACCATAAGATTGTGGAATCTTGTTGAGTCTGACCATTGGGGTATTACCAATGTGCTCAAGGATGCTCTCCGCAGCTGGTGGAATCGACTGTTGCAAAGTCATTGTAGGAAAGAAATTTATGCCAGTTAATTGCAAGTGACACCTCTACTCTACCCAATAGGTTTTTAACCCCACACTCCAACCGTCAATATTCTTTTATAATACTTGACAATGAAACGGTCCACCTCATCTCCTGTGCTACACCTTCCACCCTCATGGGCAAAAATCATTCTGTCAATCTGCTCCCTATAATGCAAAATGCAACTGTGCTGCACAAAAAAAAAGTGCGACGATAGCCGATGCGAGCCACATCTGCAATAAGAAATTCACAGCGGATGTGGAAATATGAGTGCTGGTTCGCGCCGTGCGAGAAACAGAGGGCAGGTCAATGTCGGTAAATCCAGAGGGTGAGAAAAGAGGCCTATTGAAACAGGTTAGATCGTCTGCCATGAGCTTATGGATGTGGCTCATAAGGCAAAAGATGATATGAGAAAGGCAGCGCCAGGATGAGAGTGGGGGTTCGTTTGAGGCACTGATAGAACCTATGAGGTGGAATGTAGTGTCAATAGCAGCTGTAGTTATAAAATTAAGGTTTCATTTTTGGGAGAATCATTACTTAATAGTACATGGTCTATATGCGCTTGTATGGTACAATCCCTTTTGTAAGGTGGATAAATGCGTCATTGCCTCGCTAGAAGCATGGGTTTTGGCAAGAGGGGCTTCGGGAAAAGGGGCTTTGTATTTTAGGCAGACTGACTGGCGTTTGAGCCTTTTTTCCGTCCCTTGGCCTGTATGCAAGTATATCCTTGATATATTTCTAGGTTATATCTCTACTCCTCCCCTCCTCTACTTATTCACATCAAACACATACCTTCCTTCGGTCATGTCTTGAATCACCTCCTCCACTTTGGGTATAACTCCATCACGAATCACTGATAGCTCCTTGGATGTGAACTTTCCTAACACATAATTCGCTACATCGGCAGATTCTCTACTAACGGGTCTGTCTATTCCAACTGATATAGCACAGTAACCGTTCCCCACCTGTGAATGTATTGACCTTAGTCCATTGTGACCTCTGTGAGAAGACTTTTGCTTTTTGATCTTGATCTTTCCCAACGGCTGGTCCAATTCATCATGGAGAACAACTAGCACAGGGTTAAAGCCGCTCTCTGATTTGGAATTTAGTATTGCCTGCCACGCCTTTTTGATGTGCTGGCCGCTGATGTTCATATAGCTAGGACACTCATAAAGCAGCACGTTGTCTCTGTACTGGTTGGAGTAAAACGTCTCCTTGCCCACTTTCACCTTTTCCGAGAAGCCTTGTCTCGCGGCAATCTCTTTCAAAACTAAATGCCCCACAGAGTGTCTGGTGCCCTTGAACCTATTCTCTGGATTCCCAATAGAGGCAACCAGCAAGAATACCGGGTCATCTGTAGGCACGGCCATTCTACCCGTTAATGTGTTGATTGAACTGGATGCCCTTCGCTGAAGAATTCCCCTTACCAGTGGAACCATCCTTGGATGTATATAATAATAGTGTATTATAAAAAGCAGCCCCGCGATACTACACTCCCAAAGGATATTCCACAAGCTGTGATACGTATCTCTAACCATATTAGTCACACACCTACTAAATGCAAAAAAATATGCATAGAAAGATCCTCTTATCCCTATACATGTATGCCAGTACGTTTACATCATGCGCTTGTCGCGGCTCATCGCTGTAGTAAAGAGGAGAGGCGTCCTCATAGTAAAGAAAGGTTATTGTCATGCATCGCCACCGGGATGAGTCCCCCGCCACTCAATTCTAGGAGGCAGACGCCCGCCTAGTCCGTTACAAGCTGAGATGCACCGCCACAGAGAGCATCGCCTTTGGGTGAAAAGTATATGCAGGTGTTGCAGCTCTAAGCAGATGCATACAGACGCGGTGTGAAGGTGGAAGAGTTACCAAGCTAGTTTACCAAGGTAGACAGACGCAGCATTGTTGGTTTTTAGTAGGGTGTATATATAAAGTAGAATGGGCTCAGAATTAACTGGACATGGACCAATGTAAATCTGCTTCTTGAGCTGGTGTATATCAAAATGGAACCAGATGGAGGTAGTGCCATGCCGGCTACCAAAAGACCTTCCACGCGTGGAGTGTTGAAAACGCAAGACGAAGAGAGTGATTTGAATGTTCTGCTAGCCAAGGCATGGAGGATGCACTCAGGCTTAGTCTCTAAGAGACAAAATGACTCTGGTAATGTTCATAAAACTCCGCACAATCACATTGTGGGGTCTCAATTGGTTGCTCTGATAATGGAGGTAGCGCATAGCTGGAAACCACAGACATTACCAACTAATCCGGCCACAGCAGTACTTCATCAGGGCAAGCCAAAAGCACAACCAACTGCTACTGAACTGATTGAAGTTATTGAGAGGTTTTCAGAGAAGTTTCCGTTACTTGAATTGGAATATAGAGATTTTGAATATTTCATATACAATCTGTTGGGCGTTGAACTTGTGTATTTATTCAGGGTTGCCCGTGAATACCCTCCCTGGCAGAACATATGCACCACCTCCAATCAACCCACCCATGAGAATAGCATACGCTCAGAGAGTGTGCCAGAAGAGTTAACGAAAGATTTCCGGGATTTTGAGGCCAATGCGTTGCAGCTCAAAGACGAGCAGATATCACAGATATTAGAAGAGAGTACCCATCTCACAATTAGAATGGCCAACGAAAGCAATGCCTCTGTAAATTCGATCCAAAGCTATTTGGATCTCCTGCGTAAAAATGAGAAAAGAATTGAACAGCTCAAACAGGAAATGGAAAACATCATTCTATTACGAAACCATGTGCAGACTGCAATAAATCAATCTCTAGCCTTAAACAGCCCCAACCAGCAAGCACATCATGCTGCAACAAACAGACTTGGTCATCATATAGAAGTGGCTGAAATATTACCGTCCAGATTACAGAATCCCTCCATGTATATTAGAAGATCATTCTTGAATATTTTCAGCAGCATATTGGCTTTTTTTACATTCTCGTACCAATTGGTAACGGATTACTCGTCTCTGATAACTCTGCGAACACATCATCTATTGAATCTTGACTCCAATTCAGATAGACAACCCGGGGAAAAAGAAATGGGGCATCATAAGTGCTTGAATTATTTGACATACAAAGTACTACCAATTATTCTTATCGTGGTATTCTTCGTCACCTTAGCGCCCCTGTTTGTATCTGAATCAAAACTCAGCTCGCTGTGGCAAGGACTGTGGCATCTAATATTGAAGAACATCATGACTGTCAAAGATAGCACAGAAGAACCAGACAAAACCACTGCTGCGGGTATTATATGGGCAGATCAAGCGGCCGTTTCAGCAACATTGAGTGCCCATTTTCTCTCAAGTTTGGGGGTAATAACTTGTAGATGGGTGGAATATTGGAGGTGGTATTGCATCGATTTGTTGGAGGAGATTGGCATACTGGCATGAGATAACAATGGATCATTAATGATTTCCTATATAAATTGTGTTGTAGCTACGCGCCTGGAGTAAACTTAGTTCTTAGTTCCGATTTCTTCAGGCTGTTGTGTATTGGTAAGTAACGAATAATGATTAAAAGACCTTCCTGAATTCCCAAATTCCAACCATAGATTGATATAACTTTCTAAACCTTATTGTTATCATGAAGTGCCCTTTTCATTGCTCAAGTCGAACTGGCACCACTTAGAGTTGGAGACACATTATGATATTTCCAATTCCTTGAATCAGATTTCCTAAGGCCCTCATCAATCTCATCAATATCCTCTGTGGTCCCTTCATAATACTTCTGCAACCAGTTAATGTATTTCTGAACACTTTTGAAGTCTTCCGTTTTGGATTTCGAAGTTGATGCCTCGTCTTTATCTGAAGATCTATCAATATCACTTACAGCATGGCACCCACCCTTTTCAGGTGAACTGCACCCTTCGTTCTTATTGCGAGAGCTGTCACTACACATCGAGTGTCTTCTTTTCCTCTCTCCGAGCCCCAGAGGCGACTTAGGACCTGTGTTATTATTGGAATTACTACTATGCTGAATGAGAACCATCTTTCTAGCATTTGTGAGGCTACTTCCAATTCCGTACTCGGAAGTTAGAAATTTATGGTCCTCGTGCTTGACGATATCTTTTGGTTGGAACGTAGCGGTAAGCACTATGTTATATGATGGCAGTGTTCTGTTGAGAGGCAACTGATACTCTGAATCCTTTACAGATGCAGACTTTCCGGATTCTGTGAGCTCCTCCTCATAATTCTGTCCTTCTCCAAGCGTTTTACCTAAAACACCACTGGAGTAATCGTGGCAGAGTTGTCCTAATGCAATATTCTCCATGAGTCTTCCTTGAATAACAGTTCCGTAACCTTGAGGTGGCCGATCAAAGGGATCATGTGGAAAGTCTGTGAGTCTGACCACACATACAAATGGATATGCCACCGAACGATCTCTCCTAGAAATAGCTCTGAGCTCTTCTTCGATATAGTTTGTATAGTACTCTTTTTCCAGCTTTGGGTAGTCCCGACATTCGAGGGAAGAGATATGAGCGATTTCAAACTCAAGACACAACTGCAGATCAACACCTGCGATGGCGCTGACTGCTTGGATAGTTTGAGGATTGCTCCAGGCCTGATATGTGAAAGGCGCAATGGCCTCACAATCACGAAGCGATGGTCCTATTCCCGTGAAACGGAGCCTGGCTCTCCTTCTCGCTTCACTATCCTGAGAGACCCTATCACTATGTTGCTGCCTGTTTATTCTTTCAGAGGTTCCTGCTGTAGATATCGTTGTTTGATACTGAATCAGCTCTGCCCTCATGATCTCGCAGCACTCTTTTGTAAATAGAGAGGTGGACATTTCGCCAGAAATGTCAACATGATCCAAGTTTGTTATTCCCAGCGTTTGAGGGTTCACTTCTCTGAAGAGATGGTCTTTTCTATAGTTCAGATGAATAGTGGGATCAAATATGTGGCTGGGTAGGTCAACGCTAGCGAAACCTGAATCTGTGTCTGCGTATGGGGCATTAAACTCTTTCGGGCTTTGCACTTGCTGTGTCCCTTCAAAAACCTCCGGGGTACAGCACTGTTTTTGGGCTTTGGTTCTTGTGTGTTTCCTAGGTGATGTTTTCTGCTGTTTAATCACGAGAGCGTCTGTTGTGGAAGAGAAGTTATTACGTCGATGTTCGCTCGCTGTTGTTGTGATTGGCTCATCAACTACCTTGTGGACATGCAAATCCTTGCCAACTTGTTTAAGATCATCGTCGTGACCCACTGACTTCAGTGGTATCGGTTGCGGAGCACCCATTGGTAAGAGATACGAGAGAGCTCGTTGAAGTGGTGTGTTTATGGATATCTAATGATGCAAAAAGCAGTTGATCATAGCTTGCGGTTTTGAAGTTGGCGTAGAATAAGCGAAGTGCAACAAGAGACCACCAAAGCTCCCTTTTAGATTGAAATACAACAAATGTTTTAAAATGGCGATAGCTGGAGAATCGCGTTAGCACCGAGGATACAACATCTCTTAAGCCGCCTCTGTTATCTGTATGTCTATGCCTCGATGCAAGTGGTATGATTTGCAGAGTGCACACTAGGAAAGCGCACGCCAAAAAAGACAAGAAGCAGCATAAATACACGCAACCAGGCACCCTGAATTTCCTGTTTCACCACAATTAGCCTTCGTTATCGGGAGACCCTATGTCGTTATTGTCAAGCAAGATTGAGAGAGAGCAAATTGAAACATGTCATCGATGCAGGCGTGCAGGCGCTGTAACGACTGATTAGGTGAAAATTGACTTATCTGCCCCAAAAGGGTAATTCGTTCCTTGATAGTTGAGGGGACGTTGGAAAAGACGTGCTTCGGCCGAAAGTCTAAATGGTACAATCTTGAGCCCATCAGCACTGGTGTGAGCAGATAGAGAAAATCAAAAGCTGGAGAAAGAACTGCTACTCCGAGATAAATAGGATATGGCACGATAGGAATATTATGATTCACAGTTGTAGAACATTGAACAAGAAATATAATTGTTCCATCATTGTTCACCTTGATGATTGAGCTATTCTACTCTTGAGCATGTCGCATATTATCTAGCCATTGGCTCCCTGTAGCTCCAATTCAGGCGTAGGTCGCGTAGTTATTGCATGGCCAGCTTTCTTAGGGTGGGCTTTGTGGGTTCTACATGAGAAGGAGGGGTTACAGCAGGAAAAATATACCAGCAGGTTGGCCGGTGGCAGCTGCGCTATCTATAATAATACTTAGGTGAGCATTCAGTTGCGACCAAGGCGGATCTCGCATATGACTAGTTACATATATTGTGGGGGAAGAGAGGGCAATTAATTATATACCTTTCATCTTCGGTTTGCCAGTTAAAATAGCTTTATCAATTTGTTGGAAAAATGTCAATACCCCGTTTGTTATCTGGAATAGGGGTTACTGATAGTTTCTTATTGTCAAGTCTGAGTTATATTTAGGCTTTACTGCAGATGCTAAAGTAAATAAATTCTCAAAATCTACAATAATGAGAAAAAAATCTACCAAAAGTCAGACTCAGATAATGGCATCTGCTAAGATTTTGACAATGCTAAAGGATTTATTAAAATCTACCGCTTGTGGTGAAAGAATGTGCATATTGTTGCGTTTCTCTATAACTTCTTATTCCCAAACGGTACATATATCCCCCCCGGAATATCCCGTATATCTCGATCTGACTCAAATAGTGGCCCATAGCACTCCTGGATGTATGTCCTGTAGCATCAACCTCTGGATGGTAAATCTGAAATTGGAGTGAGGAAAATGATTTTGATGTAGTTGAAGAAGCCACTGGCTTAACACAGTTTGTATGATATTCTCTTTTTTTTTATACTTCGGACCAGTAGCTAAGTGAATAAATGAGTGAATAAGCTTGTGAATGAGTGAGTGAGTGCATTCACCATATTATCTCATCCCATCAACGGTTACGGTGCGGAAGTCCTTCGCCGCGGCTAAGCTTCATGCACTCCCATAACCGCTTCAGCTAAGATAAGAGATACAAGACGAAATTCTGGTCTGAAGTAAGTTAGAGCACAAGGACCTGAAGAAAAACACCAGCAATAAGACATCTCATCCATTTTTACCGAAAAAGTTTTTTTAGCATTCGTTTTTTCCATTCAATCAATGGCGTCTGAAAAATTGGTTGTGACTACCCCGAAAGCGGTGACTCTTCCCGATGCAGAGACCACCAAGGCGGTAATATTCCCATTTAACAGCTTAGCGGAAACGCCTGAAGAGATTGTGGGCTATTTACACGAAATATTCAACCAGGAGATCGAAAGGGGAGACACCTATCCTCAAGACCATGTGCTCACTAGAGAGGAATTCACTGACTACTGGTTCTCCAACTTTGTGGCGGTTATGTTGGAGGGTGATGAAACAGATTTCTCCAAACGGGACTTGTCCACATTGAGAAGAGACTTCATGGGAAGTTTCTATGTGAAGCCTAATTACAAGGGAAGGTGCTCACACAATTGCAATGGAGGTTTTTTGGTGAATGCAGAAAAAAGGGGAAAGAGAATCGGTAAGACCTTGGGCCAATGCTACCTTGAGTGGGCACCAAAGCTTGGGTATACATATTCAGTGTTCAACCTTGTGTTTGTGACCAATGTGGCCAGCTGGAAGATATGGGACAGCCTTGGTTTTGAGAGGGTAGGTCTGATCAAGAAGGCTGGAGTACTCAAGGGATACGAAGAAAAGGTGGATGCAATCGTGTTCGGCAAGGATCTCGTTTAACAAGGGTATTCGTCCTGTTGGTAATCACCAACTAAGGCGGTATGTAGGAATGGTGTAGCAAAAGAGCATGTAAGACAATTAGAGGTATCATAGTGTATATACATGTTGTATATGAGATATTGCTGAGAAACAGCCAAATTCCTTGCACACGCAGAATACTCCCGGTTGGTGGGGACATGCCCTCTACAAGTTGACATACGTATAGCGGCATATGAGAAGTGTAATGCGAGGTGGGCAACTCAGCATACTGGCAGAAATGACTTCACACAATAAGTAGGGGTATTGCTATCAATTTTGGACTTACATCTCCAGAATAAATTTCTCCAGTATGTGGTAATAAACTTAAGTATATATGAGCTAGTGGCATCTTGGGTGATACCAACAAAGCAACAGAAGTATGTAAACTGTATGGGGCAGGGAGGAGAGAGCCGCGCGGCTGCTTACTTTCCCATCAGAGCCTTTTCTGTCTCGCCCAATACGCACAGATCCTTGCAGGACGGACATCCCACAATAACCTCATGATCCAACGGAATCACACAGAGGCATACGGAGTCCTCTAGTGGGCTCTCGTGCCACATTCATGGGTATACACTTACAGATCATGCAACAGGTTATCTGTACCAGAGAATATTCCAGAATAATAAAGAGCTACGGGGAACAACATTCAAGTGTTCCTATAGAGCCATAACCCAGAGTTCACTGTCTCACCACAACCTTTGCTTTTTTCAACACATGGACTGTTTAAGTAGACAAACTTTATCCTACGTAATATGCAGATAGCCAAGAAACCGTTGCTGCAGGCCCACCATGCATAAATATGAGCAGGTTGTATTCTTCTCCAAACCACTAGAAGCTTCTGTTTCTAGTGGTTTTTTTAAATTTATTCGGTACCTGAAAAACTAAGTGTACCATACCTCGAGCAAATCACCCTGCTCTAAATATGAGTACCATCTTTACCCGGGCGATTGAGAAGCTTGATAGGCTTGTCAAAAGAGGTTTTCGCTCTCCTCTTTATAGTACTACGTGACACGCACTGTAGAAAGCCGCCTACTCCGCTGTGTTCCAACGGTCACACCTCATCGTTACTTGCAGGAACAAGCAGTCTTCGTCTGCGTCGACTGCATGTATGGAGCGTAGGAGCGGTTTGTACGGCTGCAGCGGTGCAGTGCATGAGGGTTGAAGTAGCGTTACCGTGCACTCCGGACCAAGAAGTGCTATGGATGACGATTCCGTCAAAGCAGAGGTGGGCATTTTCAATTATCTTGCCAGTTATTCGAATAGATCGAAGCTGAGATCTGGAGTGGAATTTAAAAGGGAAGCTTAGATTTCAGAAGTAAAAGGAAAGACTACAACACTGTGTGGATGCACATCACAGCTGCCAACGTCACCGTGAACGCACCCTGATGCCGATGGCTCTGCTGCCGAATTGTGACTCTGATCTCATGCCGGTTCGGATAGCGAGAAAAGAGCTCAGGAACTCAAGTGTCGGGACATTGCATAATGACGAGCTGTACGATACCTTCAAATATATCCTTCATTGCATAAAGGAAGGCACACACGGGAGGCGTAGACTAATAAAAGTATGATAGGGAAGGTCCGGGAGGTGCCAGAAGTTTATAAAACCAACTGGATTCAGGTAGAATGCACCAGAAGGATTCGGCAGTCGGCAGTCGGCAAATGACTTTGCAGGTTTGCAAGCATATCAAGAGGCATTATCAAGTGGGTCTATATACATTGTGCCTAGTGAGAGTAGAATGAAGATTGATAGCATGGATGCGAGAAATAAACTTTGTGGGCATATGTGCGTCTCCCATGTATTTGTTTTTTTAGCATTGCATTGGTAATGGCGCCAGTGTGGGCCGGACAGAAAAAACATGATTAATTCTCTCGGCAATATGGGGAAAGAGAATCGAAGCTGGGGATCTCAAGCTTACATACACCGGATCATACATACATACATACATATCTAAATATATATGTATATATATATATATATATACATGCGTACATCTCCTCCCTCCTCCATCATACATGTATGCAGATATTATTACATCTGATCTCTTATCGTATCTGACCGTGTCAGGAATAGACCAACGATTAGAGAGACCAACCACTAAATCAGCAGCCAACTGACTCTTGCTACTCCACGTTTATTTTACGAGGAAAATCAATCGATTATATTACAAAGGATTACAGCTGTGCTTTCGATATATCAGCCCGCAGCGGTCTGAGCACTTCCGCAACGGTCATATAGTTAGTGACTCTTCAGTTGAGGTGAGCTAAGTGGGAAAGAGAACTACTAACCACTCACCACGTCACTTATTCCGCTGTTCTGCTGTTCTGCCGGTCACTATTAAGCTGCCAAGCGGGTGACAGGAAGAGTAGAGGCACAGAGACGTAAAGAGAAAAGAGGGGCCAGGATTACACGGGAATAAAGCGTTGCGTGCGAGAGACAAAAACACCTCTGCATTACGTAGTCTCCGTCCCCGTCGTTCATATCAGGGACCCCGTTGCGTTCGCAAATTTGACACAGACCCTAATCTACGCTGTAAAAGTGCGTCGTGTGTGTTTACCTCTGGAAACTTTACCCCAGTATTTCAAAGGGTGAACAGTTTTTTTGAAGCACTCAACGGCACTTATAGAGTGACATCGTTTTTCCCACAAGGCGGAGAATTATTGGTTTCCTCCCTACCCTTTTCCCATCATAGGTTAGAGGCTCCTACGGGTATAATAGCATATACCAGACATACAGGTCACTACCACACCTGTGGAAACCGGATAGGTATAGAAGAGTACACACATCTCTTCATCCTGCCCACCACTATATTACTGTTGCCCACAGCGAGGCATTGTGTCTGATTCAATCAGCCCAAAAATAGATCAAAAGACAGATCAAAATTACACATATTGCATAACCAACAAGAAAAATAATTGTACATATCATCATGCCGAATTTTGACGACGTGACGCAGCCTGCTCATTACAGGCCGCAGCTGGAGTATCCGGTAACAATGATCGACAGGTACACTGTTCTTCTCAAAGATGGCGAGACAACTGCAACGATATATCCAATCAACTCACCGAATGAGCTTCCACCAGGTTTGCTTGCCTTTTTGTGCGATGAGTTCAACATGGAAATCGAGCGTGGTGACACTTTCCCCTTTTTCGACACATTGCATATAGAGACGTTTCAGAACTACTGGTTTGGATCATTTGCGGCTGTGATGGTATTAGGAGATGCGCCTATTCTCGATAGGGCTAGACAATGGGAGAAAGAGTGCCTTGGTACATTTTACATCAAACCCAATTACCCAGGGCGGTGCTCACATATATGCAATGCCGGGTTTTTGGTGAATGCTGGTATCAGAGGCAAAGGCATTGGGCGCACATTGGCCGAGTGCTACTTGGAGTGGGCACCACGGCTTGGCTACACGTATTCTGTCTTTAACTTAGTGTTTGAGACGAACATTGCATCGCGTAGGATATGGGATTCTCTCAATTTCAAGCGTATAGGCCGTGTGAAAGATGCCGGTATCCTCAAGGGACATGACAGTGCTGTTGATGCGATAATATACGGAAGAGAGTTGCTACAAACATCGGACCCTGCAGTGGGGGCCTTCAGATTTGACAAGATCAGGTACTATTTGGAAACTGGAAGATACCCGCCCATGGCTGATCGCCAAGAAAAGTCGAGGCTGAGATCTTCGGCTTCGCATTACCGTGTAGAGAATGGCAAGCTGTTACTCAAGGGAAGAGAGGTGGTTTCTGATCCTGTCCAACAACTGCAGATATGCAACGAGGTGCACATGATCTCCCACGGGGGTATAAACAAAACCACATCGGTTATAGCTGAGAAATATCACTGGACACGTATCAAGGATACAGTGGCCATGGCAATCAGGAACTGCCCGGAGTGTAGGGACCCCTCCAAAGCGGCACTCTCCAAGAGAGCGGCTTTGCCGGCCATTAAACAAGCCCATCTCATACAGGAGACGATGCTTCACCATCCAGTCTCTTCAAGCGACAATGGCAGGCAGCCCACCTCGCAGGGCGTTCATTCCATGGTGTCTACCCTCCACCAGCTGCCATCCCATCAGATCGGCAGAGGCCACCAGGTGATAAACGGTGGAAATGTAGACACTTCAGGCTTGTTGACCGGAGATTTATCTGATCTGGACCCTAATGATCCCAACGGAATCATGGCGGCTGTAGAAATGGTACAGAGACAAAACAACGAGGGCACTTATCAAGCACACCATCATCATCAGCAGCATCATCATCACCAGCAGCACAACACCCAGCATGGTCATCATAACCAATACACTAATTACCCGGGTTATGGAGGAGAAGATGATGGGGAGGTGGTTGGTGAGGAGGAAGACGTCTCTCAGCAGAGGGGTCACAATGGTAATAACAGACAGAACAGACATGACGAGGAGGTGAGTGTTGATCCTCAGGTTGCCAACGCCTTTAGAAACCACGTCAATGGTGGAAGTGAAATTGAGATTGCAAGGGCGTTGATCCATGCGGACGAAAATGGAGAGGAGGTGCACAACGCTAATAATATTTTTCAGTAACGAGAGAGAAAAGAGAGAAAAGAGAGAGAAGAGAGAAGAGAGAAGAGAGAAGAGAGAAGAGAGAAGAGAGACTTGGAGGCTGGGAAGCTTGAGATGAAAAGCAACCAATAATGTCATGTAACGAACATGTAATATTTATAGATCCATCCGAACGGTTGTTTTTTGCTCTTTTGCCAATTGGGTTATTATTTATTTGTATATTTTCCTCACGATTGTTTTTTTGTGAGAGGCTGTTAGTTTATTTGAGTATCTTTTTTTATGCTATCTACAAAAGAGCTCACTGGTGGACAACCCATCTTGTTATGTGATCTTTTGACTCGTGTACTATACATATACCTATATCCATACCTATATCCATACATAGATACAATACCTATAATAACATTTATTAGTGTTATCATTGATTCTTATAAGTTGTATTTTGATATTTGAAGAGCTTTGCTTATCCGAAACCAGGATTGAATGAGAGAGCCCTAAGCTGACCGAGAGCCTTGCGCTGAACGAGAGCCTTAAGCTGAACGAGAGCGATTAAGGTGAACAAGCGCCAAACTGATTACAACCTCCAGCCTAAAAAACCAAAAATATAATAATAGGATACATTAAAATACCATATTTATGCAAAGAATGAGGCAAACCAAATCACACCAAACGGGGATCCCCCTACAATGGATGACGGAAATGAGCTTGTCTACTATTAAAGTGTACATGTGTTGTAAGTGATATAAACAAAAGAACGATTTCTATACGTGAAAAAACATAACAAAGTTGAAAAGATCAACAAAAACTAAGCAACAACAACTGTAACCCAACTTCCAGCGGGGCTGGCAAAGCCATAACCCAAGAGGCATCCCTCGTGCGATAAAGTGCTGATATACACGGTTATCTATTCCCCAACTTCAAACCGTTTCACTTCGTTCACATTGAGATGCTCCCATGTTCAACCTTGTGATATGTTCCTGATGTCCAGCCTTCTGATAGGACCCATATGCTGTGCTTTTAGATATCCATTTAAAAGTCGACACCAATAACCATGGCCAAGAGGGCCATTCTGACAAAGAGACCGTATCTCATCTGGCGGAAATAAGCGGCACGTTGGTCAAAGTCAACCTCTTCACGGATCTCGTTGACTCTCGGCAATGGGTGCATGACACACATGTGCTGCTTAGCGTAAGAGAGGATTCTGTTGTCAACGATGTAGGAGTCCTTGAGACGTTCGTACTCGGCAGTGTCAGCAAATCTCTCCTGCTGAACTCTGGTACAGTAGAGCACGTCAGACTTGGCAATGATCTCCTTTGTGAGCTCTGTGGACTCGCAAACCAGCATGCCGGCATCGATGAGCTCTTGGCGGTGGTGCTCTGGGAGACGCAATTCTGGTGGAGCAACGAGCTGAACACGCACCTGGTAGTGGCGGAGCAGGCGGCACAGAGAGTGCACTGGTCTGCCGTATTTGAGGTCACCCATAAAGGTGACGGTGATACCGTTCACGGTACCGAGCTCTTCACGGATGGTGAAGAGATCCAGGAAGGCCTGGGTTGGGTGCTCACGAGATCCATTACCACCGTTGATAATTGGAACTGGAGAGTACTTGCTTGCAATGTCCGCGCTATCCTCAGATGGATGACGGATGACAATGGCGTCGGAGTAGCATGCCATGGTGCGGATGGTGTCCTGTAAGGTCTCTCCCTTCTTGACGGAAGAGCCCTGCTCTGTGATGGACACCACACGGCCACCGAGTCTCTGCATTGCGGCGTTGAAAGAGGAGGAGGTCCTTGTGGATGGCTCAAAGAAAGCAGTCGTGAGCACTCTGCCCTTGAGGATATCAAGAACACCCTCCCTCTCAACAGCGAGTCTCATCTCCTGAGCAACAGCAAAGAGGGCATGCAGGTGGGAACGGGAGAACTGGTTAACAGACAACACCGATCTACGCAAGAATGGGTTGTTTCCTCTGATGTAGCTGGTGATGGCGTTTGGTGGAGATAGCTCCCTTGGTGGCTTAGAAACAAGCTCCGCGCCTGTGGACTCCTCAACAGAGTCATCGATAGCAGACCCCGATGCAACACTACCAACAACCTGTGAGAAACGACGAGAGGCATCGTTAGAGAATGAGAATCTCGAGTGACGTCTGACGATTGGCGATGGAGCCAATGGAGTGTCGCTCTGTGGGAGAGGGGTGGAAACAGACTTCTGTCTCACCTTGAAGGAGTTCTCCTTACCAAGGGCCTCCTCTACAATTACTTCACCTTCTAGGCAAACGGTCTGACCATTCACATGAACACGCTCAACAGCACCGGTGAGGTTCTCGAATAGGGTCCACTCATCAGCAGAGGAAGCAGTCTTCTTAATAGAGGAAGCGCTTCTGTCCAGGTCAATCTCGGCAAGGGTGTCTTGCTCGTAGAGATCAAAGATCTCAATTGGCTTATGGTGGAGACGAACAATGATATCGTCAATAGTGAGACGGCCGTCAGAGACAGCGGACAAAAGGAGAGGGAGGACATGCGCGAAAGCAAACCCTGGAGAAACCTTCTTGCCAAGGCCGGCGGCGATGTCGTACGGAAGCTGACCGACGGAAAAACAGTCAATCTCGGCAATGTTGTCCCAAAGAGCCTTCTGATCCTCCTTTGTTGGGAGGAAGGTGAGGGTAGGGTACTCCTCCTGGGAGAGGAAGAGAGCGTATACAGACACATCGCACGTAACCTGGAGCTTCTTAGCCTTAGCCATAGAGATAAGAGCCAAGTCGCTCTTACGGGTGACACCAGTCACGTGGATCTTGCGCGAGTGCAAAGAGGCCAAGAGCAGGACAGAGGCAAGATTGGTGGTCTTGGCATCAGTCATGATCGGCTTGGTCTCTGGCCAGGTGGCAAAGTGCTCAGACACACGGGCAACGTCTTGCTTGGACTCGTCATCAAACGACAACACCAATGAGCTGGTGACAGAGGCAACCTGCTGGATCTGTGAAGCGTTCTGTGGGGTGGCACCAACGGCAAAAGAGTAGTCGGTGTAAGCAGAGCCCTGTGTCACCTCATTGGCAAAGGCAAGAGAACGAGCGTCGATGATGGAGGTGTTGTCATCGCCATCAGCGGCAAATGGCAAATACTGGTTGAAGGTGAAGCCCGCGCTGAGGGCGGAGCGGGAAACGGCCTCAATAGCAGCGGCGCCATTGTGCTCTGAGAGAGAGGGCAGGTAAGTTGCAATACTCACAAGGCCTGGCAGGGCAACAGTACGGTGGGAGGTCTGGGCATCGATGTTGGAAACGTTCAACGTGATGTTTCTGGCAAGGGCCTCGACAAGCAGCTTGGCACACTTGACGTTTGTAACAAGTGGCACGGCGTAGTCGACAGCCATACGACGCGTACGGTAACCCTTGGACATGTAAGAGGCAGGACGTCTGAAACGATTGGCAGATGGCAAGTTGATGTAGAGGTCAATCAAGTTGTTGGCCAAGTGCTGTGTAAGGGAGTACTCGCTCTTCTGCTCATCCTCCTCGTTCATAACCTCCAAGTACTGCACTGGAAGGCCGTGCTCCTGGATGAAATCAGCAGTACCCGCCGTGGCAAAGAGAGAGTAGCCGAGCTCGTAGAGCTTCTTGACAGATGGCAAAAGCTCAAGCTTCTCTTTGTAAGAACCAACCGACAACAGGATATTCTTCTTTGGCAACTGGAAACCGGTGGAGATCAAAGACTTGAGGTAGGCCTCATACTTGTTGCGGCCAAAGGTGGCAACCTCACCGGTGGAAGCCATTTCGACACCAAGGACGGGGTCGGCACCAGAGAGACGGGAGAAGGAGAATTGGGGAACCTTGACGGCACAGTACTCCTCTGGGAGCTTGTCACCTGGATATGCCTGCTGTGGAATATCCATAATGGCCTTTGTGGCCATCTCAATGAGATCAGTACCAACAACCTTGGAGATGAATGGGAAGGAACGAGAGGCACGAACGTTACATTCGATCACCTTGATCTCGTTGTTTTTGGCAATGAACTGGATGTTGTATGGACCAGTAACATCAAGAGCGTGGCCAATCTTGGCGGTGGCCTCAACAATACGGCGAACAGTCTCCGGGTCCAAGTCCTGTGGTGGGACAATGAGGGTGGCATCACCAGAGTGAACACCAGCATTCTCAACATGCTCCGAAACAACGTGCATGATGAGCTTACCATCCTTGGCAACGGCATCCATCTCGATCTCCTTGGCATTCTCGATATACTTGGTGATCACAACTGGGTAGTCTGGAGACACCTCAACGGCCTGGGAAAGGTAGGAGGCCAGGTCGTCACGGGAGTACACCGTGTTCATGGCGGCACCGGAAAGCACATAGGATGGACGAACAAGGACTGGGTACGAAACCTTCTCTGCGAAGGCCTCGGCCTCCTCAAACGAGGTGAGCTCCTTCCAAGCAGGCTGGTCAACACCGATTTTGTCCAACATACGAGAGAACTTGTATCTATTCTCAGCACTGTCGATCATCTCTGGTGAAGTTCCGAGGATCTTCACGTTCTGACGGTGCAATGGGAGTGCAATGTTGTTGGAGGTTTGACCACCCATAGAGATGATGACACCAGAAGACTTTTCAACCTCGTAGATGTCGAGGATACGCTCGAGGTTAATGGTCTCAAAGTAGAGACGATCGGCCTCATCGTAGTCTGTGGAAACTGTTTCTGGGTTGTAGTTCACCATGATGGTACGCTGGCCATTTTCACGGAGGGTACGAACTGCGCGCACAGCACACCAGTCGAACTCAACAGAGGAACCAATTCTGTACACACCACTACCAAGAACCATAACACCATGGTCGTCAAAGGTGATGTCGTGGGAATCAGCGTTGTAGGTCATGTACAAGTAGTTGGTGAAGGCTGGGAATTCGGCTGCAACGGTATCGATCTGCTTGACGAATGGTGTGATGCCCGCCTCCGTCCTAAGACGACGGATGGCAACCTCGTTGGAGTTGAGGAACTGGGCGATCTGGCGATCCTCGAAACCAAGCTGCTTGGCCTGGCGCAGAACGGTGAGTGGGAGGTTCTCCTTAGAGCCGTAGCCCTCAATCTTGGCACCAAAACGGATCAACGAGTCAAGCTTGTTGAGGAACCACTTGTCAATTGCTGTCATGGAATGGATCTTGTCAACGGAGTAACCGTTGGAGAAGGCATTAGCGATGGCAAAGAGACGCTGGTCAGATGGAGTCTGCAACTCAGAGTCAATATCGATGGACATGAGTGCCTCCGTCTTGCTGAAACCAAGGTTTTGGTAATCGGTGGAACGGATAGCCTTCTGGATGGCCTCCTCAAAAGTACGTCCAATGCTCATCACCTCACCAACAGACTTCATGGAAGAGGAGAGCAGAGTGGACACTCTGGTGAACTTCTTCAGATCCCATCTTGGAATCTTGACAACAACGTAGTCAAGGGATGGCTCAAAACAAGCACAGGTCACCTTGGTGACAGAGTTTTTGATCTCGTTGAGTGGGATATTAAGACCGAGCTTTGCAGCAGTGTAGGCCAATGGGTAACCGGTAGCCTTGGAGGCCAAAGCAGAGGAACGGGACAGTCTGGCGTTCACCTCGATAATGCAGTACTCCTTGGAGTAGGGGTTGAGGGCATACTGGATGTTACACTCACCGACAACACCCAAATGACGGATAACGTTGACGGCGGTGGTCCTCAGCATGTTGTAGTCTTCATCAGACAGGGTCTGGGAAGGAGCAACGACAATAGAGTCACCGGTGTGGATACCAAGAGGGTCAAAGTTCTCCATGTTACACACGGTAATACAGTTGTCAAATGCATCACGGACAACCTCGTACTCAATCTCCTTCCATCCCTTCATCGAGCGCTCAACAAGCACCTGAGGAGAGGCGGCAAAGGCCTTGTTACAGAGGTCAATGAGCTGCTGCTCGTCCTCGGCAAAGCCGGAACCGAGACCACCAAGGGCGTAGGCAGCACGGACAATAACTGGGAAACCAATCTCCCTGACAGCGGCAAGGGCCTCTTCAATGTTGGAAGCGGTCTGCGACTTGGCACACTTCTCGTTAATCTCCTCCATGGAACGTGCAAACAGCTCACGGTCTTCGGTGGTGATGATGGTGTCGATCTGGGTACCAAGAACCTTAACACCAAGGGACTCAAACTCATCCTTCAGCTGGATACCAACATTGAGCGCGGTTTGACCACCAAAGGTTACGTAGATGGCATCTGGTCTCTCGTGCTTGATAACTTTACGGACAAACTCTGGGGTGACTGGCAAAAAGTACACCTTGTCGGCAAGACCCTTGGAGGTCTGGATAGTGGCAATGTTGGGGTTGATGAGGATGGTGTAGATGCCTTCCTCCTTAAGGGCCTTGATTGCCTGCGAACCGGAGTAGTCAAATTCACCCGCCTGTCCGATGGAGAGACCACCAGAACCGAGAACGAGCACCTTCCTAACCTCAACCCTGGGGAACTTGGCTCTGTTCTCTGCAATCAAACCACCTGGGAACTCAACAGCCTTTCTGATGCCCGTCTCTTTGAACTGGACAACCGCATTGATGAATGTGTCAAAGAGGAACTCCGTGTCACGTGGACCTGGGGTAGACTCTGGGTGAAACTGCACGGAGAAAACTGGCTCCTTCACATGGTAGATACCTTCGTTTGAGCCGTCGTTGGCGTTGACAAAGAGCTCCTTCCAACCCTCTGCAAGGGTGGTGGTATCTACGGCATAACCGTGGTTCTGGGAGGTGATGTAACATCTTCCAGAGATGAGGGAAGTACATGGGATGTTGTGCCCTCTGTTACCAAACTTGAGTTTGAGAGTAGAGGCACCAGAGGCACGTGCGAGAAGCTGGTGGCCGAGACAGATACCAAAGATCGGAGTCTTTGGCTTGGCAAGGGCAACCTTGAGCTTCTCAACGGTGC
The DNA here is from genome assembly GCA_003706285.3 of Kuraishia ogatae. NCBI lineage: Eukaryota > Fungi > Ascomycota > Pichiomycetes > Pichiales > Pichiaceae > Kuraishia > Kuraishia ogatae. Next base: position 320,582 of record PPKV03000006.1, read on the forward strand.
CGGAGAGCACAGATGGGTCACCTGGACCGTTGGATACGAAAAGACCATCGTACTCCTCGGCGTTGAAGTCGTAGTCCCATGGCACCACCTTGAGCTCCACACCGCGATTCACAAAACATCTGATCTGGTTGTACTTCATACCAACATCAACAGCCACAATACGGATGGTTTTACCGTCAACGGTCTTTCTAGCCAGGTGGGGTGGTGGTGTGAAGAGCTTTGGCTCCTTGATGGACACCTTCGCAACGAGATTATGGGTGTTTGGGTCAACCCACTCTGGGATCTCAAAATGCTCCTTCCAGTTGACTGGGTCCATAGCAGAATCATTTGGAGCACCCTCCTTTTGCAAGGCGAGTCTACCAAGCGTCGAGCCTTCCTCTCTCAATCTCTTGGTCAAAGATCTGGTGTCGACACCATAAATGGCTGGGATGCCCTCATCACGGAGCCACTGGGACAAAGAGGAAGTGGCGAGGTAATGAGAAAACTCCTCTGTGTAGTGAGCAACGACAAGACCGGCAACATGGATCTTGGAGGACTCAAAGTATTTGGGAATATCCTTCACAACATCGTCAACAGCCTTGCGGTCGGGGACACCGTAGTTGCCAACGAGAGGAAAGGTTATGACAAGGATCTGGCCCTCGTAAGATGGGTCAGTGATGGACTCTGGGTAACCGACCATACCAGTCTGGAAGACTAGTTCGCCAGCGGCTGGGGTATCGGCACCAAAGGAGTAACCTTGGAGGGCAATACCATCCTTGGTCTCAAGAGTCATGAGTCTGCTTCCGGTGGACTCCATTGGAGGAGTAATTGGGGTTGAAAAGTTTGACATCTTGGAAGTGCTGCTCTTCTATCGAGAAATTACGGAAAAAAAAGTGTATGTGTATAGTAATATATATGTGTATGGATGAAGCAAAGAGGATTGCTGGGTGATATGCCTTTTTGAGTATTTCCAAATACCGATTCAAAAGATGGGTTGTAAACAGGAGTTCACCACTACTGAGCTGTTAATATGAGAATTCTACAATAGAAACGATGGATATTGCTATCGCCTCAAGGGAGTAGTGTAATCCCGTTGACGATAGCAAGAATACGAAATTTGGTTATATTAACTATACACTGGCAGGAACAGAAGAGGAAAGAGCTGAACGTTGCAAGGAGACAGGCAAGCAATAGCAACTGATGTCAATGGGATATTTTGTCTTTTTTTGTCATACACTTGTGTATCTCCTGTGGGCAAGTTTCTCACGCTCTCCCTCTCTCATCTCAAACCAGCAATAGCCAACAAGTTTCGTCAGTCACTTACCTTTTCTACCTGGGGATAATAGACGAAGCGGGAATTGCTGCTAGCTTTAGTTGCTGAGGATTCAACCTAGTCCGGAGGTTCCTAACTTATTCGTGCGATCAAAAGTTGAAAAGGTTGGTTGAAACTTTTCAGTAAACCTTTCCGTTCGGGGAGTAGAAGATCTGTGCGGGCAAGTTTTGGATCAGGGGGGCCAGTGCAAAACACCTCAATCTTTTTGATGGAAAGGGTATTGGATGCAAACTTTTCTAAAAGAGAGAGAGAGAGAGAGAAAGAAAGAGGAAAAAAGAACAAGAAATGCAACAAAATGGAAACCGGCAATCTTCTTTAAGATATTTCATTTCCTCATGAGAAACAAACTCTACTCCAACCCTGTTGGCATTGCTAGCTGAGAGGTAAGCAGGCCCATACAATTCCTGCACAACAGTACACACTATGAGGCGCTCTCACTATTGCATGCGAAGAGCCTCTCCTAAAAAAAAAAAATTTTCAGTATGCAGCAGGGTAACACGATGAGCTGCCTCGTCACTGTAGGTGCATATGGGTTTTTTAGCGCGGGACGTGAATGGGGCATCAAAGGCCTCTGTTTACCAAGTTACGGGGATTGACAGAGAAACCGCGTAAACTGACTGTTCACTCTTTTTTGTTTTCGAGAAGAACAAGTTTTATGTTTCTAGGGTGATGTCATGGAGGAGGATGTTTTAAGGGCTGCCACCGTAGATGTTCAAAAAAAGGTATGGGCATGTCTGCAGATAAGTTTGCCTGTAAGTTTACTTGGTGTGCATGAAGGAGCCCTCGGCAGGCCGTCGTGAGCAGGCTAGATTGTTGTGTTTAAGAAAAGGTGAGTGTAGAGAGAGGTTCTTGTTGCCGGTCTTAAGACCTATGCAGCAGACACAGCGGTGGAATGAAAATTGGAAGCGGCAAGAGACCCTGATCCATAGGGGTCATCAATCGCTTTGTCTTTAAATCTGTTCCCCTGGTTCGCTCCCGGTTGTTCTTTCCAGAAGTGTGTGTATCATCTGTAGCATAATATTGCCTCCTCATGCCACCATCATGTAGATGTAATTAGGCCCTTTAGGCTTCCTGCGAGGCCACCCCCTTCCTATATATATGCATTGCTATACTGTGGGCTGCAAAACCGTTTCAGTGTATGCACTTGTGCAGATGTATTGTGTATGTCGTCACAACTAGGAATATTTCTAAGGTTAAGTTAGACAACACCATAATGTGTGGATCATGTGTAGTTGATTCCATCATCAAGAGAGCGTTGATCAATAAAATAGAAGGCATTACCTTTTTTTCACTCTCAGAATGCCTTCCAGTTTTATCACCATGTCGGAAGAATATATCGGAAGAATACATTGTTCCAATATATTGGAACAATAGAATATGTCAGAAGCACCCATGGTTTTGTCTCTTGGTGTGAAGTGTCATGCCTATGGCGTTATTGTATTGATATCCAAAGAGAACAAGATATCGCACCAATTATAATCCGAGCAGTTTGTGAATGCTGACATATCTTTGATGCAATATATTTCAAGTTATATCTTATGCAGATATATTCACTTGTGTCGTACTTAGAGATCTCTTCAGCATAATATCACAATCTCCGATCCAATTATGAATACAAAGTCTCTCCTCTTGATAGGTAGGTGGGGCAGAAGCCCTGTCGTTTCAAGCTCTTCAAAGGCCTTGCCCTCCAAATGCTATACAAGCTTTTCGAGGGCTCTTATTCTGCGCTTTTTCTATTTACTTTGTTGCACCACCTAGCCAGAGCCCTCACCTGTGAGACGGCAGTCTGAACAACTCCTGCAAAACTATCAGCCTACGAGACTGGCAGTCTGAGAAACTCCTTGCCCTGTAAAGACCACCAGACACCACCCACCCGCGACCACCAGGTGAAGACAATCCACTCAAACCCTTGACTAAATTTCTTCCTTCTCTTCCTTCTCTTCCTTCTCTTCCTTCTCTTCCTTTTCCTCCTTCTCCTCCTTCTCCTCCTTCTCTCCCAGGCCTCTCACCCCTCCCAGGCTTGCCTTGAGAGCCCCCCTCATCTGGGAGGCTGTTTCCTTTTGCCTGGCCTCCTTGCCCCTCGGTCGTGCTTTGGCGTTGCATGAGCTTTCCTTCCCATGCTTACTTAGGTCGTGCGATGGCCCTGGTTTATCGCTTGCAGAACGTGCATGGGGCATCGTTTAGCTCTGGAGCCTGGCAAAAATTTGGGAGAGAGCTTTGTCACTGTTGGGAGGTATCTGAGTGTATCTTATAGCTGGATCAGTAGGATTTCAGGATATCTGTAATATCGGAGCACCAGAACTACTTTGGTGTCTTTGCTTTAATACTGTGAGACAATAGCTCACAACACAGTGATTGTAACACTGCGATTGCAGCCTACACAGTGTCTGCTGATAACACTGTATACATTCATTTCACATCTTCATCCTCCACCTTGGTCTACACTCAGGCGCTCTCTATTACTCGCTTGCTCATTGAAGGCTTCGGATACACCCGGTGGGCTCCAGTTTTGCACCATCTTTTGCTCAACTCACTTACCGCTCCTTCTGCGAGCCTGTTAGGCAATACATTCCACAACATTCAAAAATAACATCTCGCCCTGACCCAGAATCCACCTATTTTTGTCTACTGTACGCTTGACATCCAACGTTAATCCTCACACACCTTTCGATATGACTTTGTCAATGTACACCTTTGAGTGTTAAAACACTTGCTCTTTCTTACTTTGAACCTTTGGGCATATTGCATCGCCTATACAACAGACCATTGACCGAAATTACAAATACACACTCACACTCAAGATGCCCTCACTCTGGCCATTCAGGCGATCACCGCCCACCACAAGATATAATCGAATTACCTGGGGGTTCAAAATACGGCGACAGCTCGATAAAATTGAAAAGAAGATTGGCCCATTTGTAGCGAGAGTGATCCCCAATTTCATCGTTGCGCATTATTTCTATATCATATCCTTTGTGATATTAGGCTCCATCCTCATATATCCTCAGCGGAATATTGCCTACGTCGATGCTCTCTTCTTCGCCTCTGGCTGTGCGACCCAGGCTGGTCTCAACACAATCAATCTCAACCAACTGACACTCTTCCAGCAGCTTGTGATGTTTTTGATGACTGTGTTTACAACACCCATTTTCATCCATGGCTCTCTTACATTTCTGAGGCTTTATTGGTTTGAAAAGTATTTTGATGATATCAAAACGAAATCAAAGTTGAACCACCAGATGAGGAGAACTGCCACTCTAGCGGCTATGAAGACACAAACGCTTGAAAATGCCCGCTCGATGAAATCCCAAAGGTCGCAAAGGTCGCAAAGGTCCGCTTCACAGTTCAGCCTCTCTTCTTTCAGACAAAGAGCAGCATCAGCAGTGGGATACGGTGGTGGAGGTCTTGGTGCCAGTCATCATCCTCCTGGCCATCCCATGCATTCACACCCGCAGGGTCATAGAGCCCATTCTGTGGATGCCATGTCTAATATAACAGAGGGACTTTCCAATAAGGAGGACGAGGTAACTCCCGGCTCATCATCTACTCAAAAGACCGAGAACAGTATGATAGAGAAGGATATTGAATTGCATGATATTACACCAACACAACCCCTGGATGTTACTCAGGGTAGTAGTGTACATGGGGAGGATGTAATAATTAGAGCACCAACAGCCGAAGCAGCAACTCAGAATGGACACTCAAATGTTGACCCCTCACTTGTGGAAGCAATTGCGGGATACGGTGATGCCAGCCTCCCCACGAGCAAATCAGACAGTGCACTGGCTGTTCCAACAGGCAGCGGCACGCCTATGGAGCCCCGAGGATCTGATTCTCCAGGCTCTTTTGTTGGCGGTAACTCTATGCAACCCCATTTCAGCGAGCCTAGCGATTCTGAAGATGGTATTCCCAGAGAAAATTATCTGCCTGATAGAGTTGGAGATGATAATCCAGTTGCGGGAGGTGAAGAGCCTTTCAAACAGGAGAACAGAATTAAAGCAGATGCTTCTTCGGATGAGGAGTCTGAAAGCAAAGTCAATGTAGATACCAATGAACATAGCAATGGTGATGCTGCTCCAATTCAACCAAATGATGCAGCGCATAGAGATATCCGCTTTGCCACTAATCTTCCTCATCCAAGGAGGAAGGAGATTGAGCCCCAGGATATGTTCATGTCTATTGCACTGATGCAGAAGAACAAGAATCTCAGCAACGAGAATACTGAACATGGTCCCGCACTGAAAATCAACGGTCCAGCTGAAAGAGAAACCCATAAGAAGAGAAATAGTCACCATCACCATCACCATCATCGCCACGCACGTCGCAATGAAAGTCAACAGAAACACAGCATTCAGAGTAAGCGCAGCAAAGCCAACAACACAGACAATAATGATATCCGCACTAATGATATCAGCACTGATTTTAATGCACACGATGGTGGTGGCACCCTCGATACTGGAGCATCTCCGGCTGATGCTGTAAAGAGCACCTCCATCCAGTTTGAAATGCCCCAAGTACCTCCACGGAGAGTTAGTAGAAGGCCCTCAAGAGGTGTACAGTTGCCATTCAGAAGAAGACATACAGCGGCTGTTATGGAGGAGTCCACGGTTAACACCAAGCCCTCAAACTCCCGCAATGGCATGTTGGACAATGAGAATGCTATTGAGGAGAGCGAGGATAGTGGGGTTGAGCACAATGGCAATAACTATACATCCGGGGTGGTGAGCGACATGGATGCGGATGACGAGGATGATCATAACGAGAATGGCGATGGCAACGAGAAGGGTGGTGCCAATGGTTCTCGTATTGGCCGCACACATAGCCATGTAGTGAATGTCTCTTCTAATAACGGACCCTCACGACCTAAACTCGGCAAACGATCGCGTAGTCTTGATTCTAGTCAACGTAGTAAGCTCATCAGCCTTGTCAAATCTCCCACCTTTGAAGCTCAGATCCGTCGTAGAATGAAGAGAGGAGGTAATAGACTGAGAAAGCTGAGGCAACTCACTAGAACACTGTCTGGCTACACCACAGATGGCGGTGGAACGTCAGCCGCAAGTGGATATGAGGATAACCCATATAGCGATATGAGTGGTGAAGATGAAGGCAGCGATGACTACGACAACGAGAGCGGCTCTGATGATTATGATGATGATGACGACGATGATGACTATGAATCTCGAAGTAGCATATTCACCACCAGTGCTCCAGTTGGAATGTCTACCAACTATTTGTCGTGGCAGCCAACAGTTGGTAGAAACTCCACGTTTGTAGCGCTTTCAGAGGCCCAAAAGGAAGAGCTGGGTGGTGTGGAGTACCGCGCCTTGAAACTTCTATCTAAAATACTTGTTATATATTATCTAGGTTTTCACTTTCTGGGTTTCATACTTTTTGTGCCCTTCATTCAGCACATGCCTAACTATAAAGAAATGCTTAGGAGCGAGGGAATCTCCCCTATATGGTGGGGGTTCTTCACAGCAGCAAGTTCCTTTAACGATTTAGGCTATACGTTGACACCAGACTCTATGAACTCGTTCGCACAGAATGCCTATGTATTGGTTATTTCGTCTTTTCTCGTTGTGATTGGAAACACTGGGTTTCCTGTCTTTTTGCGTTTCATCATCTGGATTCTCTTCAAGTTGACTCCTGAACTGTCTCTTCACAAGGAGAGTTTGGGATTTTTATTGGACCACCCTAGACGATGTTTCACGTTGCTCTTTCCATCTGGTCCCACCTGGTGGCTCTTCTTCATCCTGGTGTTGCTCAATGGTATAGATTGGATCTTGTTTATCATACTCGATTTCCACTCCAAGGTGCTGGCTGGTATTCCTCCTGGGTACCGCGTGATCGATGGGTTGTTCCAGGCTTTCTCAACAAGGACCGCAGGTTTCACCGTGGTTAACCTGCAGCAGCTGAATGCAGCCGTCAAAGTGAGCTATCTGGTGATGATGTATATATCTGTGATGCCTCTTGCTATTTCTATCAGACGCACCAATGTGTATGAAGAGCAGTCACTTGGTGTTTATGCTGGTGGGACTAAAGGCACCGACGATGACCCCAATCACGAGAGAGATGCGAAATCGTTTATCGCGACACACTTGCGGAAGCAGTTGTCCTTTGATCTGTGGTTTTTGTTTTTGGGCTTTTTCATAATTTGCATCGTTGAAAACCATAGGCTTGAATCTGGTGATATCTACTTTAGCATATTCAACGTGCTCTTTGAGTCCACCTCCGCTTATGGTACGGTTGGCCTCTCGATGGGGTACCCCACAACAGACGCATCATTTTCTGCTGAGTGGGGTGTGATCTCCAAACTGGTGATTATCGCCATGATGATCAGAGGCCGCCACAGAGGTTTGCCATATTCCGTGGATAGAGCCATTATTTTGCCCTCTGATAGGCTGAAAAGGCAGGATGAGTTACAGGCGGTTCATGCTATGAGAAGTCAGTCTATGGCAAGAACAGCAACGGTCCGTACTACAATGACCCAGCCAAATCGCAGGAGCACCGCTTCTCTTTTCAGTGGTGGAGGTGGTGATGGATCTAGAGCTGATGCACGGAGTATTGTGGGAAGGGTTTCTCATGGCGTTTGGAGTAGACTGCACTCCGCCTTCACCATTGGTGGTGACGGGCCTCATCAGGATCATTTTGTATATGATATGGGTGATTTTGCAATGCACCAATCGCATATGCCTTCCAATAGTAGGAGGACGTCTCAGTTTACTCCATCTGGTGATGAGTACTATGACAGTCATTACCGGGAGAGGGAAGATCCCCAGAGTGCTCCTCACCGTAATCATCGATACAGCAATTCCCTCCACTCGGTAGTAAGTAGAAGCCACGATGGGGCGCCATCAAACGGTGTAAACTCGATGGATTTCTCTCAACATGAGAATGACCACAGGGACAATATCTCCATCGGTGGGATATCGAAGACTGGTAGAAACTCCAATCAACTCAAGGGTGATTTCTCAATGAGCAATGGAGGTGGTCATCCATTGCATACGAATGGTGAAGATGGACAGCATCGCTTTTATCATATGAGTAATCGTTATGGTGACTTGATAAGTAGAGATCTGTCTCCAAGTCCAAATGCCGTTGTTGTTCCAGAAGCTGGAGGTGTTTCTGATCACGGTTTTTTAGTTAATGGACGCCATGCAATGGGCGTCAGTCAGGCGCTGGGAGTTAATAATAATGTTTCCCCTGAAGGTTCCTTAGGTAGTGGTCGTCGGGCATCCTTTTAAAGAGGGGCATCCTTCTAAAGAGGTGACTAGTCTTTCCAAGTTGTTGAATGGTGTTTTGGAATTCTGTCTGCGAATGCAGCTGTTAAGGTTAAAAGTTAGTCATCGCGGACAATTGAAACAAAATAAATTATGCATCCATTTATATCATTCATCATATCAGTATATACAGAGAAGTGGCACCCCTCTTTTTGAAGCTATGTACAGAGCTGGTGTCCCAATACTATAAATTAAAACAACCCGAAAAAAACTACCCAAAAAATTATCATTTGGCTTTGCTCTTGTCACCACCAATCAGATCCTTCAACATCTGTTCAACTTGTTCACTTTCTTTATCCATAGGCTGAGATGCCAGCTCCTTTTCGTTGGCCTCACCACCAAGATACTTTTTGAGCTTGAAGCTGAACTCTGGGGCACTAGAAATGTCAAAGTACCATAAGGCTCCTGTAGCGAACATGGAGAGAGAGGAAATTGCGAGGAAAGTGGAGTGTGTTACAGCGGACATGGCATCTCTGTAGAATGAGAAAGGAGGCGGCACATGGTTATGCTGGTAAAAGTTAGGAATATCTATCAATATTAGTTGTTAGTACGATAGACAAAAAAGACACACTCGGGGTTTAATGGATAGCATTTAAAAATGAAACCATCGTCCCTTCAGTTAATATAACACTTACATCTCCTGCTTACAATGCCTCTATAGGCGATCTTGGAGCATACAAAAGTGGCCAATGTGCATCCATAGAAGAGGGCCATTTGTCTGAACCTTCTCTCATTATACTGTTTGACCTCCAGGCTGACGAGACTCGAGTCCTTTTTGCCAAACAGCTTTGCAAGATCAAATGAGGATGTCACCATTTTGAGGGATGCAGACTGCGAATGTATTTGTCTTTGACTAGATAGCTAACTATCTATAGAGAATGTGTGTAAGTACAGTTAAGTGTGGATGTTAGCTTAAACGTCACAGACAGCAAGAAACCACAGTGATACTTCTGATAGATGTCGAAGTTGTTATATTCAGGGATAAGGCTTTACAAACAGACCCTAATGTTACTTTTTGCTTACGGTTGGTGGTGGTGTATACCCCAGTAGGAAGAGAAGGTTGATATTTCATTACGGCTGGTGACTTGGGTATTACACGGCACGGAGACCTCGTTAGGAGGAGAGATATCAAGTGGTGGAAAGGAATCTTCATGGGAGGTGCGGCAGAATGTGCAGAGTGAACGGTGGGAGGAAAACCATAGGGGGAGAACCGTGGGAGGAAAACCATAGGGGGAGAACCGTGGGAGGAGAACCGTGAGGGAGAACGGAGGCGGAATGTAGAACGCAGAATCGTAGGCACACCAGAATAGCGGAAGCTTACTGCAAGGAAGCGGTGGGTTAGAGGAAGGCTGCTCACTCTGCTTGCCATATGGACAAGGGATTACTATAGGAGTGGCATGATGGGCTGCACCTATCATCTCGTCATTGATATAACCCCATTTAAAAATCTTTTTTGTTCCTATTTATATTTTATTATTCTCTTTTATTTCTATGGCTGATCACCATTCTCTCAGCAAACCAGTTGCTTATGAAATGTCGCCTATGAAATATCCTTGCATGAACCGTTCAGCCTTATACTCCTTTGTAATCCCCTTGCGTTCAGCACGCAACCTTCACCCATCCTCAACTTTGCAGCCTGCCAGCCTGCTAACGCTCACCACCGCTAACATTTACTACGGTGGGCCACTCCGTCCTCCCGCGTAGTGTGGTGTAGTGTAGTGTATGCCGTATTACTCCATAATAATTCATCATCCCAGCAAGCTGGTCCTGGTGGAGTAGAGAGAATTTTAGAGGAAGGACACATACGGTAGACCTCTACAAATTAAACGTGTATCGAGTAAAGACTCAACACCTGTAAAGCTGTAAAAAAGGAATTGTGTATATTGAAATATTACTGCGCAGGACGCGAGACGACCCATCTTTCATTTTATATACTATTACTGTTAAGGAGCATATCAGGTATTACTTACTCTGTGAGATTCAAAACCTATTTACAGCAAATATCCGAAATCAATCAATTATTGTCCATTTGGTGTTTGAATGACTCAAAGACAACACTATATATAGACACACGCTTTGAAATGAGCACCCCGCAAAGTATAAAAGTGGAGAGCCATACACACAATGGGTTGGATGTACCGCTCGATCCCACCCAAGACCTGAAACCAATTGATTCAGAACCAGATGATATTCACACTCGCGATGCTCATAGTTCCCCATCTGCTGATCCACCGTTGTCAAACGATATGGATCAACATGAGTTCCAAGACTCATCTTCCCACATAGAAAGAAAGAAGCCCAAGCACACTTCAACAGAGTACCGTCAACTGTACAATTATTTGCTGACACAGTACTATGACCGTATGGAAAAATACAGCCAACTTTTTGTCGCTGAGCGTAACATACGCGAGTTACTAAGATTTTACTATGTGCGGAATAACAGTTTGATCGATCTTACACGTTATCTGGATGACCACATCAAAGCGGGCGCCGAGGGGAAGACCACCAGGGTGGGAGGTGGTATTAAAACTGCCGTGACGAGCGACAATGATAGCGAAGATGACGACGATCCACCAGATGAACAGCATAGACTACGAGCAATAATAAAAAACAACCCTGCGTTGAGCAATGTACTCTTGCCTTTACTGGAAGAGCTGTCAGGTGAGTCATCCACTCTTTCAACTAGGAAATCGCTCAATAGCTTCCTCTACCTGATAGAGCAGGCATCTCCCTTGAACAATTTCAGCAGTAGAGAGGAAGATCTCGTTAGGGCCATGGAGGCCCATACAGGGACAGGGACGAGAGCAGGAAACCCAGAGCTGGTTGTGGAAGAGGACCAACTTGTGACTGAGGTGAAATATAAGAAAAGAGGCTCGCTCAACAGCATGAAAAGAGGCAGAAAGCGTGCTAAGATCAACGATGGCAATGGCTATGGCGAGAGGTCGGATAACACTGAGAGCGAAGATGATTCGGATATGGCTTCTTTGAGTGGTGCGAATGGGTTAGAGGAGGTCAACCCGCTCAATAAAATGACTTGGCTACGCACTCACCACCCTCAAATCTTTCATTATGACAACAACATGAATCTCACGTTGAACTCCGCCATACCAGATAATCATCGCAATAGTACGGGTGGTGAAATTCCAGCATCGGGTGTTGCTGTGGCTCCACCGGTCAGTGGGAAGAAGAGGTCAAGAAGAACTTCATCAGTTTCTGTATACTTGCCTCCTACAAATAACGAGTTTGTAAAAGAGGTTGTTTTGAAATTCGCAAGGAGGGGCAGTGGGAGTAAAAGTGGGGTCTAACAAGAGAAATGATACTTGCCTTGCAATATAGCGTGAACGCTCATCGTGAATACACCGCTAAATTACGATTACTATCTAATGCAATATTATTGTTACATAGGTCTATCATCGTAACTATGTATGATTATTATAGATTGGTCATTACAACTATGTATAATATATATATATATATTACAGCTATGTATGATTATTATATATATTGGTCATCATAACTATGTATGGTATGTATATTGGTCAGCATATTGCCTGTGTTTTCTCCTCCTGGAGATTATAGCTCCTCTGGAAATATTGGAGGAGGCTTTCTCCTTGGTGTGTTCGATGATACTCCGGCCGGAGGTGTTTGCTCCTGTGGTCGAGGTGTTGGCTCTTTTGGTCGAGGTGTTGGCTCCTTTGGTCGTTCTAATGGTGGCTCTTCTAACGATGGAGGCGGTCTTCTCTGAGGTTGACTGCTGCTCATGGAAGAAGACCGTTTTGCAATAATCCCAACCGATGGGATAGAATTAAACCCATTGGTAGTGTTGGTGGTAGTGTTGGTTCCACCGTCAACAGTTGCAGTCGAGATACCAGTGCCTGTGACAGCAGTTCCCTGCTTATGAAATTGTTGCTGTAGTTGGTGTTGGATATGAAGATGTTGCTGTTGAATTTGCTGCTGCAACTGCTGTTGTTGTTGTTGTTGCTGCTGAATCATCTGCTGCTGTTGCAAGAGCATCTGTTGTTGCTGCTGTTGCTGCTGTTGTTGTTGTTGTTGAAGAGACTCCTTCTGCCTTCTTCTGTCTCTCCTAACGAGTGACTCCATCATCTTACCCTGGTTGATCAACTCGTTCAATAAGAATTTCCTGGCGTGTGGCTTATACCTGTAATTTGCTAAAGATTCTGAGATCATCTGAAACACAATTGGCTCACTCTCAAACAGTAAGGGATACCTGTGCTTGAGCCTGTTAAGATTATTGGCTGCTTTAGACACATTCACTAACATATCTATAAGATTGGCAAAGATCTCGTTCAACACCACAAACTCTAACGACGTTATAGGAAGATTGCCTAGTTCCGAGAGTGCCCCAGAAGAAGCCGTGCGCTCCACCTGTTTATGTGGTGGAGCAACAGCAGAAGGCGCATAGGGGAAATACTCCCTCTCCATGAGGCTTTGGAACAGATTGAAGTTCTCAAACTTGTTAGGTTGTTGAATGGTGCCGTTGGCGATGTGGGCATTATCTACCGCAGTGCACATTGAGAAAAAGCTATCGAGGTCTTTAGGAAGACATATTCCTATACAAGTGCCATAAAGCCTCGTTGTGGATCTCCAGTTGAGATCATCCAGAATCTCCAGTCCCTGCTCTGTATTGGAAATCAGGCCAAGGACATAGAAACATGTGCCCTTCAGAGACCAGTTCACCGAATTCTCCCATATTATTACTATATCCTCTACGATATTACTGATATCCAATAAATCGATTCCATGCTCACTTGACCCCACATGGCCTACAGCCCATAAACACGTTTTCAGCTCGATTAACCTTTGCTCTTGCTGGAACTGCTCCCTCAGTCTACCTTCATAAAGATGAGGTTCCTCCATAATACCCCTAGCATATTCTCGGATCGCTGTACAGAAAGAATCGAATAGTTCTGACGACTCAAACAATCGTATTCCTTGAGTTGTCTTTGCCAATTGGCCAAAGAAATGCAATGGCATGCTTACAGCATATTGTTCGTTGGTGGAAGGAGCACTGGTACCGTTGGTAGTTGAGGAGGCCCCATTAGCTGTATCATTGGCGCTCCCATTATTGGAAGTCCCATTATTGACGGCGCCTTGTCCGTAAGAGATGTAAGTGAACAATTCCCTCCTTAGCAATGTCTCCATCTCCTTCACATACGCTTCGTTTTTACTATCTATCCAACTTTCCATCTCATCATCTATGAAGTTGATCTCCGACAGGTAATCAAACCCTGCTGGAGTAGAGAGGAGTCTAAGTAACAATGGCATACTAGCATACCCCAAACCATCAAGAGAAGGCCTTAGCGTAACAACCTTTAGCAAGTTCTGCTCATTATAACAATAAGAGTCCAATAGCCTCACTGCCATGTACCGCACTTGCAACTCTGGGTCACACAACTGGTTCACCAACACTTTACAGGCAAAATCTTCACACTCATCAACGGTGAGCAAAGAGCCTACAAATTTCGTCGCTGCTACACGCATCTTGGTATTGCCTGTAGCTGCCACTTTGTTGAGGATGAGTCTTAGATGGCCATTTCCCGAGAAATCCATTTCCTTCATTATCAGTTTGGTTATATCATCTCGAGCACTCTGGCGGTCAGTTATGTGGTAGAGCATGTTGAACACCCACCATTGCTCAAGCATACGAACACCTGCGGAATCAATGGAGAGAAGCCCCAGCATCTTGAAGTAGCCACTACACATGGTGAATTCTAGCTTGTGAGCGGAAAATAGAGGATCTGAAGCAGTGATGCCACTGTATGGGTCTATCTGGGCCAAACACTCGGCCATTTGAGGTAAGAGCTTACTTTCAGATAGATACTTGGCCCCCTCACTACACGATAACAGTGTCCTGAAGAGCTCACAGCCTACAACGAGATATTTGTTATTGTACTTTGTCTTCTTCAATGCAGAAAACTTGTACTTGAAAGGCCTGTAGAAAGACATTACTACCTTGAAGAACTTGGCGGATATCAACTCCTCAATTCGTTTAGGGTTGCCATGTATATCTTCAATTACTCTAAGGAGCAGTGACCAGTCCCACTTGGTATAGTCTTCACTAGATTGGATATGAGTATCCAACACAGCCTGTTTGAACTCTGCATCACTATAATTATAGCAATTTTTCTTAAGCCTCATCTCTTTAGAAACGCGGGCCACGTTCTCTGGAAGTGGGTGCAGCTGCAGTTGTTGAAGCTTATGTGAGGAGGATGTGGGCAAACCCAAATAGGCCCGGCCTCTATTGAGTCTTCTTGCACTCCTCTCAGCCAGGAAAGTCGTTATGGCAGGAACTTGTTTATGTAGGTCTTCGTTTTCTTTGGTGAGAGGCAATAAGGCTGTGTAGTCCTGCTCCGACATACAATCGCTTGGCAGTAGATAGGATGCCAGAGACAACACCTCTGAAAGAAGCACGACAGCCTTTCGTACATGTTTTTCGTGGTTGGACTTTTGTATCACAAATCCCAGCTTTTCTATTAGCCCTGCAGACAACAATGCGGACAATAGGAGGGCAGTATAGTGATTTATCATTGGTAATTCCTTCTCAGGGGTGCTTTTTGTATGTGCCATACCCTTTATAACATGTGTGGTGATAAGGGGAGTCATTATATGCTCCATATTCTCTGAAATAGGAGACGATTGCACCCACGGCAACACACGGATTCGCAGTATATCAAATAAAATGTCCATAGTGACATTGCGGATGGCGTATACATCAAAGGTAAGGCAGTTGAGAAGCTGGGAGAGAGAACTGAACTTGTGCTCACAGAAGCTGATCAGGCCGGGCCAGGTTTTAAGGAAAATGGTCAATAAAAACCCAACAGTTTGTAGGCGCTCAACTTTTACATGGGGGTCTGTAAAGGGGACCAATAGGGTTGATATGAACGACTCATCGGCAATGAGGGTTCTACCTCTGGGCAATTCTAGCATCTTCACAATTACAGACAAACATAACGGGGACTGTTCCAAGGGCCCATCAATTACTGTTTGAAATAGAAATCGTAGGCCATCTCCCTTGTATACCGGTGTAGGGTCAATAATACATATCTCACAAAGCGTTTCTACGGTTATCCCTCTGAGGGGGTCCTCTGTGCTCTCTGCAACAGACACCAACGCCCTTACGCACGACACCCCCAGCTCGTCAAAGGCACCGTCTATATGAAGACATCGCCTAATAAACTTGAGTGCCTGTTCTCGCTCAACGTGGAACTTGGCTGGTTCTTTGCTGAGCGTCAATACGGTGAACTCCACAACCCTCAGCGACGTTAGCACTCTCAAAGACGCCAAGTCGGTAAGGACATGCCTGGCCACTCTGAACCCGGAAGCCACCTCTTCGGATGTGGTGCTCAACAATAATAGTTGTATTCTGTGGCCCAGTGCAGTCAGTGCTAAATCCTCTCTGAGCGAAGGGTTCTGCTGTAACAACAGAACGAGGTCATTTGCTTTTCTTACCCTAAACTCAGCATCCCTGTCTTTATCTCCGAGGGATTGAAGCACGTCACCTAATACCCAAGTAGGACTTGTGGGGAGATGTTCCGCTGCTTGCTGCTGTGCATATGAGAGGTCGCTATTGCTGCCCGCATCGTCTTGAGAACCATTGGTCATACCTGAGACACCCGAAGTATTTGTGCTGTTCCTGTTCCTCCGAAACGTACCCCATTCTGTTTCAGCCCGTTTTGCGGTCTCCAATCGTCTCTCAGCACCACTCCGTATCGTGTCCTCTATTAGAGAGTATGCTCTAATGCGGTTGTTGTTATGGTTCATTATGTATTCATCATTGGAGCACTCTAGGTAACGATGCCGTGAAAGAAGTGTGCGAGTGATGGACTGGGAAGGAGATGAAATATGTTTGGAACCAGATCTGATACGTGTATATATATAGTGTGAAGTGAGAGTTGTGCAATTGAATTTATACGGCTCCCGTCTCTCCCTAATATCGCACACTCACACTCTCTATATATGCCATCAGTATGGGGACGTGTATTACTATGGGGTACGCATATATGCAGTGTAGAATTATCTTGGGCTTAACTAGGCGCCCTTAACTATGCGCTCTTAACTATGCGCTCTTAACTATGGATGCCTTGGAAGGTGGGTACGCACAACTATTGGATTCAATACAGGATTAAATATGGGACTATCTATGGAGACTACATGGGCCTATAGTTTGCGATGTTCCTTGAAAGTGTCATATTGCTGCAAGCTCCTCAAATACTACAGTGTTATATTTCTGTCATCAGCTTTGCTATTGTTAATCTATCCAATGAATTGCACATATACCAAGTATACTACTGTTGCACGCTTGCCTGTCTTTCGTAGAACTCAATAATCTGTTCACTTGAAGTGGCATCTTCTGTTCCCTTGTCGTCCCTTACTCTCAAGAATCTTGGAAATCTTAGCGAAATACCCTTACCATATGTGGAGGCACCGGCTTTGTAGATCGGTGAAAGCGACAAATCGGCTGTGAGCACCTCAAACACCAAGGTGGGCTCAAACCACACATCAGGCAGTGCATTTGAATTGCCAATTTCATACACATATGTACTTTTAGCTTTGGATATCACTGTTGGTTTCAGCTTTTCACTTAAATTCTTAAGGTCTTCCTCGCTAAAACCAGTCCCGATCTTACAGGTTGTTTCGTACTCCCCGGTATCCTGGTTATACGAGGCAAGCAAGAACCCTCCATACCAACCTGTACGCTTACCCCTTCCTATATAGCCGCCAATTATAACGAGATCCAAAGAGTCTCCTACTCCTTCAAGGTAATCTTTCTTTAGTTTGAGCCAGTTTCTAGATCTCTTGGACGGCTCATACCAACTGTCCCTCCCATTCAACGTCTTGACCATGAGCCCCTCGCATGAATCTTTCACCGATTGATCCAAAAACCCTTGGATCTCGTTGACATCTGAGGAATCCATCGCCTTGGCGTACTGGAACTTGGCATCAATAGGTTTGAGGTTCTCGTGGAGGACACGCCTTCTCTCCTTCAGCGAATTGGTGATCAAGGATTCACCATTATAGAACAACACATCAAATGCAAACAGACAAACACGTACTTTGATATCCTTCGTCTGAACATCTTTCCTCTTTCTTGTTGAGAGAACCTGGAACGGCAAAATCTTGCTCTGCTCGTTGTCCCATGCCACGCACTCACAGTCCAGAATCAACGACTTCACCTCGGGGTTTAAAGTCCGTATCTCGTGCATCACATCCACCAAATCAGGATATCTCTCACTCATATCTTCAGAGTTTCGAGAGTAGATCCTCACAGCTCCAGTGGGCATGAGATGAAGCTGTGCACGCTCTCCGTCATATTTATACTCACAGGTGAACTCCTCGTTCTGGAACTGGTTGAGAATCTCCGTAATCGACTTGGTAGGTTTGGCAAGCATGGGCTTAAGGGGAATACCCGGTTGTAAAGTGCAATGGCGCACAATATCAGCGATCCCGTATTCTAACGCGGCCTTGATGATCACGTCATAGTTGGGGATCTGTGAAAATGCCTCCTTGATATTCTCATCAGCCTTGGCAATCGCATCAGGGTTGACCCTCTTCATGCCCTTTTGGTTAGCCTCGTGCTCTACAAATGCCTTAGAAAGTGCAACCAGAACAGATTTCTCACCAAAGTTGATTCTCAGTTTACCTTCCAAAGATCTCATCAAGAATTTCGCCTCTTCTCCCTCGCATGCTGTCAGCATCTTGTTGATTATACCGATCTTACGTGCCTGAGAGGCGTTACCGGTGAGTTTGGCGATCTGGGTCAGATTCTGGAACACTGTATCCACGTCCAGTGGCTTGGGCTTGAACATCGTGGGTTGTTTTGACCGGGACGTCTGTGCAACCACGCCAATATCCCCCACTTTATGAAAATCGGCCTTGATCTGTGCTGTTGACCGACCCGTTCCCTCCGCTATGGCTTTTAACAGTAGAGTTTCGCCGAGTCCCAATTCTAATCCAGGCTCATAATCAGGGCCCAACCTATTAATCATTAAATATGTTGCTTTGATCAGGTTTTCGGGTTTGGGAGACTCCAATATCTGCAGAAAGAACCGGCTGGCAATTGCAAGGTTCTTCAACCTTGCAGGCTCCTGTTCCAACTGCTCAAATACATGTGCGAGAGCAGAGTATGGTATACTTGCGCCCAGTCTATCTTTGAAACTGGTAATATTTTCCTCTTTGTCGAGTTCAAGTAGAGCCTGAGCTTCTTTGATGTCCTTTCGCAGAGACTCCTGTTTGGTATCGGGTTCAGATACGTACCCATCATCCTCATCTTCATACTCATCATTGTCCTTTTCCCGTTCTGAGGGATCTGTGTCTGGCTCAATTGTATCTGGCTTTTCCGCCTCTAGTTCCTCACTGAGCTCCAACTTTTCACTCTCAGGGCTGGCTGGACTAGCAGGAGACGATATCACTACAGAGGACTTCGGTTGTCTGGGCTTCTTATGTGGGATTTCGAAATCATCAGCCTCATCGGGTGATAAGGCAACTCCTCTTTTCGTACTTCGATCATCTTTTTCCCCTATCTCATTTTTTTTCTTGGTATCTACAGGCTCCTCCGCTGGTGTATCCTTGGACTGCTTAGTAGATGAAAAAAACCTTGCTAGGGTCTGTTGCCTTCCTGGTGCCATTTTGTAGTTTGTTGTATTGATTTTCAGTTTGAAAGGATTGGCAAAGTTGCCATGGGATGTCCCAGTAGAAGCAGCTAGATGAACTCCTCTTCTGGTGCTAGCAGTGGCAACTCTCACTGCTCCTGTAGCTGCTCCTGTCGCTACTCCTGTCGCTGTTGTGTGCTTTTTGGCAGCGGTGCGAAAACTCAAATGTATCGATTCCACTCCTGTGCAGATTCTTATTCGGAGATCTGGCATGAGTCTGAATGATATTGTTTTTATGTTCTCAAGTGAGTGTTTTGGTCACTCTATTTCCCATATACAGATAGAGTCCCTCACCAGACTTAGTATGCAACTGTGAAACTCACTATGGAGAAGGTGACGCGCACTACGCAGTAGACAATACGCGTTGGGTTGCTTGCAGGAAGAGAGGATATCTGCCAAAAGGGAGATCATTTACTGAGAGGAACTGGAGGGCAAGGACAGGAGTGGGTAATTCTTGTGGATAAAATGGTTAAAACTAATATATATGTTTGTGTCCATTATGCTTATATTATTATTTTTCGTTTTATATTATTTTTATCTTTTTGCTCCCATTCATGTTTTGTAGTATATCTAGATCAAACCTTTTCTCCTTTTTTAAAAGATAAAAGCAAATTTTATAAACCCAGCGATTCAAAATATTATGTTTAGGAATCACGATTCCTTTGAGGAAAAGAAAATTTTAGTGATAATAATATTTAATGATACGTAGAAGGAGTTATAAGGAATCGTAATTGATACGACAGTTTGGATTAAACAAAGTCGTTGTGTTTCATATGAATGTCTCTATGCTATTTGTATGTACCTCTACAATTGTTCGCAGGTGCACCAGAACAATGTGATAACCCCCTATCTGCCATACAGTCTTTATCATGGGCCTTACGCACGGAGTGGCCCAGTATGAGGTATGCCTTACGCACGGAGTAGCCCAGTATGAGGCATGCCTTACGCACGGGGTAGCCCAGTATGCCTAGCAAGTTGCCTCCCTGTATTCTCCAGTCGCGCTGGCCGTTTGAGCGCATGCATGTGCTTTTTTCTAAAGTTGACTCTGCCCCTTGGAAATTATTGCAGGGAGCCTCAGAATCTCACGCACGAGGTGGCAGTGTATGGGTAGCATTGTGTGGGTGACATTTTGTGGGTGGTTTTGTATGGTTTGCCTAGTGGGTGATCCAACCACTTGGTAGCACACTTTATACAATAAGCATGTAGCACATCATGATAATCCAAGGCGGGGAGGGAGAAAAGATATATTCCGTCTGGTTGGGAGGCAAGGATTTGATTTATATCCGAGACTGATTACCAATGCTCACAAATGATGCTCCCTACATTGCCGACTACCAGTTATCCTCATATCTCCTATTGAAATATAATTACATAAGTACATCTCGTTCCTCGTTCCGTGCTCTCTCGACAACTCGCTCCCTAGTTCGTTCCCCGTGATTCCTATCATTCCTACATAGGAGGATCTCCACGTTCTTCCTTATGAGAGGCCTCTCCTAGCCGTACCCAACCTGTCCCCCGTTGGTTACTCTCTGAACACTACCCAGTGGGGTACACACATCCACCAGCACCTTATAAGCTACTTGTATCTACCTGTATCCATCACTAGACACCGTGCTACCCATCGATATTTCCACATGCCAAACTAACCCTATCCAACAACCGCCCTACATGCTGCCTCCTGCATATACTTTCTCGCCAATGGTTCTCCCACAAGCTGCATCCGCAGGCTTACACCTTCCATGTGAATTCGGCCTTTCCCAGCAGAGTCAGCACCTATCACTAATATGATGCTTTCAGACAATGCCACCACGTTCAACCTACATGGTAATGCCATCCACTAGCCATCCACTAGCCATCCACTAGCCATCCACTAGCCACCCACTGGCCACCTACCCGCCGTCCACTGGCCGCTCCGCACTGCATTGATTCTCCTTCACGTGTCAACCCCCGACTCCGGCCCGTTCACGTGCAATTCTGCATTCGAAAATTTTCACTCCCAAATGCTCATCGGGCTGCCCAACATGTAGGCTGGTGACGCATCAATAGGGGCATCGTAGTGGAAATTATGATCCCTCGACGGTGGATGGCTGGAGGGCGGATGGTGGACGCGGTATGTATATATATATAGTGGGTGGTCGCCTTTTCAGTGAAGGATTTGTACCTTTCTTGTTCTCTTTTCTTTTCTTTTCAAGATTTAAAACACTTGTTTTTTAATCGCCACCCCTTCCCTTTTTATCCATTCATTGTCCATTTGGTCATAGCTATCAAAATGGTTCAGTCATCTGTTCTCGGTTTCCCACGTATCGGTGCTTTCAGAGAGCTCAAGAAGACCACCGAGGCCTACTGGTCCGGTAAGGTTGACAAGGCTGAGCTTCTCAAGGTTGGTAAGGAGCTCAGAGAGAAGAACTGGAAGCTCCAGAAGGACGCTGGTGTTGATATCATTGCCTCTAATGACTTCTCCTACTACGACCAGGTGCTCGACCTTTCCCTCCTCTTCAACGTGATCCCAGAGAGATACACAAACTTTGACCTTGAGCCAATCGACATTCTCTTTGCCATGGGTAGAGGTTTGCAGAGAAAGGCTACCGAGACCACCAAGGCTGTTGATGTCACTGCTCTTGAGATGGTGAAGTGGTTCGACTCCAACTACCACTACGTGAGACCAACTTTCTCCCACTCCACCGAGTTCAAGCTCAATGGTCAGAAGCCAGTTGATGAGTACCTCGAGGCCAAGGAGCTTGGCATTGAGACCCGTCCTGTCCTCGTTGGTCCAGTGTCTTACCTCTTCCTCGGTAAGGCCGACAAGGACTCCCTTGACCTCCAGCCAATTTCTCTCCTCGAGAAGATCTTGCCAGTCTACGTTGAGATCCTTCAGAAGCTTGCCACTGCCGGTGCCACCTCTGTCCAGATCGATGAGCCAGTGCTTGTCCTCGATCTCCCAGAGAACGTCCAGGCTGCTTACAAGACTGCCTACGAGATCCTTGCCAAGGCTGAGGGACTTCCAAAGCTCGTTCTCACCACTTACTTTGGTGATGTGAGACCAAACCTCGACGCCATCAAGGGCCTCCCAGTGTCTGGTTTCCATTTTGACTTTGTCCGTGTCCCAGAGCAGTTCGAGGCTGTTGCTGAGGCTCTTACCCCAGAGCAGACTCTCTCCGTCGGTATCATAGACGGTAGAAACATCTGGAAGGCTGACTTTGCCAAGGCCATCGAATTTGTCGAGAGCGCCATTGCCAAGGTTGGCAAGGAGAGAGTGATTGTCGCTACCTCTTCATCTTTGCTCCACACCCCAGTTGACCTTGCCAACGAGAAGAAGCTCGACGCTGAGATCAAGGGCTGGTTCTCTTTTGCTACTCAGAAGCTTGACGAGGTTGTCACCGTTGCCAAGGCTGTTTCTGGTGAGGACGTTGCCGAGGCCCTCGAGGCCAACAAGGCTTCCATCAAGTCCCGTGCTGAGTCTGCCATCACCAACGATGCCGACGTGCAGACCAAGGTTGCTGCTATTGACGAGAAGCTCGCCACCAGAAAGGCTCCATTCCCAGAGAGACTTGTCGAGCAGAAGAAGAAGTTCAACTTGCCACTTTTCCCAACCACCACCATTGGTTCTTTCCCACAGACCAAGGACATCAGAGTCAACAGAAACAAGTTCACCAAGGGCGAGATCACGGCCGAGCAGTACGAGAAGTTCATCGAGTCTGAGATTGACACCGTCGTCAAGTTCCAGGAGGAGATTGGTCTCGACGTTCTCGTGCACGGTGAGCCAGAGAGAAACGATATGGTTCAGTACTTTGGTGAGAAGCTCAAGGGTTACGCTTTCACCACCAACGGTTGGGTCCAGTCTTATGGTTCCAGATACGTCAGACCACCTGTGGTTGTTGGTGATGTTTCTAGACCAGCTCCTATGTCTGTCAAGGAGTCTGTTTATGCTCAGTCCATCACCAAGAGCCCAATGAAGGGTATGCTTACCGGTCCAGTCACCTGTTTGAGATGGTCTTTCCCAAGAAACGACGTTTCCCAGAAGGTGCAGGCACTCCAGCTCGCCCTCGCTCTCAGAGAAGAGGTTAATGACCTTGAGGCTGCTGGTGTTGAGGTTATCCAGGTTGACGAGCCAGCCATCAGAGAGGGTCTCCCACTCAGAGCTGGTGAGGAGAGAAGCGACTACTTGCAGTGGGCTGCTCAGTCCTTCAGAGTGGCCACTTCTGGTGTTGAGAACACTACTCAGATCCACTCCCATTTCTGTTACTCTGACCTTGACCCCAACCACATCAAGGCGCTCGATGCCGATGTTGTCTCCATTGAGTTCTCCAAGAAGGACGACCCCAACTACATCCAGGAGTTCTCCAACTACCCTAACCACATCGGTCTCGGTCTCTTTGACATCCACTCTCCACGTATCCCCTCTAAGGAGGAGTTCATCGCCAGAATTGGTGAGATCCTCAAGGTTTATCCAGCTGAGAAGTTCTGGGTTAACCCCGACTGTGGTCTCAAGACTAGAGGCTGGGAGGAGACCAAGGCTTCCCTCACCAACATGGTTGAGGCTGCCAAGTTCTACCGTGAGAAGTATGCTAACTCTGCTTAAAAGGCAAGTTTCAACTACTTCTCGTGACTCTCGTTTGAGCCATGCTGCATTTATTCAACATTAATGCTTGCATTCGAAATCAAGTAATGATTTTAACGTCTTTGTATGATTTTACACTTTTTTTATCTGCTAGTTATCTATTCTTTTGGGTATTTTGGGATTTCAACATCGGTATTAATATAAAAATAATTATTTATTAAGTCATTCAATTGTGTCTATAGAAGTTGGAACAGTATTCTCCTTTCATTCGGGGACCTCGACCATGTTTGTCCAGTTATATATACGGTACACGATAGATAGCGAAAGCAGAAAAGTAGTCTTATGATCACTACTCTATCCAAACAGCCAAACCGTTGTTCTATTGCCAGTCTTTCTCGGAGATGTTTTAATATATATCCATCTTCAGATATTTATTTTCAAATATTTATTTCCCATTTTGCCTCTTGTCTCAATATTAATTGTATTTATCTGGTGCGTCCTGGGAATCCTGGGAATCCTGGGAGTCTTGAGCCTCTTGGAGTCGTCCCCTTGTGTTCCCCCGCAACTCTGGCCGGACCGCCCTACCTCGTGCCAGTGTCCGTTGGGTAGGCTGCCATACATTTGACCGGCGCGTATGCCATACAAGGGAGGGAGGGCAATGCAGTGGTGGCGGCTCTATTCTAGGTGGGCCGCTCTCATAGCTGCTCTCGTTAGGGGGGCAGCGGGGCAATCCCATAGTGCAACCTCTTAAGGCGACGACCTCGACCCTCTACAACGCGGCTGCAGTGGCACGCCCGCCGCTATGTGGCAATGGTAGACGGGCACACCATACTAAGTATGGGGCAGATGGCGAGGGCCAGCCGTCAGAAGCTCCAGAGGGTTAACCAACAACCGAGCATCAAGTATTAAAACAAGAAAGGCGGAGGAATCAAGTGCCATCGAATATGTATTATGTACAACTGATTGGAGACTTGTTTGTTGATTCATATTCATTTATATACACATTGAGGTGTGATTGATAATTCAGCGTAATCATAGTATCGTCTATCCACTGTACATTCAACCTGCCAGCATATTTAGCACCATACACACTGGTAGTTTAGTATCGTCATCATTACGGTTGATCCAACACACATCTATTATTGTCACACTCATTTCATCAACATGTCATCGCATGACGAAACAATTGCCAAGTTTGTGTCGCTCACAAATACATCAGAGGCGGTTGCTGCCAAAGCGTTGGAAGGATCCAACTGGAACTTGGAAGATGCAGTCAATTCTTTCTATGCAGAAGGCACGAGGTCAGCAACTCCTCCAGCGACTGCTCCATCGTCCTCATCGAATAACCGTGCTGCTTCAAGACGCGCAGCACCCACTCGCAACTCGGGTATCAGCTCGTTTGCAGATCTAAGACACGATGAAGAAGACGATAAGACAGACACCAATTTCTTTACTGGTGGAGAAAAGTCGGCGTTGCAAGTGGAAGACCCCAACAAGGACTCCCTCGGTGTTGTGAATGACCTGTTGAGGAAAGCTGAGGAGACTGCTAACCAGCCGGATACTCGTGCCCCACAGAAGCAGCCCCCCAAGAATTTCACCGGAACAGGCTATACCCTTGGCAGCAACAGAGTGCCATCCACGGCCGTGCCTGACCCTCTGGCCCACACCAGGAGTAGAAAGCTTGAGACCGTTACAAGAAACATCACATTCTGGCGTGATGGGTTCCAGGTTGGCGAAGGCAAGCTGTACAGGTACGATGACCCTGCCAATGCCTCTTACTTACACGAGCTGAATGCGGGCAGGGCTCCCCTGGGCCTTTTGGACGTTCACTTGGGTCAGGATGTCGATGTTAACGTCACAAAGAAGCTTGACGAAGATTACAAACCACCAAAGACAAATATTGCTGGCTTCCATGGCGCGGGCCATAGATTGGGTTCACCAGTGCCTGGAGAGGTGACATCAAATGCTTCTCCAGAGGCTATTGTTGAGGCACCAGCCAAAAAGAAAGAGGAGCAGCAAGGCGAAGGTGACTCTACGATTCAGATTAGACTCGCTGATGGAAAGAGAATCGTGCATAAGTTCAACTCGTCTGATCCTGTGCAATCATTGTATGATTTTGTGTTACAGCACACTTCTAATCCCAGCCGGGCATTTATTATATCTTTGGCGTATCCTATCAAACCTATTGAAGATAAATCTCAAACTATCAAAGAGGCCGGATTAGTAGGTGCTGTTGTTGTACAGAGATGGAAGTGATGAATCAAGTAGGTGTATATACTTAATATATGTTGACGCATGGGGGTGCCTGAGTTAAGTCTTTCCATAATATCGGTAGGTTCCAGTAGGTTCCAGTCGGTTCCAGTGGGACACCAATAGGTGTGAACCCCAAGGAGTACCTTCTGAGCGCAAAGTAAACTGAAATCATTGTATACCTAGATTGCTGCCTTCTCCTTTTCCTATTACATTGTCAACTCTCATCTTTGCCTATAACCTGCATATTATATAAGATTATGCATATTACAACTCGCCTTTCGCTAAGCTTGACATCTGAGATAGCCATTCTTCCAAGGTGCCAAATCTCATGCACATATCAATATTGGTTATATACGCCAAGAGAAAACACAAGTTACAGATTATAATGATGGATCGAATTAATGTGAAGGATCCTCCCTCCTGTCAGCATACTGCGACAACGGGTTTCCCCGCCCCATAATTCCACCCACATCCCCACTCAGAGTGCAACACTCAAACGGCCGTGACTCAATTTTGCTTTAGTATGGACATCAAGCGCCTCGGGGTGATGCACAGTTGGACATTTCGTCCCGAGAGAGCTTGGCCAACCTTCGATACCTTTGAACGATACTTGAGCAAGAGCAGAGAGACTAGAATATATAGTTTGTTTGAAGAGCATTGGTGTAGTGTTGCTGTCTTTCACTTCCCAAATCAAAAAAAACCAAAATGCCCGGAACAATACAGCCATCGTTCGAGACTCTTTATGAGACCATCGCAAGAGACAGGGCCCGCTTCTCTTCTGAAGAGGTTCCCAACAAGTACCCCATCTACTCGTTCTTTTCCGCAGAGTACTTGACCCCTCATATGGCATATTTGAAGCTCACAAGACCAGGTGACAAGTCTTTTCCCCGCAAGCAGTCATTCCTGTTTGAGAGCACCAGAAATGGAGACACCGTTGACAGATACTGCTTTATGGGTGTGTCACCCAAGAAGGTGATCAACACCGGTCCTGAGTTCAATAAAGAGGTGGACCCTCTCACAATCCTGGAGGCAGAGCTCCAAGGTGTAAGGCAGGCGCAATTGCCTGGTATTCCCAAGCTGAGTGGTGGTGCCATTGGATACATTTCGTATGACTGTATCAAGTACTTTGAGCCTCGTACTAAGAGAGACCTGAAGGATGTGCTAAAACTGCCTGAGGCATCCCTAATGTTATTTGACACTGTGATTGCGTTTGACAATGTTTTCCAGCGCTTCCAGGTGATTTCTAACATTGACGTGCTGCCTGCAGACACCAAACAGCAGATACAGCTCAAGTACCTGGAGGCAGCCAAGGAGATTGCCAACATTGAAAAGATCTTCACCGACAAGAACGAGCCTGTGTCGTACCCGCCTCAGGGCCCCATAAAGCTCAACCAGACATTCACTTCCAACATTGGCCAGGAAGGTTATGAGAACCACGTCAAGACTTTGAAGAAGCATATCCTGAAGGGTGACATCATCCAGGCGGTGCCTTCGCAGAGGGTTGCCAGGCCAACATCTCTTCATCCATTCAACGTTTATCGTCATCTGAGGACCGTTAACCCATCGCCGTACCTCTTTTATATCGACTACGTTGATTTCCAGATTGTTGGTGCTTCACCTGAGCTGCTGGTGAAGGCCGACATCAACAACAAGGTGGTGACTCACCCTATTGCCGGTACGGTTAGGAGAGGCAAGACCAGAGAGGAGGATGATAAACTTGCCAAGGAGTTGCAGTCTTCTCTCAAGGACAGAGCCGAGCATGTGATGCTTGTTGACCTTGCCAGAAACGACATAAATAGGGTATGCGAGCCCACTTCAACTTCGGTCGATAGGTTGCTCACCGTTGAGAGGTTCTCCCATGTGATGCACTTGGTGTCCCAGGTGAGTGGAACCCTTAGAAAGGACAAGACGAGGTTTGATGCCTTCCGTTCGATCTTCCCAGCCGGAACCGTGTCCGGCGCGCCCAAAGTAAGGGCAATGGAGCTCATCAGTGAGCTGGAACAGGAGAAGCGTGGTGTTTATGCTGGTGCAGTGGGGCAATGGTCGTACGACGGCCGCACTATGGACACATGTATTGCCTTGAGAACGATGGTGATGAAGGATGGTGTTGCATATCTGCAGGCGGGAGGAGGTATTGTATACGACTCAGATCCGTACGATGAGTATATTGAGACGATGAACAAGATGAAGGCTAACAACAATACGATTGTCGAGGCTGAGGCTATTTGGGATAAGAGGCTAAGCAATGACTCCAATGAGAGTGAGGCGGAATAAACATATACTGCTTGTGAACGTAATAAAAAGATAATTTATTAAAAGATGTGGCCATTCTTTCATCTTGATTTTTTTTTTCTATCCTGAAGGTTAGAGGGAATGTGAGGCATTTTTCAGATATTCTTCTCTACGGCAGATTCTCATAGTGGCGGGATTTTTTGTCAACTTGACGAAGATTCTCAAATGGCTGCTCTCTTAGATGGTGTATGAATAATGAGAGTGACCGATTTGAAAGTTCACGCATAGGATTTGAGTTTGCATGGCATAAACGTAGGGCATAAATGTAGGGCACAGATATCGGGCAGAGTGTGCGAGGCAGACAGAGGGTGCGGGGCAGAGGGTGCGGGGCAGAGCACGGGGCAGAGCACGGGGCCATATTGACCAGAATTCTGATATACTAGTGGTCACACCCAGTGGAGGCATTGAGCTTAGCAGACATAGGGAGAAATGATACATGTGACGGAAACCTGCAGAGCAAGGCAGAAACAAGCATAGCAAGGCGGAAGCAGCACGGCGGGAGTAATGGGGAAGGCTTTGATCCACACAGCCTCCGGAGCTTAGCCATACAAACTGTACGTACAAATCACACCCTCCCTGTAGCCCCTTACGTGACGTACGCTTGGGCCGCTGCGGCTTTTGAGTAACCCAGTGCAAGAGGCCGAATCTTGAAAGTAGTGTGGGCATATCACATCTGTTTATAATCAGTGATATCAGCCAATTGCCCCTTAAAAATTACTTCATATCGACTGTGTGTGTGGTAAAAAGGTAATTTTTGCTTGTAACTGTTTACAGTTTCAGTGTTGTCTTGTCTCCCAAATGCCAATATGACTGATACTCAATCTGAGGCTGCAGCTATTGTTTTTCTAGTGCTCTACAGCGCACTGTTGTCGTTCTTGCTATTCCTGTTTGGAACTCGCCGTATTTCCTTCAAATCTCGGTATTCTGTGATTCTCTTCCATGTGACTGTCCGTATAGGAGCCGAAGTGAGTGGCGTGGTGTTTTCAGTGTTGGGATGGAGTTATTGGAAGTGGCTGATAGCCTTCATGGTGTTGTCTGCAGAAGGTTACTTTACCTTGGTGCTGTGTGGGTTCCGATTTTTGCTGTCATGGCATGAGCAGATAATTGGCCATAGCTGGCTGGAACCTACTTTCCCCCCCGGAACTGGCCTGTTTCAAAAATGGAAGAAGATGAACCGCTCGCCCATGGGCATCATTCACAACTTGCTTGTCGTAGCGAACACTATCATCATCACGGGAGGGTCATTGATGTCAGCAGGAGGCGAAGAAAACATCACCAATTGGGACCAACTCAGCGGTGTTACGGCCGGTAGGATAATGAGGAGTGTTGGCCAGGCTATTTTCCTGGCAATAACGCTATTTTTTGGATTTGAAATCTACAAAACATTCATCAGCGGAATGTCTAAAGCTGCGGCTCATAGGTCTGGTTATTTAGTCTGCTTGGGCTGTACAATTCCCTTTCTGGTTGTTCGGGGAATATACGGCATATTGAGCTCGGCAGATCCAGTCTATAACCTTTATAACACAAACTTGTACACAGCACAGGGTCTTTCCACAAACTTCTTGGTTGTAGAATATGTGATGGGATCAACTATGGAGTGGGTATCTTGTTGCCTGATGTTGTTGACTTATTTCACTAGGGATGGCTCCAAGATGATCGGGTCTGCTACTTGTATCCGAGAGGATAACACCAAGACTGACGAGATCCAGGAGATCGATATTGTGACTGTCGATGAAGGGGCTCCCAAAGCTGGACCAACCTCCGTTTCGAACTACGAAAAAGGAAATCCAGTGTTTACGAGTCCACAGTTTGAAAATAATTAACTACTGTACGTGTGGTTTTTGAGCAGATTACTTTCATTTATTACAACTTTTGTTGATCTTCAGTTCGTTTTTTTGTCTCAAGTTATTCGTCCATAATAATTTCATTGTCTTACATCTATTAATCTCATCGCGCTTTACTACTTTTTTCAATCAATCACATCAAACTCCACCCGTCTCAAAATGCCATTTATTTTAACACCACTTCGTTCTGATATATTTTGCTGTTCTCCTTACTTAATCCTTCCTATTCAGTTTCTGTTGAGGGAGTGGGGCAGATAGCGCTTCGCAGGGCGCTAACCTGCTGCCATGAGAGAGATGAGCAGAGAGAGAGGCGATGAGAGAGATAGAGAGATAGGCGGGGTTAAAAGAGGTAGGAGAATATTGAGCTCAAATAGTTATTCCAATGACCATTGAATAAATGTTATCGATAAATTGCCGTTAGAGGACCACATTAAATAGTAAAACCTGGTGGAAAATTGCATGCATAAGATGACGGACGAGATTGATGCTGCTCTTGCTAGGGAGGAGTCCGAGTTGACGAAGGTGAGTACAAGTGACGAGATGACAAGTCATCTGTTAAGGAATAACATACTGACCCTTTACAGGACAAGGAGATTGCACGTATTTTGGGGTGTTTTAAGCTCGACCCTTACTCCATACTGGATCTGCAACCAGGATGTTCGGACTCAGATATCAAAAAGGTGTATCGTAAAAAGTCGCTGTTGATCCATCCCGATAAGACCAAGAACCAACGAGCTCCTGATGCCTTCGATATGCTGAAGAAAGCAGAGCATGAGTTATCACAGCCAGAGACGAGAAAGAAATTGGACGACAAGTTTTCAGATGCCAGGAGGATCTTGATACGGGAGAAGAAATGGAATGTAGACGATGAGAGGCTCAAGGGCCCCACCTTCTTGAAGGAGTGGAGAGATAAAGTGAAGGAGCTGTTGATCGAAGACGAATTCATAGCGAGAATAGAGAGAAAGCGTAAGATGGAAGAGGAGGGGCGGGAGAGCAAGCGCGCAGAAGACGAAATGGCTGAGAGGCAGCTCAAAGCAAAGATGAAGAAGGATTGGGAAGATAAGAGAGATGAAAGAGTGAACAGTTGGAGGTTATATACGAATGGTGTTGAGAAGAAGAAGAAAAAGAAGGCAAAAGTTAAGGTGTTAGCATAACGGCTAGCTATATGATTGTGCTTGGATAACGATATAATAATTAATGTGTTACCGTTTCATCACCACTCGCGGTGGGCTTCAATTGAGTAGATTCATCATTTGAATAAATCCTTCAATCGAAATGCGTCATGCCATGCACTAACTACCCTACCAGCCACCGTAGATTCACGCAGACTCACGATGGCTACTACCAGTTTTAACTTATATACCAAAATCCCAACCACAAAGACTATTCACTCATATAGACAGTCCAATTCCACTGTGTTGTGCTCAACTCCCCATAGCATGATTATTCTGTTAGCCACCTGTTTCACTCTCACTTTAGCGGCCTTGAAACCTCGCGATGAGCAGGCTGATAAAAAGTTTGGGGAGGAGCGATGAGGTGCAGCGGCTGGGTTGAAAGTATGGGGATAATCGAAGACGATAACAGGCAGCGGAGGTGAAAAATAGACTATATGGTATTTCTCTATGACAGTTTCTAAAATATTCTGGGATAATGCCATATTTGAGGTTTATATGTACATTTTAGTGGATCGTTCACATTAGTTTCGTAGTTGTATTATCATAGTCGTTATCGGTTTTCAGGGTAGCATATATTTTCCACCATAAACAACTTCATTCAATATGGTATCACTCTCTGAACATGCTGGTGCGGTTCAATTAGCCGCGGTGTGCGCCATTTCACTATTTACTGGCGGGTGTATAGGTGCCATTTTGGCTCTGCCGTATGGAAGTCCCGTCAGTTCTCCAAGGCTATTCGCGAAATCATCATCCAGCCCACCTTCCATCTCTTCAGGATCTCTAACGGACACAGGGAGGGAAACCACTTCAGAGGCCGACGATGAAGAGGAGTGTGATATCGAGGAAGAGGAAGAAGAAGAAGATGATGATGAAGCGGAAGAGGAAGAATTGGAAATTAATTCCACTCCTTTGAATGACATTCCCGGCGAGTGCCGTATGGCATTAGTAGTCAGAACGGATCTGGGAATGGAGAAGGGCAAAGTTGCTGCCCAATGTGCTCATGCCGCTGTTGCTCTCTATAGACTAATGCTTACTGGTGAAGTGTCCCAGAACATACCATTGCTACGTAGGTGGGAGAGTGGAGGACAGGCCAAGATAACGTTGAAAATCAGAGATAAGGATGATCTGGATTTGTTATTTGCTAAGGCCATTTCTCTGAATATTAATGCCTATGTGGTTCATGACGCTGGTAGAACTCAGATCCAAGCGGGGTCTGCTACAGTGTTGGGATTGGGCCCAGCTCCAAAGGCGATCCTAGACCAAGTCACAGGGGATCTCAAGCTCTATTGACTTTTTCATAAAACGAGTATCAGCTACACTGTTGGGTCAAGTAACACATGCACCATTGAGGTATATGTAAATACATAGATGATTGAACTATATCCGTTGCATGATTGTATAACTTAAACACGTCATTCATTAAATCTGGCTGTGACCCATCAACTAAGAATGAGTCTGCCGTCTGTGCTGTTTATATATACAATCTTTGTAGAGATCAGGCGATCACCAACAATAGCAGCCGAGTCTGGAGTTAAGACGATCTCCACCTCCATGTCAAGATCCATGCAATGCGCCTTGGCTAACGAAGGATACGAAGCCGGCTCAATAATAACACATTTATAAAAGATCATTGAGTCTTTGGCTGCTTTGCCATCCTGATTTTGTATCCAATTCCTTTCCAGCCACTTCAACGTCCATATCCTTTTGCTTTTCTCGGTATACCAATCCACCACCGCATTCCTGGCATGCAGAATCATATCAAGCGATTCTTGAAGTCCATATGCCTGGTTCACACGGTGTGGATCCTGTGCATCAAACCCACTTAATGATAAGTTAAACTGGTCAAAATGAGGATACATCCTCATAAAGTTCTTCTGGGCACCTTTGAGCAATTGCCATTGGTTTAAAAGAGATTCCAGCGAAGAGAGAGGAGAGGTGAACTCACATAATCCATACTTCAGACCCATTCCTATATGTGGGTATGTCACTTGAGTCTCTGTAGAAATGTGGCTATGCCCAGTATTCTCTTCATGTTTGTGTCCCGCCTCAGAAACCTGGAGTTTTTCACCTTCGAGGAAACGCAAAGCTGAAAAGTAGGAAGTGGGTGAAAGCTCACCTGTGAAGACCCTTTCCAAGGTGAAGTCTGCATAGCTTCTTGCGGTGAACTCAGGAAACACGGAACTACGAGGCGCGATCTTCCTACTGTCTTCTTCCCAGAGAGATTCTGATTTTATCCTGTCAAGATACTTAGTCCGTTCATCAGATACAAACTGTTGAGATCTATGGAGAATGGGTATTCCTTCTCTGGAGGCATACAGAGATGCCATTTCTTGGGCCAAAAGAGTAACCTCCTGGATGAACTGCTGTGCTTCCCTGAATTTGAGTTCTGGTTCACTCTGTACAACTATTTCACCTCTCTCTTCATTCGTCTGCGACAGTGATGAAGTGATTTTCTTTGTTTCAAAAGCGGCGACAAGAGCTCCCGCATCCTCTCGGTACCTCTTCCTCGACACCATAACAGAAGAAATTTTATCGAGTAGGGAATGATCTTCACCAGAGAGGGAATCAGGCGGGAGAGTTGACAAGAGACCAAAAGCGACAGGAAGACTCAAAACACTGGTTAATTCTTCATAAGTCAGAATTTTCACATTGTCAATTATATCAGGTTTGAAGCTCACTTCTGGGTTGCTCCAGGGCTCATCATCCCATGGTTTATATACAACGCTGAGTGTTAAGCAATAAAAAGTGCTGGTCGAGGGTGGAATGAGGGCGGAGACGTTCTCTCTGAATAAGAATTGACAAGACAGCTGATGGGGAAATAGTTGAGCTTTCCCATTCGCAGCGTATACATCTTTGGCCAGAGCATGAGGATTGATATTGATACCGGCAGCAGAGTGTGGCTGCGATCCCATTAGACACTTTGCAATTTCCGAATCGGGAGATATGAAACTGCCTACATCTGGGATATGAATATTTATTATCCATTTACGAGAGTTATGCTCTTCTACAGAAACAGCAAGCGAAGATCGTTTAGAATCGTCTCCCATGGAGACATGAGACGGTAACGCGTATACCTGCAATCCTTTATTCATGGTGAGATCGTTCTCTGTCTGATAGTGATTGCGAATATGAGAAAAGGCATCATCACCAACCAAAAGCGTCAGGTTGTTATCAATGAGTTTTTCTGAACCGTGATACGAGTCTCCTAGTCGGCTAACAGCGACTTCGTTGTCAAAGACAGAGACAATGTCTGACGATAACAGGATATCAGTATAGGCACTGTCATCCCCATTGGAATATATTCCACATCTACATAGTATGTCATATATCGAATTAGGCGAGATGGGCTCCAGTATGAGATTTGAGCCCTCAAAAATGGTGTGTATGCGCTCCCTCAGATGGGGATGAGGGTTGACTATGTACAATTTTAGAAACCGCAGCAGAGAGCGAAACCTGTTACGGTGTAAGAAGAGCTCTCTGTATAACTTTTCAGATAAGTCCAACTTGGAGATGTTTGGTTGTGAGAGTATTGAGGATAAAAAATATGTGAAATGGCCCACTTCCTCTTCAGAGATATGACTCTTTACATGTTGGAGGTCCTTGGATAGATTAATGGGCAGTGCTATGTAGTTAGGGAGGGACCGATGAGAAGAAGATGGTTTATACACCATCCACCTAATTGGATCATTGGATAGTGCGATATGACAGGCCAATAGCACAGCATATGGAGCGAATATAGTATTGAGATTCTCCAAATTAGGCAACGCTTGTGCTACTCTCCACAGTTGAACAGACCTACCGTAGTACTTTTGGGCAAATACCGAATACGACACTTGAAATGCTCTTTTAGGCGGCAATCTCTTATTCAACAGGTCCATAGTCAGGTCTACAAAGGCAATACACGCATATTGCAGCTGCTCGTATTGCTCTGTGCCTGTAGAGTTAAGTATGGTGTACATCTCTTTGCAGTTAAACATTTGGTAGAGGTGAAAATTCACTTGAGACTGCCGGGCGGTGACAAACCTGCCATATACGGTAAACACCTCAAATGTATCCAAATGGGGCTGCAGATGACCCATACATGGTCGAATCACCACACCAGCATGGATATCACCATTCTCCAGTTTGATTTCTACAAACGAGCCTACAGTAGGGGAACAACTGCTTTCATTATAGAGTGTTTCTAAGCAAGAAGTTGATTTTACATGATGAATTAGTGCTTGCATTAATCTGGTTGTCGTGATTTTCTTGGATACTCTCTTTAGCGAGACATTTGAATAGTAAGGGAATGATGACTGTTGAGGGGGGAGGCCCTCGTAATTGAATTGGGTAACTTCTGGGGCAGACGAGATGTTCGCACCAGGGTGAGGAAATGGGTCCCTTTTGCTATTTTTCTCATTTTTGGAAAAGAAGCCAAGGAGTGCGGATTTATTTCCTGAGTTAATTGTATGAGTCTGCTGGACATTCTTATGATGATTATAGGATATGCTATTATGCTGTGAGCTGGAATGGCTGGTTGGTTTATCGGAGAGATATCTCTTTTGAATGCTATAGAATGACAAGGGAACATTTGTTATGTGTATTGAAGAAATTATCCCCCTTGGAGAGCGGTGGCGATGCTGCACTCTTCGTATTTGTCGTCGTATAACTGGTGTTGTGAGGGACATGATACGCATGGTGGCTGACTCTAACGATCCATACTCGATTCTGTGTATGGTTTGTATGGGTATCTCCTTTTGTGTTAATGAAACTGAAAGAAATTGATCAAAATGGTTTAAGACAGTCCCTGTAATGATTATGTGATCATATACAGGGGTGTAATGAATAGCTAGACGTTAGCGGATGGATTGTCTGAGGGTGATCAACGGTGTGGGCCGTAGAAGACGGTATTGTGGGGAAAACCAAACGCACTTGTGGAAAATTCCAACAGAACTAGTAAACAATAATACTCTGTTGTACCTCCGGGACAGTTCCAATTATTCTCCAGAGGAGCTATTCTACTTTCCAAGCAGCTTTTCAGACAATATCCAGCCAACTTGGTGTGGTTCATCTCATACTGTAGGCATCTCATCACCTGCCATAATAAAATATATTTCACATCCTAGTATGTGAAGCGCTGCACAATTATGGATGCTTAACTATGTAGTGCTTTACTATGTAGCGATTTACTATGCATTGTTTAACTATGTAGTGCTCAACTGCTTGGCTATGCACCCAGCGAGTATAGTTGATTATCTACTATGGAAGTATGCTGGGGTAGGTTATTTCCCAGTCGTAGAAGGGAACGAAGAATCAGTACACTATGGAGTTACTCTATGTGAGTGTAGTATATACGCGTGTATATGTTACTCAGTATCAGATAATGAATCAATACCAAAGGAGATATCATACACCTAGTGCCTGGCTTAACTATGTGCATGGGAGTAGTGAATGTATATAGTGGACCAATATAGTGGATCCATATAGTGGCTCAATATAATGCATCCATATAATGAATCAATACAGTCATACACATTGGATTCACACACTGGAAATGCCATTTCACTTGTATGCAAATATTTTTCAGTGCCCTCGATATGATCTCCTCCACTATGTATAACATACACTATATATAATATATCAAACAGGAGTATCATGCATACAAGAAGCAGAAGGTAGTAGTAACCTTCTGGTGCCCATCCAGCTGCCCGATTTTCTCATACATACTTGGATCTGTGCTTTCGCTTGAAGAGTACATGCG
Source organism: Kuraishia ogatae (assembly GCA_003706285.3). Lineage (NCBI taxonomy): Eukaryota > Fungi > Ascomycota > Pichiomycetes > Pichiales > Pichiaceae > Kuraishia > Kuraishia ogatae. Next base: position 357,706 of record PPKV03000006.1, read on the forward strand.
CTATGCGTCTGAAATCCACTGATATGCTGGCGTGCGTGCACTTGGCCCACAGGAGAGTTTACTGCCCCACACGACAGCGTGTAGAGTCACCGCAGCAAGCAATGATAGGTGAAAAAACTTCCACCAATACACAGGCACGGCTCATTAGGTGTGGAGGGACAAGCAGCCTCCTGTGCCCCCTCAGTTCCCCTCTACTGAGTAGGCAAAAATACCTCTCCGCCGAGAGAGCTTTTCGGTGTAGTTTCCCTACCAGATTCTTTCTACATGCACCACTCCATTGAGAAGCAAAATACACCAGAGTCACAGAGGCAGCAGAGTTAGGAGCAGAAGCGGTAGTAAGAGAAGGGGAGGGGAGGCCATATAGTGCATGCAATAGATAAAGTCCACGTACCAGGATGATCTATATTAGGAGAAGGGGGCACTACAGTTGTGTCAAAAGAAAGGATTGTCAGGAGAGTAAGTAGTGGATAAACATATGCTACATATAATATATATTTCATACGGTGAGGGATGTCAGCGAGGGATGTCAGTATATAGAATAAAGTCTATCTGCATAGTACCAACAACCACGCACTCGTTCTTGTAATGCTGATCCTCAATTGCATATTTCCACCACCTTAGGTCGAGGGAGCCTCTTATAGAGCCTCTTAATAGAGCGTCTATGCGCAGTAAAAATGCCTACATAGCATAGTGCATAGATAGTATAGTGTGCATAGAAAGTAAAGTGCGCCCAAGATAGCGCGGGTCCACGATTAGAGACAGCTAAAATCGACTAGCCAGAATAGAGTAGCTAAGGTTGACGAGTTTGACACTCTGCCATTTCTCTTTGTAATTTCCGTCTGGCTATGCCCACCAGCTTCTGGCTTTTCTGGTTTCTCTGAACTCCTTCTTTGGCTTCTCTTCTTGCCTGCCAAGAGTACGATTGCCGTTTGCCATCTCGTAGGGCCCATGCACTCTCGTCGCCCACTCCAACCATCTCCCGCCCACTGTCTTTCCCTCCCACTATCTTCTGCTGCCACAACCTCCCTCCCCCTCCACTACCTCCTTCTCCCACTACCTCCCCCCTCCCACTACCTTCTTTATGCTCCACTGCCATACATTTCCAACGGCCAGCGCAGCCCCCCCAGCAGACGCTGCTCGCGCCAGCAGGAGAGAAAGAGCCACAGAGGGAGAAGCTTTAGTGAACCCCAGTGCAAAACCTCACTGGACCAGCGAAGAAAAGTCCACATAGTGACAAACGAGAGGCACAACACATAGGAAACAGAGAGGCAAGAAGTCTACAGGAACAGCAATACTGAACATACAACAAGAACGCAACAATCAAATAGACACTTTTTCTATCCATATATCTATATATCTATATATATATATATTTACATAGATAGTTTGTATATTCTCACCCACACATCAGCTTTTGTGCTCTCTTTATTGATTAGTGGAGCCTTTTCCCAACCAAGTGAAGTTGTGTTTTTTTCTGCGTGTCACCAGGAACAATTGACGTGTAAGGCTATTTCACTGGTTTGTCACTCAAACGAAGGAGACGCAAGTCGTACAAATAGATTCACTGTCAGACATATATACCACAACTATCCATATCCATATATCTGTATCTCTATATATAGATATATCTGTATATTTATATGTGTATATATTAGGTTACATCATATACATATCAATAATACAGCATTACAGCACAGTGTCACAGGTATTACGCAAGGTTGTCATTTGTGAAGTCATTTATTAGCCTACTGATCATCCATTTATATTTCATCAAAGTCTATACTCATATATACACACATATAATGGGTCAAATCTTAGCAAGACCAGTCACTACAAAGTCGTCTGAAGATGGCGGTGACGAGTTCCTCGCGTATGGTCTCTCTTGCATGCAAGGCTGGAGAGTCACCATGGAGGACTCCCACTCAACGATCCTCAATTTGAACGACGACAACAAGAAAAAGCCCCAGGTGGCGTTTTTCGGCGTGTATGATGGCCATGGCGGCGAGAAGGTTGCCATTTTCACAGGCGATAATCTGCATCACATCGTGAAACGCACATCAACCTATCAGACAGACGACTACCCACAAGCGCTGAAGGATGGGTTCCTCTCTGCTGATGTGGAGATACTAAAGGATGCTGAGTTTAAAGAGGACCAGAGTGGGTGTGCCGCCACGTGTGCTATTTTCACAACAGAGAAGATCATCTGTGGTAATGCCGGTGACTCCAGAACTATCATGTCGATCGCAGGCCAGGCAAAGCCACTGTCATTTGACCACAAGCCAAGCAATGAGGGCGAAAGGGCGAGAATCACAGCCGCTGGTGGGTTTGTGGATGTGGGGAGAGTCAACGGCAACCTCGCGTTATCACGTGGTATCGGGGATTTCGAATTCAAGAACCGTAACGACCTGCCCCCTGAGCAGCAGGTTGTCACTGCATTCCCTGACGTTATAGAGCACTCCATCACTTCAGATGATGAGTTTGTGGTGCTGGCCTGCGACGGTATATGGGACTGTCTCACCTCTCAGCAGGTTGTTGAGCTTGTGAGGTGGGGTGTCGTGCACAGGTTGCCGCTCAAGGAGATTTGCGAGCAAATGATGGATACCTGTTTGGCTCCCACCAACAGAGGTAGTGGAATAGGTTGCGATAATATGTCTGTTTGTATAGTTGCGCTTTTGCAGGGCAAGACCCTTGAGGAGTGGTATGATATGATTGCCCAGAGGGTCACCGACCCTGACTCGTTGCCCTCTTTTGACCAGGTGTCTTTAGAGCTCTATGATACCGCCCTAAAGGATAAACTCACGGATGACGAGGATGATAAGAATACCGGTTATGACGACGAGGGCCACGAGTCCATCTCTAGGAACGAGAGGCTGATGGGATTACTGTCAAACACTAATATTCGCACAGAGAACGGTGTGGTTTACCTCGATGGGCCGTCTGTGTTGGCATCCCTGGGTGTAGGAGGCTACGACGATGAAGAGATGAGCTCTGAGGAGGAGAATAAGGAGGAAGCAAGTGGCGACGAGCCTCAAATCGAGCTGCTAACAGATGAAGATGAGAGAGAAGAGGACGGAAATGAGAAGGAGAGTGATGGCAGTGATGGCAGTGACGAGACCGGAGCACCAGAGCACGTACAAAGTAGCTAGTGAGGGCATTCAGTAGTAGTTTGCATTCTATATAATGGTGGACTTGTTATGCTTAGCCGTAGCGCATACTATTTTTTTGGTGTACTTGGTGTTGTCTCACCGAAATCACTTGGAGTACTTGGTGGTTCATCATATCTATTTAGCATTCTTGCTTTGCATTCTCCTGTGTTTGGTTGTTGTTGTTGTGTGTATAGATGGGTCCTTCCTAGGGGTGATCAATTTCACCCTTTGTGACGTTTGTGATTTTCTCTTTTTGTAAACCTTTTTATTCTTTCACGATGATAGTTTTTATATTATTTTTTTTCTCTATTTTTCTCCACTTAGTTGCCTGCCTCCTTTTTCATGGTATTATTCTTATTATTGATGATGTTGTCATTGCAGGAAGTTAGAACCTAGAATTCTTTGCATGTTATCACCTTCTCAGTTGTCTTTCACTTCTCTAGCTGTGTTAGTATCGCGTAGGACGGAAATCACGATATCGGGATGTCAGAATTTAGGGTAGTCATATTTGCCTTTTCTTGTTATGTTGATGGCTGGTTTTTTCCAGATGGCGAGATTATCGAGGAGAGATCGGAAAAATTCTGTGAAGAGTTCACTCAAGAGGAATGATTCTCTGAAGGGTTATCGGGAGGACTCTTGGGATTGCCTCGTCAAGTTCATCCCCAAGTTATTGTTGACAATCTTTCAGTTTTTTTCTTCTCCTTATGGCCCTGTTTTATGTTTTAATAGTTTTTCAGACAGTCCCTTCACTCTATTTGCTTATGTGCCTGCTACACATACCATAAATTGTTGTCTCAGTGAGGTGAGCAACACTTTTGGCTCTCTACACCTCAATTACTTTACATATATCAATCTATCCTTCCATAATGTTACATATTTCGCCCAGCAGCTACCGAGTAGCGATATATTGTTTTGTATCTCCATAATGGATACTGTTCATATCTATCTATATAACTGTGGTTATCTAGTACAGCAAAGTAGTATGCGGTCGCAGTAAGCGGTCTATCGGTATTATTTCCGTCACTCCTCGTTTTGGGCAAAGAGATGACAGCTATTTTTGTATGCGATATTAATGATCTCCTCAGCCGGTTTGTTTTGCAATTTACTGACAATCTCGGCAACAAACCCAATAAGGCATGGTTCGTTCCTAGACTTCACTAGTGGAGGGAGTTCTCCATCAACGGGTGGCTCTTTATCAAGGTTAGATTTCTTCACACTACGAAGGGGTAATGGGAAATCGGACGTTGGTTTGTTTTTCGACTGTTGTTGTTTCTTTGGTTGTTTCTTGAGAGGATTGTCACGTTGATTATCTGACTGGTTGCCTTTGAGATCAATGCTCCCATCGGAGACGCTCTCATCTGCCCCACTGAGCTCTGCTTTATTGGGGTAAAACTCATTGGGATACTTGGTGAGCAGATTATAACCGGCATGAGACTTTCTCACTTCACACCAAGGAGCATCGGTTTCCAGCATTAACCTCTCCAGCGGCACCTTCTCCACTACATCCAAGTTCTCCTGCGTCTTTAGCGAGCATCCATTAATACCTATATAAAATCCCAAAGCAAGAACCTTTTGCATTTCTTCAACCGTTCCAGTGAAAGAGTGAACAACACCGTTAGGGTTCTTCAGCTTTAATCCATCTTCTCTAGTTCCCTCTACGAATGGCTTGATTATACGAATGAAATCATCAGAGGCAGCTCTCATGTGCAAGAATAAAGGCAGGTCAAATTCACATGCCAGCTTCAATTGCAGCTCAAAAAATTCCCGTTGTTTATCCGCTGGGCTATAGTGAAGTCTGTCGTAATCTAATCCGATTTCGCCGAAAGACCTTACAATTCCCATATCTAAACCTCTCTGAGTCAACTTGCGGAGCTTATCGATGTGGGCTTCTGGTGATATGGGGTTCCTGACAAACTCCATTACAGTACAAGGGTGGACTCCCACGGTGGAATATAGGTGTGGAATAACCTTCTGAGAATCAGTGGGGGACTGTTCATTGGACTGCATCGAATTATACCTTTGGGCAAGGTTGAGAGCCACTGTGGACTCCTTTAGGCTCGATCCGGTAATCATAATCTTATCCACGTTAAAGAAGCTCGAGCGGAGCAGAACGCTTTCCAAATCTGATTCATGGTGCCGCTTTTGGTCATAGTGTCCTGTGAACATGGGGTCTGTAAGGTTCACGGCGATATCAAAGTATCGCACTCGGCTGGAATGAATTGTCATGGTTGGTTTGCCGGTAGACGACGAGTGTGCCCTACAGAGAACAGAGGGGAGTCTGCGAGAGGTTAACACTTTGAAATATAGTGAGGACTGATATGTATCAGTCAGTGAGGTATGAGTATGATGAGGAATTAGAGAGTTCCGACAAAAGTTTGCAACCAATGGCCATTTATACCAAGAAACGGTTTGAGGTTAAATGCTGAGAGTTGAAAAGTTCAGGTAGTGGATCGATCAATTCGACACGCAGTAAGGGAATACGAGAGTGGAGCAGCTTCAATATGGTGTCGACTATATTCAGAATGGAAGGTATATGACTCACGAGAAGGTTGGCGAGTAGATGTCTTTAGAGTTTCTTGAGTTGTTTAAGAAATAGTATATGATACATTGGTCCTTTGCATGACATTCAGGGGATAATCTCTATTTGAGACCTGGAGTAGTTAGCAGGTTGAGATGACTTCATTAAACTTCATGCAAGACCGTCACATAGGGTGGGCACTCTTAGAGGTTGATATGTGATGAAAAGAGATAGTACGGTATTTAGCGTACACAATGTACATAGAGAAGATACGTCATTATAGACACCCACTGAAATCAACTGTGAAAAAGGAGTCTGAAGCACGGATGATGGAGATATGATGATGGAGATATGATCTCAAGTTTGTAGTAGATAGACATCTCCGCTTCTAGGTGAAGCGCCAGGCACACACCACTCAAGTAGATTATATGAAATCCTGAGGGCCGAGTCCAGAGTTCTATCCTTATATGATCCCCATCACTTTAAACAGTTATAGACAACAGATCAGAACGGATGTGACCACAAGAGAACACATCTAAAGGTGCCTATTGTTTTATAGTGAGTACTTTACTATATATGCATATCCATCCCCACTATGGGATATTCGATGAATATGCAACTGTCAAAGGCCCACTATTTTACATATACCCACCGTCTAATGGTTAATATCTAATGATTAACTTTGGAGCCACCCAATCAATACTTGGATCCATATCATTTGACTAGGAGATACTATCATATCAGTCCCCAACCAACCGCTGTTGGTATTCTGGCGCAGCTATACGGTGGGCCGCCATCTGCTAAATGGGCTCTTCCTTCTTATAATTCCTGATCCGCTGTGATGGTGTCGTACAGTAGTGCCATTATTTAGGCTCATCGGAAAACGCCATAAAGCAAGCGCATCGGGTGAGCTAATCAAACAGGCTATGATGAGCTAATCAGATAGGCTCATCGGGGGGGCTCATTTGTCTCATCGGGTTGCCTCATCGAGATAATTTGCATACATTCACACTCCATAAAGAAGTGAGTGATCTCATCACACGAGGTTCATCACATAAAGGACAGCTTACTAAGACATAGACATATGATAACTATATGGACTACGACTGCACAGCTTCTGGTGGCTGACCCCCTCCTTCTTTTGTACGTCTGTAGAGTTTATCTATACAAACTGTATCAACCATACAAACTGCGTCTTAGCCATACAAACTGTGTCTTAACTACACAAACTGTGTCCCACTAACTATGCACACCACCAATCTCATCTGGTGCGCCCGGCTCATCTTGCGCCCTTCTCCCCTCCATCCAACCCTTGATCCCCTCCCACCCCCCATGCTCGACTAATCCCTCCTATGTATCAATCCTCTCCTTCTCTCCCTGTACTCATCCCTTGCCAGTGCCATTCCTGATAAGCGATGACATCCCACTTCCCAGCCAATGGGACGTCGCCTGGCACACGCAACTTCTCGATATATTACCCTTTTGGCGTTCCCTTTTCGGTGCCCGATTTTGGTATCACACATCTGCCGCCCAGTATTCTCCCGTACACATGGACCTCCCCACCTCTTCTCCCCCCCTTCCCGATGCCACTGCACCAGGGCTCATAGCCACCTCATCGAGATGGGGTCCACTTCGATCGCCCGACGATGAGCTTGATGCCCCCCGATGATGTGTATAGTGGGAAAAGAGAGAGGAGAGATGGGTAACGAAGGAAGGGCATCCAGAGGGCATCGCTTCATCGCTTATTCAAGGAGTTGTGATTGGGGATGAAATATTTCAAAAGCCAACTTGGTTGAGGGTTGCGAGGTTTCTCAACGACATATATATCCAAGAGTGTATAGATATCTGTCAGGTTATACAGAATTCTATTCTGTGGTTTGAAGAGGCATTGCTATTCAAGAATATATTGAAGTTATCTCTCTCTGTATTTTTGCTCAGCACTATAGAGGAGGCTTGGTAACAATCAGTTTACGACACCTACAATTCATCATTTCTGTATACTTTTTTCGAGATATATCTATACCTATCTATCTATCTTTTGCCGATAAATAGTGCTAGACACTCAACAGCATCGGTTTATAACATACGCTCTTGAAAGTCTGAACAAAAAGCACCACGGGTGGTGTTGGCTGGTTTCTACACATCAGTATTGATAGGCTTATTTACAATACTTAGACACTCACACTCACACTCACATCCTCAACTATTAAAATCAGGATACACATTTTCCGAAAATGAACACAGACCCTGGAATGGACGATAGTAAACTCACCAGAGTGTTCTCTCGTACCCCTTCATCGTGGGACCCTTCCGATGACTTATTGCTGAGACACTTGAAAGAGCAGCAAAAGCTCGGGTGGAAAGAAATCGCCTCCCATTTCACAAATAGAACTCCAAATGCTTGTCAGTTCAGATGGAGGAGACTGAGATCGGGCGCTCTGAAATCCACTTCTCCTTCCTCGCCAACTGACTCTCCTATTCCACTCCACAGCTCACCGCCATCTAGCGTCAAGGCCAAAAAGCAGCAGCAGCAACACCATACTTCCTCCAATATCGACAGTGACACTTCTATGATGTCAACTGCCGCAGCCAATTTATCGGCGCTTAGCGGCATGGGTGGCACTGCTGGTGGTGCCCATACTAAAGTGCATCTGGATGATACACCCTCATCATTATCGACCCACGAACAATCACAGCAATACGTTGGCAAGTTCCATGCAGGAAGAAGTGACCCATTAAATTTATCAGGACAGGCTCAAAGTCACCACCAGCAACATCACCAACAGGAGACTCAACAGTGGTATCCACCCCAAAAGCTCAACACCTCTGTGGGTGGTGGTGGGGGATCAACGTCTTCCTCAAGAGCGCAGCCAATGGCCATCCCCCAGTATAACCAATGGACGTTCCACAATCAGACATCATCCACTATGTCGTCTCACCCATCTAAGGGAGGACCAAATCTTGGTGGTGTGGGCCATTCCCAAATAGGCGAGGATCCCCTATCTATGAATGGACTGGCTGGAAACAACCCAGGGAGTGGACCGAGATTCCCATTCAGCTTCAACGATGGCGCTTCGGGTCTCTCCACTGCTTCTGGCGCCTCTGCTTCCGCTCACCAGCCACATACATTTACTGGAATCCACCACTTGGGGGCATTAGCGCCTGCCAACCACAACATCCCATGGAACGAAGATGAGGATGACTTGCTGTCTAATAGAAGGGAACGAGAGTTGAGTTTTGCTGAGCTTTCTATTTTATTACCTACGAGGTCTGAGAGCGATATTTGGTCCAGAATCGATTGGCTCGAGAAGCGAGGTAGCTTTGGTGGTAACACAGGTGGTAGTGGGGCTTTGTCTTCGAGTGTGCACTCCTCCCACTCTCAGAGCGATTACAGGTTAGGAACTAGTGCTGTATCCACCCCAGATCCTTTCAAACGGGAAGACAACAGTTTCGGTGGCGGGAACACAGCTGCCGGGACTGCAAGCGGTGCTGGCTCTACCGGCGCCGGCTCTATCGGTGCTATCGGGTCTTCTAGTGGCACAACTGCTAATTCACTCTCCTCTTCGTCACAGCCGACCGCTGCTAATATCAGCGGAGGCCCCCTTACTGGATCGCTCAGCTATCCTTCTCAGTTGAACAGGTCGCTTTCGATTTCCTCGATAACCTCAACCAACTCAGCTTCCTCTATAAGCTCAGCTCTGCCTCCAGCAACAGCTTCTTCTATGGCAGGACGTGAGAACTCCTTCAGTAGTAGCGTCGGCAACGGTGTGGCTTCTAAGGATGATCGTCGTACAAGTTTTCTCTCATCGGGTTTTCCCTCCTCTGGCGTGTCCTCATCTGCATCACACTTGTATGGGCAGACCAGTGCGCAGGTCCCTTTTGAGAGCGGTGATGACAATTCAGGCAATGCTAATGGCAGTGTCAATTTCAAAAACAATCCTTCGCAATCAGATGATGATAAATCCACAACTTCAGGATCCACTCCTTCTTCCTCACTGCCTCATTTGTCCACTTCTACTTCTGTAAAAGAAGGAATGGCCGACTCTGCTTCCATCACCACCTCACCAAAGTCTTTGCTTTCCCAGAGGGTGCCAAGCCAGCCATCGGAGTTTAATATGCCTTCGATATTGTCTGCATCTCATTTAAGGGAGTCTGATACAAAGTTGCCTCCCTTAAACTCGATTTTGCATAATTCATCTGTTGAAAACTAGAGTGTAGTGGATGAGAGAAGTCAGTCGTGATAAGCCAGTCATGATAAGCCAGTCATGATGTGGAAAATTCATCAAGAAGTATAAGTTTTTTGAATCCAATTGGATTGTTTGATATCATAGCGCCACGCAAGAGGTTAAATGGTATATAAGTATTTATCCATGTTTCAATCATCTCACCTTAAGCACCGTTACACTCTAATCTGTGTTACCTGATAAACCGTGCAGCACAACAGGTTATATGGTATTTTCTGCTATTGTTCTGGTTTGCCTTCCTTTTCTTTTGAGTTTTCCTTTGACTTCGCGTTTCTTCTTTTTTGTTGATTGTTGTAAAACAGGTTCGATAAAATAGGTTCTATTCATAAGGGATTCTCACAGCCTTTGACATCGTGTTATTAGCTAGCTAATACTATCAGCTATGGTCTCATAACAGTGCTTTCTTCATTTTGGTTGCTCTGGTTTCTCTTTGGCTTTTCCTTGACAACTCTTTGACAACTCTTTAACTTCCATTCAGTTGGTGTAATGAGCATTCATTTCACCAGTGCTTGTATCTTTAGAATAAAATGTACCATACAATATCAGTGAGTAAGGGGATAAATAAGGCGGTACTATATTATGATGGATGTTAAACCAACCTGATGAGCAAGTTTCTTTCATTGTCAAGTTATAGCTGTAGATTACATTGATCCTCTAAATATACAATAATCATTAAATAATATGGTACAAATACTTTAATAAAGTAACATGAGATGCCTATGGGTTCTAACCCTTGATCCTGTTGAGACGAGGAGAGTGTCTTAAATCTTGCTCCCCGTCAATTCCTTCATTATTTATTCCCCTGTGATCACGCAGCTTCCTATGAATAACCGGTATGCTTTGATGATGGCGTTTTACAGGGGCTGATGTGACAAGAGCAGTTTCAATTATATATTCATCTTCATGATTTTCACTATCCTCCTCTTCCTCCACTTCTTCCCCCTCGACATCCTCTACATACTCCTCCATATACTCCTTCTCCGCATCTTCTTCGGAAGAAGAGCTCACACTGGCATCAGCGTCATCAACGATATGATTATCACTGCCTTGAATAAATTCATCACCTTCTTGATGGGGCGCTTCTGAAGTGTGAGAACGGCCGTCGCCAAGTGATGGAGAAGCCAATTTGGTATTACCAGCAGTTGGAGCCATCAACGAGTGGTCCCCGGCTGGAGCGTTGGTAATTTCAATACCGGGGTAACACACGAGAAATCTCTCTAGAGGAGACCTCATTTGATCGAGGCGTAGAGTGGAATATATCCTCGAGGATGCCATTATTGACTCTTCGGTGAGATGACGGTCTTTGATAGCCTGCATGATTTGAACCTCAATGTCCCGATTATCTTCAATATCATCATGCATGAAATTGGTGATCAAAGAAATGTTTGACATGAGTTTGTTCCCATTGTCGTCATGGTGAGCAGCTTCATCTGGATGTACATGAGGATGATCATGGCCAGGTTGATGGAAGGGGTCATCTGTTTGAGAGGACGGTATACCGTTAGGAGGCTCCAGAGATGATCGCCCCACTGATTGATCAGTTATTGTATTATTGGCGTTACCGATCACTGTATTACTGGCGCTACGGGTATGATCGAGGTTTCCATTAACAGCAGTAGTTGAATTTTGTTCTTCTGCGTCAGCCGAACGGCGCGAAACGATATCGACACCTTCGCTTGTCGTATCACCAACAGAAGGATGGCCATCCCTCTGGTGATCTCCGGAAGTGATAACCATAGTTGCAGTAGTATTGATACCTCCAGAAGGGCCGAAGATGACACCCTTCCATAGGAGTTTGGTGGGATCCACCGTCACATAGCCCTTTGAGTCCCAATCGCGCAACAAAGAGTCAATAGTGGCCGTATTCACATGAATAGCATATATACCTGTTTGAGGGTCTCTGATCAAGAATTGGAGATGTTCCAGGCCGCAGATGATATCATTGGCAATCATGCCAGTAAGATTACTGAGATCGTCGATGGAGATCTGGAGGTGTCGCGCGTCACCAACTTGCTCCATTATACTCTTAATGGCCCTGGCAACGGTCAGTTTCCAGTAATTCCTATAGCTGAGAAGGCCGAGCTCGCTTAGGGGCTTCTCAGGGGTGCCTGGCTTGAACTCTCTCCTGGAGAGGAGATAGCTGAACTCGATTAGGAAATTACCGTAGCCTCTACGCTGGTAAATGGGCAGGGTGAGTATGCAACTGAGGTTATAGCCAGTGCCATTGAGCTTCTCTTTGGAGAAATAGCCAACAAACTGGTATGTGTTTGTCTCGTCAATTTCCATCAATACATAAAACATAAACGGCTCTACGTCATAGTACAACGTCTTGGAATTGAGGAAAAGTTTAGCCAAAAGGCACAGGTTCTGGCAAAAGATGGTGCTTTTACGACCATCCACCTCGAACACAGCCAGGTTGCCGTTTCGGTATATCTCTGTTCCCGGTGGGTGCCTGCCATAGCCGCATTTCAGCTGATGGCGAGACAAAATGTATTTTGAATTTATATACTTTAAACAATGCTTACAGATATGCAAAACAAACTTGGACGAGTACTCCTCCGGGTAAGGCGCTGTATACCATGTGTCGATCTCATAGCCCCCAAAGTGGATACATCGTATTTTCGACACCGCGCCTTCCAGAAAAGGAGACCCATTGGTTTCCTGCTCCAACGACTCGCGCTCCTCTCTCGTGAGCTTTTTGACCAGCGATTTATCGCTGTTGAGCAGAGTGAACCCCACACTATCCTTCTGAGCCTTGTTGAACACCTCCCGGAACGAGCGATCTGGCCTTGTGAAGTAGGTGTTGCCCTCGTCAAACGAGAGCGCGCCTCTGTAGGGCAAGATGCTCTCTTCGTCATCCAACAACTCCTCACTATCACTGGAAGAGGCTACGCCAAGAGTCCTGCCAATGGTGTCTGTACCAGTAGAGTGATGATTGGACACACCCTGAGAGGCTGATTTATTGCTCCTGCGTATTCGTATTATGTTACGTGATCTGTGGCTAGCGTGGCTGGAATGGCTATACCTCAATTTCACTACAAGAGACCCACTCTGGGTAAAGTAGAAGTAGCTTTTACGCGCTGTGGAGACGTGTTGGGAGCTTGTGAGTGATCGCACATGTCTCCTTCTTTCCTGTATCGTCCTGCTTATTGGCAGTGACGAAGAGGTCAATGGAGAAGGTGATGTCGAATGTGCCAGTGGGTTCAACAAGTTGCCAAACTCGTCATATTTCCTTGGTCGTCCTCTGCCTCTTTTAATGGGAGGTGCTAAAGGAAGGCCTTTGGGCACAGCGGAGGGTATTGGGGGGGATACAGTTTTGGTGGTGGGGATATGTGAGGGATTGCCTGATTTGGGTATTACTCCGTTGGGATGAATATTTTGGGCATGGTGGGTATCGTGGTTAATGTGGAGATGGTCATGGAGTGTGTTGTGGATGTCATCAGCCAGGGGTATCGCCGTTGTTGTCCCTGTTGTTGCGGGTATCCTCTTCTTCTTGGAATGTCTCTTTGGAGCAGGAGAAGATTGGCTGTCATCATCGGAATCATTAAAGCTGAGAATCTTTAATAGGTTATAGTGGGGCTCCTTGGGTCTCTTCCTCAGACTTCTATGCGCGGTTGGTATCTCATGGCCCGTGGATGCAATAGCTGTGGTGGAGGATCCAGGTGCTGGCGATTCTGGGATATCAGTCTCAATATTTGAGTCATGGCCGTGGAATATTTCCTCTTGAAGGATTTCATAGATTTTGTTATTTGTGATTCGCAGTTCGTTCAAGAGGGTTTTGCGTTTGGTCCTCTGGGTTGCTCTTTGAGAGGCTTGAGAGGTTTTTTGCGAGTGACTAAAAAGGTGGGGGTCAGTAGGTGTTCAAGGAGGGATGGGACATAGTGAAGAATAGGTCATTGTGAGAGATCGGTAGGATATTGGTGGGGGTACGCGATAATAAAATATAGGGGTGGTGATACACGATAATAAAATATAGGGGTGGTGAAACAGGCTGATAAATTGAGTGATGTGAAGAGTGATGGCTCAATCAAATCGCATGAATTGTGTGTTTTTATGTGTATAATAGAGATGTGACTCGCGGATATGAGAGGTGACAATTGTGAGTATAATGAAATCCTGGAGGTGACATCTCCCATGGAGATGTTGTGGTGATGAAAAAACGTGTTCAGTGATGAGAAACGCACCAAATGACGCGTATGTGTGTTTCTCTTCTCTCACCAGATGATTACCGGTATGTAGCTTGATTGTTTTTATTGCCTCCGTCGTTCAATTGCTTGATCTCTTTTGATCTCTTTTGATCTCTCTCGATCTCTCCTGACCTCTCTTGACCTGAAGTCTGCTTCCAATCAATAACAATATTTACTCACCTCGTCACCGTCTCATCACCGTCAGCCGCCATCATTACCAGAAGGGTGATAGCAGGAGACAGAGGCCTTCTAACAGACGCAAGCGTTGTAGCAGTCTTTGCAGGGTACTCTCTTCAATTGAACGTGTACGCTTTGCTCGCGTTCGCCGTGAACTTTTTCAATACACCCTGACACGCTTTATTGTGGGGATCACATCCGCCAGCATAAACCCAAGCGCATATTTACACACCGCATACTATTTGTATATATGGGATCTCTCATACTATTAGTAGGCATGCACTCCCGCATACTATTTGTATCTACGGGTTTATATAGTGAGAACAGTTGCGAGAGATGGATGATGTAATTGGTGTGGTAATCAAGAAGATACTCTCAGCACACTCTAGCCACTCTCAGCACACTCTGAGGCGATACCCTCAGGAGACCGCTACAACTAAGCAGTGCTTCCCTATTAGTACAGTAGGTGCCTTACGGAAATGGGTTACAAGCAGCCTTACTATTGTATGGTAGTAAGCCATACTATTGTATGGTAGTATACAATACATATATATATTTCAAAGCGTAGATATACTATTGAGCATATGTTAAGTTTATGTATCGGGATATCATATCTGGTGGAGCTTGGTAATATAGAAACTGGCAATATAAACAGATTGCTCCGGCTCCATAGACCTAGCAACCAGTGTTCGCTAATCTCTTCTAGTGCTCTTCACTCGCTACTCTTGTCAGCGCTGTGGTCTCTAAGGTTCTCCACCACTTTTCCTTATAATGAACGTGAACTATTTTCATGCAGAGAGTCTCTAACTCATCACCTCAATAGGTGTATCTCTATATCTGTATATATTGGCCTCTCTGTATATTACCAAGCACCTATATTAATCCCTTGTATAAATCGCGCCTCTCCATAACAATAGTGCTGTAAAATATATAGGCCTCTGCTCTGCAAACACAGGACACATTCAGTTACCTCTCATTCAGATCGGCGCTGTATATTCACTCGCCCTCTTCGTAGGCACAGTCCCCTTCACACACACTCATTCTACAATTAATCACTTCTTCACACACACTCATTCTACAATTAATCACTTCTTCACACCCACTCAGTCTACTATTAATCTCTTCTTCACACCCACTTCATTCGACAAGGTCCCTTGTCTTCACCCTTGTACAATTATTGCCCTCTTCAGACAATTGTTCACGATTGTTACCGAATCATACACCCTATAAAAATCTCATTAGCATACATCTATTCAGGTGTGCAACATGGTACACACCAAACATAACACATTACACATTATACACATCAAAAAAATATTATATATATTTGTATGTGTGCCTGGTCATTAATGCTCATTAAACGTTAGGTTCTCAACACTCCTTAGAAACATACTATCCCCTGGTGACGTTTGGCTCCCGTCATTAAAAGGTGCTGAAGCTCCAATAGCGCTGAAGTGCTGCTGCTGTTGTTGGGGCTGAGACTGCAACTGCTGAGACTGTGGGTACCCCATTCCTTGGCCAACTCCACCAATAGAACTGCCAAACGGCTGAAACCTCAAGTCTTGTTTGGGGGTCAGTTGCTGCTGCTGCTGGACCATACTGAGAGTCTGGGGGTTGAGCGGAATATTCCTAGTAGTGCCTCTCAGCATAGCAGAATTGAGTGCCAAATTAGAAGTAGAAGGTGTTGAATGTAGTTGGGTTCCGTTACCCAATTGGGCCCCACCTAATTGACCACCATTGCCCTGTTGGATATTGTTTCCCAATTGAGTTTGTTGTTGTTGTTGCTGTTGTTGCTGTTGTTGTTGTTGCTGTTGTTGTTGCTGTTGTTGCTGTTGTTGTTGTTGTTGTAATCCCAATGGCAAAAACTGTCCACCCATCCCAGCATTAAGTGCGCTACCGCCATGATGTCTTGGTGACTGCTGCCTGTACCTTCCCTGGGTGGCAAACGTGCTGTTGGCAGCAGATGACAACAAGCCATACGATTGAGATCTAATCAAATTAGAGGAGGAATTGGAGTTGTTGAGCGCACCTTGGAACTGAGGGCCACCAACAACATTATTAGTGTTGCTGTTATGCTGGTGAAGCCTCCTAATGATAATCAATCCATTCTCATACGTATCGATTAATCCCATAAAATTGCACAGCGTAGGCAGCAGCTTTCCCTTGTTTGCCAACAAGGAAGGAGGGTACGCCAGTTCAGAGTGCACTCTTTCCCTATCGTCTCTGAATAACAGCAGCTGCGAATACAAATCAAGGGTTTCTGGGTCGTTCAAGTCTAGCGAGGTGGGTGGCAGTGGCAGTTGAGACGCGGCCGAGACTGTGGCGTAAAGACGATCGGGGGCAGCAGAGGACAAAACACCTGAGGGGGTGCCGATGGAACCGGCGACAACAGAACCGCCAACGGCCCCAATACCACCTGGACCGCCAACACCACTAACGCCACTAACACCGCCAACACCGGGATTCCCGCCCTGGCCGTTGATTGTGGGATACTTTTGGTTGGACGTTGCGGGTGCAGACGCAATTGAATACAAAGATGCCAAGGAGGTGGCTGATGTGGAGCGGTGTTGTTCCTCTAGTTGACCCCTCTTTTCACGCTTCTCCCTCTCTATACGCTCTCGCTCCATCAGGGGCAGCATCTTCTTGTACTCCACGCGCAGCTTTCTTCCGCCGATCTCTCTCCCATTCAAGAGATTCACCACCATTGAGGTTTCATCGGTGGAGGTGAAGTTGGCAAACGCAAGCCCGCGGAACACACCGCTATCGAAATGGTAGTTGAAGGCATACGGGAGCGGGAGGTTAAGCTTTGTCATTTCATCCAGGAGCTGCTCCTTCTTGATGGCAAAGGGGATATTCTTGATAACAATGGCAGTTGGGATCAAGTCGTCCTTGTCCTCATCATCACTGTCCTTGCTGTCCGCACTTGTGACATCCCCAGCCTGCTGCGCTGGCGTGTTGAGCACACTGCTTGGGTCGCTCGGTGGCATATTCCCGCCCTGAGGCGGGCCAGGTACCGCTGGGTTGCCGATGGCTTTGGTCAGATGGGAAGAGTCTAAATGCTGGAACGGAGCATTGAGCTGGTTGCCCATACTACTCATGTTACCCATGTTGCTCATGTTGAGATTGGGTGACACCTGTGCCTGCTGTTCTATCCAGGGGGTGACGTTGAGCATGGGGTTGGGGGTCTGCTGCTGTGTGAGCCAGTTAGAGTTGAAGGCTCCCTGTGCTTGTTGGGACGACACCTGAGAGTGTTGAGAAGATTGCTGTTGGTGATGGGAGGGTAGTTGCTGTCCCTGCTGTTGATGCTGTCCCTGTTGCTGTTGGCCCTGTTGGTTTGAATATTGAGCCGGCGGAACAGCTGCACCTGGAGTGGTGCCTTGGCCAGGCGTGCCTGCGGCGGTGCCGCCGAAATGCCTTGACTGGGTGATACGAGAGCTCATGAAGGAGTTACCAGTAGTGTTGGGATGCACCGCGCCTGTGGAAGCGTTGACCGTGTTTGTGCCAGTGGTACCGCCATATGTGGATGAGGCATATCCAGATGCTGATGACATCGAAGACATGGATGGTCTACGCTGGGAAGAAGTGAGGCCTCCCCCAGGCTGGGTTGGGTCCAACAAAGTTGGAGTTTGGGCGTATTGTCTGAGGTCCATTGTACAAGTATACCGCTGGCTATATGTGTTGCTGGAGTTGCAGGATGTCCTGCTTTCAATGTGTCTATGAGACGATGTGGGATGGGCGATCCGACGACGATATCAGATGATAATGTCTCACCTTCTATATATATAACAGTGCCTGGTTAAGGGTGTACACCTATATCTCAATATATGCAAAGGGGAGCCACTGGCTGTTGTTTAATCGACGAATGAGCAGTTAGTACCAATGGATGCAGCTACGCTTGAAAGCGCTGAGTATTCACTGTATGATTCGTGAAGGCTCTAACAAACGACACGCTCTATATGAGAGAGTCAGAGAACAGTCACTTGAAGCGTGGGTGTCCACCAAGTATTAACAATCAACACCACTACTAGAATAGCGGATCTGGGGTTCCTGCAATAACGATAAAATCCGATCAACCCGCAACCCAGTAAATATCTGCTCACTAATCACCTATGCGATAAAGTATATATAGACAATTGTCGATGATGGCTATCTATAAACAAGTATCAATCACGGATAGTGTGTGGCTAATCCAATAGGCAAGACAACAAGAGATGTGGCAGTGGTTGGTCTCTTGTGTTATAAATCAAATTAAGGGATTTAAAAAATAACAACCTGCGAATCCCACTGGTTAGATGCGACTCAAAAAGTTTACAATTCCACTACGTCAACCACTCGGAGAATCAATTTGTTAAACTCCCATACATTACCGAACAACCTTCGCCAGTCCCCTTTCGCAGGCGTCGGCTCCCCTATGGTGACCACTAAGGCGCATGCTGACCATACCAATCAGGCCAGCCAGACGGGCGCAGACGGGTGAGCCTGACAGATGGGCCATATGGGCGACACGGATGGGCAACACGGATGGGCCAGGCTGGTGGGATAGGCGCTGGCGAGGAAGGCCAGACACGGGCGAGGAAGAAAGTTGGTGCCATAGTATGGCAGTAAAGCGTATGGCAGTAAAGCGTATGGGCAACTCACGACTAAGGAGTAAGTGTCACTAGCGCCTGGCCAAGGGAAGGATAATTGTAAAGGGGCTTTGAGGGAGGGCGCACGGTGAAGCTCGGTCGTAGAGGGAAGGTTGTGAGAGAGCAGAGTTAGAGAAAGAAGAGTTGGAGGCAGAAGAGTTGGAGGCAGAAGAGTTGGAGGGAAACCAGCTGAGGACAGGATAAAAATTGGCCGCAAAGTGTGGGCAGCACACACAACAATTATCGGTCTTGTTTTTATAGTGTGGGTAAACAAATCGTGTGTCGCCGTTGCAGAGTCCGAACGGAGCCTTAGCAGAGCGTCACGTTTGTATGGAGATCTTTTCAGAAGGAACAAGGGTGGAACGCGCAAGAGTCGTGTGTGTGTATATAGTTGTTTAACTCGGTGCAGAAATGTCATTAATGTCATTCCCACGACCGATCATTGGTCAGGTGGCTGAGCTACTGCTGCAGGGTATGTTATCTTGTGTGATTATCGTTTGGGCAACGTATCATAGGCTAAGTCTAGATACTATCTCATTGTGGTTTATAATATTGACAGTGGCTCCTACCAACGGTCCTCTCCTCTAACTCTCCTGATTACCATTACGATTCCGTATGCCCTCTGCCTTATATATTTTCCGCACTTTGTTTCTTCACTTTTCTGGACTTTTATTATAGAGCAAGCCATCCCTGCACCCACCTACCTACCTGCTGCCACTATCTGGGGCTCACTTCCCTCATAGCGATTTCTCGTTTCTCCTTACAATTCTCCCTCTGTATTTGCACAACCTTCCCTCTACCTTCGCTCTACCTCTCTCTGCCATCTTCCGTCCCTTTCCAGCCAACTCCTCTCACACACCTTATTTGGTCGTGCACCCCCAATTCGGCCAGATCGTCACTGATACCACGTCGCAGGTGAGGCTGGCCGAGATGAGTGGGCGATTGATGAAATATCAAGTGTAATGGGGAAGGACGCTAGAAGGCGAGCAGCAGGACCGCTAAGGTATACAAAAGGTGAAGTATATATGCTTTTTGTGGCTGTATAATCGATAACCATTTATAACACATTCATAATGGTATGTAAAATGATTCAGCAGAGAGTTTGTGCTACTAAATCAAGAGGGCTAGCGAGCCATCGATCATAAGAATATGCTATGGCGTGGGAAACACTGGGCATAACTGCTCCGTATAGCTAATCACATGTGCTCAAAAAATGCATACACAAGTTATATAATGCACGGAGTTGTAAACCCAAAGGGTGACTGGTCACAATAAGTTAGCTTCTTATCTCCACCCCTTGTGGGCCTCTTCTGCTTTCTCCCACATGCCCCACTTTAGAACTCATCCCCCTTTCCTACTAACACGCTATCAGTCTTCACCAGCACCACCACCAGGAGGAGCCCGCACTCTCGCCAAGAGAAAGGCCACACAGGAGAAAAAACAGCAGCTTGCTGCTCAGACCCCAACCTCCACGAGGGCTGCGGGGGCTGGAGGATCCTCTTCCACCATGTTGAAGCTCTACACTGACGAGGCACAGGGTCTCAAGGTTGACCCATTGGTTGTTTTAGTATTGGCTGTAGGATTCATCTTTTCCGTGGTTTTCTTGCACGTGATTGCCAAGCTCACCGGCAAGTTCTTTTGAATAAATGTGGGAATTTTAATAATCTGAGGGTTGCAAAAGACGGGCAACAGGAACGTACAAATTGATTCCATGTTTACTCCATTGGTTTATTCCACCAGCCGGGAGTGGGTTTGGAGAGGGTTCGGAGAGGATGTTATAAAGAGGATATCTTCAAGTGGAGTTGATTTCCACTATTTGCGATTTCTCTTTTGTTTTACATTATGTTAGTTTGTATAAATAAAATGACTGGGTTACATGATTTATTGACTATATACAGTGTGTGACCCGCCATAGGAGAACCCTCAGGAAGAGATCGTCCTGGTAAACCCTTACAACTCCGTTAGTAAACCCTTTACAACCTCGGCTACAAAGTCGACATGCACGATATGCTTCTCCTTGCAGTCTTTACTCGAATCCTCAACCACCTCCCACTGCCAATCCTTTGACTTCTCTTTCAACAATTCCTTGGTACCACCTCGCAGCACATGGTGTCTCTTTCCTCTCACCTCGACCTCCACTCTGGGGTACAATTTACCCACAATCACCTGTAATGGCACACCAATCATCTTGGCATCAATGAGCTTCCGTCCAATAGAAATTTTTTCTCTCCTGTCCAGTTTGACGGTTACTCCTTGCTGTGAGAGCAAGTTTGAAAGCCTTCCGGCTTCAAAGCCTCCCCCAGACGAACTGATCACCGATACCTGATAAGGAGCGACGTTTGCTGGCCAACACAATCCCTGAGAATCTCTGGTAACTTCGGCAATGGCAGCCACTAACCGTGATACACCAATCCCGTAACATCCCATCTTGAAATTATATGATTGCCCATCACTGCCTACGAATTTGGCATCCAGTGGCTTGGAATACCTCTCGTCAAGGTAAAATGTGTGGCCCACTTCGATCGCCCTGGATGTTGAGAGGGTTCCGTCCCCACAGGTCTGGCATATCTCACCGTCTTGAGCCTCCACTAATGGAATGTCCATCAACGTGGTGAAGGAGCCACGGTGGTAGGGAACTAGCATATCTGGTAGTTCGGTCTCTGAGGTGACTCTCGGGTCGATTATACGTACTATCGACTTGGTGAGAAAAGACTCTTCGTCAGTGTTGAAGAGATCCAACACCTGTTGCTCTGAGGATATACCCAAATCTATATCGGGGATCTCGTCTTTGGCAAAAGCTGGAACCAACGTTCTATCTTCAGGGTAGTACATAACGATGAGAGTATCTCTAGTGGTGTTGATGAAATACGCAGCCTTGGCTTTGGAGGCTGGTGGGGTACCCTTTACAGGTAATGAAATAGCCTTTTCTACATTACTTATAGACTGGCAATGGTCACACGTGACCAAAGTATCCTCACCTGTAGGGTGCTGGTAGTGCCATTCAAGCGAGAGGTCACCTCCAATGGCCCCACTGTCTGCCTTTGCTGAGACAAATGGGACACCCAGATCTCTAAAGATATTGGCATACGCAGAATTTACCAGGTCAAACATCTTCAGTGCACTTGCGGCATCCACGTCAAATGAATACGCATCTTTCATGAGAAACTCTCGACCCCTAAGTAGGCCCGCTCTTGGGCGTTTCTCGTCTCTATACTTCCTGGAGATCTGGTAGAGCAGGAGTGGTAGGTGCTTGTAGCTTCTTACAACGTTATTCACAATATCTGTGATCTCCTCCTCGCAAGTGGCGGCTAGACAGTAATCGGCGCCCTTGGAATCCACCAGCTTAAACAGCTCATCGTTTTCCCATCTGTCAGTCTTGGCCCATAGATGGGACCCGGAAAGTGAAGACAGCGACACCTCCTCACCTCCAATCTCTTGCATCCTCTTGTGGATAATTTTTTCAATATTCCGAAGGGTTCTTAGTCCCAGTGGTAACCAATGCACCATACCTGCACTTGGCTGTTTGGTGTAACCCAGCTTGCTTAGAAGTTCGTGGGTGGGCAGTTCTGCGATGGCCTTTGATGTGAGGTTCTGGGATTCCGTAAAGACATCCGTGTTGCTGTGTATTGGTGTTGTGGAGTCTGTTGAGATGTGGATGAACCGGAATGAATGATTGAATACCCTGCGCTTCCAATAAGACGTTGTTGTTCCTCCTGGTGTGCAGCGTAAAGGTCTCACTGCATCAGCAGCAACGGTGGCCCTCAGCATGGTGTGAAGGGTGTGAATGAGACAATCAATAAACGAACAGAGACAATAATTGACCCAACCTGTGTATGCCTTGTGAATGTGTTTTTCAGCTTCGCTCCTTCTTCTGTCAAATGGTATGATTTGTCTCTGTGCTGCTCCAAATATTTCACCCGCGATGACCCCCTCTAATCCGTATGGCCTAGCAGGCAGTGACCATGCATGAAAAATGCATTAGTGCAGACTTAAGTGTGAATAGAATGCACTAAAGCTGCTGGTATGGCTCTAACGTGGAGAGGGGAGAGATTAGAATGTACGATACTTATTTTTTAATTGTTTGTTTCTGTCCAATTGTTATCCTAAATTTCCCTTGCTTTTTGCATCTCTCTTATTTGGGAAAGTTATGAAATGTTTTGGGAGAAAATAGGTAATCTTTCCCATATTATTGCACCTCTTCCATAGAAGTGAACAAAAGTCCATTAACATATATAAGTTTCTGAAAGACATATTAGTTTCTAAAAGACCTAAACTAAGCGAAAAAAAATACAAAAAGTCGCATTATCAAAATAGCATTATCAAAATACACAGATAAACCATAACAGATAAAGTCTAACTTTTTTTACTAATATTTCAAACATTTCCCGAATGCAGCACATAAACCAATAAATTCTTTTAAAGGCCAATTTTGTGACATTAAATGTTCATGAATGATATATCTACTCATGGTGAGCCACAAACCTAATATATTGATCAATGATCCTAGCGGCTTTCTCTTTATACTCATCTCTATACGGAAAGAAGCCATCTTCCTGAATCAAACTTAGGGCTGCCTTCCATATTTGCAACTCGGCATCATACTTAACCGTCCCCATAAACGAGACGGGCTCTACGGTGTCATCCTTGACTGCTTCTCTAATGATTTCGAAGGATCGGTGGAATGTAACTTCCTCTGTTGTCTTTTGCTCCACAGACTCCATAGTATAGTGCCACAGTTTCTGCTCTATGATGTTCTCGATAGATAGTTTAGGGTAGTTGCAATGCAGGAATAGCGGCTGATCGAGGTTGGCAGGGTCGTACTGAACAATGGCCTGGCCGAAGAAGGTTCGGTCGGTGTTACGTTCGCGGTACCCGGCTATCTTGGTGCGCATTCTGATCAAATGGACACCCTCTCCAACCGCCAATGCCGCATTGTAGAAGGTTTCCTTATCTCCCTCCCCGGGGAATCCTTGGGTGAAGAGAGGGTAGAAGTAATCCGGACCAAAGAGGTTGTAATAGAGAGAGAAGATGACAGTTTTCCAGTGGGTACGCTTGTTGATCACTATTTGGCCCGCCTCAGTCGTGGGAATTTCGTCCTGGAGGGTAGAGGAAGGCTTGCCTATGGAGGCGTAGTATTGAGGGTGTGCGGACCTCTTCCAGAAATCCGGCCACAACAACATTCCCTCCTTCCTGAAGCGGGTGTCGCTGAACACAGAGTCATCCAGTTTGCTCAAAGGGATGTTATCGGAGTCGAGGTACAGGACAGATTCAAAGGAGGACAACAAGATGGCTAGGGACTTGTACTGATAGCCATGGAGAGAGGAAAAGTCCTCCTCGGCAATATGATCTGTGAAACTTCTACATCTTATCCCCTCGAAGCGGGAGGCCAGAACCTCACAGTTTGCAAAAGCGGCATCTGTTTTACGCGGGATAAAAACTTCAATATTCGATGTATCACCCAAGAAATCCCTCAAATACTTGATAGAAAGTGCGGTAAGCCAAATGAACTTACTGCCGGAGACGTATACAATCCCCTCTGTCCCGGGGGTCCCCAAGGTGAATCCGTACTTTGTTCGGATTTGGTCGAAACCGGCATACCGGGACACCAGTGAGTAGACCCTCTCCAGTTCAGATTTTTGCAGCTGGTCGAGTTTTAGGAGGTGAGATGACCGGATATCGTCATTGAGCTTCTTTCCTGCAGGATACTCGTACCCGAAATATTGGAAATAGTCTTTGCTGGAGTCGAAATACTCTTTAAACGGCGGGCATTTAGGCCTCATGCTGAGAAGGTCTCTGACCAAGGATGTGATGTGCTGTGCGTCTGGGTTGGGTATCAGATGGG
Source organism: Kuraishia ogatae (assembly GCA_003706285.3). NCBI lineage: Eukaryota > Fungi > Ascomycota > Pichiomycetes > Pichiales > Pichiaceae > Kuraishia > Kuraishia ogatae. Next base: position 382,445 of record PPKV03000006.1, read on the forward strand.
ATGTGGCACCGCTATTTGCGCTCCAGATTATGGTGGCTACCATTGCGAGGCCAAGAAGGCCCACAATCGTGAACTTTGGGCGCATCTGGTGGAGCTGTTACAGTTGTTGGATGATTTAGTGGAGGTGGTTGATTGATCGACGATTGATTGACCACTGATAGCGACTGGCTATTGGGCTGGCTGATTATAGTGGTCTGTTGGATGGCTTGTAATTTATGTCGATTGCCTCTGTGATAGCGAGCCCGACTCAGGGCTTGGTGTCTTAGTGTCTTAGTGCCTTAGTGCATTACTGCCTTAATGCTGTACTGCTTTCTTGCTTTCCTTACAGGAGCCGCTTGCAAAAATTGTTTGCAGACGTATGTTTGTCAGCAAAGGTTCGTGATGGCGTTCAATTATTTAACTACAAATATTCACAAAGACTCCCATCAGTTGTTGATGTAAATTTCTATGTAAATAGAAATAATCACTGTTCCTGTCACACACTAGTTATAGGGCAATCCCCACAGCAGGTGTCATCTCGCACCCCGCATACGGCTGAAGATGCCGGCGTTGAGGATGAGGGAAGTCGGAAAATCGACCAGGGGAAGCCGGGAGGCAGACATGGGGAGAGAGACGGCATGGAACTCAGACGTGAGCCAGCAAGGCAGGCCCTTAGGCAAATCCCCACTACACACCGAGGGAGTTGTAGGCAGATAGATGGTGACAGGCAATGGCTTGTGGGGGAGCGCAATGCAGGACGGGCAGTTGTAGGAGGGGCGTTGTAGGAGGGGCGTTGTAAGGGGACGTTGTAGGCGGGGACGTAGTAGGCGGGGACGTAGTGAAGAGCAGTTGGCGTGGGGGGCTGGCTAAGGTAGTCCTTGTAGGCAGTTTGCTAGCGGCCGCTGAGGCAACGCATATTGTGTGCTGCCCGCACGTGAGGTGCCTGCGCACTGTGCTGCGGCGACTGTGAGCTAGGCGTCTACATGTCATGTACTACGGCTGATGAGTGTAGACTGATGGTTGTGTGTGAATGCTGAGTAGCGGGGAGAACCAGTGGTGAGGGGAGTGGGCAGCGGAGCCCTCTACGCCTCTGGTCCTTAAGATGACTCCGGCTTGGTTTGGTCTCCTCTCGTGAGGATACCTCATATATTCCTGGTACTGCCTTACCATCTTGCTTCTCATATTCAGGTCACTTCTGTTGGTTGTCGCATTCGCCCTTCCCTGCAGTTACGCATGTTTCCTGCATCCATTCCTGCTGCTATACACGCTGTACGTGCTACGCTACTCAGATCTAACCGAGCCAAAGATGCATAGCGGCATACTGGTACATATCGTGACGTAGCTCACTGCGTCTTGATTGCTCAAGGCCTATACACCATTACCATATATATCCTTCAACTGCTTGCTCTGCGTCGAATTGATTGCTATCTGGGAATTGCAGGCTTGGATATGGAAGGAGTGCCTATTGTGGGGAAAATATACTATACCGCAATGCATTGGCAACGATGGACAACAATTGAGAGCCGGGCAGTTAACGTGTGTTCGTTGAAGTTGCTATTCTCTTGCATCTGTAGAGTGTAAACCACTTAACTCACATCTCTGCAAGTGTCTATGCGCAGATTGAAAGTAGAAATCGATGTGATTGCTCTGATTCAATAAAAGTGATATGGAAGGCGGTGGAACATATTGGGGGCGTGCGGCCAGGCCCATGTGGTCAGCAGTACATTAGTTGCTCACAGTTCCATTGCGGGTTTTGTAGAAATGCATATATAAAGAGGTATCTGCTCTGATAGTTAATAAATTACAGTGTCTACAAGTCTGTAGTTTACACTGTCAAATCATTTGTTGCGTATTCTATTTTGCTGCATTGCCGATACTTGCTGACTGACCACTACAATCACAACATTAAGCATATCACTTTCACCACCATGAACCCAGCAGCCAAGACTCTGATCAGGGTACCTATGGCCTTGGGTGGACATTCTGTGACTAGAACACCAAGAAATTTACCCAGGAGTACACTTGTACTTGCTCGCTCCAAACACTCTGACCGTCACACCATCATTGATACCGCCAAAGAGGCATTGGACTCATTGAACCACAAGGCAGGCAAGGTTGCTGCAAGTGGGTTGGAAACTGCCCAAAACCTTACTAATCTCACCAAAGAGAAGGCCCAACACTTGGGAGAGAGCACAAAGCAGGCTGCGGGTTACGTTAATGACAAGACAGGCGAGGCGGCAGCAGACGGGATAGAAAAGGCTGAAAAGGGGGTTAAGAAGGCACAAAATATCGCCAAGGAGCAGTTGAAGGACGGAAAGCAGCTGGCAAAAGAGAAGAGAGAGGCTTTGAAGGAGAATTACGAGAGTAAAGCTGAAATGATGAAGAGGATGGAGGATGAAGGTGGGAGAGAAGATGCAATGAGAGCTCCATGAGACTCATTGGAGATATAATAAGTATCCAGTGAAGATGATTGAAGAACCAATTATGAAGTGTTGTCTTAGTTATTTATTGCAATGAATGCACATATTATGAATATATATTATTATACAAGATCTAGGTCAACAGAAGAATGTGATGAAAGATGGGAGATAAACCTTACAAAATAATCAGTGGCACGCATTATGAGAAGACCATTTAATAGTATGGAAATGAGTCCATCTCTAGATGTGGATCTATAAATCAGCCAATTGATATATTGCATTCTATTCAAGGGTCGGAATCTGTTAGATATTTTCGTATAGAATATGGGTGTATGACATATATTTCTCAACGTCATACCTGAGGACTGATGTTGCACTGCGTGAATAGCCATAATATATACACATTTCCCAGAGACATGCTTTAGTTATATTTTATAAATCTAAACCCCAATACATTAGTCCTGCATTTATCCTTACAATAAACAGAAACAACATATATATCTCATATCACATTCCGATTTATTGATTTACATACCCTTCATCTTCTGAAACTCTTGCACATCAAGGGGATTAGACACTGCAGGTGCACCTGCAGGTGCACCTGCACCTATCACACCTACAGCCCCAGTTGGAACCACCTGTTCTACAGCACCACTTGAATTCCTTTTGATGATCTCCAAATAGTTATATGGAACAAAGCCAAGCTTACCATCTCTTGTTCTACACTTCCACCACTGAGACTGCTGACCGGATACAGGGTCGTTCTTCGATATAATGGCGATCAAATCACCCTTCTTCAAGGCCAGCTCGATGTTGGGGTTTTCAGGGTTGAAATCGTACAGGGAACGGGCAAACTCTATGCTCTTGGGGTCGACTGGTGGAAGAGACCCTGGCATACCAGCCACTCCCGCACCGCCAATACCTACACCGCCCATAGGTGGCTCTCCGCTTGCAGTAAGTTGCCTCTGGTGTTCAGCCATGCGCATCGTGAGCTTCTTCATCAGATAGGGAAGCCCAAAGATGGCAGCCAAGAAGAGAACAAGGGGCTTTAAGGAGATAGAGTTGTTGGATTCAGACGCACGTGAACCTGCATGTGCATGTGCAGCAGCACCGGAAACACCCGTTGCTGATATCTCTTTGTTTGTTCTTTCTTGATACTTGAGAAACTCAGCAGCAGATATACTATTCTTCGCGCCGTAGATTTTCGCGAGAATCTTCTTAACCCATTTGATGAGAGCAAAAATACCGAGCAAAGAGCCGAGGGCATTTTTCAGATGCGAAAATTGTTCCGCTACAGACATCATTGTAAAGAAGGAATTGTGAGTGGCATAATACGTCGACTCCAGCATCTGTGCGAACCCCGTGAATGCACCAATCATGCTTTCAATGAGCTGAAAGGTGGCCTCACTACTCTGTGCCAACGAGTTACCGCCAACACCACCGAGGCCTGCAATCATGCCCTCTGTACCATTTCCGTACATGGATCCATACCTACCCATTCCGTAACTGCCATACTGGGAGCCGTACCCTCCTAGCCTTGATCCATATCCCGATCCGTATGCGGAACCGTACCCACCCATTCCGTACCCACTGTAACCACCATAACCGCTCATTCCGTATGAGCCATATCCACTCAACCCACTGCCATATAGACCGCCAGTGCTTGTTAAAGCCGAGCTGCCGTATGGATTGTACTGTGATGTGGTGGGCACCACCGATGTGAGGGAATCTGGCTTTTCTGGTAACGCAGGCACAGCAGAAGCTGAGGTGGCAGCCAAACTCGAAGACCCTGCTTGTTCTAAGTCAACACTCGCTGCTGAAGTTCCTGAGGAGATTTCCCATGGCTTCGGCCTTTGTGATGACATTTTATATATTTGACGATATTATAATTAGTTTAAGTGATGTGTGATCCAGTAAATCGTATACTGCGTAGGTACTAGCTGAATTCCTATCTCATAGAACCGACTCTTAATATGTGAAGCACCTTATATCTTGTGGCACTGAGTGCGTACAAATGCGTGGATGTGTGATGATATGAGTGATGTCGGCAACTGGGAATATAGCGGTAATTAGAAAATCCTCTTCCCTGCTTGTTTTATTCCTTGGCTCGCTTGAACAATTTGAGTGCGCCTGTTTCTTTGTTTTTTCCGGCCCTGAATGTTGATTTATAATTCAACACAAGTACGGAAACTTGTTTGACACTTGCTTGGAAAGCCCAACCCTATGGATACCGTCTGAATCGCGTATATAGAGCGGAGGTATATTTACACTGTGAATCGATACAATATTCGGCTCCGAGTATATACACCGCTTGTGTTATATACACCTGTTGAATAAATAGACTATGAGAGAAATACGTACTAACACACCTATACCCCTTGATTCACTTTACTCCTTGTGGGATCTTTTGGTAAATGAAGAGACCAAAGGAGGGAAAGAACATTATCTTTCATCTCCATTATTGCCGAGGCTCCCAGCCAAACCTCCCAGCAAAAACCTCCCGCCGTAAGCGCTGCTATTTCTGCACGGAGTGCAATCTACTTAGCAGATAGACCTACACTGAGGATGATCGTTGGCAGGCAGAGCCGCATCAGAGGGACACCCGAATCGGCCACTGTTTCCGGCACTGGAATCAGTAGGCTGATTGCATTTGCAGTGCAGTGGTTTTCCTTCCATGTGACAGTGACGAGCGAGGTGGGGTAGCCGCGTGTGATGTGGTTATGCGGTTTCGCAGACCAAATCCCAATTGGGTAATTGTAGCCTGAGTGTGAGAGGCCATTATGGAACGTGTACCACACATAAAATGACCTCGAATGTGCGTCGCACGACTGTGTATTTGGAGGTGTTCTATAAGCAAGTCAATAAGGATGTGTAGTAACAATGTGCACTACTCACAGAGATGTTTCTTGCCTTATGCAGTTGCACACGTGACTGAGAGTTTGAGCCTCACGAGCCGCACATGCACATTGTTTTTAACTCTTCTGCACGCCGTAGACGGCTTTTCATAAGTTGAACCATACATCAGCATTCCCCGCAAAGCGCTTTAATTTTCAATTTAAATGAAAAAAAAGATACTTTGTAATGAATGTATTACTCTGGGAGTAGAGAGGAGATGAATGACATCCCCTTTAAGCTAATATTTACCAAGTACATTAAAGCGGGGTAGAATGAGATATGCCAGTGTATTGTAAGTAAAGCGATGTATAAAGCTGAATATAAGAATAAAGAACATGAAGCTAAGCATAGTGTATATATGTAGAACATTAAATCATTATATAATGGGCGATATGTGCTCAGTTATCGACACGAATGTTAAATCGAGGTTCGATAACAGGGACTAGTAGTCTCCTCATATAATTAGGGGGTCCCTTGGCAATTGGGTCTCTGTAATCTGGAGCAGACGAATGAGCTGAAGTTCCAAAAGAGATAGGCCCCTTACGTAGACTTCTCATTGTCCGTCTTTCTAATGCTAGTTGCGTGGTGAAAATCTTTTGACTCTCTGAGAGACTCCTCTCAAGGTGGGCAATCCTATTCTTCAGAGAGCTGATTTCACCGCTATACTCCTGGATGAAGGAATTTGGGGAAACCAATTGGCGGTTTCCAGTAATGGACTTTTCTGCTTCAGAGGCGGTAATATTTTCGGTAATCTGGCGGCAGTATAGCTGGATTTGATTTCTAATATGAGGGGGGAGTGAAAACAGTGAGGATACCAAGGGGAGATTTTGCAGAGCATCGTCTTCATCTCTCTGCAAGTCTTTAGCTTTCTGGACATCTTTCTCCCCATCCTGGTCAAACAGCAAGGAAAACTGCTCTAAAGTCAGTTTGTCTCCCAGGGTTGCTATGAGGGCCTTGGAGTAGTTACCGAGAGATTCTATGGAGCCTTGCAAAAGTGTGATCTCCTTGAGATGAGCATCCACAACATTCTGATGTTCAGCAGCTGTTGAAACAGTTTCCTGAGCGAATTGTGAAGTGATAGAAGAGATATCCTTCTGAAGAGCTTCAATTTGCACTTCAAGAGCTTTGATCGTCTCATTCTTCTCTTCAACAGCCTTCTCCATCTCATCTTTGTGGTTATCAACAAATGAATTGATTTGTTGCTGTAGATTTTGAGCCTCCACTCGGTGCTGTTCCTCTTCCTGGACTCGTAACATCTTTAGTTGCTCAACCTGGCGAGAGAGATTATCAACTACGGACTGCTTTTGCTCAAGCTCACCCTGGTGGTGCTCCTTGGTCTCATCCAAGTGATCTCTGAGTTGCTCTATCACACTTTGAAGTGACTCAACTTTCTCCCCATGCAGATCTACACATCTCATGTGATCTGCCCTCGCAGCAGCGAACTCTCCTATAGTCATGGAATTCTCTTGCTGAAGACTGTCATACCGCTCACTGAGATTACCATGAGCTTCCTGGAGATTACCAAGTTCTTCCTGAAGAGCACTATGCTCGTGTCGGAGGCCATCATGATCTGATTTGAGCAAGGAATGACTCTCACTAAGGGTGTTGAACTCACCACTAAGTGTTTCATGTCCCACCTTGAGAGTTTCATGGTCATTTTTGAGAGTCTGATGCTCCTCCTTAAATGATTGATACTCAGTCTGGAGGATCTGCAGTTTTTCCTTCAACTCCGCAGTTACAGTGGTTTGAGACTCCACCTCCTTCTTAAGCGTATCTCTTTTGGCAGTCAGCAAGGCCAAAGATTCTTCAAGTTTCTCTTTCTCTGTGACAACGTCGAGGTGGACTTTTTCCTGTTCTTTCAAGCTTTGTATCTCATCAACTTGCTGTCCAATAAGTGCCTCTTTCTCTTGCGTCTCCATCTCTTTTTCTGTCAACAGGCCCTGTAATTCAACAATCTTCTCGGAGAGCTCTTCTTCCCTTCCTTCCAAAGAGTCAACTTGCGTCTGCATCCCCTCTTTTTCTCTCTGTGATTTTTCCACTTCCTTGCGTAATACATAAATCTCAGCCAGTAGCTCATCATTACTCTGCGACAGGTTATTTACATGTGATTCCAGATCCTCAGTGGTGTCCACAGATTTAGGCTCCTCCTTCGCCTTATCCTCCTCTAAGGACGATAGCCGGCTCAACAACTGATTTTTCTCACTCTCCCACCCCGCCTCCAACTCTCTCACCTTTTCCAATAGTTGATCTCTTTCATTCTCCAAATGCTCAATGCTGGCGTCGACGATTTTCTTTCGAAACTTGGAATCCAACAGTGCTGACATATCCAAAGAGTCAGCTGCTAGTTCCTCCATCGATTCTGGCGTTATTGGCACATTATTGGAGGAACCTCCGCTAAACCTTCCTTCGTTAATCACACCCAAACTAGGAGACTCAAGTCCTGAAAACATTGCACTGGAGTCTGCTGATGGTGATAATGCTGATGTCAAAGAAGACCTCGCAGAATGAGGGCCTCCAGGCATAGTTGGTTTGCTGTTCATGCCTACTTTTGGGTTGCCAAAGAGGTTGTTTGAATTGGGATTCAAAGTGTAGGGGTGGGTATTGCCTCCAAATGAGTTTTGCATTTGGTTCTGACTATAATACATTGGCTGAGGCATATGCTGGGTGAGATGCTGCTGGTTGAGATGCTGCTGGTTGAGATGTTGCTGGTTGGGATGTTGCTGCATAGTGTTGTTCTGGCGGTATCCCCCATGTTGGAACTGCTGAGCTTGCTGCAAATTATGCTGATGGGGAAATGGTTGTTGGCTATGGACACCACTAGAATTGGAGGCTACTGACTTTAGAGAGTGTGTGCTCCCATTCCCCCCTGCCCTCCCCAAAGGGAACCTAGGAGCTGACAGATCAGCAACACTTGGGTCTGAGCCCATCCCATGTAGGCTCCCCAATGAAGCTCCCAATGGAGCCATCCCACCATTAGGAGCAAGCTGGAAAAGGGCGGTTCGCGGCCGACGTTTCTTATTCGCAACCTGGTTCAGCGATGTCTGTCGCAGCCCAGCTGACTTGATAGCTGACTTGTGGTCATCATATATGTCTAGCGAAGGAAGCCCCGCCAGACTCGACGTGGTGTTCTGTCCCCATTGTACACTATGCGAATCAGTGCCGGTGACACTTCCAGAATATATAGATTCTCCATCCATTACAGCGTTGTTGTTAAAGTACCGTAACAGTGTCTGTCACTCATTCAAGTATTTCTGTATTTCTTTCCTCAGATCTTTAGGGGCATATGCGGTGTATGTGGGATGAAACTGGAAAAAAATTTCGACCGGTGAATGAAATGGCACCTCAATGATATGAATGCTGATCGCACAAGAATATAGCTACTAGTCTTTTCTGACTGAAGCTCCTATTAGGTTTGAGGTTGTGGTGATGCTGAAATCGTTGAAAAATCCGGGACGCGTCTCGCTAGCTTCACTTTTGAAATGCCCTTCCACGCGATGTGCTGTAGGATGCAAAAGAAATGATTTTGTAGTGAGATAGACTGCGCAGAATATATTTCGTTATCCAATTATACCCGATGAATATTATTTATTCTCATTACCGGATTATCAATCCACAATACCCTCAACTTGATCTGTGAGCCTCACAATCTCTGACCCTTGCGCGACATGAAGCGCGTCTGGACGTGAAGCTAGCCTAATGTATATGCACCTCATACAGCACGCATACACGCTTATTACTTGAAGCTGCTGTTTTGGGATACAAACCTGGGCTTTTGGGGTAGATCAGGGACCAGACGCACTGACTAATTTTAGAATGGGGTTGCTTTAGGCCGGGACTATCTCGGCCGTTGTGATATTAGCCTCATATGACACGTTTGAGGAATTGAATGCAGATATTTGTTCAGAGTTTAAAGACAGCCAATTGATAGGCATTTTTCAGCGTTTGCAAATATTAGATAATTACGCATATTCCGTACAAGCTATATAAACCTATTGTACATATAACACCAACCCATCTTTATTGATTATATATACCCATTGTACACATCTATATACACATATATTTCCTATCCATGGTGCATGCTTCCCGCCTGTGATTTAGTCTATCACGACTGGATTAGACTCATCATAACCTTCTGATTCATAATCAGACATAAATTCATTAAAAAGTTCATCCAGCTCTGCCTCTAACTCTTTACGGCTTAGCGTATAACCTGCATAATTACCAACTTCTCCTCCGCGTATTCCCTCGTTTTCATCTTCGTCCCCATCGCTAATAATCAAAGGCTCCTCTGCTGTACCCTCTTGAACCGCTGGTAGTGTGTTTGGGATGCTTTCAGTTGATAATATATGTGATTGGGAGAGGCTTTTGGAACCTCCTGTGTTTTTGCTCACATATGCTTGTGGAGAAGATGATGTCGTTATATTTGGCAGCACGCTATTCTGTGTCTTATTCTCCACCTTTGGCTGCTCCTGCTCCTCCTCCTCATCCAAGTCGACAACATCAACATTGGAGTTCTTGGTGTGAATATTTATTTTATAACCACCCAACTCTGCTGTCCCCAGTTGATTTCGCGCTATATCTTGCTCTGCATAAAAATTCCAAGTCCCGTCCGGGAAAACCTCAATCTTATTAATCTCGGAACTTGTGCCGGAGGAACTGAGTCTCCCTTTAGACTGGCTATCACCACTTGACTCTAACGCTATCAGCTCCTTTAAAATATCCTCAAGAGAAGAAACTATAAATAAATCTGAATAAATGTTGAACTCAAATCCACAAATGGGACATAGAAAGTACACCAGTCGATTGTTCCACAGATTGTGTTCCTTATGGTATGTCAACTGTTTCTTATACCAAAATGATGTAGTACGGATATTATGCTTATCTCTAGTAGTTGTCGGCTGAAAGCAACTGGTCACTCCTTGCCAGCCCTCGTATCTATTTAAAACTCTAACCTTATCTAATCTGTTTAGAGATTGGAAGGTGTCCAAATCAAAACACTCAATGTGCGAGCAATATATGCTCTTGACGGGCGTTCTCAGCCTCTTGTTAGAGATGGGATCTAAAAGCGAGATCACCAGTGAAGACTCAATGAGATCGTCATTGTCATCTTCTGGAAGCTGATTACCACTGGCCTGGGAGACAGGCGCTTGTGATGCTTCTGGGGTTGGAAATTGACCAAAGGCCTCTGCTTGAGGCAATAGATGAGGAAGAGGAGGAAGTTGAGACTTGAAAATATTATTAATCTCTCCCACTTGCTGTTGCGCTTCAGGGGGACCCCACTGGACAGATGGAGCCCCTCCTACTATGTCATACAGACCTACCAAGTTACTTCCATGTGGAGTGATACTCTGGGTATTGACTGTGTCTATAGTTGGAAGGTTGTTCATTTGAGATGAGGAAATTGAGATCGTCTGCTGTTTACTATTTCCGTTTACAGTTCTTGCTCGAGGTTTCTTCAAAGGGGTATTTTTTTCTTTTGCTACAGCAGCCAGATTAGAGACAGACTCCTCATTTTGTCTCTTTTGTAAGTTCTGTCGCTTCTGATTCTTCTTATGGCTCACTCTAGTCCTGCTAGACGAAAATTCAAGCAATGTGGGATCTAGTACATCAGGCACAATTGAGCTCTGCTGTGGTGGCTGTTGAGAGGGTGTGAGTGACCTTAGGGGGATTTTCAGTGTGATCTTGGGCCTTTGACGAAACTTGAGTGTCACCAGCATGGAAGGCTTCTGTGCATTACTGGGACTGCTGTCTGAATGCAATGTCACTTCACCAACTCCATTCTCCAATACCGAACCCTCTGTGAGCTGACTCATCTTTGTGAAGTCTCTCTTTCAGTGCATGATGAAGTGTACCCACGCATACCAATGACCTGTGCGTTTTGGAGTCGATTCTCAGTTATAAACAATTATATACAACCGCTAAAATTCTTCTCCGATCGAAATTTCTCCTGAATGGCGTGTATGTGAAGCTTCAGTGGGTGTGGGGTCTCGCTGTCCAACACCCTAGATGACGGTATTGCATATAGCTGGCAGGATGCAGGAATGGATATGGGACTGTGGATGATTTTAACAAAGGCCAAAGTTGTACGGCAACAATCTATACTGAGAGCCAAATGACTTGAACTCTTATATTTTCAAACGTTTTCCAACAAAACAGTGCACCACTTGGTTTTCCCCCTCATCATCGTAACTCTTCCCTTAGACATCTCTCTGCCGCATTTAACGGGCATGCATAGGAGATGTTTAGGCTGAAGGACTAGTATGGGGACCATAGTATATGGGGCGCTAGTATGGAGAAAAGAAATTTAAGGTGCAGCAGAGAGCCAAAGCCCAAGCAGCGCATACACCATATCAACGAAGAGGACGTTTGTGAGATGTGACTATGATAGGCCAACGAAGTTAATGAAGTTGATAAGTGTAGTCAATTGACTTGATTTATTCATGACAAAACGGTGATTCGTAGACATCAACATTAACCTGTTTCCGGTGGAAGGAGAATGATATAAGGTGACGGTGGCGATCAAGACTCCAGGGGGAGTGTTAATCCTTAGCACCCCATTTCCCAACTTGTAATATTATAAAAATACACAATCTACTATTAAACCACTATCCAAATCACTTTTTCCAAAACCACTAGTATGTGAATTTATTAAACGTATTAAAAAAATCAATGCAATACTGTTCTAAAAGAACAGTGTTGAGAAATGCTAGATAATGAATGATGTTTACCACCTTCTCATTCTTCTCCTACCCATCATCATTGGTCCACCCATCATCATCGGACCCATCATCATTGGACCGCCCATCATCATTGGACCTCCCATCATCATACGCCTCCTAGGCATCATCATTGAAGTCACAGCCATTGCTCCAAGTGCACCAGCGCCAGCAGCCATAGCTGTTGATCCCATGCTCGATGACTTCTTGGACTTCTGCTGCTGAACTGGTTGTTCCTGGTAGTACTGCTGCTGCTGCTGGTATTGTGGCTGCTGCTGTGAAGTGTACTGTGGTGGTGGGGCAGACGCTGGCAAATTCCATTGTGACTGTCCTGTGGATATATTGACGTAGTAGTATCTCTTGTACTCTGGATCCCATATAGCCATCCATCCTTCAGGAAGAGGTGGGGCTGGCGGTTGGGAAGATGGTCTCTTTGCTTGCGAAGCCTCTGCTGAAGTACCCATTGTTATAATTGTGTGTTGTGAAGTAGTAGTCGTAATAGTTCGAAAATGATTATAGTGTTGATGGAGGATCACTACCAGACACTCTTCTCAAGACCAAGGAATCTCACATTCTTTTATAGTTGAAGTTTGAGCAGCCTTAGATTAGAAGATACTACGCATAATGTCCTTATCATAGCGGAAGCAGCACCAAAGGGCAGCAGCAAGAGAGGCAGCAAGAGCCGCACCAGGTGCAGGAACATCACACACTTTACAGCCTCTTATGCTCAAATAGTCACAGCCATTGACTACGCCTTAGACTCTCCACACATCTGCCTGGAGAGCAGTAGTGTGCGTCTGTACCTAGCAGCCTGCGGTAGTGCATCCGAGCGCACGCAAACTGCCCGGAGTGTCACACTCATGCTGGTGAAACCTACCAACTCAGCCTCACACTAAATGACGCTAGGCAGGAAAGGAGTGCAGCATGCGTCTGGACTGCATGGGGTACGGCTATTGTTAGAGGCGAAGCAGCCAAAGTGGGAACCCCCTTTTCAAAGATGTCATGAAAGAACAACAATGGGGCTTGGGAGAATACAATAACCAATCTGCATAGTAGATAACGTCAACACTTTCTGGGAATGCCGGTGTTGTAATGCTTGTAGGTTTAGTTGAGGATTAGATGATGTGGGGTCAAATAACCAGGCAACAGATCGGTGAGGTGGGTGACGAAAGGCAGATGACGTAGCGTAGTTATATCGCTCTATGTCTTTTGCCAAAGATGACGTGTTATGTATGCTCATATCACTCTAACATACTTGATAGCCAATGCATATAGATATACATAGTGTGGTTTGATAACTGAGTAGACTGACTTCTATTGAGGCTCCTTCAGGTGTACGCCATGCACGCATATGCATATAAGGATTGCAGGTGTGTGAAGAAGAAGTATACCTGGAAAAAGTGTATTCATAAGAAGTGCATATAGAAACATATAGAAAGTATATTCCAAATGAATGTAAAGAAAGTACTATTCGAAAAGTTTATCTCTAAATATGAATTCACTATCTGATTGAACACCCACCCTACTGTTATCAACTAGTAATCCAATTTGTAGCTGTTACCAGGAACTGGTCGCTCCTCTGGAAGGACAAACACCTTCTTCTCCTCACGTGTTCTCATCTGGATCACCTTCAACAGTTGGTACAAAATAGTGAGAGTTGGTGCGGGGATGCCATTCTCCTTGGCAACCTGAAGTGCGTTGCCTAGAATCACCTCTGACTCAACATAGTTGCCCTTTCTAACGTCAACCAGCATCGATGGAGAATACCATATGCCGTCATCAGACCTGATCATAAAGTCCATTATGCTTTCTGGCAACTCAACCCCGTCGGACTTGGCAATGGCTAGAATCTCCTTCATGGCTGGACGGCCAATGGCATCCACGCCTCCGAAGATCTCGAGTCTGCCCACATCGAGATTGGTGATGGCACACGTGGAGTTGAGGGTGGCATTGTAGACGAGCTTCCTCCATCTGGTGTACTTCACGTTGGGGTCATAGGTGGCATCGTTCTTGTCTGTGGAGTAGATCGAGAGGAACTTCTTGCAGATACGCTCCTGCTCTTCCTTCGGTGTGACTCCATTGTCAAAGTATCCAAAGGAGACAGAGTCCACGTTCTCATGGTTGACCACACCATGGTAGAGGGTGGAACTGATCATGGAGACACCGCTGAGGACAACAGCGCCAGGAAAATGTGTGATAAACGACTTTTCAATTCCAAACCCGTTCTGCAACAGCACGATAGTGGTGAACCCGGGAGTGAAGGCTTTGGCAACAACCTCCTCCATGGGGAAGACATCTGGAATGTTTTTGGTGGAGACGAGGATGAACTCAAATGGCCCGTGCTGGGCGGCCTCTTCTGTATCTTTCACAATGTGCGTTGGCCTGAACACTGGAATGTGGCCATAGTCGACGGATTTGATCTCGTATCCCTTATCAATGGCCAATTGGTAATCAGACCTGATGACAGCAGTCACTTCGGCCTTTCCTCCGTATTCGAGACCGTACGCAGCAATGGTGCCAACACCACCGGGGCCAATTAGGAGCACTTTAGACTTGGACATACTTGGAAATGTTGTGGCAATATGAATATATTATGTAAAAGTATATGTGCCTTTTTGGGGAGGTTATGTTGTGTTAAAACTAACTATATCGGCAAATGCTCCTTCGGAATTTTCAGCTAATGCACGTTGGGCAGCTCCAAGCGAGGCAGAGTGGTGGATGTGAAGACTCGAGACGAGAAGGGATAACCAGGGAAGAGTCAAATTGCAGTAAGGAAATGAAGAGGGACCAAAAAAATACTCAACTCGTTGAACCCTGGGATTCGCTTCTATATATATATTAATTCAACACAAACAGCCACACTTCGGTGGACATTTCCAGGGAAAGAACTTCCACCTTGGCTGTGCACTCCAATCGCTCCGGCACCGGCATTACCCTAATTCGGCAGTTGGCGTTCTTATCTGGCCGCTAAAGTGATAGCAGGCGAGGGTGCAGGTTTGAAGGAGTACATGTAAAGATACTGAAGGAAGCCTCAATAGGAGCTCTTCATTAAGGAGGTTTCTCACTAGGAGCTCTTCACTAAGGAGGTTTCTCACTAGGAGCTCTTCACTAAGGAGGTTTCTCACTAGGAGCTCCTCACTAAGGAGGTTTCTCACTAGGAGCTCTTCACTAAGGAGGTTTCTGGCATGTCTTCCGCATGGAGACATTTCACTACGAGGGAGACACACGATGTCTCTTGTACCTTTGGTGCCCTTCTTCCTGTAGCCCCTATT
The DNA here is from genome assembly GCA_003706285.3 of Kuraishia ogatae. Classification (NCBI taxonomy): domain Eukaryota; kingdom Fungi; phylum Ascomycota; class Pichiomycetes; order Pichiales; family Pichiaceae; genus Kuraishia; species Kuraishia ogatae. The sequence continues at coordinate 397,730 of PPKV03000006.1, forward strand.
ATCCCTAGATAATATAAAAATTATACTCTGCTTGAATCAGAATCCCAATTGATATAAATAATACCAATGAAGAACACTAACTGGTGTCCTAGTAGGCTTCCTCACTTATAGCAGTCCACTTGTATGGCCATAAACGCAATTGGGAAATACACACCAGGGATGCGTCGAGGAATCACATTGGTTTGCACACTTCTAATCTATTGGGATAGATCTGTATGGGTAATAGGGGCGTGGATGGCTGGCAAACTAGAGGCGCACCTAGTATGTTTAGTATGGGCACTCAGCTGCGATGGATAAAATCTATCATGTCTGTAGTGAGTGTGTGTGAATAGATGGTGCGAGCCCATGGTAAATGTCCATAGTGAATTACTATGCATATTGCATAGTAAATGACCATAGTGCGATGGAGTGATGTTATATGGAGAAGTGCATAGTGGAGATATTAAAGAGAAAGCCAGGAGCGAGCGGTGGAAAGATCCAGTCCCCTTTTGACCAGAAGAAAAGGTAGGGGCCTTTGAGAAGATTGGAGTTGACCCCATTATATATTTGTGGTTAGTGCTACAAGGTGATAGCAGCAGCGTCTCGATCAGCGAGGGCTCCCTACAACAATGAATGCCAATGACGATGATGAGGTGAGTGAAGATCATTCATATACATATATATATATACTTATACAGATGTATGTGCCTGAATCCATACTAACCATTTCAGCCGGTCGGTGGAAGGTACTCCCAGTCAACTGGTAAGTCCTCATTATTAGACACAGAGAAGGAAAAGCAGAATCTCATTATACAGCATAACAGAAACATCTTGGAGGAAATATTAGGTTCCAATTCTACACGACCAGTACGAATTCATGGCGTGCATATACTTGGGGGTGCAAGTTTCCGCAAGGAGTTCTTGAACAGACAATTGCAGCCGCTGTTGGACACGGGTTCCTCCAACTACACCCTTGAAGAGACATTGAAGAATTTAGACCGAGTGACTGAAAACTTTGCCAGGCTGGGCGTAGTGTCGAATCTAGGCTCGCATTTTGACATTACACGTTTGCCTGTGTCATATTCTCCTCCAAACTGTTTAGATCTGGTGCCAACACTCCAGTTGATCCCCGTAAAGAAATTCTACATGAAGATTGGCACAAACGTGGGGAACGGCGAGGGCGATGGGTACTTGAGTATACAGAATAAGAACATCTTTGGAGGAGGTGAGAATCTCACTTTTGATACAACCATAGCTTCAAACACAGTAGGAACCCCCAACAGATCTTCCTACCTTCTCAACCTCAGTAGTCCGATCAACAACAGCCCAGATTGGAGGTTCGATATGATAGGTTACCACACCTCCAGAACAATCGACTGGACAGTCCCTCATGAACAGATCATCAATGGACTCACACACCGAATCTCCTCTGTACCGTCTCACAAGCAGGCCTGGAGCCATGAAATATCCCTCGAACACCTCATAAGGAGCCTTAAACTGACCCATCCCCTGCGCAATGTAGCTGTGGCTTCCAAAGTAAACGACACGATGCTGTTCCAGGCCGGAGATGACTTCAAGGCCTCTCTGGCATACAATGTCAAGTACGATACGAGGGACGACCCGGTGTTGCCAACCCAAGGTGTGATGGTGAAGAGTTCCTTGGAGGTAGCCGGTGTCTTGTCGCCTCTCTTCTTTCTACCCAACTTCCAGCACACAAAGTTCTTCAAGCACCAGATGGAATTCCAATCAGGAACCAAACCGTTTGGAGAGGGAAGTTCAACTATTCTGAATGCCAGTCTTAAAGGAGGCTACGTGTTCCCTCTTGGTGAAGATTCAACCCTTAACTTGATGGATAAACTACAGCTTGGCGGGCCCAATGATGTTAGAGGGTTCCAAGTTGCTGGATTGGGCCCAAAAGAGTACGGCCAGGCTGTTGGAGGAAATTTGCTCCTTGGCGGTGGAGTGAGTCTCTTCACCAAACTGCCCTTTGTTTCTCCAGACTCCAACTTTAAGGTGCACAACTTTATAAATTTCGGGAGACTCATCGCTATGGACGCATCTGGCTTGGAGGACGGCTTAGGCGTGGTCGCATCCAAACTTCTCAAGCAACCCAGTGTCTCCTACGGCGTTGGGCTCTGTTATAGGCATCCCATCGCGCGTTTTGAGCTCAACTTTGTTGTTCCCCTTGTTCAACACGAGTTCGACACAACAAGGAAAGGACTTCAATACGGGATAGGAATTTCATTTATGTGATCAAGCAACTTGTATATATCTTTCAGTCTATACCGTAGAGATTTTGTAAATATATATAAAGATGATGTATGAAAATAACATATATATAACATTTACAGAGTGCATATAACCAGATTTATAACTAAATAGCATACAAGTAAATGTATACTCAAGCACTACAACTGGAAACATTTAGATCATTACTTCTATCATCAATTATTTCTACAGGCAATTAAAGTGTTGAAGCTCTATTGTGAAAGAATAACAAGGGAAAAAAAGTGAAAATCAGTCATCTCATCGCATCGCATCTCCTCAAGAGTCTCATTGTCCCCATGATCACATCCCCGAAAAGTTACCTCAACAAGCCCTCCTCATTCCCTATAATCCCACATTGTGTCTATCCTGAATCCATGCATTGTGCTGCTCCAATACAGCAGGAATGATCAGACTCTCTATATCGGCACTTTTGTCTGCTATCTGCTGTGGATCAAGACGGTACCATTTCTGTTCCGTTGGAGTGACAAAAACAACCTCCTCTTTTCTTGTCTGCAGAAGGTTACCAATCACCAGCTGGTGGCAATACCTTTGCAATGCGGTTTCAGCCTTCTTGATGAGAATATTGCTGTCTGTTTCAAGCTTGAACGACACAATCATCGCCGTGGGTGCCCATGAATCAGCAAGCCTACTGAGAAACTTGGGCACAGGCTCCAAATCCATCACCAACTTGCCTCCAGGCTGAGACTGGATCTTGTGCTCTGGCATTCTGTACGACGGAAGGAAGAAATCCGAAACGGCAGCCGCGAGGTACAACAGCGCGTGCGGGCCCATCACCGAAAGCTCTTGTGCAATCAGCTTGAGGGTGAACAAATACTGGTGCACCGTGGTGAAGGGAACAAGCAATAGTAGACTGTTCTCTTGCGCATACCTATACTTGCGGAGCACAATCAGCATCTCCTTCTGGTAGTTGTCGTCGATGCTCACCTTGCCGTCTGTCTCCGTCATATAATCCAAGAAACAGTTAGTTGTATGAGAGTAATGCCTAGAGTACGGTAAAAGAGAAAACTCCCTGTGCAGGAAAATCACCGCGTAGCCATGCTCCAGGAAGTATTCTGCCGATGTCGCCCCTCTCGTTCCTGCTGAAAAATTGTCAATGAATCGTACCGTGTTGTTCTCCAAGGGCACCGTGGTTCCCCCACTGGTCACAAGCACAATCTTACGCTTCTCCTTCTGGTGAAGGTCGATGAATGCAGCACAATCCTTGGATATCTCAGACAGGTACCCGGGCGGCTTATGATGCTTGAAGTAGGTATTTTCGTCAATGGGCAACGCAGCTGGGGATTCCGGTATGGTTCTATCTATAGCAGACGCAGCCTCCGGCACTGAGGTCCTCACCCTTGAAATTGTGGGTGATCCAACCATTGTGGTTTATTATTATCGAAAAGTAGTGTCCAGAAATGGAGATATTCTGCAAAATTCACACTATCACCTCTACCAGTCACTTGTGTTTGTATGACTTTTACGCCTATCGCTTCTGTGTATCGCTTCCACCAATGTTGTTATTGTCAAACCTATTTACAACTATATAAACATATACAGGAGTGCGAACAATTATTATACAAATACCCAGATATCTATATGTATATATAAGCATCTCTATGTATAACAATGTTATCTATATGTCATGCCTCCTCAGTTACCTTGCATGTAAGCCCTCATCACCGGTCATTCCCATCGCTCCCCCTTCACTATGGCGGTGGGTTAAAATTCCTGGAGAGAGGCGGCCCAAAGGGCCCATTCCAATTTGGCGCATAGAGGTCTGGGGGAGCCCAGCAGCATAGACGGAGCTAGAGGGTTCTGTGGGGAGCAGAGCAGAAACGGGTATGGGAAATATTAATATGGGGTTATTTATATGGGGTTACTATGATGGGTACTATGGTGGTTATACAACTAGTTTGGGGTATAGTCAGATCTAACAATGGCTGATTTTGATAATCCAATTGTTTTCTTCGATGTGAGTATTAACTTTCGATTGGTGTAGTGTTTCCGATGGGAGCAGAGAAGACATCTACTAACAGATATTTTTCAGATAAGTTTAGGACGTGAGTATATATTGCTGAATATTTAATCTTCCGGATTGACTTTATTGACCAACCACACAGCCGAAAAACTAGGACGTGTTAAGTTTCAGTTGTTTGCAGATAGATTGCCAAAAACCAGTGAGAATTTCAGACAGTTTTGTACTGGGGAATACAAGGAAAATGGCAAACCTGTGGGATATAAAGGATGCACGTTCCATAGAATTATCAAGGGTTTTATGATTCAAGGCGGTGACTTTGTGAAGGGCAATGGCATGGGTACCAAAACTATATTTAACTCAGACACTTTTGATGACGAAGGTTTTCCCTTCAAACGTAAGTAAGATACAATGAGGTAATGTGCCATGCAGTGCGATGCGAATCGTTGCTCCAAGTTCTGTCTTGAATGATTTCGCTCTACGGATCAAACTAACTGAATATTTAGATGAACGCTTTTCCCTATCTATGGCCAATTCCGGCCCCAACACTAACGGGTGTCAATTTTTCATCTGTTGCGATAAGGTGCCTCATCTAGACGGTAAACATGTCGTATTCGGCAAGGTGGTAGAAGGCGAAGATATAGTGAGGCAGATTGAGCGTGTAAGAACGAACGATAACGACCGACCAACCCCATTGGAGGTTATCATAACTGAATGTGGGGAGATGTAGCATAGAATCAAGTGTATTTATATATATCATGAAGAATACATTTTTAATTAATAGTATCCACCTATGTAGTCGTTTGATAATCTCAATGAAGATGATCTCACATCCTCACATGCACGGTGCTGCCTACTTGCTAACTGCTATGTATTAACCTGCCATGCATATGCCAGCGGCCAACAGGGATATGCTTCAAGTGCTACTGTCTCTACCGACTTCTCCCGCCAACCACGGCAGGGGCCACGCCACACCTTGGGTTACATCTCTGTGTTAAATATTAGCTCTTGGAAGCCGCTCTCTCAATACAAACACACCAACCAACAATAAATGCGTCTGCTTCTGCAGGTGGCCGAATTGAGCTACTCTCCTTCTGCTTTAAAAGGAAGGAGAGCCATCTCGTTCAGTAGCACGCCGACAGTGCATGGCAGACCTGTACATAACCGACCCACACCAGCCTGCAAATTGCACAGAGATACACTACCGAAACTGTGGAGGTGTAGCTTTTACCGACAAGATAGCCGAGACACCTATGAAGCCAGCAGAGAGAGCTGTCCCGGTAAGTGCCAGCAGCTTGGATGCAAAACTACATACCAAGATGACTAAAGCCTGTTCGGAGCACCACTGTCTACCAGCCTGTATTGTCCTGACCGCTCAAAAAGGATGTGCATCCTGAAGAAAAGGTTTTGACCCTCTGCGATACATACAGGAGGGAGGGAGTCTTAATCTGAACGCACTACTAGACGTATCAGTGAAATATGCACAGGAAAAGGAAACCTGAAGGAGGCTATCGTAGATGTATCTTATCAATACGAAAACACGGTTTTACTGGAGAATCCAAACCAAGGCACAGAGGATAAAGGATCAGCACTGAAAAATTTCTGATCTCTTTATTTGTAACCTATCTTGAGAAACTATATTGTCAATCCCCTTGGTACAGCCTATAGTTGATCAATTGCATTATAAATCATCTTAGTAACCCAACGGTACTCACATTATAAATCCCCTTAGTAAACCCGCTCTGTATACCTACATACTAAATCCCACATACTAAATCCCACATACTAAATCCTCCTGTAGTCTCACCTGCAGCAGCCCAAAAGTGCGGATCTTCGAGATCCCAACTGGAAAAATATAGCGGTTTCCAGCACGGCGGACGCGCGCCCACCGATGAAGAACAGACGCCGAACACCCAACTCCTAGGGCGAACACCCAATTCGTAGCAAAGTTTCGAAGCGTGTGCGAACGTCAAGGGAAACACACTCCTGCACAGGTAGGGGGGAGGAGAGAGAGAAGCGGTAAAGAACCAGCAGCGGTTTAGAGTCAAGAGGACCAAGGGAAAAAAAGAACACGAGGAGGGAGTATTGGGATAAAACCTATAATAAAAAGACATTCTCTTTGAACACCAGTTGTTTTTTGTGTTTTTTTTGTTGTCTTTAATTTTTCGTTTCTTTGTTTATTCGAATTTTTTCTATCGTTTGTTCTGCGCTTTTTCGCTTGCTTTTAGGTTTTTTTGTAAGGCTTATCATTGTCAGGCCCCCGTTTTGCTGTCTCTGCTTCTGTCTTTATTTTGCTATAGCCATCTGGTGCGTTTCGACAAGCAATTAGACAAGTTTACACAAAAATACGGACACTTACACCCACCGTGACATTTGTTGGAGTCCGCAAGAGTATTGAAGAATCAACCATTCCACCATATTTACAGGATACCACTCTATCTTGTTACACGGTTCCGCAGCATACCGCTTATACTGTGATATTCTCCCCACTCGCTCCTTGATTTTTTTTCTATTGAACTCGTCGCAATGTCTGCCCCAGAACCACAAATTATCCCCATTGACGGGCCTGTTGCTCCTCAAGTGCCTGCTCCACAGGAGCCTTCGCAAGTAGCCACGCCCTTGCCAGTTGAAGGTGAACAGCAGCAGCAACAGCATCAGCAACAGCCAGCAACGGCACCTGGCGCGTCGCCTGGCGCTGTTCCTGTTGCTGGCGCTGGTGTGGGTGCTGTTGTTGGCATCCCCGGTGCTGTCGCTGGCGCTGTTCAGCAGGAGATTTCCCCAGCCAACGCCATTGAGGGGGGCCGTGAAGTGTCAAACAAGATTCTGTATGTTGGAGGCCTCCACAAAGCTGTCACCGAGGACATGCTGAGAGAGCTGTTTGCTGTTGGTGGTCCCGTCCAGTCGGTCAAGATCTTGTTTGACAAGAACAGACCTGGTTTCCACTATGCGTTTGTCGAGTACGATAACACCCAGGCTGCTGAGGTTGCCCTTCACACTTTGAATGGGCGTGTTCTGAACAACGTCCCAATAAAGATCAACTGGGCTTTCCAGTCCCAACAGGTGAAAAACGAGGACACCTTCAATCTGTTTGTTGGGGATCTTTCCGGAGAGGTGAACGACGAACTTCTCACCAAGAGCTTCCAAACCTTCCCATCGTTTGCGCAGGCCCATGTCATGTGGGACATGCAAACAGGACGTTCCAGAGGGTATGGATTTGTTTCCTTCAGAGACCAGGCCGATGCCGAGAGAGCTCTGCAAAGGATGAACGGTGAGTGGATCGGTGGCAGAGCCATCAGGCTAAATTGGGCTTCGCACAAGGAGAACAGCCACCACCACAACGGCTTCCAGCAGCATAGAGGTGGCATGATGGGCGGTGCAGGTGGTCCCCATGGCATGATCAACAACGGCATGGGCGCGGGTGCCGGTGGCATCAACAACCAGCAGGGCAACCCACAGATGGGAATCCCAGTCATGTCCCCACAGAGCTACGACCTTGTCCTCAGACAAACGCCATCCTGGCAGACAACCGTCTACCTGGGCAACTTGGCTCACTTCACCACCCAGAACGAGCTCATCCCCCTGCTGCAGAACTTTGGCTTCATCGTGGACTTTAAGTTCCACCCGGAGAGGGGATGCGCATTTGTCAAGTACGACTCGCATGAGCGCGCTGCTTTGGCCATTGTACAGCTTGCGGGCCTTCAGATCAATGGCAGGCCTCTTAAGTGCGGCTGGGGTAAAGACAGACCTCCAAACATGCAGTACCAAAACTATGGTCGCCCAATGTACCCTCAAAAGCAGTTCAACTAGATAGATTTTTAGAGCGGAGAGGTGACTTGTTTGAATATTGTCGACCGAAAAATACATGTTGAAAGGTGATTTTTGTATGTTAAGTGTGTGTGTTGTGCTGTGTGCGGTGGTGTGGCGTGGGAGTTCAGGCTGCGGCATTGTTGTTTGGACAGTGGAGCAGCTTCAAATATGCCATAGCGCTGCCACCATGGCGCTGCGCCCTATGCACACATACACTAACTTAGTTTTGTTGATTTGACCTAATTTGATTTAATTTGATTTCACTTGACTTGATTTCATTGCACTGGCCCCTTTTATTTCGACTTGACTCGTGTTGGTTGTTTTTTCGATTTGTCTTTATGTCTGCACACTTGGTTTGTTGGCGATCTCTCTGCTTGCTCGGGTTTGCGTACGCAATTGGGGGCGAGGGCGAGGTAACCTAGCGTTCTGCTCTTCCCTTGGATCAGATTCATTTTGAACTGTCCAGAAGAACAATATTCTTTTTTTTATATACCTACCATATATTATTACTACCCTTCTCACTTGTCTTTTTATCTGATATTTTTTGTTTCGAAGAAAAATATACTGAATATACAAATTGGATTATTAGTTGGTCTTTGATTTATTCAACGTTAGTGCTAATCGGTTGTGAAAAAGAATATTCTTGGTATGTCTTTGTTTGTTTTCGATGTATATTGCCATCATTGCCGGAAAAGCCTTGTGACTTTACAAAAATCATTCAGGCATTTAAACAAAAGATAGAAAACTTATTATAATCGACTCTACTTTATCAGTCATAATAATAAGCAAAAATCAATTTTCAGGACTTTTTTTAGTTTTATGGTATAATAAGAAGCCAGTCGGCCAATCTCTGAAAAGCTCCACAGAATATTCAAGTGCTGGAGTTTTGAGTTTCACCTTCCCTTGCAAGCCGTGCTTCAGTTTCTCTGCCTTGCACTGAACAGGCTTGCCCAATATCTGGTGCAGGGATTTTCTATTATAGTAACGAGTTGTTATACAATTACGCAAGGTGGTCAATTGCTCGACTAATAAATAAACAAACCTATCTTTATCTAATTAGGATTCACTTGAAGAGACCCACAGATCAAGTTAAGACCTCTTTTCGCAGTGGCCTATAGTAGCGGGTCACGGTATCATATTGCATTCAACAATCGGATCCCTCAAGTCTTGATTGATGCCTTACAGGTAAACGGATGCATCAGTTAGTAAGGGTCAAAGGCTTATCAGGCTTTTCCCTTTTGGATGATGCATTTGCCTGGCAAAGTGAGGGACAGGTATTGGGGTGAGGAGGCAACAGGAAGAGGCATCTGGGAGAGGCACCTGGGAGAGGCACCTGGGAGAGGCACCTCGGATAGGCGAGTGCCCACAGAGGGCTACCTGCTTTTTGGGCAGGGAAGCCATATGATACACCTTGGAGTCCACGGCACGCAGTCCACAGGGCCCTCAATAGGGGGACCACAAGCGACTCAAGCAGGGAATCCGATAGGCACAAATGGCATAATGGCAGGCACCAGGAGATGCGCAGGCGACACCGATTGCACAGCTTAGAGTGCTAGTTATGCTGGTTACGCCAGCTATGCTAGCTGCTTACGCTGCTTACGCTGCTTATTTTGGTTACACTGGAGGAAGGAAACTCACCTCCTGGTGATGGGCAGAAAGAGGGTTTGGTTGTTTTGGGGGAAGGAGAGGCTTCTTCCCATTTGGAGGGTGGTGATTCGAAAAATGACAAACGCTTGGCAGTGTATGTTTGGTGTATATCTCTGCATTTCCTCGCTTTAGTTCAAAATACATGCATATTACGAGTTACCTCGCTTCGAAAGGTTATGTCAGGTATTTGTTCAAGAGGTGCTAGATAGAAGGTGGTATCATCGTATAGGCGTATATACATCCATACTTCTATCCTCTTTTCATAAATGTTGAGGAACATATAACTAAGCGACCAATATATTTCTCAACCTCATTATTCAACACTCTCAATTTTTTCAGGTTATACAATATATACCATTCTGCTCCATCCCAGCTCCTTTTCTTTTGAGTCTTTCTGGGACACTGTCTCATACCCACCGAGACGGTTTTTACACTTGATGACTCAACGTCTAGAAAAGAGAACACCGTCACCAACTTCAGCATTCTCCCAACTATCGCACAGTTTTGACATTCATTTAACAGTCCCCTGCGTTTCCTCGTTTGCATCTATCTCTGTGTTGCTAACCCTCCTGCTCATTCCTCCGGTAAGAGCAACTGAGTTCTCCATAATTTACCCCAGTGACACATTGGCTGAGGCAAAGCCCGTGCGACTACTGGAATACATATATTCGCTGAGCGATCCCAACTACTTTATAGACTCTTTCAAGGTGGATTTGAACAACAAACTCCAACTCCTCAATTGGAAGGTCATAGTCGTGCTAGTCACCACCACCGCCCTTTTAGCAGTATCCACCAAAGCGTTGCTTTCTCCAGGCGATCTCTCTGATTCCTCAACCGACTCCACAGACTCCAAGCGGGGCCGATTGAGACGTGGGTTTCACTCTTTTGGCTCTTCTCTGATGGACGGCATAAGTAATCTCAACACAGGCTACCGCAACATGAGCATGTCCAGTTTGGGCAGTAGGCTTACATCTACAGGGTATGGTTACGGGGGTGGTTCCTTCTCCAAGGATCCTACCTATGCTGAGGCTGTGCGTGTTGCGGAAAAACAGGGTGGTAATATCGGTGGTCTCGTGAACGATGGCAACACTTGCTTCATGAACTCTGTTTTGCAGTGCCTTGCTTCCTCCAATGAACTAGTTGAGTTTCTTGACTCATACACATCACAATCTCTGTCTCTTGGGGCGGCTGATGGTGGTGGTGACAGAGAGCATATCCAGTTCTCGCTTGCCCTCAAGTCTCTGCTGGAAAAGTTGAACGCAAAGCACTTCAACCGCAGCGGCACCTACAAAACGAAACTTCTGTTGCGTGCTATGCCCAATGGGCCAAATAAGCATATGTTCTTGGGTTACAACCAAGAAGACGCACAGGAGTTTTACCAGTTGGTGATGAAGGAGCTTGAAAAAGATTACACAAAGACTCTGAAGGATGCAACACAGAACGGCTCCAACGGTAGCTCCACCTTTGATGAATCTAAAGAAGCGGATGAGAAGACAGCCTCCAAGTTTGTAGAACTGAGCGACGGCATGATATATGGACTGGACAGACTAGGAGAAATAGGTACAGTGTATGTTCCAGCCAAGCAGATCGATCCTAGTGCTCCGGATGCCGATTCAAAAGTGTTCCCACTCAAGCTGGTGACACCTGTTGATGGGCTTTCGTGCGAACGCATTGGATGTCTAACATGTGGTGAGATGGGCGGTATCAGATACTCCATAATTAGCGGCTTGGGTCTCAATTTGCCTCCTCGCCAGCTCCCATCCTTTACGTTGGAAGAGCTGCTTGGGGATTGGACGGAGCCAGAAATCATAGAGGATGTGGAGTGCAACAGATGTGGCTTGATGCAGATTAGAGATAGGTTGGTAGCGCAATTGGAAGGCGCCGCCGACGGCACGTCTGTGATCTCCACAGCAGTGATGAACGACAAGTTGAAGCAGGCCACTTTGGTGCGCATTCAAGAGATTGAAGCTGAGTTGGCCAAACCAATTATCAACGACGATGTATATGGCAAACTGCATACGAAAAATATGGTGAAGAAGTCACGCAAGGCAAAGCAGATATTCTTTTCCAGGCCGCCTCCTCTATTGGCCATACACATCAACCGTTCCGTATTTGATCCTAGAACGTATACCGTAAGGAAGAATAATGCACAGGTTGTATTCCCACTGAAGTTGAACTTGGAGGATTATGTGGCTGAGCCAGATGATATCAACGAGGATGCCAGACTTCCATTTAGGAAACAGGATGAAATTGCCTTGGAAGATACAGAGGGACAACATGATGACAACAAGTCAGGACAGGTTAATCTGGCAGGACCAAGTATCACTTCAAATGGAGATCTAAGGGATGTGGCTGACTTGGAGATGAGACAGCAGGAGCTGACAGTTGATGGAAATCAGCCAGAGGCCATTCATTTGCAGTCTGGTGATGCCTCTGAGACAGAAGGGCAGGTGAGTGATAGTAGCAGTAGCGAAAGCGATGGCGAGGAACCACCTGACCTCTTTGTCCCCACCAAAGAGGTGGAGATGAGTGAGAAGAGCGCCGATTCAAAGCTCATGTACTCTTTAAAGTCTGTTATATCTCATTTTGGAACCCATAACTACGGCCACTACATCGCGTATAGGAAGTACAGGGGCGTTTGGTGGAGGGTCAGCGATGAAACGGTGCGCATCACCACAGAAAGGGATGTTCTCACCTCCCAAGGAACCTTCATGCTCTTCTACGAGCTCTCCAGCAGGAACGATCCGAAGGATACTTTTACTGTTCCCAAGACGGAAATAGTCAAGGATATTGAGATTAAAGCTGGGGATGAATATTCCAGTGATGGTGCCGAGTCGTCTCTAATAAATGGTATGAGCGGTGGGTTAGCCGGTTCAACCGTGAGCCTTGACAGAGTGGACTATAGGAGAAATGTGGGTGATAAGAAATCTCGCCCAGAAATAGATCAAGACAGTGAAGAAGACGATGACGGTCACCACGCAGACGTGGCACACATGGATGAGGATATTACGGATGACTCTGGCAGTAGTGTAAGCGATAGCGGTGACGACGGTGTTGAAGATGCGCCAAATGGCGTTATGTCTGTTGCTCCAATAGCAAAGCAGGTGTACATTTCCAGTGATGGCAATACTATGGATGCCCTGATTAACATGCAGGCAAATATATAATTGTTGCAAGGACGACGAAGGTGTTGAAAAAGGGTTTTGCATTGCTTTTTGAAGTGCATGGTGTATTTATTATGGATTGTCATTTATACGTTAGATACGATGACGAGATATTATATAGGTTGATGTGATGTAACGTGTCTATTAATTAATGCGGTGTCATATATATACAAATATCAATATATAATCTATAGCAATTAGATTTTTATTATATTACAACTATGTAATCATTAGGCATTAAGGAAGCCAGATATTTAACCTGATACAGTCACATATATACCATGCACATGTACTTGTTGATGTGTGTTTTTTATGTGTGCTCACATCTCCCATCTCCTCACAGAAGGTGATCAATTTTCTTTAGTCTCTCCTCTGGAGTTGAAGCGAAATTCTTCTGTGATTCCAGGTGGGCTTCCTTGCGGTCACTTGCAAGCTCATCATCGATCAAATCATCCAAATCATAGTCGTAGTTGTTTGGATTTTGCCTCTCATGGGCGTTCACGTTTTGGTTGGGTACTCCCCTCCTGCGTAACGTTGGCACATCTACCTTAAACTTCAGAGGCACATCGTCCCTGGTGATATGCCTCAAGGCATTAAGGGAACCGGAATGGGCAGCAGACTCCTCAGCCTTCTTCTTCTTCTCCAACTCCATCAACTCATCGGGTGGCAGGTACGTGGAGAAGGAAGGGTGACCTTCTTGATTGTAATCGCTCTGGGAGGCAGGGCCCTTGTTTGTTGATCTCGGCTTGTGCTCCAGTTTGTAGGTTGCGATACCAGAGATCAGAGGCAGGGCAAACAGGAAGGCTATGACCAAAAGGAAAAGCAAGAAATACACCACTAGGGACATTATGGGGAGTGTATAAAATTTGTCTCACTTCAAAGAGGTGTAATTATCAGTAAATCCCTTTCCGGATGGCGGCCTATGTCTGTGTATGTTTATGTAGATTGGGTAGTCGGCGTATAGATGTACTGAAAAGGTGTTGGGCCTCTCTATGCAATACAGATAGCTGGGGAATTGAATATGCAGGTGAGGGTGGTGAACGAGCCAGACTTTAGCTTGAACACCTATTATGATTTGGAAGTAAACGTGAAGTAAATATCAGCCAAGTGGATGTGTTTTTAAGATGGCAATAAGAAAAAAAGTGTACACACAGAGGAAATATTCACTATACTCCGTAATTTGGACATTTTTCACCTGGTGATGGGTCTGCCTCATCGGCACGGCTTGCAGCCGATTAACGGCTCACGCGGGAGAGGTGTAGACAACGGAGATTACTAGGGGAAGGGCTGAGGTGCAGAGGGGCAGCATGGCGTTGAGGTACAGGAGGCACGGCGGGCTCGAAAAGTATGAGGCGGATGAAAAAGAAATCACGTTTCTAAGAAATCATGTTTCTGAGGCCTCTAAGTCTTGCAGGCTTCAAAGATATCTGGAAAGAGTTTGACTGCTGTGGTGGAAAAATTTCACCGTACGTTGGCCCCTCTACTTTGTTAGATATCTTGGCGCTGGCGTTGGCTTTTTCGCAGACAGCAGGAAGTCAGCAGGAAGCGAGATTCGAAGGCCGGAGAACGTTGCACGAAAAAGGGCCTGGGGGGTTGGCATGGACTCTCCGTGGATCGGCTGCATAACGCGAGACATGCCTGCAAATGCCTGTGATCGGACAGGATAAGTGTAGAGAAATTGGAAGGGACTTGGAGAAAACTGCAAGGGAAGCTGAGAGCACTGCTAGGGAAATTCAGAGGGAAAATGGGGAAAGAATGCAGCAGCAAAGAACGAAAATAAAAGGGAAATAAATAAATTTATAAAAGGTGAGGAGAGGGAAATCAGACAAATTCTATTCAAAGTAGATCACTTTATTTATTTCAAATTCTTGTGGAAATGGATTCATATTTCCAGAAGATAATAATAACAGAAGCTGTACATACTCGTAGTATTATCATTTAATTTTTTTTTAGAAAAACAATATTCATTATTAGCATTATAAATATAATATCTAAGAGAAGGCCAACCACATTAAATCCTTTCTTTTTTCTCTATATTCTTCATTGATGTCGATGTAATATCTTGATATCCTTCTTGACAATAGTTATATATACACACCTTTAACCAAAACAGGGTATCAACAAGTTATCACCAACAAGTCATCACCAATAAGTCATCAACAAAATATCATCTACAGATTACAACAAGACAAGACAACCACAACATCAACAAAGTGGCACCATATAATACAGTTGCTAGTTTCATTGAAAAAAAGGGATTTACGCACCATTATCATCGCATAAGTGGTCATGAAGTCACCACCCCGCGAAAGGAATACACGCAGTGGCAACAGCTACATAAGGTAATGGCGACCCTTCCCCCGATGGAAAGCAGCTGATGCGCACCACCAACGTGGTATCTTGCGAAATATTTGATTGATCATAAAACTAATAAAAAACTCCGCATATTTTTGGCCTTGCCCTATTCTCCTCATTCCAACTACCCCACGTTTAAATGTTCCTCCTCTGCTATTGCCAGAGACTGCTTATTCAAAATCTGATCCACAAACGAAGGATAGTCATATATATCTTGTAACGAGGAGTCAATTACAGAATTGGAAATCTCGGCACCGCCCGTTCCAGTTGTGCTCTCACCTCCCCCTCCTCCTCCGCTAGTACCCGTTTCTGAAATGACTACGTTATTTGTGCGCTCAACCTCCTCTAGCAAAGGCCGTATACACTCTTTGCCGCTCTCTGTTTGGAAGTGTCTCCTTAAAGCATCCGTTCTGGCAAATTTGCGTCCACAACCCCATGGGGTCACCCCATCCGCCAGAGTTCCCTTACACTGGAACTTTTTCTCGCCTGTATGGAGATCCTCGTGTCTCTTTCTATCGTGCTGCCTGGCAAAAGCCTTACTACATATTGAGCAGATAAAGGGCCGCTCGTTGGTATGGGTCCTCCAATGGGACTTGAGGTTATAAGGTCTGGTGAACCGCTTGTCGCATAAATTACAGGCATACACAGACGGGTGTTTCTGAACACGCTTGTGGGGGGCATTAGGAGACGCCAATTCCACCATCTTTTTCATCTTGAGGGGTACATCATCGCTGCCACCTCCACTGGACTCCCAACCGTCACCTTCTCCATCATCAAACTCCTCTTCTCCCTCATCTTCTCCGGATAAATACGATCTCGAGCCTGATCTTGATCTATCACGCGAAGCATGTGACGCCTCTGAATGACGCCGTTGTCTACCAACACGCATAGCAGAAAATGGGTCATCTGGGCTAAGGAAGTTGCTGGTGCTGTTACCTCCAAAATTACTTTCATCAAAAGCACCAGGCCCCGCTGCAGCTCCAGGGCCCAAAGAACTCACAGAGCCAACACCACCAATAACGCTGCCCCTGCGGCTGCCGTTACCATTACCAGACTGACTAACATTCTGAGTGGGCATCAGCGTGTTGCCAAACCCAGAAACACCGCCCACGGGTAGCTGTTGGTGTTGTGCCCCAGGACCCCCTTGACTGCCTTCACCCGCGCTATACGAAGGACTCCTGCTGCGTGCTCTTGGTGTGTTTGCAGGAGACGACTGGTTGGATGAAAAGAGAGAGGGAGTGTGAGCAGCAATATCTTCAGGGGCTGGGTTGATATTTATAATAGGGGTATCCCCATCTACGGCGGCGATACTGTTACTATTGTTGCTTCCGTATACCACTATAGAAGGCCCACTACCGCCACCATTTGCCGCCTCCCCCTCGGACGCCTGAGTGTTCATATCATGTAGTGTACGTTCAGTGAGCTGTTGGAGCCTATCGTGGATATAGCTGAGACTTTGATACGCCTGTTTCTGGGAGCGCGTTGGCTCCATCGCAGTGTCCTGCACAGCTTGAGAACTTTGACTATTTTGACCATTATCGATATGACTCCCTGAGGGAGTAACCAAAAAGGCCGGGGGTGGAGAATTTGAGTCCTCAAAATAGGGTTGTAGCACCCGCTCAGAGAACGGCAGCTCCACTTCCTGTTGGAAGTTTGGAGGTAACGGGGAAAAAGTTGGAATGCCATTGGAGCTGACAGCAATTTGGGATATTCCAGCATTGTCACTAACACCTGTGACCTCTTCAGTGCGATGTCCAACATTGTTCCGTGTACCGTTACTCCATCCAACATTGCCTTGTCTTGCGTTTGCCCCATTTCCTAGATCAAAGGGCTCAGCAAATAGGGATGTGGCGTCACCCTCACCAGTATAGCTTGACTCTGATAGCAACGGGCTGTTAGCTGACACCTCAGATAAGTTGGTGGTGGATAGATTCCTCATGAACTGAGGGTCACTGTATGGCTCCAAAAAGGCAGAACTGTCCGGTTGTGAATTGCCCTGCAGGATATTACTGCTGGTGCCTGAGTTGTTGGCGCTGCTGCTAGTTGGGAAATAGGTAGGGAGGTCTGAAGTGGTGTAAGAAGATCGCTGGATATTTATTGCTGGAGGAATACTACCAGAAGCAGCATACGCAATACCGCTGTTGGAGCCATGATCGAACACTTGGTACCCCTGTTGAGCATTGGTCAACTGTGGGTGTGAGTTACTGTGGGTATATGTGGATGTGGGTGTAGGCGTATGGGTATTTGTGGGTGTGTGGACATGCACCGATGGGGTGTTGCTGTTGGGAAGAGAATTTTGATATCCAAACTGGTCAATGCGTTGGTTTTGGCTCTGATCATCCAAGAACTGAGAAAAATCCATTTGGATATCGGCATTGGCACTTTGGCCATTGGTAGTTGAAGCTGCTGTACTTGCTTCCCCTGTAGCTGCTTCACTGCCCATCGCCCCGTTACCGTTAAGGAATAAAGACGATCCGTCGTATACTCCCTCACCGTTGAGGAAACTCTCCATAGCCCCAACCGTTCCAGCCGATTCCTGAGTGGGCGTTGCCTCATTTGGGGAGAAGTTCAACACATCGTAAATATCTTTACCCTCTTCTATTTCAGTCTTGAGCGTTAGTGGTGCTCGGCCTCCAGCGTAGCCTTCCATTATGAAACTGTGAAAGGGGAAAACAGATAACAACAGTAAAGAAAGAATCTGCTATTGCCGAACACTATTGTCTCGATGAGTGAAATTGTGAATGAGCGGCGGGAATTTTTCAGGAGACACTGCAATATTTTGTTAAATAGCAACCACAACCACAGCTGTAATTAGTATGGGGAAATAGTGGAGAAGCGATATGCTGAGAAGCGGCACTCAAAATAAACCAGGCCCCAAAGGGAGACTACTATACGATAATAGCCAGTCTAAGACTACTATATCAGCGCTCTGTTCTCCCGCTATATCAATATATATATAAAGAATCCACTGCAGCACATACACTACTGTAGTAATAATTACAGCGAGCCAGCTTTATTCAACTAGTTACTCTCCTTTGATGCTCTCTACTCACTTCTCCCAAGTGTTCTCACTATAGTTTTTTACCCCTCGTTATCGCACACTGTGTGTGTCACGCCTGGTTATTGAAAATGCAGCGGTGACGTCTATGGGGATATCAGCCTGTAGTCAAGTGGGTCGGGATTTTGTATGGCAGATTTGTATGGCAGATTTGTATGGCAGAATTTGTATGCAGACTGCGGCAGTATCAGTCTTATATGGCGTATACGGCAGAGTGTACAAGCTTTGTAAGGCACCAACGCGCGTGCAGCGGAGGGGGGGGGAACGCGATGGCTTCTGGAGAGGCGTGTGGGATTGGGAGTGTGGGATTGGGAGTGTAGGACTGCGTGGGATGGATAGTATGAAGTAGTGAGAAATTGCCAAGTATAGTCAATTGTATATGTTGATATGGAGACACCTTCGGCTACATCGTCTGATGGGCCAAGGCCAAAAAAATCCGGGGATGCTTTACAGATATACTTGTATGCCAAGGAGGATGTAATGGACTAGTCGTCCGAGGAAGTACTCAGTTTAACATCATGTATGTGGAGGAGCGGCTGCATTACCAGTGCAAGCTACAGAACAGTCCGCAAATGGAGCAGTCCGCAGATAGACCTGCATGGGAAGTCAATCGAAGGTGGTTGTAGAAGAATAAATACCCTTTACAAAATGCGGTATTGTTTCCATTATGGTGGCTGCCGTGGTTAAGGTGTGAGTGTGTATCCCGTGGTGAGTCAAGATACAATTTGGTAGGTTAGAACTCTCTCTCCTTACTGCATAGCTACCGCCACCATATGCAGGCGTACATAATACTACATACCCTCACAAATGCACGGTAGCCTGCCGTATAGTTAGTTATACATCGCTCGAATGCTAGATGTTGTTGCACAGATCTCACTTGCTTGCCGTGTGGTGTTGAAAATTTCTATTTTTTGACACACATCATAATACAATAGATGACATCGATTCCTGATACTCTCCGTCTCTCTGTTCTCTTAATCAATTGGATACCGTCATGTCTCCAATCTCATGCGGTGCAAGGAATCACTCCCGTGCATGCAGTGATGCGGTTCTGTTACGCAGTGCAGGCAGGTGAGGGTCACATCTGCACGGCAACTCAGCCACTTTCCGTGCTAACGGGGTTGGAGCCTCAGTGTTGGAGTCCTAGGGGTATCTCGTGGCGCTTCTCTCACAGGAGTAGCAGAGTTACTGTCTTCCACAACTAGGTTTGTCATTTCCATACACTCATCACTGACCAAACAAAAAGAGCAACACATTCCGAATCGTGCCTGCCGGTATTGTTTTTGTTTATTTCGACTGCCTGCTCAAACGCTCAAGGTTGTGGGAGGCTGTATACCTTTGCCATGCTATATTTAGAAAAGGCTTATCTCCGACATGATAACTTCAAAGCTGTAGCGCACTGCTCAGTTAAGCCCGATGTTGTTCACGGCTTCTTGTTTTTGGCATATTCTTGGCAACGAGAAGCGTTTCTGCGCATCTATCCACATCGATGAGATGATTGGTACATAATATTAGTAGATCTAGACTGCTGGGTTCTCCTGTGTACACTGCCTTCCCCATCTCTTCCCACGTTATCCCTGCCAAGCCCTCGTCTGCACTCTCTAAACCGCCCACCGGTCCTAACGCACTGATCCCAATCCTACAACTCTGGCCCCGGTGAACAACTCTTTGAAATTATATTGTACCCTAATACTGTGAGTCTCACTTTCCTGTGCAATCATCCGCACTCGATTCAGTGATTGCACTAACCGGCAGCGACCAACCACTCCCTATTTCTCAACTCGGTGAATCCCCCGGTATTCCCCTCCCGCATAAAGGTCACCTCCAAGGCGCATGGAAAAGGCTGAGGTGGGCTGTGCTCATGCGAAGCAGTTGCTCCTGCGCATTACCCACGCCCACTTTGGGAAGTGATTCAATGGGATCAACGCTCACCCCTCCTTCTGTTTTGACGCAAATCAAATCGGCGACGAGATCTACAGAACGCGTAAATATTTTAGAATCGTTTTAGTGATCTCCTGCCTTTCTCGGATCACCCGTCGTAGACCAATGGGAAGTGTCCCTTGCTCCCCAGGACTCACCAACAAGACCACCTACATTCTGCATGCGTAATAAGTACATTGGTGTTAGAGTTTAAGCACAGTGTTGCCCGAAAAGTGCCACATGTCTCTTCATATCTGCAACAGTCAGACCGTTAATCTCCATACGTTTAGTAGAAGCTCAGGGGAAGTCTGGAAGCATCTCTGGAAGCTGGAGAATATGCAAGGGAGTTCTTGGCTGCCTATTGGCTCAAGGTTAATGCATTGTTAGCAAGAGGAGCTAACACCCATCATTGCACTTCACGCCTGATGCATTCGTTTCTGCAAGATAACAATAACTGCCCGCAATGACGATATGCCTATACAACAAGCTTAATCTATTTATAGCGCCATGATACATTAAATCTATCTGTAAATTCCAATCTCTTACAATCTGTCACGACTTGCTGTGTTTCACTGCCTCAAAATCGGCGCAGATATGCCACACGTCTGGTGCAAACGTCTTAATCTTTTCTAGATGCTTTCCCTTCACATCCAAAGAAAGCTTCCCAGCGTCCGCTATACAATTGAATTCAACGGCAGTTGATTCCAGATATCCCGAAAGTTGCGCCACGCCCACATTCTCATGAACGTGTAGTTCTGTTCTATCTTGACCAGAGATACTAGAAGCCATCGTCAAAGCAGGGAACCAGCCCTGCCTGGAGCTTGGCAATAGGCCAAGATTGACATGTGATATGGGGAACAAATCAACCGCGGGGATCTCCCTATAAATCTCTTCAAATCTTTGGATCGCACTCTCGTTGCTCTCTTCAAAGATATAAAGCTGTATGTTGCTATCGTATGCGCCCATCGGCTCTCCTTTCTTGACATACCTATATGAGAATCCATTCTTTTTCGCACCTCTTATCATACCTGCGACGCTCCATGGATTGATTTCCCAGCCAAAAACATGTCTAGCACCTCTCTTCAAGTAACACAGTGTGAAATATCCAATGCCTGCATACATATCTACAATACAAGAATCATTGATGTTGCTGAAAGTTTCCAAGATTCTAGCCTTTTCTTTAATATTTCCTCTTGAAAACATCGTGTACCTTGGTGCCCATGTTTGGTATATCCCATTTTGATAGCAATGGCACCAGAAAGCGTTTGCAAAATCCTCTTGTGATGGGTTATCATAGTTTGCCTGTGTAGGCTCCGGGCCAAAATCACCAAAGATTGGCACCAGGCTGAACGGCCTTCTTAGGACGTCAGCCTCAATTATTGGCTTATTAACAGCGATATGAGTGAAACCAGAGAAATATGAACTCAATAATCCACTGAAAAAGTCTTGTTTGACATTGAATTTGTCGAAAAAAACTTTCCAGCATGCACTATCAAATGTGTTTGGTGGCAGAAGTACCATGGGTGGATACAGAGACCATCTTTTGGGTATCGTTGGAGTAAGCAGCTCCAAGAGTGCGGTTTTCTCAACTATGTCAATGCCCAATTGAGAGATGAATGATATTATATACTCTGTAACAGTGTGATAATTATGAACTTTGGTATGCTGGGGAGCACTGACTCTCTCGAAGGCTATATAATCTCTGTGCTGTAACAATAAGTGGTTGACACTTGAGGCGTCGTCACCATCGCGAAGAAGTATTCCATCATCTGAGACATCAGTTGCCAGTGTAGGAATGATGAAAGTGTCTGTGTGTTGTTCCTTGTTAATCTTGAGTTTCTTATTCAAGAGCCCGGCTGCTTCGAGAGTGTTTTTCAGAGGCTTTATCAGCTGTGGGCAGCTGTTCACCAGGATATTAATCGTCATTGTGGCTGATAGAAAGGAAGAACCATCCAACGAATATTACAGCCTCCGGTGCCTTTCTCTCCTTCCAGTTCTCTTAAGAGATTCCCAAGAAAGCCCCCAGAGGATGCCCTCTATCTTTTTCAATGCTGAAAAATATCAATCATCCATGCATGCCGCATGAGGCGTGAGTCTGGATATGTGTCTGGAGATGGCTTGAGTTCCGCACACCATACTTTCTGGCTCTGGCTCTCCTCTCCTCTCTGCTTCCCCACCATCCCATCCCACCTCTTTATCCTCTCTGCTACTATAACGAGTCTATTAATTACTCATCCACCCACCGACCGACCCAGCGGACAAAAATACTCTCTCTCCGTCCACATCCGCCTCTGTCAGTTCTGATTTTTCTGTTCCGAAATCTCAGCTCCTCTCACCCTCTCACCCTCTCTTCCTCCTCTTTAACCCTCTCATCATTACCCTGCTGATGCTCCTCCCTCATCTCCACCCTCGGATAAGAAGTATTGTCCCAAAAGGGACACCAGCGTCTGTCTGCTGCCGACTTCTGCTGACTTCTTCCTCATTGAGTGACACTCTGCTCGGCTCTGCCCAGTAGAGCTCGAACTAGTAAAGCTCTTCCTAGCCGTGCCCTGCCTAGAAATGCCCTGATAGGCAGGGCAAAAACACACGCAGACAGAACAAACCAAAAGACAAACTAGTGGGAATTTTAGATTGACTCCACCCAAAAGGGGACAACAGTCGCACACAAAGTGGAAGCAAATACAAGCTAAAACCTGATAAGAACTAATACTTTTGCGTGACCTTCTATGGAATTGTCATGGTTATCCATTATAATCATTAGCTGATTTGACATTTAGAAGGGTTGTCATCTGATTATCTGATTATTTGGTAGACGCTTATTGGAGACGCCCACAAGACTTATCTGCCCCATACGCTGTGTGATCTGTGAGATAGACATTCTATCGTTAAATTTGCGCTGTTCTGAACCTAATTGGCTAATTGGTTCGCCGATTCATTCTCTTATTGTCTTATCAATCGGCTGCTAGATTCATTGGTAGATTGGCTGGCTGACTTGCTGGTTGATTCGCATATTGGCATAGAAAATGGAGGCACAACCCGACCACAGAACTGGAAAGGTCTTTGATGGAAGTAAGTAAAGCCCGTTGATAAGCGGGGAGGGAGTGAGGGCCACGGGGGTGAAGGTTAGGGGTGACAGTTGGCAGAAAGGATGATAGTGGTATAGGGGTATACAGACCAACTCCCTGCACACACCACGCTCTATGCGCATGGATTATATGTCTTGTGCTGTATTATCTATCTCTTTGTGTATATACTAATTCCTATTTCTAGAAATCGAAATGGTCAACACAACCATATCTTCTACCCAGGCAGCTGGACCTGCATCCTCGACAGCAACCACAACAGGGACTACGCTCTCCAAAAAGGACAAAAGGAGACAAGTGATAGCCGGAAAGCTGCTGAAGATGGAGGACACCTTCTACGAGGAGAAAGATTTTTATTACCGATCTAACCTTTTTGAGCTCCAGAACAAGCTTTCTGCACTGCATTCAAACACGAACGAAGAATACCTCACCAAGATCAAGGACTTTGAGGAGTTGAGGGATGAGACCCTTCTCAAGTTGAGATTGTGGGAGGAGTACCAAGTGGGTTCAGCCACTCGTGAGTTCAACGAAGACTACCAGAAAACCGCTGCAGAATACGAGAAGCTCATCAAAATACTGAAGGAAAAGTTATACGAGAAGCTCAACAGGAAAATCAAGCAGCTAAAGGAAGACAAGGCACTTATGGATATCACCACGAATAGTTCCAACAGCACACGGTATGCATTGACTCTGAGTGCCCCAAGCTATGATACAGACACTGCTGGTTCTTCTTCAATGTACTTTGGCAGTGAAAGGAGGAGCCGTCGTCGCAGGCAGGACCAGTCTGCTCTGTCGGCACAAGAAGACTCATATGACTCTGCTACTGGGGGAAACTCAACCACAACGAACAGCGCTGCAGGAAATGGAAGGAGGCGTAAAGTGTATAATAGTAAAAATGGTGTTCAGTCCCCAGCGAGAGAGGATTCGTCTGCTGATGATGGTGCATTTTACTTGACGGATGATCAATCGTTGAACCAACTGCTGTATGGTGACAATTATGCGAGCCGGAAGCAAGAGAGGCCCAGCACCCGTCACTCTACAAAGAGTTTTGTCGGGATACAAGGATTGAAACCTGAGGAGGTGAATGAGGATTTGGCTATATTCCGCAATGCAATGAGCAACATCGACCATAATAAGAGAGTGGCGAATGGTACGGCAAGTGGCAGGTGAAAGTGGATTAGTCAGAAGGCGCTTGTGAGGATACAATATGTGTAGCGCCGTGATGGCAACGGTGAGGTGACCACGTTACGGTATGGCGAGGTTGGGAATTTTTGCTTTTTATTTTATCATCCTGGGAATTCTGTAACAATATAGTGAGGCGGCGATGTATTAACTGCCATAATGAACATATTTGTTAGTGTATCTTGAAATGTCTATCCACAGTCTTGTTCTCCCTCGTAGCTTTCTGTGCCTCACACTGCGGGTCGGGCTCCTACTACAAGATTCACATGGAGCATCATCCCCTCCCCTACTCCCCCTACTCATCCCATCAAGGGCCATCCATCGAGGGCTCCATCAGCTCCAAAGAGTGCCTGCCACCCACCACAGGACCGACGCCGCTCACGAGGCTTGTTAACAAAACAAGCCACCGTAGAAAGAAGGGCACACAGAAGGGAGGGCACACAGAAGGGAGGGCACACAGAAGGGAGGGCACACAGAAGGGCCTACTACATAATTGTAGAAGGGCCCGCGTAATGGCCCAAGGCGCATCGCACGCGTCATATGGCACGCGATACATGGAGGGCTCACATGCAAGCCTCCTACCAGCCCCAAACTGCAGCCTCAAAGGGCTCACACTAAACGGAATGGTAGAATCAGAGATATGGTGAAAGAGACATGGATAGAGATGGTTGATAGAGATGATGGATAGAGATGATAGATAGAGACAATGGAATAGGTGATAAAGCTGTTGTTATATATCTCCAGCAAGCCTGATCTTGACCACACTTTGATCGTATATTTTTGATCAGTGAGGGACCACTTTCCCTCCTTTCCCTGCAAGCCATTGGTTGGGTGAGCATTTAACCAGATACTGTAAAGTGGTTGGGCATCGAGTCACAGATCGCAGATCTTGCTGCGGTTCATTTAGATGGCATTCATAGAGATCATTCCGTTCGTAAGCATAAATCGATAAAGGTGGACACCAGGTCTTTCTTGCAAGACCAGACTCTGTATAAGTAGTGATACCAACTGGAATACAAGTGGTGACTTTCTTATGGGATTGTACAACACCCATGATTTGTTGAAGAAACACATACACACGCGCTGGTGCACTCAATCATTACACTATCCATAAGCTCCCAACAATACAACACACTCTCAGCCCCACCCCACATCCCCAATGATACAGCCCCGAACGCGAACATCTAGAGGATGGTTCAGGTTCAGAAGATTAGCAAAGGCCTTTAATGGGCTCGCCAGATCCCGAGTCTACCAACTGTGCAACCGTAGGATAGAACTCTCACCTAATGTAACACTTCGCGTGTGGGTTCTCTTGTTGTTTGCAACGATCTTTTTTGGCTTCATTGGTGAGCTGGCAGTGTTGAACAAATCTTACACGAAACCAATTTTGAAACTGCCGAGCGAGATCACCGTAGAGGAGAGCATAACACATGAGAACTTGAGAAAGTACCCACTATCGGAAAGGAAGATCTCCTCCAGAATGGACTCTCCATTTCATGTTGGGTGTGTTGAACCAGACATCTCACAGCCGCGGCTGAATGCTGCACTTGTTGTGCTTGCGAGGAACTCCGAGCTTAAGGGAGTGGTGAATTCGATGAAATCATTGGAGCGCCATTTTAATCAGTGGTTTGGGTACCCTTGGCATTTTTTGAACAATGAGGAGTTTACTGATGAGTTCAAAGAGACTGTTGCTAAATACACGCATGCAGACGTGAAATTTGGTGTTATCCCAACTGAAATGTGGGATTTCCCAGTAGATGTTGACCCTATTGTCTTTCAGGAAAACATAGACAGCCAGGGTGATAGAGGGATAATGCACGGTAATTCAGAGAGCTACCATAAGATGTGCAGATTTTACTCAGGGTTCTTCTTCAGACACCCATTGGTCAGGGGTCTCGATTGGTATTGGCGCGTAGAGCCCGACGTTGAGTTTTACTGCGATATCACTTACGATCCGTTCAGAGAGATGGAGAAGGCTGGCAAGAAGTATGGGTTCACCATAGTAATCAAAGAGCTGGTGAGCACAGTGCCTAACCTGTTTAGGTACACGAGGCAGTATATCAGGGAACACCGCCTGGAAATGTTAAACGCATGGGATTTGTTCATAAACAACCACGACCTTGTGGAAGGAGCCAACAAGCAGCACTACAGGAGCGTCACCAACCTTTCCGAACTCTTCAGCAGGCTGCAGGAGCGGGTTGCGATCAACCACTTGAAAAAGTCTCTTAGTGGCGCTAGAAAGCTGACGGACGAGCGTGTGGATCAAAATGCAGTAGACAGGTTGGTGGATCATAGCAACAAGAGAGGACTGCCTCAAGCACTCAAAGAGGAAATAGACCTGTTGGAATACAACATGTGTCACTTTTGGAGTAACTTTGAGATTGCCCGCACAGACCTTTTCTTGTCCCCTGAGTACCAGAATTACTTTGACTTTCTGGAAAAATCTGGTGGGTTCTATACAGAGAGATGGGGGGATGCTCCAGTGCACTCTCTGGCGGTGGGCATGTTTTTGCCGTTGGATCAAATACACTATTTTAGAGATATTGGTTATAAACATACCACCATAGGGCACTGTCCGGCCAATGCAGCTGGAGCTCAGCTTCCATATACATCTTCTCCCACCTTCACTGATATTCTCACCACACGAGAAGAGAAGTACTGGTCCAATGCCGATCTCCCTACCGATAATGGTGTTGGGTGTAGATGTAGGTGTCCCGAGGGCCACCGTGAGATTGAGAATACTGGAGGTTCGTGTTCCTATAAGTGGATGTATTTGACACATGACGAGAAGAAGCCAAACAAGAAGATCGATTTGGACAAGTTGGAGGCCAAAGTGGGGAAGGAGTACGAGAGGTATTTGAGGCGCCATAGGGGTGATGGGTCGGGGTGGCACTTGAGCGAGGATGACATCCAGAGATTGACCAAGGAGTTTTTGTGATAATTTGCTTAAGAGAAGTAATTTTATCGAGCGAGAATGATATAGCTCCTGGGAGAAAGCGCACGAGACACAACAAGGTCTTGCTGGGTCACCAGATGGCATGTCTTGACGGGAGTGTCGATGGGAATGAGCTTCGACCGATGAGTTCCTTAACACAAGGAGATTGTTTCAATTTTTTCGGTTGATCATTTCTTTTCTAGATTTCTTTTTTCATTTTTTCATCTCATTAATAATTTATTGCATTAGTAATAATATAGATCGTGACAGTTGTTATAGCATATCGTGTAGAGGTGTGGATAGGGGTGGTGGAGAGAACGGAGGTAATACAAGACAAGTGAACGACGGTAGTGTATTCAACCAGACAAAACTGAAGATAGAGAGGTAGGGCTCATGCTCTTATACTTGTGAGTTAATAGAGCTGGGTAGTGATTCTGTCGAACCTGAAGGATTAACGAGAGAGGCACTCCCAGACAAGCTTACTGATTCAGTAGAGGGCAACGATGTAACTACAACACTGAGTAATTTATATCATATGATATTGAGCTAATATACACTGTGATTCCCTAACCCCGAAAAAAAATTCCAACATAGTTTCCAAAAGGAGAGAGTTTAACCACCGAAACCGTAAAGGGTACGGCCCTGTCTCTTCAAAGCGTAGACGACATCGAGAGAAGTAACAGTCTTTCTCTTGGCGTGCTCAGTGTAAGTGACAGCGTCTCTGATGACACCCTCAAGGAAAGACTTGAGGACGGCTCTGACTTCTTCGTAGATAAGAGCAGAGATACGCTTGACACCACCTCTTCTAGCAAGTCTTCTGATAGCTGGCTTGGTAATACCCTGGATGTTGTCTCTCAGGATCTTTCTGTGACGCTTAGCACCACCCTTTCCGAGTCCTTTTCCGCCCTTGCCTCTGCCAGTCATTGTTGAATAATTATTTGTTTATTAAGTGTAATGAACAAGTGTAATGAGATAGTTTAGATCTTTTCTTTCCAAAGGGGGATTCAAGTATATTTATATTTCATCGACTCGTTGCTGTTGTCACTCAGCCCGCCTCTACCTCCCGTCATACAGTCGCTTGTTTGTTTATTTTTCATATTTACAGATAACTATGCATACACCTACATGGCCCACTTGGCTGCTCGATACACATAATGTATACACAGTAAACACTGGGCAGACTGCACTCATTCTGAGACAAACACACTTATTCACTGCTGTAAACAAGCGCAAAGCATCGGTCGATGCACTTGGCGCATTCTGAGCGTGTGGTGTGGAGATCGAGGTAGCGTGTTCTGGAGCGTGTTTAGCGCATACTGATATCTACAAGGCGAGCTGCATATCTGAGCATTAAGAGTACCCAGTGCTCAGATATACCAGATTCGTTGTACATCTGGGAATTGGGGAATTTCCCATTGCTCATGCCCACAATCTGTGCTATGTAAACGAAAGGTAAACAAACAATTGGGCCTCCTTTTCTTTTCTCCACAAACAACAACGATAGCGGAAGCGAGTCCGGTTAACGCGAGCGTGCACAAGGGTACTTGTGTCTACTGTCAACACATGATATTTAAAGAGAGCCAGATCCTCTCTTTTTACAGTGACTCTTTGTAATCTAATCAGTATAGATCTCCATAACTCAAAATGGCCAGAACAAAACAGACAGCAAGAAAGTCCACTGGTGGTAAGGCACCAAGAAAGCAGCTCGCCTCCAAGGCTGCTAGAAAGTCGGCTCCATCTACCGGTGGTGTCAAGAAGCCACACAGATACAAGCCAGGTACTGTTGCTCTGCGTGAGATTAGACGTTTCCAGAAGTCTACCGAGCTTTTGATCAGAAAGCTCCCATTCCAGAGACTTGTCAGAGAGATTGCTCAGGACTTCAAGACCGACCTCCGTTTCCAGTCCTCTGCCATCGGTGCTCTCCAGGAGTCCGTTGAGGCTTACCTCGTCTCTCTCTTTGAGGACACCAACCTCTGTGCTATCCACGCCAAGAGAGTTACCATCCAGAAGAAGGACATCCAGCTCGCTAGAAGACTCAGAGGTGAGAGATCCTAAACGGGTTGATCTTCTTTTTGTTGCTTTTATAATTATCTTTAATTATAGTGTATATTAGGTGGGGAATACTATGTTCAAATTAAATTAAAACACAAATCTATTTAATTTACTAAGCTGAAATTATCGATTCGACATCTCGTGATGGGCTGATGAAAAAAGACCTATTCCTATTCCTTATTGATTGCTCCTCCTTCTGTTGTTGCAGTATGTAGACGCCTGTATTCGCGGGCCCTATATTGCTGCCTTGCCTGCATCGCTTGCATGCTATGACTGCAGAGGCCGGGTAGGAACGCTACCTCTAAGCTGAAAGCTGTTATCTCACTGAAATGGATGTCAATTTAGTGATTAGATTGGATTTGTGTGTTTGCTTTAACCTTTCAACCATAATATTGCCATTTTTCCATTAGTGAGCATAGTCCTTGGATCTGACCACAACATCCTGCTGATATGCCTGACAACCTCCGCACACAGGCATACATTGACTATGCCTACCAAGCATCAGCTACACCGTACCCCGCAGTTTTATTTGCAGGCTCATTGCTATCAACCCCACTACTAAGACATAATCCTGCTATTGAAGTGCCTGTTTCTTCGTCGAAGTTTTCCTCATTCAAACCACATGCAGCGGGAACACTAAGGCCTTCCCCTAGCACCACATCGTGCTATCTTTTTGGGTCTGCTATGGCCCTAGGTGGGTTTATGATATATGACAACGATTTGACCAATGGGTCAGGTTTTGTGAGTACCTGGAGTTTATTGTACTGTATTGTAAATGGGAGACGTGCCATTTGGAGTTTGAAGCTGTGGCCAAAGGTGTTGGTTGGACAGGCATTGTTTAGCAGTGCTTTATACGGTCGAAGGTTTTTCTGGCCACAGCAATAGGGGCCCCTTGCAATCAATTTTCAGTGTTTATAGGATAATATATCATGATTTACGAATGCCAATTATCGATCGAGATAGTAGTGTACTTGTATACCCAGAGTACACCTGATAGATCTTGTGCTTACTGAGCAGTGCATGTACATGCTCCCCTATTCAGTCTAGAATGTAGAGATTGTACATCGTACTATACTAATCAATTATTTAAAATCTAACAATCATATCAATCACTCACTAGTCCCTTATGGTTACTAGTCGCCTTTGGTGGTCACTAGCATTTGTCTCGTCCGATGATCACCACCTTAAAGGTAACCACCTCTCTAGTGTGGCCAGTTTATCTATCTCTGTGTCGTCATACATTTCTATAAACTGCTGATCCAAGGGTCTCTCTTTAGGATACGCAAATTTTCTATACTCATCAAAGATCATAGATAATGACCATTTCTGTAATTTCCTCACACATCCAACCAAACAGCCAGTCCTGTGTTTCCCTCTATTGCAGTGGATCAGAATAGGGTGGTTTTCGGGGTTGAGTACTATCTTGAGGGCGTCTGTCAGCATTGAAGGTTTAATCTTGACAAACGGTTCTTTATTACCAGACATCCCAATCTGGAAGAATTGAATGCCATTCTGCTCCAAAAACTCTACATTTTCTGCCGGGTAATCTTCTGGAATGAGACATATAATCGATTTCAGCTTGAATTGACACAGAAACTCAAAGTTCTCTGGTCTCGGGAATGACGATCGGTAGATTTCCCCACAGACGGGGGCAAAGTTCTCAGGAGGAGTGAGGGAGCCAAGTTCCGGCCTCGGCGATAAAGCAGACGATGCTGCTGGTTTACCCACATTCTTCGCTCGGTAATTTACATCCAGTAAATCACCCTCACTTAGGTTATCGTCCTCCAACGGCATACCGCCTTTGGGTATATCGGGTATACCAGGTTGTGGCAATGGCGCTACGCTGTTATTGTTATTATTCGGTCGTATTGGTGTGGACTGGCCACCCTCATATACAGCGCTGTACTCGAATCCGTCCCAAGCTCCTTCTGTGGCATCCATTTCGACCTGAGCCTTATTATCAGGGTTAATGAATTCTAGCTCCTCAAACAGATCCAACCCGCGATCGGCCACCTGGGTACTGATAATATCTTCTAATTCATCATCCGGACCATCGATACCGTTTGTGTGGTAGAATATCTCCTTCGTATCTGTATGGCTGGCCCTCCCATTTTCAAGCGCCATACGAGAAATGCTCTGAGAAAGCGAGTTGGCTGATGTGCTGAAGAATACGGGAGAGACTGAATTGCTTATGGGTTTCCCGTTTATCGCAGTTGTGGTTCTGTGTGTGCCATTGGTTTGATGATTGCTTATATTGTTGATAGGAAGAGGACTTTGGCCAGAAGCAACAGCAGCTGCAGCAGCGTTGATATTGGAAATAGCCGCATCAGCCCCTTCACCAGCACCACCGTCACGACTTATCTCATCACTTAGTGTTATCCCCTCCGGCGATGCTCTTCGTGAGGCATCTCTTAGCTGTTCATCAAACTCAAACACTTCTTCAGCCATTGTAGGACTGAGTCTCAGATGGATATGTGAATAATTGCCGTTCCTATGTGATTCTCTCTTGCGTTGGGTTTTCTCGTTGATCAGTGATATGTGACTGGTGGCCAGAGGGATATCCATGTAGAGTTCCACTAGCTTCCAGTAGATGCTCTGCGGTAGCACCAGTGGGTCGCCCGGGCTATTCGCTGGGGAGTTACAGTATGTGTGGAGACTCCTGGATATTATACTTGCATGTTCAGCAGCAAGTTGCTTTGTAGGAACATGAATTGTTATGCAATGAAGGATGTGTGTGGGGAGTGTTGTCAAACAATCGCAGATTATGTGTACCTCTGGTTCGATATGCTCGGCCCTCAACCTATAAACGTTATAGGCAGCGTGGACTAAATGGAATCGATATGCGGTGTGAAATGTATGGGAGAGATAATTAAGCCCAACAAGACGGGATACTGCAACGGCCGGTATTTACTTTTATTTTGCCGGCTTGTCCATATATATAATGTTATTGATTTTAGAGATAACAATACTTTTTAATGATATTGTTAACAACATAATACTCCACCACCGTCCGTTATTCTGCTCATCGTGCTGGTCCGTTCTACACTGTAAGCCTGCAATGGTAAAGCGTGCCGATAATTCCAAGGCGTGCCAGGCTCTCTAGTTTGCAATGCGGTGTGCCCAACGCCCTACTGAGCACTCCGTACTGAGAACCCCATGCCGAGCACTCCATGCTGAACACCATGCTGAGCAATACGTAGTAGGCTTCAGCCTTGTGCTGATCAGCCCATACTACAACATGCCGTATTACAACCTGTACATTAATGATCAGCGCCATGCTGAATCTCTCTTATTCTATTATCACTGATACTTCATCTTGCCAGGTATCTGGACATTGTGCAGAGAATAAAACACTTGTCATGTTGTTGTGATTTCCAAACCTTGTCTGCCTTACCTACTGCTTCCCATAATTCAAGCTACAGCACATATCTACAATATACAATGCCTTTATAATGTGTCTCATACTATAGCACATATTACACCTAACAGTAGTATCCCTAACAGCATGCCCTACCACATGCCTTCACTATGCCCCACAGTATGCCCTCGGTATGCACTACAATATGTCCTCCAGTTTGCCCTACAACCTGCCTCTGTGCTCTTTCTTCCACCGCCCGTCCACAGTCTGCATTTCAGCATGTGGTCCTTGAGCCCTGCCCTGCCATAGTATAGTGCCTCCTTTGGTAGGCAGGTCCTCCGATAGGTGGTGAGACAATATAATTATATGTGGTCATAGAGGTCTGTATAGAGGACATTCTTATTCTGCGATTTAATTTCACCATTTGGATACTGCACTATAACCGTTTCATGTTATAAGAACGAATTATCTGGCTGAGCTTCCTTGATTTACAGCTCCATATATCTTCGTATAGCAACGCAAGTGTTGAGAGAGCTGAGCACGTCTAAACACAGCGCAGGTTACTATAGGATACATATAGTATAATTCACTATAAACGACACTCCAAATTCCACATTGCAAATTCTATCCGGCAAATCTACACAGAGAACGTACTTAAAGACAGATATAAATATGGTGAGTATAATATATATGCCAATATCCACATACATCGATGGTCCTCTTGCTGGGTCCCCATCATGAGCGTGTTCATCCCGATTGGTGATCGCAGGAGGCAAATGGCTAAAAGGCTAAGGAACCAAACACCATCACGAATCAAATTGGCTATACAGAATTGAAATTGACTGATTTCTTGACTGAACTCCTTTCCTACTAACACAATTTGTAGTCAGCATTATTCAACTTCACGTCTCTTCTACAGGTACTGCTGCTGCTCATATGTACCTCTGCGTATATCCATGTCGCATGGCCCACCATTTTGGATAAGAATAAGACAGGGATCCTGGGAATGTTTTGGAAATGTGCAAGGATCGGTGAGAGACTGAGTCCCTACATATCTGTATGCTGTATAATTGTTGCTCTTAACCAGTTGAGGGGTTGACGGGCATTAATACTTAATGATATAATATAAGAGATAGGTAATAACACATTAGATTAGACATTTCACGACACTCTGTGATTCACTAGACACTATTTTAGTTCTCTGAAAACATTGAATCTTTGGTAGCTGGTGAATGATAGCTCATTTATCAAATTGATGGGACAATCGACAAATTCAACTTCACCAATACCGATCAATACCCATAGCATGTCGTAAGCCTAAAGATGTCGTAAGCCTAAAGATGTCGTAAGCTCAAAAATTGGCAGAGCTATTCGGTTTCAAATATACATGATACGTTATATATACCAATGCATGCATTTAGTAATCCATGCTCTTCGTACAAAGGCATACGTCTGTCTATAGAGATCATCTAAACTCATACAGCTCACTGGGGCCATTCAACAAGGCATTGGCCCTCTCACCACCTACTATCTTCTCAAGCTTCAACATATCGAATTTGCTATACATCACCCTCACCATGCTGAGGTTAATATCAAAGTCTTCCTTCTCTGGTCCCTTGTTTGGAATTGCACCTGAATGGATCAGGCTAATACGCATCTTATTGTTCACAATAAACTTGACAATCTCGGAGTAAAAGATTGGATCAGTCGGAAGTGCATAAAAAATGACATTTTTCACACCTTTAATCTGGAACCTCTTGTAGAAGTGCAATCTCTCTGTGTATATGATAATTGGGTTCCTTCTAGATCTCTGGTCGAACAAGGTGCGGCTCCTATCGAGATCCGCCTGGGATGAATACTCGTCAATGCTGAGGAAAGTAGTTTTGGATTCGTTCTGGAGGTAGTTCTTTACACGTAGATAATCCATATACGATGGTACGTAGAGGACAGTACCATCTTGGTACGATGCCTTGTTGAGCAACTGTGGAAGAATCACGTTTTTGAAAAAGGCAAACCTTTCATCTGGCTCACTCAATGGGCTCTGAGTGTTGAACCGTGCGAATATCTGCTTGAGTCTCACGTTCTGATTCACCACTCCGCTTTTCGCCAGCTGCCTTTGCTGTTGGCTCAGAATTGAGTTCTCATCTTTGACTAATGGTTTAAAGACAGCATAACCAGACAAGTTTCTGGACTTACGAGTAACAAGATTGTTAAACTCAGGTGTGCCGTACTTGCCAAAACACAGCACCTGGTTGAAATACCGGTATTGATCATTGATTGCCCACATTCTAATACGAGAAAAATCACACTTTATCAATGAATCACCACCAGACCCAAACGATTTAGGGGGCTTGTTGAGGTACTCGCCAAAGATGGAGCTCACATGGTCCCAGTTCTGCATTAGGAGGCCGTGTGCTTTATCCACCACTGTTATTTCAATAGAGGAGAGGAAATCTGGGGTGAAAGCGCTATTGCCTTTGACTCCCTTTCTACCACGCTTACTATATCTCTCGTTTTCCAGTAACACTTTCAATGCAATAGGTGATGCAATCACAATATCTGCCTGCGCAAGCGAAGAATACAGCTTCAATGTCTTTCTGGTGTATTTGATTCCCAAGCAGAAGAAATCGTTAGAGTTGCCTTTGAAAAACTTTACAAAGTCTTCGGGCAATTTCGAATTCACTTTAGAGACATCAAACGAGTCATAGAACTGCTTTGTAAACTTGGTCTTATTCTCTACAGATTCCATGGCACTGTGCTCGATCAACTTGGTCACCACCTCATAAGCGGAGTTCCTTGTTGGCAACAGAATCAGCACACTAGGACGAGTATAGCCCTGGTCTCTAAACTCAGGCTCATCTTGAGGTGCAAGAGTTCCTTTCTCGATACTCTCCATCACCTTCTGCTTCTTCTGGTTGTTTTTCAGAATATGATCACGACTCTTTAAGACGTGATTAATGCAGTGCAGCAAGTAGAAGTCCTGATACCTTTTCTCGAGCCTCTCATTGTTGAAGTACTGCATATTGACATTCTGATATTGGAACATTGAAGTGATCAGCGACTCTTCCAGTTCGGTGCAACGCTTCTTCTTGCTGTCGACATACTTTTGCTGGAACTCATTGACAACCTTTGACTTTACTTTAAGGCTGGCCAACTTCTTCTCTATAGTGAGTGATTGCATGCTGGATGTGATAGTGATGGGATTCAACTCATCTTGGTTGTATATGTCAGGTAAGTAGTTCAAGCAGCTGAACTCGTCTTTCTCGAATACATTCTTACTACGCAGCTTATTGATTTTACCTCCAACTTTTTTTAGTATATTCTCATAAGCGGATATTTTTGCATCTTTGTCGTCAGAATCATCAAAGTGGAGAGTGAAGGAGTCGGTCAAACTGTCCGGAGAATGATCCTCATCATCAGAGATGTCATCTTTTCCCTGATGGTGCTCCTCTTGCGCCTCCTCCTCTAGATCATCTTCCAC
The DNA here is from genome assembly GCA_003706285.3 of Kuraishia ogatae. Lineage (NCBI taxonomy): Eukaryota > Fungi > Ascomycota > Pichiomycetes > Pichiales > Pichiaceae > Kuraishia > Kuraishia ogatae. The sequence continues at coordinate 433,997 of PPKV03000006.1, forward strand.
ATCCGAATCAATGCCAGCAATATGGTTCTCATCTCCTTCTGGTTCTTCCTCGGAAAACTCATCTGGGTTGTGTTGTTGGACCAAAGTATCTCCATCAGCATCATTAGCCTGATTATCCAAATCAGTCTCATCAGCAGGCTTAGGAATTTCCCTCTTTGATTTTACTTGCCTAACAATTGGCTTGTCGTCAGAACTGTTCCCCAAAAGTGCTAACAGGGCACTATATGCCATAGAAGAGCTGGAACCTCTACCCTCTGGCTCGTCGCTATCAGAATTGTGCTCATGTTCTGAGTCCGACTCTTCTTGTAGATGATGGGTAGGGGACTCTCCTCTCTCCATGTCCTGCTGAGTACCATTTGGTGCACCTCTCCTTGTTGTTCTCGTGACTGTTCTCATATCTTTTCTCCCGTACTTGTTTTTCTTAGCTGTTGGGGAATCATGGGAGTGAGCAGCACCCCCATGTCTCTCGAAGCGGTCAGATTGGCTGCCGTCCTCCCTCATACGCTTCCTCCTCTGTTGCCGTTGAACACTTGCAGGCATGGTGTCTGTGTATAGTATGGCAGCTGCTGGGAAAGCGTAATTGTAATAATGAAATATGAGAACAATCTTCAAATCGCTCTGATTTGGGCCTCAGTATATCTTGTATCCTCTACTCTCTATCTTATGCACCTATTTTTCATTTCAGGCACTTCCACTTACTAAGGTGCATGCGTGCATATATTTTTTTTCAGAACGATTTTTCCTCATCGCCCATGGAGTGTACGGCTCAAATTATTAAGTAGGTGGTATAAGTTGAGGCTGGATGCCCCATATTTTTGAGGTGCCCTAAAAGAAGTCAGGGAGATGATGAGGTAGATGATGAGGTAGAAGATAAGGCAAAGGCAGAGAGAGAGACGAGAAGTGAGCTCCGAATTATAAGAACTGACTTTGTTGAAGCATTCATTTCTAGAAGTGTACACTTCATCCTTTTGGTAAAATGGGTCTATTTGGCATGCATCCAGTATCGGTGCTCGTCCAATTCGCTGCCAATTCGCTGCTCATCCACTCACTCTCTGCTATGTAACACAGAAACTATTAGAAGATTCACTACTAATAGTTTTAACGCACAGGTGAACTGAATGCAGTAAGTGAGTGAGTGGGATACACAAGGGGAAATTTCCGCTTCGGGCCTAATTCCTCAACGGTTTAGGGGTTGCAGTTTATTTCACCTGATCCATTTATCTTCTTGGGTGGTTTTCAGACTGAGTTTCAAAAAGGCTGATCTGTCCTGCGTCTGCTCTACTCCCGTCCTGCGTACATTTGGGGGTGTTATGTTTGGCTTGAGGGAGGGAAGCCTCCTCGTTACTCGCACATAAACATTGAGATTACACTAACAAAACCCCCCTCTCTTCTTCTGTGCCTGCTCTGCACAAATTCTTTTGCCCCATTTTTTAGATTGGTCATTGGAGCAACAAACAATCGCTATGCCATGCCAAAAATTATCTAGACTTGATAACAGTATAGTTGTCTAACAAGCCGCTAATAGTCATTCCTAGAAACATTTCCACTAATGATATATTATTGTAGATACTATGATATTATTCGATCCAACAGCCTCTCTATATCGTGTTGTCGGTCCTCATAAAAGCATCCCCTCTTTCTCTGTCAGACCCTTGCAGGCCATGCTATATACTGCCATCTCCGGTCTCCGTCGTCTTTGTCCTGAGCGCCTTGTTACTAACGCACCCATAATGAGCCATAATCACCATGACCATACTAATCGGCCCGTACTAATCGGCCCGTACGGTTGGTTTAATTCTCACTAGGCCTCTCTGAACTACTCACTCACCGCTTTTCATCACCGCCTTGTACCATATCGCCTCACTGAATCCCACAGCGGAATATGCAAGATATGCAAGTAGCGTGTGGTTCAACCGCTCACACGCTCAAACAGAGAGGCCTACTCACTCCACACACCAATCTGCACACACTAATCCGCACACTCTCTGGCGCCGTCGCACATAATATCTCACACAAAATCTCACACAGAACCTCACACACTACTACACAAAGCGGGAAGCACTCGCACACCACGCACACTACCCTTTACCCTACACGCGGCAGATTGCGTTGTAGGAAGGGGAAATTATTGGAAGAGAGTTACGCGGAGAGAGGGGTGAGAGACTACGCTGATTAGACTCACGGAAGGGTTGTGGTAAATTGCACTAGACTATACCCCTCAGAGATTGCCCTGTTTGGTAGTTTTTACTGCGTGTGATTCTACTTGTCATTTATCATACAAGATAAGTGAGTTGCACCTCTCCAATAAGGTGGAACGGCAAGAGGAAAACTCTTCAACACACAAAACACCATCCAAAACATACATCAGAGATATCGAAAAGACTCGGTATAGTTGGTCTTAATAGAGTTGTACTAATAAACTTGAAGCAGTAAATCCACCCAAGACCAAAAAGCCACTCACCAAAGGTCACCTACCAAAAAGGGTCTGCCCAGCTTATCACACCATATATTTCATCACTTTGGTTTGTTGTTCAGCATATCCTTATACATGACAACATATACACAGATCTATATTTGATGTTGAACGGCAATAACAAGGTGGGATCACCTAAAACAAGGTCCCCGGGGACTAGCAAACGGGGCACCCCAAGTGGTGCTGCTCAAAGTGGCGGTCAGGGATCCCCAAGAGTAGAATCACAGCAAAACAGCGTGAAGCACAATTCCAACAATGGACATGCCACCCATAGCGGATCGCGATCCAATGATAATAAGCCAATCACACTAACGCACATACAACAAGAACATCGACAGCAGCAGCATAACCGCACAGAGAGGGTGAAGCAAGCTATACGAATTTTGCTGGCATCAATATACTTGTTTCTGGTGATCCTTACCGTGCCGTTATCGTTTGAGATAGGTGGAGTGAACTGCGGCCTCACTTTCACCATCACTGTGCTTCTGGTGTACTTCTCATTGGCAACTTTCAGGGTGCTGCGCTATCATAGGATATTGTCTTCGTTCTTGTACTACTCACAACATTTGCTATTGCCCAGTCTACTCTTTCTATTCTTGTCTGTATTCCAGAACGATGATGGGTCCCCAGTGAGCACGGATACCTGGTACAAAAAATTATGGTGGGATGTGATTGTCAAATCATGGAAGATCTTTCTGATCAACTCCACACCCCTGTTTACTATTTTAGAAGGGTTCTGCTCTCTACTCTCCATCCAAGCTATTGGCCAAACATCTCAGTGGCTTGCTCGCAACAAGTCTGACACTTGGTCGATCATCAACCTCATGACTTCCAGCTGTATAATATCTGCCTCTCTCTATTTTTTGATTAGAATATATGTGGCCCCACTGGACCTCGAAAGTGTAGGATTGATCTCTGCCTCTTTGCTGGGTTCTGTCTTCACATTCACAGGCTTTGTTGCAGTTTTTGGCATATATACCGCAAAGGGATCACCGTTGGAAAGCTCATTGATGCTCGCTTATGTAGTCAAGTGTGTATATGAAATATTCCCGGAGCTCTCCGAGCGTAATTTGAACGGACTCATCAAGTTTGTCATGGTTGAGTTCAAAAAAATTAACGACCAGGCTAACTCTCTAAACAAAGAGTTTCTTAACACCGTTGCGGTGTCGTTTTCAGGCTACGATCTGGCAGCACGCCAAAGCTTTTGGAACTCGTTTGTAGCCAGAGTGGCCAGCTCTGAATTTGTCACCACCAACACCGCAGAGAAGATCGCCCAGGTTGTGCTGAGAATTAGAGACATTTCTGTGGATGTTGTGTTCAAATTTATAACGGAAAATTTTCCTAGGTCGTTTGGATCGTTATGGGATTTTTTGAAGCTGGCTGTAGCAAACTTGACGATTCCTATCCTACTCAACTTGGCCTACAGGATTGGCGTATTCTTTGCAGCTACAAAGATTATTCCTATCCTGCAGCCAATCAGGAATAAGAGCTCATTTTCGCCAATCAGTTCCCCAGTGAGTGTGTCACCTTCGCCATCCACGGCGTCGCTGAGATCGCCCGCCTCCTCATCTTCATGTGCTTCAGAAGACAATAGAGACCCCTTCGGATCAAGAGCTTCTCCATCAAATGGCGAGGCTTCTAATGGTGCCAACGGAAGCGTGCGACTGGGCTCTCCTGCCAGACTCTCGTCGTGTCCGAAGTTCTCACCATCTCCTGTCGCTGGCGCTGTCCCTGAGGTAGTTACCACCGGTGCTGCCCATGTTTCTCCTTCAAAACGTGGCGTTTCCACCATGGTTACCACAGTGTCATCCCCCGCATCCACTTCACAGCGGCTGATGTCACGTCCGGTTCCTCCACAGTCTACGACCATGCGCTTGTTTTACCTCTATTCGCCTTGTATTATCCTGGCTGTGTATACCAACCTGATGATCCAGTATAATGATGAGCTCGATAACGAGAACCATTTCTGGAACTGGGTCAATTCCAGAATAACCGGTGATGTCTTATCAGGTATAGATAACACGAGCGTTCACCCCTGGCAATTCTGGAACTGGATCAATGTTTTCCTTGTGATTCTGCTGTATTTGCTTGAGTTGTTATCGCATGACCCTGATGAGAGCAATCTAACCACTCATTGGAGTGTGAGGTAAAGATGGTACTGTCGCTCGTATTCGCTTCCCACACTGTTGATGTGCCGTTTTTTTCTTTGTATAGTACTTTTTCTCTTTCTTTCCCTTTCTCTCTGTTTTTTTGCCCTTGTTATTGTCCCTATTTTTCTTGTGTTTTTACTTTCTGCCTTGCTTGAACTCTCGTCTCTTTCTGCTTGGTCGTAACTCATCTTACACCTCGTTGGATAGCCTGGTGGTGTCTGTTACTTTCGCTTTTGACTAGCTTGATCATCCGTGGAAACAATACCCGTCAGGTCGTTTTTCTTTTTGTTTCCCTTATCTCTCTCTTCTCTCTCTTTCTCTCTGATTTACCTCCCCTGATTTGGATAAATTTGGTTTGGCGTTCTCTATGTACTTTTATGATTGCCATCTGTTTCGCTACTTGTTATGTTGTCTTATTATGACGATTATGATCATGAACCACGCAACACGGATAATTATCTTCAATTAATGGTATCACTATGTACCGAAAATTTTACTTTCTATTTGTAAAGGCATTTATTTTAATTCGTTGATCATGTATATTTCATCCTGTCTATACAGTTACTTGTCTTGTGTTTGCGTTATGGATGTTCCATTCAAGTAGCATCCGACAAACGAATATGCTAGGATTGCTTCAAGGTTCAACGCTAGGAAACAGCAAATAAAATCCAGGAAAAAAAATGGTGGGAAAAACAGAATAAAAAATATCCTAAACAAGTAATTGTGTGTGCTAGTCAGAAATTGAATGCAACTCTCGTCCCCGTTCTTTTGAACTACGAGCTTGACTCTATGTTTGCTTAATATCTCATCACAAAAAAGCAACATCACAACCAAAGTAGAGGGTGGAAACACTGAAAATATCTGAAATCAAATATCTGAAATCAAAAACAGTAAAAAATAAATAACACAAATAACTTAGTAAATTAGCAGTGTGGCATCAACTCCGGTTTTCTTCTGTTCGGTTCAACTAAACCCAACACCTGAAATCCGATGCATAACAAGCAACGCACAAAATAAAAGATTCCTCATCCCCTTCACTACTAAAAATAAAGGGGCAAATGACTAGTCTGGCGCCTTTGAAAGCGCAATCCTGCACCTTGTTCTTCTGGGAAGCATCAACTGCTAAAGAGACACTGAATACAAACAAGGTAGAACAGACTATGGAGAAGAGGAAAAGGGGGTGGCATTCATGGGACAAAGTGAGCTCCATTGAGTTTCCACGCAGAACACGCGTGGAAATTATCATAACTATCGTTTGGATTATAATTTAAAATCTCTCGCCGAATAAAAGGGTCGCCCCTTTGTGATGTACACTGTCTGCCCTAACAAGGGCCAAAAAGACAGGAGAGAGCCGAGACGCTAACTTCTTGGAGGCGGAGCAGAAAGCTGTGATGGCTACTACCTTCCTAGAGCGGCGCATCAACACCAGCCGGAGCCAAGACGATAAAGCAAGAGAGTAGTCAGTACCCACCCACCGCACAGAACCGTAGCAGTCAACGGGAGAACTTCGTCATAACGCAAATCGCAGTTGAGTCTGCCAAAGAGGGTTCTCCATACTGAATTGGAAAGGCGAAAGTGATATCACCAGCCACGTCTTCCAGGAAACCTCCCGCCACTTTAAAGGGGGCAGAAGGTAACGGAACGAGGGCTCAAGAGGAGCAACGAGCAAATGTGACACACCCCCTTCCAGCAGCAGAATTAAACCTCGCCCGGAGAGCCAAATGAATGGACTCCGGGGGCAGCACAACCGCACAACACTAGAAGCCACTACCCTTAAGGTCGACACACAACTAGACATTCCATCCGGCACAATGGATACCTCTTCCCTCAAACTATACATCATCCCTATCGCGACAAATGTGATACAACAGCTTCAATTAGAAAAGAAACCAACGCCACTAACATACACACACATAAACCCAACAAGGTGAAGCGCTCAGCAAAGAACAGGCTATATGGACCTGCTGACGTTTCCGTCATTGATGGCCGGAGACTTTCCCCAAGGCATAATTATGTGAATGAGTTCAGAAAGGAACTCATTCCTTTTGTTAGCCTCGTATAGATAATTCTTTGTCCATGAATGCAAGGAATAAAAGTTTGTATACAAGAGAAATTGAGAAATGAGTCTCTTTAAATGGTGTTGGGAGACACAACTGCCATCTCCTGCGAATTTTTTCACTTTGGTAAGTACACGTAAGGGCATGGAGAAGAGCTTTTTGGGTGGGGTGAGGGCCCAGCTGGTTGAGGGTTAAGATGGGGTGGCAGGTGTACTGTTAGACTGGCTGCCAGTCTTCCCTCTATCAGTGGCTGGAAAGCTTGATTGGAAGCTTATTTTCTAGAAACTCAATGGAGGGTCTAATCTAGTCCAACTGGATGGTTGCCGCTACCCAAAGCAGCAGTGCTCACAAAGTGCACACCCACTGTATACCACACCACACCCATCTCTGCCATTACGACGGGCATAAGTAGGCAGGTGGGGTGCAGGAAGATACGGATAGGGCTTCGAGGGAGGTGTGTAGGGCTCTTCTGTATGATGGGTTACCGATTCGGTTGGAGGAGGGTGGAGAAGTATGAGGACCCATGTGAGGTGGTGGTTCACCTTAACACCTTACTATGTGTTTTCATGGTTTACTTGTTTGGTTTATATACAGTAATCATATTCGGCATTTTCTTTCTTATTGGCATATACTCATTTGAGTTCCGACTCGCTGGTTGTAGAGCGATAACTGCATGCCAATACGCATTATACAGTTATACACTACATTGTTATATACTGCATGGATACACATTCCACACTTAAGATTTCAGTTGAAGAGTCTCTTTTACTCTGACACACCCTGAGTAAAATTTAGATCTTTGAGTAAGATTTTGGGCTGATTGAGCCAACACTCTCCGCCAATGACAATATGACGGCAAACTATTGGAGCTCCAGCCACAGGTTGGAATGGCAACTCACCAGAGAAGAACTCAACAGTACCAGACTCTCCTTATCACGAATAGAGGCCAAGTTGCCAATTCCAGGCTCGAGCGTGGATTCCGCAATAAATTTGAAAAACGACATGAACACCAGAATATATTTACACGGTCTGATCGTCAAGCTGGGCAGAAAGCTCAACCTGCGACAGGTGATACTCTCCACAGCGGAGGTGTACCTCACGAGGTTCCTAACGAGGGTATCGCTGCGTGAGGTGAATGTCTACCTACTTGTTACTACATGTATCTACGTATCATCCAAAATCGAAGAGGGTCCGCAGCATATCCGGAATCTGATATCTGAAGCGAGGAACTGTTGGCCAGAGTTTATCCCGAACGACTTGACAAAGTTGGCCGAGTTTGAGTTTTACCTGCTCGAGGAGCTCAACTGCTATCTCATAGTGCACCATCCCTACACTTCATTTTCACAGATCGTGTCTGTGTTGAAGGGGGAAACTGATAATCGTGTTGCATTCACAAACGAAGAACTTCAAACTTGCTGGTCCATGTTGAACGATACCTATGTAACCGATCTTCACTTGCTGTTCCCACCACATATCATTGCCCTTGGATGTATGTATATAACTATAGTTTTGGATTATGACCAACTGGCGAGTAACTCAGATCAGAGTGCCTTCTCCTCCGCAAATGGTCTGAGACGTTCCAGTGCTGGTGGTGCTGGTGGTGGTAGCGTGGCAAACAGCGGCAGCAACAGCATACATACACATCATAGAGGAACCAGTGGACACCACAATACAATGGCCTTCTTGGGTGAGGGATCCAGCAGTAGCAGTACCAGTAATTATCTCAAGGGGGGCACACAGGTTGCTCGTATTAACAACTTCGTGAAATTTCTGGCCGTTTCTAACGTAGATCTTGATGAAGTGATAGAGACGGTACAAGAGATATTGACTTTGTATGAGATATGGAATAATCACGATGAAGTTAGTGTGAGGAATTGTATCCATTCGTATTTATTAGCAATGAGTGGAATGGGTTAACCTGATTGGGTTTTAACAAGGGAAATAAAAGGTTGCTGAGGTTCTTTCAATCTTAGTCTAAAACTTGGCATGTTTATAACAATTGGGTAATGGGTAGAGGGTGGAGAGATTAATAGTTAAATAAAAGCTGAGTATTAATCGTTAATTTTCCTAATTTACAAAGGGTTTCAGTGTGGTAGCTGATTTTTGCTTTGAGGACAACTTTGCAGTATTTGTAGTTAAGATTAAATGATAGTTTCTAGAAACTTTAATGATATTTGGTTTTTATTTTTTACGTACTTCCGAAAAGAGTTGTTCATAAGACGCAAGAATAAATAGAGAAATTCAAATGCAGGCAACACAAAAAGCAAAAAGAAAACGAAAAAAAAAACTATTAATTTATCTAAAGTACTATAATTTTTTTTGTGTCTAAAACCCCACCATAAAGTATACAGCCAGCTAGATATCAGACTGGACACCAACTAGAGAGCTAACTAGACACCAACTAGACAGCCAACTAGACAGCCAACTATTGTCTCGCATTTAGCAGGCAGAGATGTCCCGATTCTTTTGGTGGTTCTTATTGCTGCACACGCTTCCTCATCTAATCCACTGATATAGTGGTGGAGTTCATTATTAACCTTTTGCTACTACTCATCTTTTGCTACTTTTTGAGTGCAACCATACTCTCCTCTCCATTTTCACTTCCCCATCGCTCTCTCGGTAACTATTTCTGGCTCGGTATGCAGGGGACCAACCACGTGAATTATGCATACAGATGCAATACAACGCTGCCATCTGGGCTGTGCCAGCTAAAGCATTGAGACGCGGCAGCGGGCGAGCGCGCTCACTCCATTAGCTCGATGGGCTACATAGTGAGTACTGTTGTAGTTAACTACGTGTTATCACTATACGATCTCGCACATAGTTAAGACGCACGCAGTGCAAGATAAATTTCCATTGGTGATTGTCTCTAGTTATTGTTTCCAGTTATATTCTCGAGTTATTTTCTCTAGTGATTTTGCTCACTATAAACGCCAACCGCTAATTGTAGTTATCATTGATTTTGATCATTTAATTTGATCATTGATTGGGTACATTCCCGGTAATGATTTCAACAGTGATGAGACATGCAGCTCCCCAGGGCAGATAGGGCAGATATAATATCAGCCACGACTGCACCATGGTTGATTTTACATTTTCCCTCGATGCACATGCCAGTTTTCCTACTTGTACAATATGTACCTACAAATGTAGTGGAAATGTCAGACATACCAAATAAGGTGTCGACCAGTGTACCACCCCCATTAATCTTCCACGATTTTCATCTGACATGCTGTTGACCTTCTGCTCCATTGATATTCCCCTCCATGGTATTAATCTAATCCATTGATCCTCCTGTCGCCTTCTGCTGCCTCTTCCATCTCACCTCTCCCTCCCCCTACCGCCTTCTGCTGCCTCTTCCATCTCACCACTCCACTCCTCCCTACCCTTCTGTACCTGCCATTCCGCCATTCCTCCTCCTATGTAAAGCCCACCCGTCGTGCAGATCACTTCGCACAATACGGTATGCAGAGATCCTCCCTCCACCATATAACGCCTACTCTGCACCAGATAGGAACGCCAGCACGACAGGCAGCCACCCGCAGACAGACAGGTGTCCATACCGAGCGGGTGGAGGGTAAAAAAAAAACACTACTAAAAATACTACGGCAATATATACTAAAGGAAGATACCAAAAAGGAGAAGCCAAGAACGCACAATTATCCAAGGGATACTGTATTTGCCCAGAGGACTAGGACTGGCTTTGTGGCTTAATGTTATACAGCAGGAATTTGAGACCCACACGGAGAGATCCACGCAGAGGCCCCTGCTGAGTGAGACACCGACACCGTACGACCCTGCGAGAGTCTCGTCTCATCAAGCGAACGACACGAAACAAAGGCACAGTAAATTTCTACGAGCTGCGTTGATTGAGAGCGAGCACAAATCGTATATCGTACAACGGGCAACGTACAACTTGCGACGTCTAGCATATTACATCAAACACGGAATATTTGTGTCACTCTTTTTGACATTTCTCTCGTTGGTGATAGTTTAGTGTTTTGTGTTGAGTTGTTTTCGACTAAGTTGTCTTGAATTGGTTTGATTTAATTGGTTTATTCAATCGCTGACACGCACGCCGAAGGACCACGGCATACAGAGTGGTGCAGAAATATTTCTCAACGTGTGGTTTTCTCGATCCAACGGTTGTCCGTCGTTTTTCATATATTAAGGGTATCGAATATTATTTAATATCGAATATCGATTACGGTTTTCTGTCAGCAGATCAGCCGCAAAAAGCACAAGATAGGCGGTCCATCTCATTACTCCAATTGATCAGATCTTGTGATCATCTGCTTTGACAGTGCTTCACTCGCCTTCACTTTCACTAATCACAAGTAACCCACAGTGATCGAACTGAAAGAGGATCCGAACAACACTATACACTCGTTCACATCAAAGAAGAGCATAGCAAAAAGATAACCTTGCTCTTGTTGTCTATATTTATGTATATTCAGTGTCTACAAAAGAATGACAGCAGACGATTTGGGAGTGTCCTCCTCTGTTAAGAGCAACGGAGATGCTATTCCAGCACGTGAAAACATAAAACAGAGAGCTGCCAAAGAGACGTCAAAACCCAAGCAGTCTTGGAAGCCTGTTGCATCGTCTACCGATATTCACCTCCACCACCATAAAAAACACCACAAAGAACAGACCCAAGCCAGTGCACACAACTCGGTATTGGGCTGGATAGAGAGAAACCAAATTTCAATCAGTGTTTCGCTCCTGGCGGTGCTTTCCTCATCGAGATTCGTTCCTTCATTGCATGAAACCTCTCTTAAGTTCACACAGCTCCAGTACCGTCATCCGTACAGTGAGCTGTACGACATTGGCATTGACGACGCCTACTTTGTGGTGTTTTGGATCGTCAATCTGACGCTCATCAGGTCGGTGTTGATGGAATGGGTGCTCAACGCACTTGCAAAGTTGATAGGGATCAAATCTGCAAAGACCCACCAAAGGTTCAAGGAACAAGGCTGGTCCCTCTTTTATTACACCACCTCGTGGGTGTACGGTATGTGCTTGTATATCTATTCCGACTATTATTTGAACTTGGATATGCTATACTCCACCTGGCCGGATGACCACATGACTAGTTCGTTCAAATCCTACTATTTGATCCAGATTGCCTGCTGGTTGCAGCAGATCCTTGTGCTCAACCTGGAGGAGAGACGCAAAGACCACCTGCAGATGTTCTCGCACCACATCATAACGTGTTTGTTAGTGATAGGCTCGTACCACCGCTATTTGACGCGTATTGGGCACGTGATCTTGGTGATGATGGATGTGGTTGATATATTGCTCTCCTTTGCCAAGATGCTGAAATACAGCGGGTTCTCCACAATGTGCGATGTGATGTTTGTGATTTTCCTCCTCTCGTGGGTGGTTCTCCGCCACGGTGTGTACAACTATGTGTTTTACCATTCCTGCACAAGGGGAAAGTATCTCTTGGATGCCGCGTGTGCGAGATTTGTCGATACAGCTGCTACGGCCGTCACCACACAGTGTGCTGATTTCACAAACACCGTCAATTTCTTTTTGGCCTTGTTGGGTGGCCTTCAGGTGCTTACCATTATTTGGATGTACCTCATTGCCAAGGTTGCCATTAGGGTTGTTACTGGCAGTGGTGCAGAGGATGTGAGAAGTGATGATGAGAGTGATTAATAGGTATAATACTAGAGAGATAGGCTTATTGTTTATTATGTAACACATTTCATTAATTTTTATTTATCGGCATGAGCTGGTGCCTGTGTGCAGATAGTGTGAATGTGTGCTCATTGTGGGTGCAAGGCCCTTGTGGGCGTATGGCCCTTGTGGGTGTCTGGCGTGTATTGGCTGTGTGATTTTTGGCCGTTGTATACTACTGCTCCTGACTATTCTATTTTGCACTTTTTTTCATCATCCACATGCTCCATTAACAGTTTTTATATATGCTTGTATTATCTACTATTTAGCTGTGGTGTTGTTCTTGTTAATGATGAATCACTCCCTGCCATGACCCACTCCGATATTAACCTCACCAGTTTTGGTATAATTGAAACATAAGTGCTCCTATTAGATTCATTAATATAGCATTTTTGAAATTTATCAAGAGTATGATATTTATAATGACGCTGCTCACTTGTTGACGAACAGAGAAGCATACACGCATACAAACATGCTCACTATTCCCCAAACGGTAAGACTCAAAGATACGAATTTCACCACACGGCTTTGAAAAATCGGCAGGTGGAGATCCTCTCCTCCGTGATTCTGCAGTGTCTTCAACACCACTGGATCTGAAGATCCGATCAACTTGTAGCCAAAAAGGCCAGGAAGGATGAAAGAGATGGATGTTGATCCTGTAGCGCCCACCAGCGAAAGCACCAGCTCGAAAGAATGTAACGCTATAGCAATGGCATAAGATGCCAGGAGCAAAGAGGAGGTGAGGATGATAAATCTCCTCTCGCTCAGAGGAGCAGCCTCAACAGCAACCGATCCTTGGATTTCTGCCCCATTGTCAGCACCATCACCTACGTTAATCTGTGCCCCATGCGAATCGGACCGAAGAACCGCCTCGAGGTCTGAAGTTGCCGGGTTCTCCAACAACGGAGACACCTCTGCAACAAGGGGATTATCGAGGTTCCCATTAGCCTTAGAAGAAGGCACGCTGGCGTAGCCTCTATCGAAGAGATGCTTCTGGAGCCAAAAGAAAATGTTATTTACAGATATTCTACATGGGTGGAGCATCAATGGGAAAGATAGCACCACCATTAGGATAAGCAGTAGTCTTCCGAGCCAAGTAGAGAATGTGTTTTCGTAAATGAGGATTATATTTCCTTCGATTGTGTTTCCATAGGTGAGGTATCCACTCAGGCCCACAGACAGAAACAGAACTGCGGAGAGCAAAATAGATCCCGCAATTATCCAAGTTATCCGTTTAAGGGATGGCTTGGCCAGTTCGTTGATGATTGAGTACATATTCTGGTGACCTGTATAGGCAAATACAATAATGGAGAACGTTGAAAACACAGACTTGAATCCCTGGGGCTTGAAAACGGAGATATCACCTCTATTGGGGACATTTTCAAAGTGACTCGTCAACCCTTCAAAGAAGTGGGAGTATACCACCAGGACAATGTAAGCTATAGCTGTAAGAGCCACGATGGAGGCGTATTTCAAAGAGTCCAGATTCTTGAGGAAACACAGTGGAACGATGAAAACCGTAGATATAAGAATCCAAAACAGTCGTTCATGTCCCTCTAATGCTGGGATAGGTATAATGACAGGCATGAGGTCACCGGTCAGAACTATGTAGGAGAGCCCCACGCCAAAGCACTGAACGGCAATTGCCAAGTCAAACACCACTGACAGTGCAGGATAGGTTATGGAGCAAACCGTGAAAAAATTAGCATTCCCTTGTTTCACAAACTTAGATGTAAGGGCTTGTAGATATAGCCCGTAACCAGACGCAGCCCCAGACAGGAGGATGATAGCCACACCCAGAAGAATACCATCGGTTCGTATGGAATACGGGATAGCCAGCATACCAGCTCCAATAATTGTGTTGACCAGGTTGATCACCGAGGAGGTCAAGGTAGCACCAGTGTTCATTTTTGTATGTTTGAGTTTGTAAGGGTATTTATTCTATGTTGACGGTTATTGTGCCAATGCGCAATGTGTTGAAAAATGTGGGGAATTAACGTTTAGTGCGAATATGCGGGTGAAAAGTGACCCCTCGGAGCAAAACAGGAGCTTCCGTCCCGGAATCAGACACAGAATTTAACCGTAAGTTGATGATATCACTTCGAAGATAACAGTACAGTTCCATAACTTTGGAGTTCACCTAGATTTGTGCCTTGGCTGGTCATAGAAAAGAGACAAGTTGTGATTCTTCATCTGCATAGGGATCGCGTCGTGCCCCTGTCCCTCGTTGTGGGAGGCAGGGCGTACTAGCCGATGATGTCAGTTAGCCATCTTATCGCATGCTGCAACGGGAAGGTAATAGAGAGACAGCAGAAGGAAGAGATAAGCCGAGAAGGAGATGGAAGTATAGTGGCAGGGAGGGGAATAGCGCACCAGAGGCCCTCAAGGAAACGTGGAAGTGCATTTTCTTGAAGGGTTGAAAGTGACGGATGTTTGATTTCTACGAGCAAGTTGATTAAAATGGTGTATAGAAAAAAACTCTTGATGATTTGATCAAGTGTGCTTTTATATTTAGCTAGCATTTCCTCGCCAACTGGTGGCCTACCTCGAAATGGGTAGTGTGGTACGTATGTCCCTCTATAATAGTAGGGGCTTTGGTAAGCTTCTCCTTGGCAAAAGAAGCCGAAGGGGAAGCAAACCCAAGAGGAAGAAATATTGACGCTAGGAGGCCTTTGGAGACCAGAAACCAGATGCACCTCTTACAGCCGTGTGTCAATATCAGTTGCTTGATCCATGTTATTTGTTGATCCGTATATTTTTCCGTTATTTTCTTCACTTACTTACATCATACACCTACATTATAGAATAATACCATAGTGTAGCTTTCGGGTAAAGTAGCTTACGGGTAAAGTGATGCTGGCTTCCGGTGACTAGTGCGCATCTTCAGCCGTTTGATGCATAGTGAAACCTCCGTGTAGACGCCCCGGACCCTCCAGCAGCATATATAACCGTCTGGTTTGCCATGGAACGTGACGAGACTACTCTGAAGAGAGGTAGCAAGAGAACTTCGTAATCATAATCATCATATGAAAGTGTATTGGAAAAGAAGAATCAGGCTACTGGTTTATATTACTTACAGCCTGTCAGAGCCTCTATAAGATGACCTTGAAGTAACCTTCAAGTTCCAAGTTAACCCCCCTAGGCCACAAGGTGAGCCCCATCGCCTACAAGGTGATCCCCATCGCCTACAAGGGGACCCCCATCGCCTACCCTCACCTCTAGAGTCTAGGCTTCCTTCTAAGGTCTCACCCTGTTTTCATAGCTAAACTGAGTTAACATTCCTTTCTCGCATTTAGCTTTTCCCGTTATTCCCTACGTTCTTCTCACCCTTCCCTTCTGACATTTAATTTCTTACTTCTTTTCACCTTTCATTTCTCGTCATCATCCCGGAGTATCTCACACCCTGCATGTGCATCTGCAATGACCGTAGGATCAGCCTACAGAGGACGAACGGGCCGGAGGGCCACATAGAGGGAGCGGGGCCAGCGAGCAGGCATGGTACGAATGCGTCTTATTATAAGCTGGTGAATCAGAGGCACATCAAGGCCTGCTTACGCCTATGATGCGGCATATAACACCAAACGGTATATGCACAATAGGAACAGAGCGAGGAAACACCTTCGCCTGCAGAGGGCAGGCGGTGCAGAGGGCAGACGTTGGATAGAGGAAGAGAGGGAAGAGCACCATGGAAGCGAGGGAGGATGTGAAAAAACAATGGTGCTGAGCTGTTTGAGATACGATCTCTCCCGTTCAGGAAACTGAACATGGTAGAATAGAAAAGGGTGAAGCATTACAGAGATAGTCATTGGGAGTAGCCTTTTTCATTCACTCCCTGTGTTGTACCCGCTATAGCTTGACGCATACCTGAACCTGTAAGACTGTGGGGTTCTCAGCTGTTAGCCCATTGCATAGCACCAATACTACAATACCAAGACACGTACAGAGCACGAGGCAAATACTTAGAGGTGTGCACTAAAACCAGTATATGCTCATAGTGAATTTATATTTTTCCCCAAAGATCTCATGGAGGAGCGGTTCTGTACTCGGTTGTTCATCTTACACTGAGAGAGGGCATTCCAACACACTAAAGCAGAGCAGAGCCCTAAACATTACTCCAATTGAAGCGGTGTTACTTTCACAACAATAACCCTATAATTTGGCTCCATAGCACTTTATTCATAATTTGTTATCATGTCATCGAGACTCACCACTAGACGGCGCATTGTGCCGATGGAGAGCCGTAAAAGGGCTCTCTTCAGCTGTGATAGGTGTAAGCTAAGAAAGACTGGATGTAAACGAGTTCACAGCGACGAACTTAAATACGATAATTCCACACCATGCATCCAGTGTGCCAAAGCAGGAGTGGAATGCACCACGACCATTCCACGAAAGAAGCGTTTCTACGGTCCAGTGGAAAACATCGGACTCCACTACAAATGCCTTCTGGCACTTATGAGTGGTTTATTTCCAGATAAAGATATCAACAATATCGATGAACTGATCGAATTGGGCCATTCGTTCAATTTTGAGATGCCAACGGCTGATGGTGCAGGTGATCATATCGAGGGACTCACAGATACAAAGAGATCAGCTTCACCTCCTTCTGCGATGATCCAAAATGATGTCAAGAGGCCTAAATTGGAATACCCAGATACGAATATAAACTCTATTCCTAAAAGCAGTAGTGTCCCCTCCAGCACCTCCCCTCGCCCGTCTATGGCAACTGTTTCGTCCCCATTTTCCAAAGAGCCGGCAATTATCGCACTCTCTGAAATACCCAAATCGGAGCACAACACCTCAAAGAGTAGTAACATACCGCGAGACTTGCTCCCTCTTGCCAAAATGAGGTCGCGTGCTAGTTATGGCAAAGAGAGACTTATTATCGATAGAAGTGGCAACACACATTATATCGGCTCCACCGGTAGTGCCGCTCTCTTGAATGGTCTCTGCGATATAATAATAAAGAAATCCCTCAGTAGACAACCTCCAACATCCACTCAGGATCTCCGTGATAATGCTGTGCATACAATTAATTCAGAGAATGAACCTGTCTACGTCTACCCCTCGCATCTGTTAAACCTGGAAATGCTTGGGATTTCAAAGTTCCCCTTAGTTAACCTTATCAATAAATCAGAGGCTGATATATATGTAGACGTTTTCTTTGAGAAAATCCATCCCTACTATTTTGTCTTCAGCGAGCCCCAGTTCCGCAAAAAATACAAGTACTTCTGGAAGGAGATTGCAAGTATTGAGGCCTCAAAGTCATCTCGGGTGAGCGACAGCTCTGAATCAGGTACTCCAGCCTCCACAGATACACCCACACCACCAGATTGTAAGCTCTCCAACTCTGAAATCTGCTGTATCTATATAGTTTGGATTCTAGGCAGGAGATTCCAACAGTATTCTGACCCTGACCAGTCCAACGGTGAAGTAGAAATGACTGCCGAGGTGACGGAAAGATTTGTTGATATAATCAAATTCTCTCTTGCTGATTTTGTTTTGACGCCCACTATTAATGGTGTCCGATTAATATACCTATTCTCTGTCTACCTCGCGAGTATTAAGGTGAGAGAGAGCGGTTGGATTTTAATGGAACTCTGTTGCAGACAGGCCATTAGTCTTGGTTTGCACCGTAAGGCTATTGTGTCTAAATTCAGGCCTGAAACTGTGGAAGAGATGAAACGAATCTGGTGGTCTTTGCTCAAGACTGAAATGCTCCTGTCTGCATCCTTTGGCCGGTCTTCAACTATCATCAACGATGACGTGGATATAGAGTTACCAACGATGCCAGATATTGAAGATGAAGCGTTCAAGACTTTTTACACTCATTCCGTCAATCTCACTAAGATTTTGGCTCAGATATTAGAAACGCGTAAACAGTTCAATATCAAAGGTGAGCCTCTATCGCTCGCCAATATTGAACGCTCTATGGCGGTACGTAAGAGTCTCATGACATTCTGGGATGAACTTCCCGAGGAGTGGAGAAATTACCGCTCTCTTCCCATTAAAAGATATAAGCCTAAGCTGCAAGTGCAGTTCAACTATTATTACGTATCGTTGGCGCTGCCTTTCTTCTTGTATATAGCCAATAGCAATAACTGTACTATCAAAAATGATGATCCCATCTTGATCATCCTAGTAAATGGAATTCATTCTGCTATCAAGACATCGGAGATCTTCACATTCACAGATAATAATGGGATGTTCAATGGAACACTTTATTATGATATTTTTTACTCCTATAACTCCATTATGGTTTTGATGCTTGCTTACATTATGCTTAAAGGGAATTCCAAGTCTCGCAAAGTGCTTGATATCAACTACATAGATAAGGAGTACGGGATCAACTTTAATACTCTTCTCCACGCTATCAACCTGTTTAGAGGTATCATCTTGCGCAATCTAGATAAAATTGATGGCACCATGCGCAGAATGAGCGATATAGTGGAGACACTTCTCCACGACCTTGGTATTATTGAGATCCTCGTTAGGGAATTTGGGGCTTCCGAACACTACGCCCAGGGATTGGAATCAAGGACAGAATCAGGTTTGACTTCTGTTAATGGCACCATTCCAACTGCCATGAGCAGCAGATCAAAGACCAATAGCACTAATTCAAAGACCAAAGTACGTTCCTCCATCGAGTTAGCACACTCACGTAATATAAGCAATAACGTGGCCACATCTCCGTCTGGACCATCCGGATTATGTGCGCTTGGAGATAATGGTGGGATTGGAGTCAATGGAGTACCATTGACTCCCAATCCAACTGTCGTGGTACCTAATGTCGGCTATGGTGATGGTAGAAACGGTGAAACCCTTGGCGGCGATGCATTTAAGCAAATCGCGGTTGATTCCTCCGCACGGCATTCTGATATGAACCTACTTAGCCAACAGCCAGAACAGGATGATGGCTATAATAATTGGAATGGGGAAATACCAGGCACAACTTTGGATGTGGCCCCGGGGATGATTTCGAGACAGGGCAGCGATGGAAATGATGCTCTTCCACAGCCGACCCAGTTGTTACAGGATTTCTCACAGCCATTTAATGAACAATTGCAGGCTATCAGAAGTGATCAGGAATACGTGAATAGCAATCTGCAAGTACTGGATAATGAGTTGATTGATTTGTTATTCGGTACGAGTTACGGAAGTGCAGTGGATTCAGTGAGGGCAATTGATCCCAAGGCATTCAATCCTTCCTATTATGGAATGTAAAGGATTGCAGTTTAAAACAGTTTCCAACTAGCTAATGCTTGTACTGTGTATTTTAATTGTCCATTCATGATAAATCGAACAACATGTTTGCTTAATAAGGTATTGACCATTGGAATCTAGGTCACTGAAAAGCCCGCTGGTCCTTTATCTTATGAATAGCTTGACTTAGAGCAAGCGGCATTATCATAGTAAAACTAAGCAAAAACACCACTCCCCTGCTAAGCCTATTTATTTGTCAGCCAACTTACTGACACTAAGATGGTCTGCTGGTAGATTTCCTGGAGAGCGTGAAATGAACAATAACCCTGTAGTAACGGCGCGGTAGGTCTGATGACTTACCCCTGCATAGGATCTAGTGCATTTTTATGCATAAACGCATTTCATCACTTGGCGCATAATTTTCCGGGCAACAGTTAGTTACGCTTAATACGCTTTATAATTAACACCTCCGTACTAATTTTTCCATTAATACTTGTACTAAACTCTCCTAAACTCTGTACTAATCTCTTTGCTAATCCCGCAATATATGCGTGCCAGTTGGTCTTCTCACAACTCCCTTTCCCCCCAATATTAGCTACCCTAAGTCAACCACTGGCAGCTCCCTGCATATATTGATAAACCCCTCCCCGCTCTCAACCCCACTCCCGGCCCCACCTCCATCCTCCTATATGTCCAGCCGTCGGCCGTTCCCGACTTGTACGTTCCCGATTTGTAAAGCTACCTTGGCCGTCCATCTGCCACGTTCAACGCAGCCCTAGATGGGCACTCGCTCAACGCAACTCAAACGACTACGCGCAATCGCTTGCAACCCTGATGGTGACGTGTAAGGAGCTTGAGTAGTTGGACAAGGATGTCTAGTGGGTTATGCGTAAGGGAAAGAGGTTACAGCATCCGGGCCTCAGAATATATATATAGATATAGACTAGAAGGCATCGGTATTTTTTTTTACTCCCAGAAGCAGAATGACATTGAATCAATTCACTTAGCAACACAGGTGAAGCCAGCTTACAATATTGCTACACGATTGCAATACGCATATTATCGCAACACGCATAAACCTTCGCCGTCTCCGCTGGCGGCCAACAATTCACGCACTATAAGCCCGTGCGCAGTACATAAACTGCAGCCCAATCTAAGGACAGGCTACCAAAATAGGAGATACTACCGATAAGCCTCGGCAGTTTTCAAGCGAGCAAGCGACACCTACAGGGTTTCATGCAGCCCGATAACGGTTTTTTGGCATCAAATCTCGCATTCCAGAAGCTTTTCCGGTTCGCAAGTGTCAGTGAGTCCATTTTTTTGTGTTGTTTGGGAATGTATGACAAATAGAATATATTGAAACGGGCAAGAGGCTGAAGCTCACCAAAGTTTACTTCTAAGCGCGGCCAACTGCATGAATATTTTTTTGCGCAGAACAGAGGCTAGAGCGTCCATGGGGGCAGCTGTATAATTATATATATGACGATAGACAAACAACAGATCAATAGTTTTTAAAGATATTGGAACCCAACATCTGGCAGCAGCCAGTATTATGTATTTGGTTGGAATCTTTCAACTAGAGCACAAAGCCGTATTTTAGAAAGATCTCTCAAATTTGTCACAAAACTCAGCATGGATAGACTATCAGGCGAACTTGTATTAGAGGTGTGCAGTCACCTCGACCATCATGATCTTCAAAGCCTCATAGAGGCCACCAAAGATGCCTGCAACACCAACTTACGTTTGTTGGAGCAGCTTTTGTGCACTTTCCACAGATATCTCTATCACAAAATGTACGGAGGAAGGTATTTTTCTTGCCATTTGGATGTGTCAGAGGTGATGTACAACAGTCACTGGAACGCTGTAGCACAATCACGTTGGTGGCAGCCAATGGAAGTGGTATCAATTGAGAAAGCTATACACCTAAGCCAAGAGAGAGACAATCCTCCTGCTGCCCAATATTGCGATGATCTCGCCCCCTTTATACCATCTGTGCAGATTCAACCTGCTCTGAAAAGCAACATACAGGGCTCATCAGAACGTGTCATCATACTGAATCCTAAAGGAGAGGCGGTCATATTGCTTTCTCAGAGGAAGCTTGAGTCTATAAACAGCAAAGACATGAGTGCATGGAGGTGTTATACCGAAAATTCTAGTCAGACTCTGCCATCTTCTTTCATATACCCTCAACTATCACTGTCTCCCGACGGATTCCTCCCAGTGGAGTTCCGCTTTATACACCCTGAAAGCGATTGCTGCTTTATTAACCTTGTCAACACAGGCTCCTATTTCTTGCTGATGGACAATAACTTTGATATCTGGATGAATGCCTATGAGAATATCCTGTCCCCGCTCGTGTGTTTGCGGTTTGATATTTCGAGTGCAACATTCCATTATGTAGGAAATAACCTGGAAGGAGCCGACTCCGTAATGGAAGATGATGACAGTGATGATGAAGCTGATGGTGATGCTCACAGCTCAGAAGAGGAGAGTTTTTCTCACCCCCAAAGGATTGAAAACATGTATTTTGACACGAAAATGGTGATCAATAAAAAGTATGACCACTGTGTATATCTGAGAAATGAGGGATTCCTCATCTTCAAGAACGCGTTGAGAATCTCTCCAAGCTATAGACCCATTCTTAAAGAGAGTGATATGCGACCCTGCTTCATCGCATTGAGAGATCTAATAGGGAGCTATGAAGATTTGAGAATTCTGGACTTTGATCTGGGATATGACTTTTTCGTAATGGTTCAGAGTGACTGCACTCTCAAAGTTGTCCCCATTAAGCTGGACTACTCTCCTTCACTTAAGAGCATAATATATACATGCCCCGTAGGGTTGATGTGCGTAGAGTGTGTTGAAAATGGAGTATGTGGTGAATTCCAAAACCTTTCAGTGGAACATGATATCATATGCCTTACATTTCAGAAGTGCTTGGTGATCTACAAGTTTAATTCGACAGACAATACTCTGATGAAGTGGTACGACATTCCGTTTGAGGATTTGTGGATTTCTGAAAATGGGCGGCCAGAGAAAGTGAAGGAGAGCAAGGTTATACTCCAAAATAGTGAAGTGAATGAAATCAGACTGTTAATGGATAATGGCAGATTGTTACGAGTGCACCTGAACTGGTGTATGAAGACATACAGCTATGAGGTGTTGGTTGAAAGGAGTGTTGGAAATGAGCTGGGATGGTGTTATTTCAGTTCTGTTGATACAAGCTCGTGGAGGGTGGTGACGAATGCTGTCAGCGTTATGGATGATTATATAGTGAGACAGAAACTCCAAAGTGAGAAACAACAGTGAAGTGTCAAGGTGAAGTGTCATTATGTTTCTTCGGATTGACACCCCAAAATTAGTTGGTTGCTTTTACCAGGTTGTATAACAGCTACTTGCATATTTATAATAATAAGGCGATGATTTCCATTTGGATTTACCGTTTTTTTTTTCTTATGTATCTTAATATGACGCTGTCTTATGTGTGATACTATCACACCGTATATGATGCTCACAAAGACAGTAATAGCCCCAAGAACAGTTCATGCTAAATAATCCCTCGATCTTGTATATACCTCTTGTAGGCAGTCAAACCTAGGCAATAACTCAGGAAAGATAACCACCAACCTGTGCTTTGGATGCATAACCTTTGCACAACGGTGTGCGTCGTATTGATCGGTGATTATCACAACCATATAGTATATCACCTCGAACCCTTTGAAACCCTCATTAATGACTATATCCTGCACTGCATCAAAAGGGATGAACGTCTTCAACGAGTGCGCAACCCTAAAGCCGTTGGAGTGTATCACGTCTCCTGCGGGTGTTGCACTGAGCTTACTCCGTACAAGAGATAACAGGGACCTTCTAATCCTCTTTGTTTCAATCTGTATGCCAATTTGCTTGATAATTAGCAGATTCTCTTCTATGTAGCTGTCAAACAATGAATACACATGGTTGACCAGATAAGCGTCAATAACGACAGGCAACAAAATGTCCAATAATCGGAGCCAGGGATGAGCATTCCGTGATACATATGGGATGGATTGCAGTATTGACAATCCATTCAGCAGTTTCTGCTCGATTAGCAATAGAATTACATGAGTCAATACAGGTATCAAGCATACCACTGAAGTTATGGTGAGTATGCTACACAACCGCGAGAAGTCAGCAAGCGGAGAATACACTTTGTCAAGTCCATCACTAACCATGCTCTTTTTCGTAGGCTCCTCATTAGCTTCATGTAGAGAGTTGGAGTGGTGGTGAACGGAGCGCTGTTCGGCAGGATCATCTGGGTGGGATATGGCATGAGCTGCTACTTTGGCATTAGTTACTGTGAATTGAATGAAGCTCTTTGGGATATGCTCTTGTGTATGTGGGGAACCCTTTTCTCTTCTCTTGGGGGTGTTGTATTTGGGACGGTTGGTGGCTCGTACATCATGGTTTTGTGCCTTTATGGGTGTGTCGTCTGACACAATGGAAAAGTGGTATTGCTTGCTTGACATTGGTGTTCATTTAGAAAGGATGGTAAAGGCGGGTTGAGTGGATTAAGTAGATCAAACGGACGATGGGGCGGGTAGTTTCTGGCGGGTTGGAGATGGAAAAATAGGGCAAGGGATGAGTAGCAGACTCAGTGCAGACTCAGTGGAGACTCAGTGGAGACTCAGTGGAGACTCAGTGCAGACTCAGTGGAGTCTCAGTGCAGACTCGGTGCAGACTCGGTGCAGACTCGGTGGACAGTGGAGAGTGGAGTGGGTGTATGTGTCATATGTATATAAATATATGTATATCTATAGAAATATGTACAATTGAGACTAAAGGAACACTTGCTGGATAGAAATAATTGGCATACAATCGTAAGCCTGCTTGTCGCAAATCGCCTTTAGCAATCTCCCCACTAGCAATCCCCCAGCAGTCTCCCCTCCAGCACTGTGTGTCTTGTCTTGTGTGTGCGCCTTGTCTTGTGGAACGGCTATTGCACCTCATCGCCTTTGTTTTCGCGCATGCAAAGTTGTTTCGCATGTGATAAGCACAATTGGGAGAAGTGAAGGAATAAATGTGGATGAAAATAAAGGAATATTGACAAGCCAACATTTATTTTAATTTAATATACTCAAGGATCTACACGATTCGATTTTTCATTTGTGATTATTTATCTAGTTGTACATATATTCTCGAATAAATATTATATCAATCGATTTATCCTCTAATATAACTATGATACACAGTCGATCGATTGAAGAAATACTTCAACCTCAAAGGCCCTCAGGGCTTTTATAATAAAAACAACCCAAATGCGAAACCAAAACACCAAAACACCAAAACTTGTTTCTTCAACACGCATATTTGTCCAACTGCGCTTTCTCAAACTGCGCTTTCTCAAACTGTGCATTCTCAAACTGTGCACTCTCAAACTGTGCACTCTCAAACTGTGCACTCTCAAACTGTGCACTCTCAAACTGTGCATTCTGCAACACCATATTCGTAAAATTGTGCTCATCAACCTCTGCATTGAACCTGTGCATTCGTAAATTGTGCATCATGAATTTCGTATCTGCTACTCTTCACCACATAACCTAATGGAACCCCTAAGGGAATGCGCATAATGCCCGGTGCATTATGCCCGGTAGCTAATCTAACGCCAGAGAGAAACAAACTACCTCCCTCCCACAATCTCCTTTTTATCGATCGTACCAATAACGGTTTGATTCTTTCTCAACTCCTCAATCTTCTCCGATCTTGACATCTGCTTGGTCCCCGTCCTCCTTTCAATCTCTCTTCTCCTCTGCTGCTCCTTATCCTCCTGGTTAGCTCTCTCCCTATTCTCTCTCATCTCCTTCAATTCCTTCTCGTGTCTGAGCTTCAACTCTTTGAGTTCCTGGTTATATTCGGGGAGAGTTTTAAACGTGTGACCCGTGCTCTGGCAGTATTGGTCAAAGTTTGGAGGAAGACGTCTCTTCAACGCCAACTCCACAATGTGGGGGTGTTTTCTCTCCTCGGCTGCGAACTTGGCCTTGATCTGCCGCCTACTCCTGTATGGATACAACTGGGAAATCACACCGAAATCCGTTCCCCATGAAGAAAGCGCATTATAAAAGTTGAACGTTTCCTCGCTCGTCCATCTATCCGCATACCTCTGTTTCCCATATGTCGCCGAAGTGACAAGGTTGTGGAACGGGTTTTCCTCCTGCAAACTTCTCTCCTGATTGCTGTCACGTTGATGCCTATCCACAGTCAGAGAGTCAACTTCAATCTCCATAGTGTGTCCCTTCAACTTCACCTGCACCGCACCTCCAGAGCCAAATGCATCTTCTTCTGATCTGTTGACATCCATCAAGTCTCTGACCGCTTTGTTGTTGTTAGCTCTCTTGGTGCCATTCGCTGCACCACTGAGATCGCCTTCACCATCTAAAACATCCTCTCCATCTTCTCCTTCCAATCCAAACGCAGAAATTGGCTTCCTCTGCTCGCGAGCCTCCCTCCTGATTGCACTCTTCTTCTCTCGAAGGTCTTTTCTTGACTTTTGAGCATTCTGCGCCTGCGTATAGTTGTCAGATACCTTGCCGATTGGCAAGAGGGGTTTACACAGTTCGGCCATCGTCATCTTTGTACTATCGATAACAAAGTTCTCCAAAAGTTTATGGTTCACCACACCAAACCCTTTGGATATTTGTTTGATAGAGTCAATCTTGACTGTTTCCACCATATTCATGTTTTTATAGTCATCCAGGCTCACCTTGATTAGTTTCTGCGTCACAGGATGAACAATCACCTTGGATTTCGCCTCTAGTTCCTCGGGTGTGATAACAACCTCATTGCTCCTGGTGGCTCCAACAGCAATATTGACAGACGTTGAGGATCCTGATATCGCCTCCCTAGAGGTCCCCGGTGATACGGAACGCATGCCACCGTCACCTTCACCCACACCCCCTAACTTGACCGGCTCATCAATGGTTACTCTTCTGGCTCGCTTCAATGGAGGTTCAGCTATCGCATCACTACTAACAGCTGAAACCGTTCCAGATGGAGCAACAGTGTCTGTTGGGCCTACAGCTATCTCCTGATCGGCAACAGCTACAGGCTGGCTGCTGCTGCCGCCTGAGGACTTGCTCGAAGAGAAAGGTGCTTTTAAGTTAGGACCCTTGCCCACCCTCTGTGAGGATACAACTGAGCCGCCTCTGCGTCTGGAACGATTGTTCTTCAGAGGAACATCTATAATATGGGGCTGTTCATCCGTTAAATTTCCTCCGGGGCCAGGAGTAACACTTGCCCGCCGACTGCTAGCCTCAGAGCCTCCTCCAACGGCCATTGCGCCACCAGATCCCACAGTGGGAGCCTGTGGCTTTCCGATACCGGAGATCATAGACGATAACCTCCTCTGTCTTTGGATTGCCTCTCTTTCTTTGTTGCCAGAGATTGAAAAACTTGGTGGCCTGTAACCAGTCGAAACAGATACCCTTCTTGAAGATATCGAGCCTCCTCCTATAGAACCTCCTACTATAGAACCTCCCGCGCTTCTTTCGCTCGCGTCAGACCCACCCTCAATCGACATCTTAGTGCTGGGCCTGCGGAAACCTGCATATGAATTCACATCATCTTCCTCTCCTTCGTCCTCATTCTCACTGGAACTTTCGTCTGAAACAGCCACTCCGGAATCTCCAACTATAGATGATTGGCGGACTCTGGCAGAAGTTCCCTCTTCACCTTGAATGAATGAGGAATCAGATACCGTGGGCTCGCCACCACCACCAGTAGCACCGCCAGTTTGGATGTTATCTGTGGATTTCGCCGTTGAAGGGGCCACCTTTGGAGCAGGGCTGGCTGCTGCAGAAACAGACTTACGCTGTGTCGCCCTTGGAACGAAACGTGTTGATTTCTTGACAACACTGCTCATATTTCAAGGGAGAAATTCAGTTGAGGCAGCGGTGAAATATAGAGAGTTTTGGGCACTATATATATGAATGCAGTCTGTCTAATGAGGAGCACCACACCAAGCATAGAAAATCTCAACTCTATTCACTTAACTTTCACCGTGAATATGCTCGGCTGAGTCTTGATATTATTTTCGGTATATCTTTGTATGTGTCTTCGTCGTCTTCCTATACTGCACTCTAAACCTTCATCCTCTTTGCTACCATCACCTCTAATAGTCTCTCTCTTAGGTAGAAAATAAATAAAGATTTCCCACTAGAGAGAGTTGCATGCATATAGTTGGTAGGGCTCTTGGTGGGAGGGACACGACTAATGTTGTGATTTATATGTTGGCTTATGCTAGTGACGCACCGTGGTGGAGACATTCTAGGAAGGCTGGTGAGTGCACGCTATGACAGCACAGGAGTTTGTGGGCAGAGGGGCATACACGCCATGGGGGTGGCTTCTGCGTAGTTCCCATACATTAGAAGGCAGGCAAAGAACGGCTGGCAAACAACGGCTGGCAAACAACGGCAAGGTTGTCGTTAATGAAGAGCCTGCTCTCGGGCATGAATAATGTCAACGTTTCTAGTTCTCTTCATCCAACAAGAGTGTTGTTTCTCTTTTGTTTCTGTTGTGTGTCCTTTTCCTATGGCTCTTGGAGATGAACGACTAACTCTCCTCTGGCGTCTCCTCCATACATACTTGTGGCTACACCCTTCGTGTAGACAGAAGGCGCTCTCTGCATGTGGAGTTTCCCAATTGGGCGAGATGAGGTGAAAGATTATTATGGTATATTTTTTGACTTGGCTCTGGAGGGGAATCTCTTGTAGCAGAAAGAGAGGAGAGACTTTGTTCTGAGGAGAGGGTCTATTCAATTGAGCACGTTATTCTTACCATAGTGGCTTGTTGTTTTCTGGTTTTATAGATTACAAATATAAAGTTACATAATGACGGCTTTACTGCAAGCAACCTGGAACTGCTCAGAATGGGTTCTGGACCTGGCTCCGTTGAGGAACCATGGGCTGGTTAGTTCTCTCTCCAATGGCTCCTTGAAGCTGTTCCCCTTGGACATTTCCCGCACCAGTAGTGGTGCTCTTACTACAATCAGTGCGCACAAGGGGAGTCTTGCGAGAATGAGAAACGTTGACCAAGAAAATGTCGTTGCAACATGTGGAGAAGATGGTGTCTACCTGTGGGATCTGCGTTCTCCGACTCAAGCCACGATGAAATTTGCAAGCCGTGAGTATATTTGCAGTGTCACTGTTCAGCTTCCATAAAGACTCTCAACTAACGACCATATCAGCTCGAAGAACCCCATTTTTATCTGTTGCGAGTGATGGTTTGAGACTGGCGGCTGGAACTGAGCTGCAAGGCTCCGATGCCGAACTGTTTCTATGGGATCTCAGAACATCCTCGCCTATGCGGTCATTTGTAGACTCACACCATGATGACATAACAGATATTCAATTTCATCCCACAAATAAAGATTACATGCTCTCTGGTTCGACCGATGGTTATGTCAATATATATAACCTCTCTATCCCCGATGAAGACGACGCACTCCATCAAGTAATCAACTTTGCATCGATCCACTCTGCAAGCTTCATCTCCACGAGTAGAATCTCTACTTTGTCACATATGGAGACATTTGCCATCCACGATTTGAATGACACAAGCGAAGAGCTGACCGTGCCCCAACAACCGCTAGACTTTGGTGATATTAGAGACAAGTGGGATTGTGAGTACGTTGTAGATGTGTACCCTGGATTTGTAGCATGTGGCTCAAACACCAAGGGATCCCTGAAATTGTACCCATTCGACGCTACTAGGGAGAAAGTGAAGTTGACTGAAGGTATTGAGTTGCCCCGTGCCCACTCGGAGGAGGTTGTACGTAGTGTCTATTATAATGAGGAGAATGGATTGATATATACAGGTGGAGAAGATGAGAATCTCAAGGTGTGGAGATCACCTGTGTCGCTTACAGGAACCTCTCACTTTTTCGATGGCGAGGCAGATGAGGTTGCTGAAGGGGAGAAGATGCAGGGAGTGGAGGAAGGTCAAGAGGATCACGATAAGAAGCACAAGCATAACAAAGACAAAAAACATAAGAAACATAAGAAAGATAAGAAAGACAAGAAAGACAAGAAGAATGTGCGTTATAAGCCGTACTAGAAAGTATGCCGCTCCCTGAAGTAGAAAATGGTTTTTTTTAATTCGTATCAAATTTGTATATATTTTGTATTTATTTTATAAAGAGAATCGGATATTACTGCTCTCGTGAACGATGAACTTTTCTTTCGGTATCATAAGGCGTTCTTGGACATCCTATCATTCCAGTCAATCAGTTGACTAAGAATATATCATGGGTATTTAAAAAATTATCAAGATAATCGAGATAGATAATGATAAGTTGACTCTATGACTCCCAGGTTTTATATCAAACTAGCAGAGAGGGTATCTAAACAATTTGTGTGGAGAGCCCAAAGCATCCAACCTGCCTACACTTCGCAGCTTGGGACTCTGTAAGGGAGCATACAAAAGACAGGCATACGATTGTATGTTGCCTAACGAGCAAATACCAAGGGCGATGCACAGTTGATATGTCGTTATCTTCATTTTGAGAGCTTCCACGGCTTATTTATGACGTTTTGCATCTCAAGACACATTTGCTTGGTGGTATCCGTCTGCCCTGGGCGATAGCAGCTGCCTGTAGCTTCTCCAGTGGCTTCCCCAGTGGCTTCTCCAGTCGCTGCGCTCATGGCTGCGCTCATGGCTGCCTCCTATGCTTCCTCTGCGATTAGTGGTGCCCTTCTATTACGTAGGTACCGTGCGCGCTCCAACGCGCCTGAAAGGCAGCACTTCGTCTACTGCGCATACTGCCCGTGCTACCTTAACTACTGCATACTGCCCGTGCTACCCTAACTACTGCGCCTGCTGCCTGCTGCCCATCAATCCTGCTGCCACACATTCCCCACAGCTGTTGTTTTCCACCTACCAGCCATAGGCAACTCAACAGGGAGGGGGAAGCGTGGGGGCTGAATGGCGCGGGCTGGATGGGCAATTGCACGGAACCAACCTTACGTGCTTGTTTGTTGTAAGGGCTGATCGTACGGGCCCAATCCTACGGCCCGATTGTACAGCCTGATTGTACGGGCTGATTGTACGCAAAATCGCCACGGCTCAACTGTATTGTACAACAGTTACGGGGGACACTCTTAGGGGCTGTAGGGGCTGAATTGCTAGAGATTGGAATGAACAGCTAACCAGTGAGGTGATCAGTTGGTTAGGCAGTGAAAATACTTAGGCACTGAGCCAGTCGGACTAGTTGGATCAATTGGGCCGGTCATCTTGGTGATAAAGGGAGATCTCCTACTTTGCATGGGCTTGTGTGGTGTCCTCCATTGATCTTTGTTCGTTAATTGGGTCAGCCAGCCGGTTGTTAAGCGTAGCCACAGTTGCGATTGTTAGTGCGGTATCTTGTATTCCAGTTACTGCTGCCAACGTGTGTTGGGAAGACAAGAGACGCTTCAACGTTGATCAGATCTGTCGATTGCCTGTGCACACAGTCCAGTATACAATCAGTCGTATAATCAACTTGTCGGTTTACACCACAATCAGATGAACACCACTTGTCACATTGATTTACACACATAGTATTATCCACTGTACATCTCAATTGAACCAACAGCAAAACATCATCACGAGATTATAACAAGATTATCTTGTATTATCCCCAAGGTTTCCAATAAGCAGCATACACACTCCACACGTAATCAATAATGGTGTCTGTTCCTCCACCGAGTGCCTACACGCCGGGAACTGCTCTTGTTGTTGGATCACACAATGTGGTGATTAAAAAATATCTATCTGAGGGTAAGTAAAATCGGATAGAATAAACCAAATACATTTCTCGCCAAGTAGCCCAGTACTAACAAGCTTGTTTTTCCAGGTGGTTTTGCCCATGTTTATGTCGTTGATATATCACCGCCATGGAACGGTTCAACGGTTGCGTGTCTCAAAAGGGTAGCTGTTCCCGATAAGATTGTTCTCAACAACCTTCGGGCGGAGGTTGATGCTATGAAAAGGCTGAAAGGACGAACACACATAGTTTCATACATTGATTCGCATGCCTCAAGAATGACCACGGCTGTAGGGTACGAGGTGTTTGTGCTAATGGAGTACTGTTCAGGAAATGGACTCATCGACTTCATGAACACCCGTCTTGTCAACAAGCTCACGGAGAAGGAGATCCTCCAGATATTATCAGATATAACAGAGGGTGTCGCAGACATGCACGCACTACAGCCGCCGTTGATACATCGGGATATCAAGATTGAAAATGTGTTAATCTCAGCTGACGGCACGTATAAGCTCTGTGATTTCGGCTCGGCTGCCCCGCCGCTTAGGCCCCCTCGTAATATTGAGGAGTTTAAGATCCTCCAGGACGATATAATGAGACACACAACACCGCAGTATAGGTCGCCGGAGATGATTGACCTCTATAGGGGTCAGCCTATAGACGAGAAGGCGGATATGTGGGCGTTGGGTATTTTCTTGTACAAACTCTGCTACTACACTACACCTTTTGAGAATAATTCCATTAATGGCACGGCTAATGGTGGAGGCGGTGAGGCGGCTATTCTCCAGGGGAGGTTTGCATGTCCTGCGCAGCCGCCGTACTCGCCTCGTTTAAAGAATATCATCAATAAGCTGTTGCTGGTGAATCCTCGCCACCGCCCCAACGTTTACCAGCTGCTGGAGGAGGTTTGTTCTATGCGTGGGGTGCCTGTTCCTATAAGCAATTTCTACAAAAAGTCGCCAGAGCCCGAGGCTGCGGCGCCCTCTGCAGACAAGATCCCACAAGTTGTTGTTGGTGTGGGTGACTCTGCCAAAGATTCGGAGCCAAGGCCAAAACTTCCTACCCGTAGAGCGCATGTGAGTAATGGGCTGTTGTCTGTTTCGGATAATTATCCTGGGCATGTCTCGTCGTCTGATCTGGTGGCCCCTCCTGTAAAGCCCCTTGCCGCCGCCAAGTCTGCGCCAACGTCCGATATGGAAGTGGAGCCAGAAAGCGGTTCAGCATCGTCTCTTACTCGTAACAAATCAGAAAAGTTCGCCTCGACAAGAGACGCCTTTTCGTCCATAGATAAGAGTAAGATCCTCCCACATAACAAGTCTCAGCCAGATGTCTCGTCGCTGCATGGGCCATCAAAGGCAAAGTCTGTTGCCGCTGGATACTTGGAGAATGTTAACAAGGTGGGAGGGAGCCAGAGAAGTAGAGGAGACGTTCCTCCCTCCATTGGTAATGGGGGCTCTGTTGGTGCTGCTGCCCAGTTGCGTTCCTCCATCAACAGCCTTGACCGCAATAACCGTGCGATCAACCGTTATGTTAGTGAAGATACCCAAACGGATGATGGATATTTGATGCCTCCAGTGGGAAGGCCCAGTCGGCCGTTCACACCCCCTGGTGGTGGAGGCTCTAGTGATCATCCTGAGCCACTGAGAAGAGTACGACATGGCCAAGGAGCTTCCAAGCCCAGGCCTCTTAGTATGAGTGCTAATGAGTTTGAGAAGCTTAACGGTATCAACAATAGCGATGGGGGCAGTGTCGAAGCAGGTGATGCAGGGGGCGCTAGGGGAGCGGGTGATGCAGGCGCTTTTGATATGAACTCCCTTCAACAGTTCATCACAGGTATCTCGAAAGAGGAAACGGTGGAATTATCCCCTGGAACCCACAACCACATCAACAGCAACGTTGACTTCCTCAGAGACCTCTCGAAGCAGGACAGTGGGCGTAGCTGGAAACAGCACACCGGCGATAGCATCAAAGGCTCCAGGCACAATAAGCGTAGCAGCATCTCCTCTATCAAGCATCTGCTAACGGGAGGCAAGGAAAGAGAGGGCCATCGTGATGTCAGCAGGGAGAGTTATAAGGATGGTCGATTAGGTAGGTCTGGGGCCGCTGATGAATCTTATAAGGAGGGTTACCGTAGTCATTCCACTAGCCGTCATTCCACTAGCCGCCAGCCCAGTGGCCGTACAATTCGTAATAGTTCTTCCAATGGGATTAGAGACGTGGCCTTAACAGGCTCCAGGGCTGTTTCTGGGAACGTTGGGGTGGACACCTCCAGCCAACATGAAGCTGGACTGGCTGGCCCTGGTGTGGTTACCCCCTCAATGGGGCTAATGGTATCACAGAGCCTTTCCTCTTCCAGCAGTGGAAGCGATCCATACGATGAGGCTCCCGTCAAACCAGCAAGACCATCTGTCGATAGATCCTCGTCCTCCTCGCAGCCTGTTAAGCCTCCACCCTTGGATAGGGCCTCTTCTATCCAACGCCGTGTTCAAATCCTTCTTAACCGTAAGAGCTCTCCGCCTGCGCGAACTGCCCAAGGATATGGCAAGTATAACGATACTGCTTTGGAAAGAGAGGAGGATAAGAGAAGTTCTGGCGGGATGCTCCCACCGTCGGTGACGTCTGTTTCTCGTAAGGATGTATTGAAGCCTTCTCTTAGGTTGTCTCAAGGGGATGCACCCGTGCTTGACATTTCCCAGGTGAGGAGGTCTCTTGTCACTCCACCTCCAGTGAGGTCTTCCAATACCGTAGACACGCCTTCAACTATGTCGTCCTCTGACTTCGCCTCTGATTTCGCCTCCTCATCCCCCGGGTACTATTCGCACCCCAAGGAGGCTGGAAAGAAAAAGGCGCCACCGGCCAAGCCGAAGAAGCCCACTTATCTTAAATCACCGGCTGCAAAGAAACAGCTCGGTGACAATTTCTCCTCTAGGTCGTCTAGTCCTGGCAGTGTGACCACAGAGGAGATTCAGATTAGAGTGGGTAGAGTATCTGGTAGTGGGGTGGAAAACAACAATGGCGAGAGTGGGGGTGGTTTTAACGAGCGTAGATTTTCTGGCAATAGGAGACTAAGCAACACAAGTGATATTTCGGCTGAGTTTATGGATGTAGATGAGATGGAGAAGCAATTTCACAGGAGGTTTCCAAGTGCTGTATGAGGGAGGAATGAGGAGAGACGAGGAGACGAGGAGAAGAATCTCGTTTAGTTGGATTAAAAGTATACAAATAATCAAAGAGTGAATAAATAATCTAGACAATCTAGACAATGTTAGTAACACTTATTGGTAATACAATTGCATCGACTCTATGAAATAAATGACACTACTGCCTCTCTAAGCTTCAAGTTTCGCAGATACTTTTATTATGTAGAGCAAGCACACCACACAACACCTCCCCTTGCTGAGGAAATAAAATTCTCCTGCAAAGCATAGAATTATATAGATATATAAAATGTTAAGCCAAAAAAACGTCCTAATCGTCTCAGTTGCCTGAGTTCTAATCATCTGTTGACTTTGAGTTCTAATATCCTCACATGATTCTGCTCATAGTTCTCCACCCCTCCACTGAGTTCCAATCTCTTAGTTACCACTCTCAAACCTCCAAATCGTCTCAGCTGGCTCTCCTGGCGTACTCTACTGGCCTACTCACTACTCTCATCTTCATACTCTTCTATAGAATCTAATATAAACTCAGTCGCCTCCTCAAACCTCTCATCCACAATACTCCCCAACCCATCGGTATCTGCCCTCAACACTCTACCGTACTTTTTACGCGGCCTCTTCACCTGCCCGTCGCTTCCCTCGCCCCAACACGGATGTGACTTGCCGGTGAAAACCAAAGAGTTCTTGTAGAACCAGTCTGTGATGGGCTCATCGATAGCGGAAACAATCGCCCTCAACGGCTCCTTATCGAGGAAATTGATCGATGCCTTCACCAGTGAACGCACATCTCTGTGACCACACAGGTGCACAACACCGTTGTAGGAATCGCCAAATCCCACCAACACCACTTTGCTGACTGCGAAATACTGAATGTAGTTATCCCAAATGTACAGCAGCACCTCCTGAGAAACGTTGATGTTGTTGTACTGGTCATCGCTAGAGCCGGTAATGGCCACAGGAACGTTTATATCGATTATGCCATACTTCAACGCCAGCGCCCATTGCAGGAGGTTTAAAGTGGGGTCCACGATGAGCGACGAGCTGGGGTCGATAATCCCAGACTTGGGGTCCCTTCTAGCCCACACCTGTGCGGGATCGTGGATAGAGATGACTATTGTATTGGCGGTCATGATATCACCAGAACACACAACCTGGTCCTCCAAAGAAGGCGACAACAGCTTGCGGTCATTGAGCAGAGGCAGAGCGATAAAGCCATGGTTGACAAATAGCTCCCGTGCCTGGTACGAGCGCACGGCATCGTGTAGCCTGGCACTCTTTGGCAAGAGCTCTTCGATGGTGGGATCGGTCGCCAACGCAACCACTTTCTCCATGTTGCCGAACGCAGAAGGAACAGAGAAGTCTGCGCCCTGGTAACCTGGCTTGAGGCACTTCCAATACCGCGATTGCACTTTGATGACATCGTCAATCACTTCCACGGTCTCAGGTTTGGGCACACTGCTCTTGAGCTCTTCAGGAGGCTCACCAATGAGCACTTTGGCGACACTGAGAGCAGATTTCGCAATGGCATCCAGGCTGTAACCTCCCTCCAGGACAACACACAGGTTACCCTTGGCGAGACTCTTGAGCATATGGGTCATATGACCGTAACCAGCGGGAGAGACATGGCAGCCGCCGATGATGTCGCCG
Organism: Kuraishia ogatae; assembly: GCA_003706285.3. Lineage (NCBI taxonomy): Eukaryota > Fungi > Ascomycota > Pichiomycetes > Pichiales > Pichiaceae > Kuraishia > Kuraishia ogatae. Next base: position 470,140 of record PPKV03000006.1, read on the forward strand.
TCCGCAGCATCGAAACCGGATGAGATGATCACCAAGTCAGGGTTGAACTCGTAGCACACGGGCATCACCGCCTTCTCAAACGCATACACATAATCGGCATCCCCAACACCAGGGGAAGGCCATGGGATGTTGACGTTGAAACCTTCGCCGTGTGCTGTTCCGCACTGGTCCAATCCACCAGCCTTGGTGCCAGGATAATACCTGCCTTGCTCATAACGATGTAAAGAGATGTACAAAACACGAGGGTCGTCGTAGAAGGACTTTTGCGTGCCGTTTCCATGGTGGACATCCCAGTCTATAATGGCGATTTTCCGTACAGACTCGGGGTAATTGCGCAGGATATTTTTCGCGGCAACGGCAACGTTGGAAAATAGACAGAATCCACCAGGGGCATCTGGCTCCGCGTGGTGGCCGGGTGGTCTCACCACCGCGAGGGCGTTCTTCACCTTACCAACGACAACAGCCTTACATGCCTCGATGGAGCCTCCACAGGAGAGTTTGGCACTCAACATGCTGTCGTGGTTGAAGTAGACGGAGTCGCCCCTTTCTGTTTCCTCCAGCAACTGCTGTTTGGTCATTGTCGTTGTACTTTCTATGAATTTCAGGTGCTCTGCTGTGTGCACCTGTAGGATTTCCTCGTGTGTGGCCTCCCTGACAGGGATCTTTTGCATTAGGTTGCCTATATCATCCACTCCAGAGAGCGTGGGGTCTGTGATGAGCCCATTCTCGGCAAGGATCTTGTAGATTCTATAGATTCTACGTGGGTCTTCAGGGTGTGGGTCGATATACTCAAAATAAGAGGTGAAGATTTTCGCGTGGTAACGCATGCGAACATCATAGCAGAGACCTGTCTTTAATGGAGTGTACACCAGTTTGGCTGGGGTCTCTGGAACGATGATATCCTTATGGGTGGTGGTGGAGCCATTGGTGGAACCTCCGTGGGTGGAATCCCCATTGGTGGTGTGAGTAGGTGGTTGTAGTTGATGTGATTGTGCTGGTTGCGGTGAAGCAAGGTGAGTTCCTCCGTTGGAACCCGCTTCCGTTTTGATAGCGGTGCTAGTGAACTCCTGTTGAGGTTCTGTGGTTGACGGGACTCCAGAAACATCTATATTCGTCTCTGCCATGGACCGTGTTGCCACCACTGGTGTGGATATTGCCTCCATACCGTCTGACCCTTCCATTTCAGAAATATCCCTCTTTCTGCTGACAGGGGCCTCAGAAATTGCTGGTGTCTCAGGAATTGCTGGTGCCTCAGGGAGGACCCGTGCATCGCGGTCAACTTCCATGGGTGCAGCCTCTGCAACTTCGTGGGAGGCAGTTGGGGGAATTTCATCACCAAATGTTTGTGGTTCTTCCATTGTGAGTGATGAGATTATTCCTCTCTAGGTATGCGCTATATGTATTGTGATCTCCCTATGCACAGCCTGTAGATATGATACAGATTAAAAATAACAGAAACTCTCGATGCTTCTCCTTTGGTAGACACTCAATCCACAAGGCAGTTTTCCTCGGCAATCCCCCTATCAATTCTGTCAATTTCTCTCTCACGGTTTAGTGTGGTATAACTTTTTCAATACTTGTCGTTACCAATGTAGCGGTGAATATTTCACTTCTCAGTAATTCCACTCTGTGGGCCCTCCAGCCTTTCTTAGGCCATCTAACGTGTGAGCAGCAAAGATACTATGTAAGAAGGTTAACGTGCCACAGGTGAGCATGCCAGAGGTTAGCATGCCAGGTTAACGTGCCAGGTTAACGTGCCAGAGCTTATGCCAGAGGTTAACGTGCGGAGGTTAAGGTGTGGTGGTTATTCTCCTTCCCTTCGAGTTCGTAGGAGCACTCGGGGGGCCTCTGCACTTACCCTGGGGTATCTGCGTGGCGGGCTGAGCTGAGAATGGGAGCTTCGCAGGCAGAAGAGAGACACTGCAAGGGAGAGTGCAAGGGAGGCAGTGCAAGGGAGAATGGCGAGGGATGAGCCCACGAAAGGGAGACGGTGCAAGGGAGACGGTGCAAGGGAGACGGTGCAAGGGAGACGGCGTAAACGAAGGAGGAGTTGCATGCCATAGAATCTAAAGATTTAACAACCTTTTGCAGATTCACTTATCAGGACCTTTATGAGGATATTACCTTCATCTGGATATTATTCTTCACCTGGAAATTAACCACTGCTATTTAAAAGTTGTAAAACGAGCACCTGCCATGAAAAAGTGGAAGCTATTGCCTTTTGCCTTTACACTATCTACACTATATACACTTTACACTATATACACTTTACACTTTACACATAATACACTATATACACTAAAGGCCTGCCTTCTCCCTCTATGCGTCGAGATGAGCCCTCTGGATAAGCCTCACTACCCAAAGGGGCGCTAGCGTAACTCACCATGCAAGAAAAAATTCATGCATATGCAGCAGGACATGACGGCATGGATCTAAAGTGAAAAGTTGACTACACACTGCTAAATGGTTGGTTAAACTATTGTGAACCATTCTATTGTGAACCATTCTATTGTGAACTATTCTATTGTTAACTGTATTGACAAAGAATAAGCAAATCTCAAGCATACACCAAGCTCTGATCCAACATCTATACATACATCCATGGATACATAATGCGTCTATATAAAGAAGCTGAGCAGTTTATTGCAACCAACCCTAAACAGGGCTCTCTCCAGAATAGAATCTTTGATGCCTCCAAGAGCAAAAAGGTTTCCACTAACCCTAAGCAACTGTTTGCTTTGGTGTCCTCGACTCTGAAGTATAAACAATACCTCACACAGATAATCAAAAAGGCCAAAGTGCTGGAGATAGAGTATAAGCTCAAGATTAGCCTCCCGTTGGCTCTATTGCTGGTGCATGACCTGTTACTCTCCAAGTCAGGCCGGATCCAAAGTGGGAAACACCCCATTAAGGAGGCAATTCTGAGACATAGTGTACGTCTACAGGCGGAATATTCCAAACTCAAGATCAAACTGAAAGTTAAGAGTTTAGACGAATTGATAGAAGAAGACGACACACCCATCAGATGGTTCAGGGCAAACCTCATCAGAACCACAAAGGAAGCAGTCCTGAAAGAATTCTCTCATTTGACCCAAGTGTACTCGCTGGATGAGATATCTGAGGGAACCATCTACCATGATGAATATATTCCAAATCTCTTTGGCGTTCACCCAATGTCAAAGATCACCTCTACAGATGCTTATCTCAAGGGGAGGATAATTATCCAAGATAGGGCCTCATGCTTTCCTGCTCATATTCTTCATCCATCTCCTGGAGATAAGGTGATAGATTCATGTGCCGCTCCAGGGAATAAAACCACACACTTGGCTTCTTACTTGAACAACACACCCAACTCCATCATTGCATTTGAGAAGGACCCCAGGAGAGCCAAGATCTTGAAACAGCTATGTGAAAAAGCAGGTGGGAAGAGTTGCATTAATATCCAGGTGGGTGATTTCACCACAACTAACCCAATGGACTACCCTGAAATTACAGGATTTGTCGTTGATCCCTCCTGTTCTGGTAGTGGCATATTTGGAAGGGCATTCGAAGAAGACGACTCCAATGGGGATAATGGAGGTTCCTACGATGACACGAGGTTGGCTAAATTGGCTAGTTTCCAGTACACCATTGTGAAACATGCCATGAGCTTTCCCAACGCTACAAAACTTGTATACTCCACCTGTTCTGTTCACGCTCAGGAAAACGAGAGGGTGGTTGTGGATCTGTTGAGAGACCCTCAGGTTCAAAAACAGGGCTGGAGAGTCTCAAAGAGAGATAATGTGATTCCTGCTTGGCCCAGGAGAGGTTTTGTGGAGGAGTTTACTTCATTCGACAACAGTGAAGAATTGGCTGGAGGGTGTGTTAGAACCTTACCTAAGATTGATGGTGGTATTGGGTTCTTTGCCGTTGGCTTCGAGAGGTTATTAGAAGGCTCAGATGGAATGCCCGTCGATCCACAAGTGGTGCAATGTGTAGTCAATGATGATAAAAAAGGTGGTTACGAGGGGAATGAAGTTTATGAGGATCAGAGGGGAGAGGGAGAGGGAGAGGGAGAGGAAGAGGGAGAGGAAGGAGAAGAATATGAAGAATGGGAGGGATTTGACTAATAATAGAATGGAGTTTCTACAACAGAGTTGCTCAAGAAAAGTTTGTGTCTACAACAGTTGTCTCTCTTTTATGTCACTATTTCTATAGGATATTTTTTTCTTGTAGATATGCCTTATAAACTTAGAATCTCTTGATGATGTCATCCACAACCTCCTGAGTAGTGCTCTTTCCACCGAGATCTGGCGTCTTGATAATATCCTCACTCAAGTTTGCATCAACAGCCTCGTAGATCTTGGCGGCAGGAGCTGGGTAACCCATGAACTCGAGCATCAAAGCTGTGGAGCGAATGGTTGCAATAGGGTTAGAAATACCCTTACCCTCAATGTCTGGAGCGCTTCCATGACATGGTTCACCAATAGCGAAGGAGTCACCAACGTTGGCAGATGGAACAACACCAAGGGATCCAACGAGAGCAGCAGCGCCATCGGACAAAATATCACCATAGAGGTTAGGGGCAACAACGACATCAAAGATCTCTGGCTCACGGAACATGCGGTACACCATAGAGTCAACGATTTGTTCCTTGTAGTCGATTTTGGAGTACTTCTCCGGGTTAGCATCGTAGAGCTTACGGATAGTCTCTCTGAACAAGCCATCAGAAACTGAGAGCACATTGGACTTGTGTGTTACAGTCAGAGAGGGGGAGGAGTGCAGAGAAAAACCACCCAGGACTCTAACGGCCTGTCTCTGGAGAGCGATCTCCAGTGCCATTTGGCCGATCTTGGTAGTTGCCTTCTCGGAAATACGCTTGATGGCTTCAGCGATTTTCTGGCCATCCTTCTCGTAGAGTCTTTCCTCCTTGATGTAGAGATCTTCGGTATTCTCTCTCACTATAACCATGTCAACAGGGCGACCAATGCCTGGAACGGATTTGACAGGGCGAACGTTGGCATAGAGACCAAGCTTCTTTCTAAGGGCAACGATGGGAGAAGAGTAACCCTCGACCTTAGTGGTTGGGGAAGACACAGCACCAAAGAGGGCGCCGTCACATGACTGTTGGAGAGTTTGAACCGTCTCCTCTGGGAGGGCAGTTCCGGTCTTCTTGAAGAGCTCGAAGCCAGCGAGCAGATCAACAAACTCCCAATTGAGACCGTAATCAGAGGGGAGAGCCTCCAGCACCTGACGGCCAGCTGGGATCACTTCACGGCCAATACCATCACCTGGAATTAAACCTATAGTAGAGAGAGATATTAGTCAGTGGTCTCGGTTGCAACACTGGCTGAAAGTTTCAGCGTGTTAATCCAAATCAATGCATCTACCTACCAATCTTGAGAGTCTTGGAAGCGGCTGAGGAGTAGCTACGCACGCTTGCACTCACAGAGGAAGCAGGGAAACGCATCTTTATTTAACTATTGAAATCTATCTACAGGTAGAAATATTTAGCCAAGCAGTAACAATATTTTCACTCAATTGCCAACATATACCCTCTATGCTTCACTACTGCATCTAGCTCTTTCTCCTGCATACACCCTAATGTCGGTATTCCAGCCTAGCACCCTGCGATGACTCTTGCCCAACTTTTCAGAGATGCCCGATTCGGCGCCGATATCATGTGCAAGCGTCCCATTTGCCTGGGTGTTTTTTTGGGCGATGGTGATAGTGATGGTGATGGTGTCCTAAGAAATAGGATTTATATATTTAAAAAGAAATCTAGTCAATTTGGTGGAGTCATTCTCTTCATTAAATGGAGGGTTATGCGAAGGATATCTCTTATATGGCCTTTTCTTCAGTTCTGAATGGGGGTCACATGCAAACATGCAGGTAATTAAGCTTTTAATAGACTAGTATATATGCAAAGCACTAGCGGAAACACTAAGGAAGCACTAGTGGAATCATTAAGAATCAACTTGCAATCTAATTCTGCACAATGCATGCAGTGTCTCAATTAGTGACTTCATAATGCATTCCTTTATCGCACGCACAGAGGATAAAGATTGTGTACCGTTTATTACCGTTTACTTTTCGCATGTCAATATAGAACGCTTTAGAGATGTATTTCAGAAGAAATTAGAATGAATAACAAGCTGTCATTTTTGACGGCATGTTCTGCTACACCCAATAATCGTCTGGCCGTACTTTTTTCGGTTGAATGCTCACTTCAGGACTGGCCATCTCTGATTTCTCCTTGAGTTCCGTTTCTTGGCTTTTCTTAGCAGTCTCCACCTCGTAGATAACTGTGGCGGAAGTATCCAATTTGCACAACTTGCAACTAAATGCCAAAGAGGCGTCCTGAAGTATTCCAGTTAACTTTTTGGAGAGAAGAGAAAGCTCATTCTCCACAGTCTGTGCGACTGCCATATGATCAGCAGGATATAAAACATACGTTGAATCAGAAACCCACTTGATGCTGCAAGTAGACACGATGGGGAAGGATTTCTCAACAGTTTTCAGTTTCCTTTCTAGCTCAATCCTTGTGACGCCAAAAAACACATCTCCGATGCGAATAGCATTGAAATAAGAAACCCTGGTGGGAGCGATGTCTCCTTTATCGCTCTTTCGAAGAATTTGCTTCTTACGCTCTCTCTGCTTCAACACCTCTGATATATTATACGCATCCTCCAGAGAAATGCTCACGACTTTAGTCGATGGCAGTCTCTTCAAAAATACACTCCTTCTAGGATCGGGATCCTGCGATTCAGAGTATAACCCATATACCTCTGCCAATTCATGGATGAATTGCCTCTGAGGCTGCTTCATAGGCTGGAAATGGTAGGCTTCCCTGTCGAGATTGCCACTTGCCAAATCTCTTACAATCACCTCAATATTCGTGCACCACTTTTTCTGCTTCCCATACACCCCTAGAGTGTTGGGGGAATAAGGATTCTCCGTCAACAGCAGCTGTTCGATATAGGAATCAGATAGAAGCGGCTCTGGTGTTCCGTTTCTGATTGGCTCCACAGGAGTAACGGGCCGGATGCTGAGGGCCTGAAGAAGCGTCCTGTTACGTTCTAACCTTGCACATTCAGAGTCACAATCAAGATGGCGCTGCTGAGGTCCAGATGAAGAGATATCAGCAATGGGAGGGTCGCCTTTGCTTAAGGCCTCACCCGAGAGGCTGCATGGAAACTTCTTAGTGATGCGGCCACACTTACAAGTTACAACAACAGGTTCGTTACATGGGATACTCTCGTTACACTTTGAGGGTGAGTGGCATGTCTGCTTGCAGCCATGTCCACAGGTTCTAGGTTTTCCACAGATAGACTTACATCTCATTTCACAGTCCCCTGGGATATGGCACGTCTTGGCACACCTGTGGTCTCCACATGGCAAGATTAGGCCGCAACCGTGGCCGCACGTAACAATCTCTTGAGAGCATCTTACGTTCTGGATGACAATCTGCTTGTCGCACCTGCACGTTTTGGAGACAATAGTGTTACATTTTGGACAAGAAACGTCATCTTCATGACAATTGTGGTATTCACGGGGATGGCCACATGCGGTAGCACGGATGCACTGTGATGGGCAAGGCGGAAGCCTAGTGCCACATCTGACTGGAGCAGGCACAACAGTGGAACCACAGTTACAAACGAGGTCTTCAGAGGAAGATTCTAAACAGGGATTACATGCTCCCAGGTGGCAAGTCATCTGACAGTAATGTTTTCCACATGGCAAAAGTTTGCCGCATTCCTTGGTGCACAGATGCACCGCTTCAATGGTCATATCATCCTCGTTACCGGATGCTGAAGAGGCAGAAGCCGAATAGCCAGCTCTACGTAGTTCCTTCTTTCTCTCCCTCTCTCTCTGCATAGCCACAGGTTCAAACTCGCAACAGACATTGGCACATTTATGTCTTCTACAGTTGAGTAACGCCTGGCATTTATGCCTACACTTGGCCTTCTCACCATTCTGGGCAAACCTGCACGGCACAAGGAACTGGGAGTATGTACACTGGCATTTGACATCCAGTACTTCATAGCAAGGCGAGCAATCCCCATCATGACAGAGCCACACACACTTATGACCGCACGGCAGTACCTTTCCGCAAACCTCTCCACACGTGGGAATTGGCTCAAGACATGAAGTGCGAGCATTTTCAGCAATTTCTTGTTTACCACAAGCACATGTAGTGACTGCCTCAGGGCTCAATGGACACTTATGAGATGTCAGAGACAACGGGTGACAGTTCTGTTGGCATACATGGTTCCCACAGTCAAGAGCTGTATGACAGATTTCATCGCAGCCGTATACACCAACCCATGTTTTTGTCGCTTCTTCTTTCGTTGCTTCTTCTGACGCTTCCTCTTCCCCTTTAATCTGAAAAATAGCCTCACTTTTCCTGGGTTTTCTGTCTTTGCAGAGGAGCTCATTCTGATGCTTACCACAATAGCAGTTTCCTTCAACCTTCACAAGACACTCTCCACAAGGACCACTATGGCAGAGTCTTTGACACCTATGAATACCACATGGCATTATATCGCCACAGACTTTGTTACAGCTCCAGCCTTCTTCGTAGGGAGTTATAACACATGGTAATTGTTGGGTCTCGCTGCCGCAATTGCATGCCATTACGGGTCCTAACGCTGTACACTTTTGAATGTGCGGTCCAGGATGGCATTCAAACGAACAGCCATGCACACATCTCGGTAGCTTATCGTTACATGTCTGTCCACAGCTGTGTGGTTGGAAAGTGTTGGCCTGGGGATTGAGAATTTTACCGCACCAACAAGTGTAGTTCCTTGGAATCTCTGTCTTAGTATGGTTGCACGCAGGACACCTCCATGTGTTGTCTGTAGAGGTGGATGAAGACTTGGTAGCCCACCGGTTAACACAGTCCAAGTCATATACTCTGTAACAGTTGTCACAGGACCATACTTTGGAATGAGCGTCAATCTCTCCTGTACAAACCAAACAAGTGTATGTTCCTCTCGCTAAATCGCTTAGTATAGTTTCAGCTAGAGAGGTGCCAGTATCTGATTCTGATTCCGAGTCTGTCTCTGAATCTGATGATTCTGACGATGATGCCTGCAATTCGTCATCCGCTCTGTCGTGTGATATTACCACCTCTTGTAGAGTTTCCGTATGCAACTCATTAGTGCTATGTGGAGCATGCGTATCAAGTGTTTGCTCACACATTGTATGATCAAAAGATTCAAATCTCTTGATCTCTAGATTTCTATAACTTCTTAATGCTTCCTTTCAAGCTTTCTCAGACAGACAGACACCCTCCCAAGCTCTAATTAAACCTTGAGAGGTTCACTAACAACGTAATACTTGAATATACTGCTACCTATCCCATGACATATATGGAAAGTTTGATCCATTAATACTTTAATCGCCTTCCCATACTTAGGCTGGCTTGACGTGCGCCTAGTGAAAAATATGCATAATCTGCCTGTGTCTTTGATGTATGAGATTAGCTAATAGCCAGACTAATGCAATGTCTTACATAATTTATACACTAAGCACTGCACTTCAACGCTCGTCGTTTTCTGCCCAATGAACAACCTCAATTGGCAACAAAGTAAGTGCAAGAGGTGAGCCGCAACTAAGGGCCTGAGACTAAGGCATGCAAAGAGATTCTTCAAAAGAGTAAAAGGTGTATACTTTATAGCACCATAAAACGGATCAGTGGCATTTCTATAGATTGAGGGTTTTTGTTTTCGATCATCCTGCGTATAGCACTGCACGTTCTTCACATAGATATATCTACAATGGCTATAACACATGATCCATGGAAGAAGAGGTGAGTACACAACGGAGATGTTGAGAGTTCGGAGGGGTGGTAAATCACATCATCACTTTTTCATCCTTCTGTCTATCTGTCAGGATGTTCCTCTGACTGTATCTACTAACATTTTCCCTCAATTTAGAGATGCCTGGAGATACCAGGGCGCCTTCAGCAAAGTCAACAGGTTCAGAGGAGCATTCCCAGGCTTCTTCATAGGGCTGGGAGCATTCGGTGCTTACTGTGTGGCAGAAAAGTTGTTTTTTGAGGACTCTCATAGCCATGGTCATGCTGAGCACAAAGAGCATCACTAGATGTGGTTAATGTTGTTTTGAGGATAGCACAGATAATGAAAGAGACTGTTAGAGCACCTGTTGTGGGTAGAAAGGGGAGTCTCCCCGTATAATTGAGAAATTGTGTGTAACTGTACCGGCTGGTGACTGTTATAGTGAGTTGCGGTTAAATGGTTTGGTTACGTATCCATTTTTTCCCATTATGTTTGGATATACATGTTAATGAAAGAAAAATGATTTGAGACAAGTTTATTATTTGTTTTCTATATAGGATACACTAATATTTAAGTATACATTTGTATATATATAATCTATAATACGCAAGGATAAAAGATGAAATAATAATTAGTCCTACAATATGATCTTCTTTCAGAAACACTTGTTAGGTTGAAGGATATTATGTTGATAAATCACAACATATCAAGTTTACCAACATAGTACCTTTCATGTTAAGTGAAAAAAAAAATTCATCTATCTCTTTCAGAACGTCATAGGCTGAGAATGAGTGTGTGATTTTGTTAATCTTCTTTTAAAATTTCTCTTTTTAAGTAAGTATTGGCAAATCTATCCAGCTTAGTTTTTTTTATCTTGACTTCACGTCTCCATCTTGGCAATTCAAAAAAAAGAATGCTAAAAAGATCTTGAAACAGGTAAATAGCAAAACAAAATGATTTAGCATACCATTTCAAGATCATTCCCCTCCATTTTTCCACCTTTCCAGACAAAATCCACACTTTACTCATTAACTAAAGTGTTCAATACTATGCCCTATATTAGGTTTAGGGCATACATTACATTGCCTATACATTGCATTAGACCCGTGTCACTAGACCCGTATCACTATTGCATAACACCCGTACAGAGGCCTATTGCATAAGGCCCGTACAGTGGGGCCGCACATTATATCATACATGATCACCTACCGTTTTTGGAAGCTGATTTTTCAGCATCACCAGGAGGTCACCCAGAGGAGAGATAACAATTCTTGCAATAATTTTCAAGGGTTGATCTTGTCTGTTTGGTAGAGCAGAGTCCTCTAAGTATATTTATACATGGGCATTATGATGGCAACTGTGACAGACGTGCCAATCGGCACTTTAGTGGATTCCACCTCAATATCCCCACAGCAGCCTCCATACACAGATGCAGGGACTGGCAACGATGAAAATGCCGATACTTTCATAACCGGTTTTAGCGAAGATCTTGTGGCTATCCGTCCTCCCCACAAGTCGCTTACTGGAGCTTCATCGCTGGATCTTTCCTCACTTGATTCTCTTTTGGATGCAGCTACGCCGGAAGGGAAAGATATACGACACCTTCAGATCTTTGAAGATGGAGGTAGAGTTGGGTGCGGTGGAGTTTTATGGATAGCAGGGAAACTGCTTGCACTCTACGTATTGCGGAAATGGGATTTCCTTGTCAGCGAATTGAGGGAGAAACACGGCGTTACTCAAATAAATAAAATTGTGGAGATTGGCAGTGGCACAGGTATCAGTGGCTTGGCTCTTGGGCTGCTTTTGGAACACAAGAGAGAGCAAGAGCCTCAACTATTTGCCAAAGACTTCAAAATACATATCACAGACCTGGAGGCGTTGATCCCTATTATGACGAAGAACGTGGCTGTGAACAAATTGGAAGAAATAGTGAGTGCAGATACACTAGGCTGGGGCGAGCCGCTACCCCCCTTTGCGCAGTCCGATGTGGATCTGGTATTGGCTGCAGATTGTGTCTACAATGAGAAGGCTTTTGATATACTAGAGCAGACCCTTGTGGATATTTCTAATGGTGCCACGCGAAGTTCAGATGGAGTCCAGAGAGAGACAGTAATCTTGATGGCCAGCAGGAAGAGGAGAAAGGCTGATATCCGCTTCTTCAAGAAGGCGAGAAAGAGATTCCACATGGAGGAGATTACTGACTATGAAGAATACGAGGAATTCAGGGTTCAGAGGGTTCACTTGTTCAAAATGGTGTTGAAGAGATGAATAGAGGGCAATACAATATATATGTATAGAATTAGCTGTTAAAAAATCGTCACAATACTGAATGTTTGTGAATATGCATCACAGAAGACACGGGTGTTTCTTTATAGCCACTTTTGATGATTTAAGCCTCATTGGTCATTATGATAATATTTACAGATGGATATATATATAAACAAGTTATTCACTCTTGCTGATCTCCTCCAACTCTTCCATCAAAGTATCCTCACTGGTGTCTTCGCTTTGAGAGTCTTCAAGCCATTTAGCACCACTGCCGCTATTCTTAGATCTGGCCTCCAACAACTCGGCAGCCACGATTGCATCCTCACGCCATTTCTTAAGCACCTCCTGCTCCTTTTGCACACCGTGTTCAATAGGAGAGAGGCCAAACACAGCACCAAACATGTTGCTCTCTTCTCTGGCCACCTGGTCTTCCAATTCCAGCTGCATCTTCACACGGTAATACTCGAAACGCGCCCTATCGTAGGCATCAATCATAGAAAGCTGCTCCTCAGTGGTGCTTCCGCTGCTCTTCAACAGGTAAAGTGTCCTCTGGACCACGCTTTCTCCGTCCAACTTCTTAGCCGGTTGGCGAATGGAGCTCCAGTCAAGCTTGGACGTATCAACGTGCTGCTCCGTTTCGATGAGGGTTTTGGGGTCGGCAAGTTCCCAAGGATGTTGATCATAGAAAAGCTGTCTCAATTCATCTTCAACGAACTTGAGCTTCTGGGCTTTGTAGAGGTGGTTCTTGAGGCTCTTGAGGTCCTTGGGCTGGAGACGAGTATTGTAGAGAGAATTCTTTGCAGCCTTCCTGGAACGTTCCTGCTCCTGTGATGCCTCAATGTTTTCCTTCCTCACTTTTCTGGTGAGGTCCTTCTGTGGTGGATAACTGGCCACAACCTTGAACCATGCTGGCTGTTTCTTGAGAACTCCACTCTGGAGGTAGTGAGATGTCTTTTCAAGGATATTAATACCTTGTTGTTGGATCTTCATTATGTGTTGGGGAGAAGTGGAAACTGAAGTGTAGATTGAAAGTGGAAATTGAAGTGGAAACTGAAAGTGGAAATGTGTATATGTGCGGATTTCTGTGTATCTGAATGCTGTTATCTGCTATCTGTCTAACTGTCTGCGATCTGAATAGAATAACCACGCAGTACCAACTGTCTAAGCTACCAGTGTCACCCTCTATGCAGATGGAAAATGAGCCCAGTAATACCTATCTATTTATTTATTTCCCTACAAGAGAATTTTCTAGCGAACCCTTTGACAACAAATACTGGCATAAGTGTATATCAACCAGTGACGTCTGATCCACCATCTCTACCTATCAATCTGCCCATTATGCGGTGAATTTTTCAAGCCTATGTATGGCTTTTGGTCCCTCTCACTACCTAGTCTGACAATTAGCGTCCTTCTACTGCCGCATAGAGAGACTAAGTGTTGTGTGCAGCACACCCACCACATATCCCCATAACTGCCCTTTTTGTTAGTCTCTTCTTCAACGCACAGTTGTATGCATATGTAAGATGCGTTCACACTAACTTTTCACGGGTTATGTCAGGGGAGACATGGAATGAGGAAAGATGGGAATGAGGAATGATCGAAATGATATCAGCTTAGGAACTCCCAAATAAAACTCAAAAATAGTATAGTTGAGAGTAATGGTGCTGCTTGCATGGTTTAGAGTTAGCAATTAATAGCCACATGCTTGCCAACCGCAACTACTCATGAGGTATCTACGCACCACTACTACCTCGCATTCAATTTTGAGTAAAGTTGAAGTTTAACTTGTAGAAATGGTGGATACTAAGGAAGAGCTATTGGGAAAATCAGTATCAGAGGTGATGGTTCTTCTTCTTCTACCCCGTGAATGCTTCAATTTCATGTCGCACCTATAAAATGACAGGCATTATACGACGAGGCTTCCCCACGTTAATAGGTCGAATACGCAGCTCTCAGAGCTTTTGCTCTTCAGATACAATTCAGCTAAACAGCACTTGTAAATTGTTTTCAACTGCAAGAATATATACACAAACACAGCAAACAAGATATCCAACAACATCTCCAGCAGCAGGGGTATCACTGAAATTAGGTTCAACCTCTTCAACCACCGATAATTCTAGACATCCAGACTTCACCACACGGACAGGCACAGACTGGCTCAGCAGACTTCGCACAAAGTACACGGATGAAGAAAATGAGGAACGAATAAGGCAGGTTCTCAACACATTCATAAAGTCTACTGAGATAGCTCTGCAATCGCAAATTCCTTCCTCCATACAGGATACGTTAAGGAAAGATGTCCTTTCATATGGCAGTAAACACTATAGGGATAAGAGGCCCAAAAAACTCAGACTTTTGACAAATGTAGACAATGTCGACACCAATGATATGGACTCTGCAGAGATGGACTCTGCAGATGTGGACTCCAATAATCCATACTCTCAATTTGAGCCTCATATACAAGACTTGCACTTCAGATTATACCTAGCCAAATTGTACAATCAGATAAACTCTAGTTATGCCAAGTTGAAGTGGAGCCGAATGACTCGGAAACGTTTCAAGGCACCTGAAGATGTGTATGCCGTGTTTTTAGCTGAGTTGTACGGTAATAGTGTTGTCAAGTCTCAGATGATTAACTTTTCACGTTTGCTAGACGCGTATTGCAACCTCCCAGATCCTCAACCACTGTACATACAAGCAGCACATTTCGAGCACCTCTTAAGTGTTTTTCTGAATGGTGTTCGTCTTGAGGACAAAGCACTCACTCAGTTCTATATGCGAGTTGTGCGGGATATGGCAAGCTGCAGGATGAAACTCAGTTCCAAGGAGAGCAACACATTGATCAGATTGCAGTATGCTACCTCTGACGCAAACATACTGACAGCTGAAGAATACACAATGCTGAGAGATACCATACATGCCAATGAGGATGTAAGCACCTATAATATTCTGCTCGATACCGCTATCGTCCAAGGAGATCATAAGCTGGTTGGCAAGATCATTTACGATATGCAGCAGAGGTGTATGTTTGACACTATTGACAGAAATACACTGTCGCTTCTTCTGGACTACTTTGCATCACACAGAAACCTCACCCTAGTGCTTAATGTTCTTGAGATTACTTTGGCTGATAGATTATTCATCTGGGATGGCATATCATTGAGCGGTGTAGTTCGTGCATTTGTGAAATGTGGAAGAGTTAATGAAGCAGATACTCTTATCAACAAATGCATCCTGCCACTAGATACTCCTGTCAAACATCGGAAACATAATCCACCTCTCACAACTTCAGATAGACGGCAATTGCGCAAGGATTTGAAGGTACTCACCTACTTACAATCGCAGCGTGAAGAGTTGCCTTCTGTTGAAATCATCACGCACCGTTTTAATTTCAGATTCAGCCCATTGGAGGAGACATTTTTTCCTTTGATACATTATTATGCAACTCTTGACATCAACATGGGATCATCATTGGATAAAATAGATAAGTACACTCAGTTGATGGAAAACAGTGGAGTTGCTCTATCTGCGAGAATATTCAACGACATATTCTCTCATCTATATAAATTATCCGAAGCCAGGTCAACCGAGAGCCATAGACTCTCTCTCAAGGGGGACCGTTTTGCTTCTGAAATGGAGACTAAATACTTTAAGAAATATCTCAATATGCTGATATTCACAAAGAGAAGCAATGATTCGATATTTCAACTCACCCAAGACAACTCTGGCAAACAATGCTTTGATCCAAGAGAGATGTCTCTGGTTTTATCCAAGGGCCTCATAGATGTTGTTTTTGATGTCGCATCTGTGCTGGTCTCTGAGAGCGATAACAGGAGGGTGGCTTTATATAGACGCGAGGTTGCACAGTTATTTGAGGTTAAATTCGAGAATAGGGATGCGGTTAAAGTGATGAGGGCTAGGGATAATGAAATTGTGAGTTATCTCGAGAGGTTGCTCCGTATGTAGAAAGAAAAAGGGTGAATCTAGAAGGAAGAAGAGAAAGAGTCTGCTCAGAAGGAAGAGAAGAGAAAGAGTGAGCCTACGAAGCTTTGCTAGCGACTTCTCTTGCACTAGTGTACTATTTAATGTCTAATACAACATTTAGAACATGCATGCATGCATATACTAATTGCACACTTCCAACCTAAAATATGTAGCAGTGCATGTAGCAGTGTTCCCTACTATCCACCAGCATCACATGCATATCTTTTAAGCTACCCCGCATGGGGCTGGTTGCCAGGGATGCATAGCGGCATATATGTGGGGAAAGCACTGAATAAACGGGACACTATGGAATTGACGAAAAAAAGTGGAATCGACAGTGGATATTAAAGAGCTCCATTTAAGTTGATATATATGTTCATACATATAATTCAAAATATCCAGATTCACTCCAGATTCACTCCAGATTCACACAGATTCACCTCCAAGCGCGAAAGATAATATACTAATTGCCAGCCAATCCCACCATGTCATCCCTTCAGTCTGATTATTCCAAATATTCACACTTCAAAGTATCTGTACCCATGCCCGGGGTTGCCCATGTTGAATTCAACAGGCCCAAAGCCATTAATGCGTTCCAATATGAGTGAGTATATGAGCGGTTCATCCCACCATTAGCTATCCCCTCCACCTAACACATTCTAGAACATGGCATCAATATAGAGATATCTTCACTGCTTTGGACCATGAACCTGCAATCAAGGCGATCATTCTCTCCGGATCCGGAAAGCACTTCAGTGCTGGACTGGATGTCAAAGAAGCCGTTCAGACATTTGCGGGATTCACAACGCACCCCAAGATGTCCGGTGAAGAGAGGAGGCAAAAACACCAGCAACTCTATGATTTCGTGCTTGATTTCCAAGATTGTATTGGCACAACTGCCAAGATAGACACTCCCACCATCGCACTGGTTCATGGTGTATCTTACGGATTAGCTCTTGATATCCTTGCAACCACCACTATTAGAATAGTTAGCAAATGTTCCAGACTCAGCATCAAGGAGATCCAAATCGGAATAATCGCCGATATCGGCTCGCTTCAAAGACTACCGGCAATAACGGGGAATCTCTCCCTTATAAGCAGACTCGCCCTGACAGGTGAGGACTTTGATTTTAGAACTGCAATCCGTCTTGGGCTGGTGGATGACCAAAAGGACGTTTGTGAGAGCAAAGATGATGGTTTGAAAAGGTGTTTAGAGGTTGCCTCCCAAATCGTGGAGCATGAAAGATGGTGTATAAGAGGCACGAAGCAGTGCTTGAGATTTATGGCTGAAGGAGAGGGAGACGTTCGGTCTGGTTTGCTGGTTGGAGCCAGACTAAATTCTCAAAATATTGATGGCTCAGAATTGGAAAGGAGAACCCAAAAGAGGAGGAGGTCAAAACTCTAGCCAGACTCTAGCCGAAACTCTAGTCAAAACTCTATCTAGTTTTGTGATATCCATGTGTAGCTATATCGATCACTATAGTCGAAACCAGTATCTATAAGACGAACTTAACCATATATGAGGTATATAATATGTATAGAAAAACTAACACAAGAGCACCATATATAGAAAAACTAATAGGGAGCACCATATATATCGGAAGATCCTCAATAGTCCTTACAGCAAACACTATCTTTACTCTCATAGACTACAATTCATGCCTCAGATCTCCTTATGTTCATATTCCGCAATATCAACAGGGTCAGAGTCGGCTTGCTCATCAGAAGCAAGAGAATTTCTCTTCTTTCTCAACTGCCTCTGTTCCAATTTATTCGTGATGTAACCAATCAAAGAAACCTTGGAAACCCTCAGATACCAGTAGAAACTCAACATTGCGCATATGTTGAAGATAATATACCCGCAGTATATACCAATATTCCTCCATCTGTAAGAATGCTTGATCTTGAGATGAGATAAATATTGATCACCAACGGTGTACGCGCAATATCCACAATTGGAAGTGTCGTTCGGATTTTCAAGATAACCTCCAGAACTGGCGATGAATGGGCCTGTCCATTCGGCGCATGTCATACCACTTGGAGGGTTGAAAAAGGACAACTCATCATTGGAGCACCTCACTGCTCTATTGTGTAAGAGAGTGCTGATGAAATTTCCCAAGAAATATGTGTAGGGACTTAATGGGAACATCCATGAGGACCAAAAGTGGGGTGCGAGTGAAGGAGGTTGGACGACTCCACAGAAGGAGATCACAAATGAGAACATAACACCCACAAGGACATTTGCGGTAGGCAAGTCAGGCGCCATATAGACAGTCCATAATCCAAAAGACACGTAGTAGAGCTGGAAGAAGATACAATAGTTGAACCAGTAAAACCCGGCCACCGATGCTGAAGTAGGGATGGTGCGTAGAGGAAAGAAAGAGGCACAGAAAAAAAGTGTTGAACCAACCAAAGAGTATGGCAGCTCTGAAAGGAATTGGCATAGAAGAAGGATCGACCAGTGGAAGGTGTTGGATTTGCTCTCTCTCACCTCAAATAGCTCTCTGCTAGCTATAGCACGGGACTGGATCTGGTTGATGAGAGGGGCGGAAAGGACAATGGAAATGAAGCAGGTGAACAAACCATTCTGCATCCCAATCACCGTGTGCTTGAGGTTATAGAAGGAGAAACCAATAAATAGACCGCCAATTATCATCAGGTTGATCTTTGCCATAACGTAGACCAAATCCCTGTACATTTGGGTTGCAGAACGACGGAGCACCTGCCTGAATTGATAATGATAAGGTGTAGCATATACAGAGGTGAGTTCAGCATCGTGAGAGTCTACAGCAGCGTTTCCCACGTGTTGTTTCTCCTCTACCAAATGAATAACCTCTTGTTGGACATTGCTTGCCTCTGGCGAAGACTCCCATAATTGATGCCAATCTTCCTTGACAGTTGCAGTGGCACCTGCACCAATCGCTTCAAGAATATATTCTGCCGGGTTCTCGTGCGGGAGACACTTTCTAGCACCCTGTCTCTCAAAATACTCCAGTAGAACACGAGAACCCTTACCGATGTCACCAAAGTAGACGGTCTGTCCGCCCTTCTTTAGCAATAATAGTCTATCAAACTCTTCAAAGAGGGTGGCCGAAGGCTGGTGAATAGTACACAATATAGCCTGTCCAGCATTGGCAAGGTGACGGATAACCTGAACAATGGCCCAAGCAGACTGTGAGTCCAATCCTGAGGTGGGCTCGTCCAAGAACAGAAGCAGAGAAGGTTTGGCCACCAGCTCAACTCCAACAGACAGCTTTTTCCTCTGTTCGACATTGAGGCCATAGCCAGCATCACCTACGACAGCCTCTGCATACGCTTTCATATCAAGGATATCAATGATAGTCTCAACGTAGTCCATTTTCTCGGAGTCAGGAACAGAAAGAGGCCGGCGAAGACGGGCGGCAAATTGGAGGGACTCACGCACAGTCAGCTCTGCAATATGTAAATCCTGCTGCTGAACATAACCAGTTCTGCGCTGGAAGGAGTTGTTGACATGCTCACCATTCACAAACATGTCACCAGTGATAATTCCCATATCTACTCTCTGAGATAGCACATTGAGTAGCGTCGTCTTACCAGCACCTGACTCACCCATCAGTGCTGTCAAGGTACCTGGCTTACAGTATCCATGGATGTTATCCAACAACTTGCGCGATTCGCCTTTGATCTGGATGGTATAGTTGACATTTTGCCAGGTAAACATATCCTCACTCCCCAGTCTGTACTTGTTGAGAGCTGTTTCGGCTTCATCGGACGGAGTGGAGGAGAGGTGGCTGTTTTCGTCATCTCTGGAAGTGAACTTTTTGGATGATCGAAGGTCTGCACGCTGTTTGTCAATCTCCTCCTCCACAGTAGGATGGTGCACTTCGACACTCTCTTCATCAACAGTTGACGGGTTCGATTTCAATGCCTCCAATGTCTGAGCAGCCTTGGCTGACCTGATGAAGAGAAGATGATCACCTCCACCCTTTGTGGGGCGCAACCATTCAGTAGCAAGACAGTTCACAAACAAGAAGAACAAGATAAAGCCAATAACAATGCCAAAGTTTCTCCAAACATGGTTAAAAGAATAGGTGAAAGCCAGTTTGAGATACCTATCACCCAAGACCCAAGACTGGCCTGTCTCGGAGCCAACAAAAGCACAAACCTGATTTGCGGGGTCGGCATTCTCATATCCCACACCAGACGGAACTAATGAGCTACCACATTGCATGTGTCTACCATGGAACTCAGTGGTAAGAACTGCCTCGAATGCATACAACAGTGGGTTAATGTATGAAATCCACTTGAACCAAGGGTGCATAGAAGGACGCTGAATCATATACGAAGTATACACGACGGTAGCCAGGAGAAAAATGCCAGAAACGGCGTTACCCACAGCTACCGTCTTGGTGAGGGAAGCAAGCATTTGGAATAACCCGCTCATGGCCAGAGATCCCAGGTTGATAAACAGAAGGAACGTGAAGAAAGATCCAGCGTCTGCCTTGAGGTTTGCCAGAAAGTACAGCACCACGGCAAAGAGAACCGACGCCAAAAGCTTAACCGGGAAGTCTGTCATGATGCTAGCAATTACTTCGGCAGAGGGGTGGTAGAAGGAATATCCTTTCTGCTTCAGCATAATAGGTCTTCTGGCAAAGGTGGAAGACACTTCGGCCAAACCCATGAGGGCAAAATAGAGGAGGGCAAAAAAGACAACACCGCTTCTGGAGAAAGCGCCCGCTGTTGACTCAGGTGTCTTCCAGTAAAGGGAACCAATAATAAGAGACTGAACGAGAGCTGCTATTACTGTAGTCATGGTGTAAGTCTTGTCACCCCAGATGCGCTGAAACCCTCGGATGGTGCATAGTCTGAGCTGAGTCACATAACTGGTGGTGTAACGGGACGAAGCCCTTGACCATTTTTCTCTCTCTTGGTTGTGGGACTTTCTCAGTTTTTGTATGGTCTTCTCCTTTGGCTGTTGATTACGTTTCTCAGCAAGCTGCTGAATCAGATCGGCATGCTCACTAGAGTTCAACCAGTACTGTTCGAATTCATCCGCAGTTGTTGGAACTTTCTTTTCGAAACCTGGGAAGGGAAAACGACCAATGGGATCAGTTACAGCAGTAAGAAATTCAGCAGTTGTCTGTCTGTCCGGGCATCTGTAACCCATCTTCTCAAAGAAGGCCTTTGCTTTCTCCGCTGGACCGAAATAGACTTGCCGGCCCTGGTATAGAACAGTCACTTTATCGAACTTGTCGTAGATATTCTCAGAGGCCTGGTAAATCGTCACAAACGACGACTGTCTGAGGAGATTAGTAGATGCCCTGATTGCCTCAGTGTACTCCAAAGCTGTCGAGGCATCCAAACCTCTGGTTGCGTTATCCCAACAGAAGACAGCAGCCTTTGTGGCAAGAGCCTCTGCAATAGAAACACGTTTCCGTTCACCTCCGGAGACTCCTCTCACAAAATCGTTGCCAACCTTTGTATTCAGTGTGTGGCTCAAGCCAAACACAGTGACAAGGATATCCCTCATCGTGTTGATATAGCTCTCTTTACCAGCACCATCGATTCTGGTATCGGGAGCCCTGCAAGCAATGGCAAACTTTAGAGTCTGGTCAACCGTCAAATGAGGGAAGTGAACATCCAGTTCAGGGTTATACACGATGTCTTTCCTGAACATTTTTATCATCTCCTTCTGAGATATACTGTTGTATGTGATATCTCCTTCGACTTTCACAAACTGGTCAGTCTCACCTGCAATTGTACGCAACATGGTAGAACAACCCGACCCTGGGCGACCAAGCACCAAAACCATTTCTCCCGCATTACACAAGAGGTTGACATTCCTGATGATCTTCCTCAAACCAGCAGATTTGGAGATTGGCCTACGCTTGGAATGTCCATGGAATAGCCCACCGATTGCCTTTGCAAGTGCAATGGGGGCACCAAGCACATCACCAACTGTGGGCAAAAAGGCTGTACTGTCATCGACTCCCAGAACAGTGAGATTGCTGAGTTCAACACCAGTGTACTTGAGTTCTATCCCTTGAACAGCTGATCTCTTGACAATTGTTTTCAGAACTCTCTGGAGTTCAAAATCGTTAGGGTCAATGATAATTGGCTCCCCATCTCTGGTTGTGGCATTGGAGAGAAACCTTGATAATGTCGAGAGACGTGTCAACACATTGTCGTGTGGATCAGTTGCAACAGAATTTTGAACAGTATTAACCAGCTCAAGCTCATTGGCACCATCATCAGCTTCGCCATTGTTATCATCGTTGCTATCTTGGTCGATATCACGACCTATGGCCTGGGAGAGACTGATACGGCTGGAACTTCTCTCCAACTCCCTTTCAGTCTCTGCCCTTTCGGTTGCACGTCCCCTGAAGGGTGGTAAAGACTCACCTGAATGGTGAGAGTGTTGTTCCTCAGACATTGGTTCAATTGAGGTATTAACGTTCACACGCGACGGATATATATAGACTGACTGAGCTGTTGTGGATACATCTGTCGACAAAATGTGATTGGTGCAACCTGCAGTCTATATAGTGAATGAAGCGAATAACTACTGGTGCTGCAGAAAGATGATCTGGTGGAAACGGCGAAGGGTTTAAATAGTCATCCTCTGGAACTCATCTCGAAGGCAAGACATAAATCATCAGGAAGAAGAAACCCATTCGAATCTGCACGGAGTTAGTAGGATGCAAGGAAGGTGCGGCAGGCACAGTCTATCTCTCTTTCTATGCCTGTGCATTGTCATGCACTATGATGCACCACATGCAGTGAGTATGTGGCTAAGATAATTGCTCAGTGCGTTAGTGTGACCAAGGCCGATTGGTCCTCCTGAGGGGTTCACGTCACTAGGGGATTAGCCAAGTCGCTCAGCTTGGTGATTTACCATTTCCTAGACCCTGAAGGCCTGTTAAACTCCAGGAGGTTTATCTGAACATAAGAAGCGCACTTGAAGTTGCTTAGAATATGAAGCGCAAGCTACGTCCTAGGCGGCATTGAGTTGAACAGCAGCAGCCTTCGGAGACTCATCACAGGAACCTGTCAATTGGTCATGTTTCTACAGACGAACTCTGGTGTTGTAGACTGAGCAGCCACTCCCTGGTGGTAGACTGAGGGTTCTAGAAAAGAAGCAACGTCGGTAGATAAGCCCCCATTTCTCATCTTTCTTTGCCTCAACCCAGACAGAATTGTTATCTGAACTACAACATCATAGAAAGGGAAATGTAGACTTTACCGCATTGAATGCCCTAGGGACGTATGATAAGCAAAGCTACCCACCATCACATCTCCACTAACTATGGCGCAAATCCTCGGGCAGGCCGAAGGGACCTTTTATGACCCCTCCGTTGAATATGGCCCAAATCCCCGGACAGGCCGAGGGAAAACAACTATTTGTCCTCGCCACCGGAGCCAACGATAAGCGTGTACGCTCCTCCGACAGATCGGGGATTATTACCCGGAATGTAGTCAAAATTGAGTAAGCATCTGATATGGTTGCTGGTAAGAGGAGGGAGGGTCCCATCCGACTCAATAACCAGCATCTATGCAGGGTTAGCCAGCCGCATGTTTAAGGTGTGCGATTGCCGTGTCTTTTTTTGCCTCTTCCCCTCCCTTCATCTCTCGCCACACGTTCTCATCTGCACTCTCATGCATGCTTATGTACACTCATGTAAATGTATCTACTGTCTTGCATGGAAAGGTGCGTTACGCACGCAGCTTCCAGCGGAAGTACGGCGGAGATAAGTCGAAGTCGGCTGGAACTCGGCAATAAGATGTCAACAGTTTTCCCAATCCGCACACGTTTGCCACCTACTTCTTTGCAACGAAGTGAGGTTTATTAACAATCTTGATGACAAGGTACTCTCATGTGGAGCTATAACAAGTGAGGTGAATAGTAGCGGTGTTAACCTCCCAGGGGACAGCCCAGGAATGACAGCTCTGAAGTGGGAGCTCAGCCGGAGATATTCATACCATTCATTACTAAGATTTCGGCGTTAGGCGGTGATTGTGTAGTTACAGATGTGAATCAAACCTTATCTCAAACTTGTTCTTAATATATAATATCCGCTACCCATTCTGCCCTCCTGACTGATATTATATGCTGCTAACTTATTAGTTACTCGAAATAGGTATCATCCGGCATGATTTTTTCTTTATAGATAGATCGATGAACAGGAAATATTATAATTGTATACAATATATTAAACATCAGTACTTTATAAGGATGGAAAAGGAAGTAAAATATTACCGGTGAGTAAGGATGTCACCATGTCTCAATGCTTATTTTTTTGCTTTCGCCTCCTTGGCCTTCTTCCGTGCTGCTAATTTGTCAGAGATATATCCTGATAAGGAGAATGTCGACACTCTGAAGTAATAGTAGAAGCCAACCATGCACAACAAATTAAAACCAATATAAGCAAAGAAGAAACCAACGTTTCTCCATCTATCGTCAAAGTTGATGTTATGACTCTGCAAGTACTCATCACCAACAGAATACTGGCAGTAGCCACAGTTGGAAGTTGCATCAGGGTTCACCAGGTACCCAGTTGTTGAGTTAACATATGCTCCACCCCATTCATCGCAAGTCATGCCACTAGGAGGTTCAAAAACTGATAACTCTTTGGAAGCACAGACAACCTTTCTATCATGCAACATCGGAGATAACAGATTGGAAACGAAGTAGTTGTATGGAGTGAGGTGGAACATCCATTTGCTCCAGAAGGTGGGGGCCAAGGAGGCTGGTTGTACCACACCACTGAAGGCAATGACGAATGTGAAGAGAACACTGGCCAGAATAGAAGCAGAGGCAAGATCGGGTGAAAAATACAGAATCCATAGACCAAAGGAAACGTAGTATAACTGCAGGAGGATACAGTACACAAACCACCAGAACCCAGCCCTGCTGGCCTCAGTGCTGACTGTTTTCAACGTGAAGTAGACACAACAGTAGTAAAGGGTGGAACTTACGATAGAGTATGGTATTTCCACCAAGTACTGAGAGAACAGCAGCGTGGACCAATGGAAAGTGTTTGACTTACTCTCTCTCACCTCAAACAACTCTCTGCTGGCAATTGCCCTTGCCTGGATCTGAGTTATGAGAGGGACAGCAAGAAGCACGCTACAGAATGCAGCAAACATAGTATTCTGCATTCCAATGAGAGTATGTGGAGTGTCCCAGAAACTGAATCCTATAAATAGTCCACCAATGATCATCAGATTGGTCTTTGCAAGAATATATATCGTATCTCTGTAGAATTGTTGCGAGGTACGTTTGAGCACCTGGTAGAATTGATAGTAGTAAGGTGTTGCAAACGTTGAGTAGTGTTCAGAATTCAGGACTGGAGTCTGGCGTATGGGTGTAGGCTGGGAAAGCATTTCATCCATCTCAATCTGAAGATGTTGGTACTGCTGCGATTGCTTCCAAACTTCATGCCAGTCCTCTGAAACTGAGGCAGTTGCACCAGCTCCAATAGCTTCCAGGATGTACTCTGCTGGATTTTCGTGAGGCAAACACTTGCGAGCTCCACCCTTCTCAAAGTAGGTCAACAATGTCTGGGAATCCTCACCAATTTCGCCAAAGTAGACTGTCTGGCCTCCCTTACGTAGCAGAAGAAGCCTGTCAAACTCCTGGAACAGCATTGAAGAAGGCTGGTGAATTGTACAGAGCACAGCTTGACCCTGTTGAGCCAAGCTGCGAATTACTTGAACAACACCCCACGAAGACTGTGAATCCAAACCTGAGGTAGGCTCATCCAGGAACAGAAGGAGAGAAGGCTTTGCAACAAGTTCAACTCCAACAGACAATTTTTTTCTCTGTTCAACGTTGAGACCATGACCGGCATCACCAACAATTGCTTCAGCAAAGGTATGCATTTGAAGAATGTCAATAATTTTCTCTACGTACTCCATTTTCTCGGAGTCAGGAACCGATAGCGGACGCCTAAGACGGGCAGCGAACTGAAGAGATTCACGAACGGTGAGCTCGGCAACATGCAAATCTTGCTGCTGGACATAGCCCGTTCTTCTCTGGAAACTGGCATCAATTGGGTGTCCATTGACAAACATGTCACCAGTGATGACACCCACATCGACACGGCGAGATAGAACATTGAGAAGAGTGGTCTTCCCTGCACCAGATTCACCCATGAGAGCGGTGAGGGTTCCTGGTTTACAGTAGCCTTGAACATCATCCAATAACTTTCTCTTCTCTCCTTTGATATCAACAGTGTAGTTGACATGCCTCCAACTAAACACTTCATCACTACCCAAGACGTGCTGATCTCCCGAGGAGGATATAGATGGAGAGTCCCTTCTCTTTTCAATCTCTTCTACTACAGTTACACTGTCCTGCTTAGACTGTTCAACATCATCTACAAGGCCGGAAGCTCCGTCCAATTCCTCAAGGGACTCTTTGGCTTCTCTGCTCCTAAGGAAGTAGAGATGTTCCCCAGACCCGAAGTCTTGTTTGATATACTCAGTGGCCATAGCATTGACCAAAGTGAAGAATACTGCAAAACCAACTACAATACCAAAGTTTCTCCAAACATGATCAAAGTTGTAGTCGAATGTCGAACGCACATAGTCGTCTCCGAGGATATATGTCTGCCCAGGAGTCGCACCGGCAAATGCACACACTTGGTTCTCCGTTGAAGCGCCTGCGTTTGGAGGTATCATCTCACAAGCCATATGTCTGCCATGAAATTCAGTAGTAATCATAGCTTCGTAGCAGTACAAGACTGGATTGATATACGAGATCCATTTGAACCAGGGATGCATGGATGGGCTGTGAATCATGTAGGAAGTGTATAGGACACTGGCAATCAGTAATAGTCCCGATACAGCGTTGGCCTCATCTATATTCCTACAGATAGCTGCAACACTCCGGAAAAGGCCACTCATAGACAACAGACCAAGAATCAGGAACAGCAAGAAGGTAAAGTAAGAACCAGCATCCACTTTCAGCCCAGCTAGAAAATAAATCACTAGAGAAAAGGCCGATGCTACCAGAAATTTAACCGGCAGGTCACTGATGAGAAAAGCAATGGTTTCGGCAGAAGGATGATAAAAAGAGTATCCCCTTTGCTTCAGCATAATTGGTTGATTATGGAAGATAAGTTCAATTTCTGCCAACCCCATCATGGTGAAGAATAGCAGAGAAAGAAAAACAACACCACCTCTTGAGAAGGTACCATCAGTGGTGGGAGAAATATTGTAAAACAGAGAACCCATAATAAGAGCTTGGATTATTGAAGCAACAACGTTGATGATTGTATACGCCTTATCACCAGCGGTACGTTGGAAACCTCTTTTGCTGAGGAGCTTCAACTGTGTGAAGTAATTGGTGGTATAACGTGAGTTTGATGAAGTCCATCTTTGACGTTCCTGATTGACCGTCTTCTCCAGAAGTTCAAGGGTGCCTTGGCTTTTGTTTTGCTTTTCTTTGGCTTCCAACTCCTGTAGAAGAGCAGCGTATTCCTCAGAACTGTGCCAGTACCCCTCAAATTCTTCGGCCGTTTTTGGAACTCTCAACTCGAAGCCTTTCCGAGGTATTCTGGCCAGAGGATCTGTTACAGCCGTGAGGAAGTCACTGGTGGTCTGTCTCTTAGGACACTCGAAGCCCATGTTCTCAAAATAGAGCTTTGCCTTCTCTGCGGGCCCAAAATATATCTGTCTTCCAGAGTACAACACGGTGACCTTATCAAACTTGTCGTAGATGTTTTCACTTGCCTGGTAGAGTGTGACAAATGAAGACTGTCTCAGTAAGTTGGTTGAGGTTCTAATTGCTTCTGCATACTCCAATGCTGTTGACGCATCCAAACCTCTTGTAGCATTATCCCAACAAAAGACAGCAGCCTGGGTCGCCATTGCCTCTGCAATACTAACACGTTTCCGTTGACCACCTGATACACCTCTAACAAAGTCATTTCCCACCTTAGTATTCAAAGTGTGTGTCAAACCGAAAAGGGTTACCAAAAGATCTCTCATAGCGGTGATGTAGCTCTCCTTACTTACAGAGTCTACTCTCGTCTGAGGCATACGGCAAGCGATAGCAAAGCGAAGGGTTTGGTCAACCGTTAAATGTGGCAAATGAACATCGAGTTCGGGGTTATAGACGATGTCTTTTCTGAACCTCTTGAGCATTTGTTGCTGAGGAATGCCATCGTAGGATACATCACCTTCTATGCCTTTGTATGGTTCTAACTCTCCAGCTATGGCACGTAGCAGAGTTGTGCATCCTGAACCAGGGCGTCCAAGAACTAGTACCATTTCTCCAGGTTCACAATGAAGTGTGATGTTTCTAATGATCTTTCTGAGTGGTGTCTTTTGCCTTTGGCGGAGACTGGAGGCGATAAATTTGGAGGCTATGATGGGCGCCTTGAAGATATCAGACACTGTCGAGAGAAATGAGGCACCTTCGTTCTCACCCAACACAGCGACATTCCTCATCTCAACACCGGTAGACTTCAGCGCGATACCCTGTTGAGCAGATCTTGTGACGAGAGTGTCCAGCACTTTGGCCAGCTCAAAGTCATTTGGGTCTATAGCATATGCCTCGCGGTCCCCAGCGGGCCTATTTGAAAGTACCTGGGAGAGGCTGGCCAGACGAGTCAGGACATTGTCTTCGGGATTAGCGGCAACAGATGTCTGGACTGTATGAATGAAGTCCAACTCACGTTGAATTTCATCCTCCTCTGTAATCGGTTTTCCCATGCTCATCTTGTGATTACCAAGCTAGGGAATAGGTAATTGCAGCGAGTTACAGGTATGTGATAGAGGGTTCAAATTGATCTGCATTTTACAAATTAAAAGTATGAGATCAGCATCCCTATATATATGTTTATGTGTTTATGTAATTAGCACCCAAAAATCGATACCTAACCTGGCTCAGAGACCCATGAGATGTACCGTATAGGTTATGATTCCAGAAAACTAATCGGTACGTTGGCTTGTAGGAAGCATTTTCCATGCCGTTGAAATGCATGCCTACAGTGATTCCGCAGACACATGCAGAATACATGCAGGTGTCTTCGTCCCCTTTGGGCTCAAGATGAGCCGAGATGTGTGTGCAGTGTCCAAAGCCCTGAGTGTCGGGTGAACTCAATCCCAATCGGGATCAAAACTCTCCGGCAAACTGACCGAGGGCCTGTACGAGACACTGCGGCTAACGGTTGCCCTCGCGGCTGGCACGTTAACGTGTGGTAAGCTCCCATAAAGCGAGTGGTGAAACGCCACCGGCCAAATTACCCAACAGCTAGATGGCAAATAACCAAGGCACATGTGAGGAAAACTGTGTGTGGCGAACCGAGCCGTTATTTGGCCGCTATTTGGATTAGGTCCCTACGTCCTGTAGTGCCAGATGTGAAAGGAATCATGCCGAACGGCCAGAGCCAAGCTCGGCCTTTTAAATATTGCCTTCGTTGCCACACCACAGGAGCAATTGCCAACTCAATTGCCATCTCAATTGCCATCTCAATTGCCACCTCAATTGCCACTTCAATTTAACTCAATTATATTTAATAGCATTAATAATCTTTAATAGAACCAATTTTGGTGATCCCTCTACGCAAGGTTTCAAAATATATTAGCAAATTTCACAATGGTCGTTCCTACAATCTCCTCTATTAAAATTCCAGCTGTCGGCTTCGGTACAGGTACCAAGTGGTTCAAGTATGGCAATGACGAGGTTGACACCAATCTCGTCAACTCCCTTACTTCAGTGTTGAAGAAGGGTTTCTTGCACATCGACTCTGCTGAGGTGTACAACACTGACTTGGAGGTTGCTGCTGCCATCAAGGAGTCAGGCCTCCCCAGATCTCAGATCTGGCTCACCGACAAGTACTTTGCTGGTGATGGTACCTACACCATTCGCTCCAAAACCGCCAACCCATATGCTAGAGTCCAGGAGGCTCTTAAGCGTTACGGTGTTGAGTACATTGACCTGTATCTTCTCCACAGTCCCTTTATCAAAAAAGAGAGTCACGGGTTTGATCTCAAGGGAGCATGGAAGTACCTTGAGCAAGCCAAGAAGGAGGGACTTGTGAAGAACATTGGTGTTTCTAACTTTGGGGTTAAGGACATTGAGCAGATTCTCTCTGTTGCAGAATATCCACCTGTTGTTAACCAGATTGAGTATAACGCTTTCTTGCAAGATCAGACCCCAGGTGTTGTTGAGTTCTCTCAGAGGAACAACATCCTTGTGGAAGCATACTCTCCATTGGGTCCTCTTTACAAGAGTGATCCATCGAACCCAACAACCAAGGAGTTCAAGGCTTACATTGCCAGGCTGAGCGAGAAGTATGGAAAGTCAGATACTCAAGTGCTGCTCAGATGGGTGATCCAGAAGGGTATTGTGCCAGTCACCACTTCCACCAAGCCAGAGAGAGTTGATGAGATTCTCAATAGCTTTGACTTTGAGCTCACCCCTGAGGAGGTTGAGGAAATCACGGCAATTGGAAAGACCTACAAGCCTGTTTTGAGACAGTATTGGACTGCTGAGTACTCTAAGCATGATTAGTTATTATCGTCATTGTGCTGCATAATTCTGCAGAAATATAATAAAACGAATTAGATCATTTTTCATGGAAATATATTTAAGATGCTGTTTATCGAAAGCGATTAGAGATTATAACAATGTCCCTCTTCAATGATTACATAGTAGATCTTGTCACGCCTTCGCTGTCACCACCTACTGTGGATCTCAGTGCAGGGCTCCGCAGGAGCATTACTCTCATAGGGCGGAACATCCCCATTATGGGGCTCTCCTACTATGGAGCATCCCTACTATGGGGCATCTCAATATGTATGGATATCTACCGGTAGTATTCCTCCTAATGGCCATCTGATCTGCCTTGACATCTGCCATATCTGCGTGCACATTCCACGCAGAGTTAGAAGCTCCCCAGGGGATCTGTACGGATCACTGACGCTGCATCGCGTAGTGTGGGAGATGTTAGTGGAGGTGTTAGTATAACTGTCAGTATGTATGTTAGTACGGATGTTAGTATGATGGTGGGGCACGTAGAATGGTTAGTAGGGCCAGCATGGTGGTGAAGGTGATTATATAATATTATTGGAGAGATTTCAGATCTTTTATGATATAGGCAGTATATATTACAACCCATCTTTTATATTCCATTAGCCGATAGTTGGAGAATGTCTCATAAACCGGTGGCAGGCAGTTCTATCAGACAGCCGAACGGTAATGGGGCCACTGGTAATGGTGCAGCAACAGGAAGAGAAGCTGGGCATGGCAACCCTCAAAATCCCTATGCTAGTCTTCAGCAACAGTCCAATGGATATGGTGGAAGAAACAATTCAATTGCAGCAGCAGCAACACCCCAGATAACAGTATCAGGCCCAGGATCGATGTCCACGAACAATGTGGGCAGCAGTGGTAAAGCAGCTGCAGTCAACCCATATGCTGGGTTGATGCAGATGGATATAGTTGGGACACCATATGATTCAATTGCACACAATGGCCATATCAACAACGGAGATGGCAGAGGTGGGCCAAGCAACAATAGCAGCAGTAACCTCAGCCCCGCGGCGCAAAGGCGCAGAGGGGCAAGCATCAGCAGTACCCATAGGCCCAATATGACTACGCTTCAAGAGCAAACCACAGGGCCAAATTCCATGTTGCTTCCTGACAACCCAGTAAACAGGGCAAAGGTGAACAGGAGGTTCTCTGTCAAGATGAGTGAGGCGCCTGATATGCATATGTTACAGAGAGGAGGAGACATGCCTGCATTGCCAGTCAATGCAGCTGCCATGATCCAGAAACAACAGCAGCAAGGCACGAATGTGCCCACTTCCTCTCAATTTCTCCACCAGCCTGGTATACCAGGGACTCCAGGCGGAAATAAACCTCAAGGGATTACAACTTTGTTACAGAATCCCAAATTCGATGCCGACAAGTACATTAAGGAGGAGCTGAGAACGGCATCTGCGGCCAAGATAGACGAGTTTTCCACTATGCTGGTGGAGTTGAACAATCAGGTCAATGATGATATAAAGAGTAACATACACAGAAGTTTCCTCGAAGTTCTCGAGGTGAGCAATAGCATTTCAGAGGCTGAGACCCAGGTGAAGGGAATGAAAGCCTCCTTCACACAGCTGAATGATGTGTTACAGCAACTGCGAGATACTGCAGAACGTCGACTGGCGCTTGAAGAAGCCGATCATTATAAGGCCGATGGAACAAATGGTAACCCCAACCAGCACGGCCGTAGCTTTTCCTCATCCTCTGCTTCATCGTTGACAGGGGCGGGCAATGACAACTCTGCCAGGAGAAAGGACCGTAGCAGTATACTTGTGCTGGAGAAGATGTGGGCCAGCGAGATGAATGCATTGTTCCGAAACGTGGAAGGTGCCAAGAAATACCTTTCAGCTATACCTGGAAGGCATATTATCGCAGAGAGTGGCCGCTGGTTTGAGCTTAACTCTGCTACATGGAGACCGTTGCAACCAGCTCACCTCTTTATTTTAAATGATCATATATTAGTTGCCACTAGAAAGCGTAGGAGAGGCGGAGAAGCTCTCAATGGTACAGGCGCTGATGGGCAACAAACACCACAGCAGCAGAGCGGAGGGCAACAGCAATCGCTTATCGCTACACATTGTTGGCCACTTCGGGATGTGAGGTTATTTGAGATCAGGCTGGATAATGAGAAGAATGTCAAAAGTGGAGAGACAAGAGAAACGTACACAATTAACATCAAACTAGGAACACTCAGTTTCGTCTACCAGACAGACTGGAACGAACAGTACGCGAAGGTGCTGGGAGCCTATAGACGAGCCCAAGATGAGTTGAAGAACGTCGTAGAGAATGAACGTATCAAACAAAAGAGATGGAGAGACTCAGTGTCGCGTCTCTCTTCTTCAGGTGGTAAACCTAGCAGCAGTCGTAATTCTGGCATCATTCAAGACCTTGCCTCACAAATCCATTCTCGATCCCGAAGCTTCGATATAAAGGATTTTGACCTTGATGGGCCAAATGGGGTCGGAAACGACACTGCCGATACATTTTTGGGCATGTTGGATACAAAGGCAGACGAGTTGGATGTGTTGATGATGCATCGTAAGTTTACCGAGGCTGTTGGGCTTATCAGATACCTGAATACTCAGATATCCCAGTTTGCCGATGGCCAGAAGGGGTCCGGTGATAAGGACAAGCTTGATGACCGTTTTCTTTTATTGGAGGTTGTCAAGGTCAAAGTGTCTGGAAAGCAGGAACAATTAGTGAAGCTCCTCATGAACGAGACAGCTGATCCTAGAACATCAGCTCTGGAGATACAAACGTATATGATGCTATTTCAATCGCTTCACATGGAAGACACAGGAAGAAAAGTGTTCCTTAACAGTCGTGCAGAAGCAATCGCAAAGAGTATCCGTAAAGTGCTTTTCACTGGTGATGTTTCCAAGTATGTTGCACAGGTATCCATTATTACGCTACAAATACTCAAGAGTACAGTACAGCTTTATAAGGAGTGTTTCAAAGGCTCTACGAAAATGTACCCATACATCGTTGCATGGGTACACGAGGAGATCAAAACGCATCTGGCACTTATTAGAAGGCAGTTATACGATGTGAATGTGAAATCCGCTACTTATGCAGAATGTGTGAGGATTGCGAAAGAGCAGGTTCAACAGTTGAAGGAAGTGAACATGGATATTGAGTTTCTCTTTGAGGATTTCTATAAAGGGCTGTGATATCCACATCATGTACATCAATAGCATCTATGTAATATACGGATGGAGCTTTAGAGCTGCATATAATTATGTATACTGTATAAACACCTGACAATTGCCAAAATTGTATAATATGAACATTGCAAAATCTATCATTGAGACTGTGAAACAGGTTTCAAAGCTTGAGCCAAGGATCATTCATAATCTCAAGCATAGAGGGCCTCTTGCGTATATCCCTCACGAGGATTTTTTTGATCAAGTTTATAGAACCCTCACTCACCACATAAGGCACGCGAAGCTCACCCTCCATGATCTCATCCACATTATAAAATGGATTCTCCTTATAGATCAGAGTGTACAAAAGGATACCCATAGCCCAGACATCCTGTGGTTTCCCTTCGTACGGCTTTCCGCTAAGAACCTCTGGAGCAGCATAGTCGATGGTACCTACAAAGACATCAAAGGGACCATTCTTGCAGTATGCGGCAGAGCCGAAATCGATCACTTTGACAATTCCTTTACTGTCGATGATAATATTCTCATCCTTAATGTCACGATGTACAACGCCATGGCTATGGAGGTGTGCAACAGCTGAAATGCACTGTTGGAAGATGTATCGACACTCAAACTCGCTCATTCTGTTCTTCACCTCAATAAGGTCAAACAGATCTATTGCCGGTGGATCTCCATGCTGTGGAGTCTCCAAATAGTAGCAGTCCCTGTCTTCAAAGAAATCCACAATTCTCATTATGTTTGGGTGCGGGTCTGTATTGATGAACGCCATAATCTGGATTTCTGATGGGATTGTACCCAGTTTTCTATCCCTAACCCAAGTATCAACCAGGATGCGTTCTTTCAAGATAAGCTTGATGACAACCTTGTAGTTTGGATCTTCCTTATGCTCACAAAGGGCAACTTTTCCATAGGCTCCCTCTCCCATATCCTTCAGCACAGTGTAGTCAGAATATTTCTTTTCTCTACGTTTAAGTCCAACCTGCTTAGGCCATAACTCAGAGATGGACTGCAACCGTGCAATCTCTGCATTTTCTTGATCTAACAGCTGTTTCTGAGACTGAGGGATCGGCTCCTGTGAAAGCAACTCCCCATCCAGCTTCAGCGACGCTTCATCCACCCCGCTAGCAGACCTTTCATCACCCACAGTGGAGGAGGAGGCACCTGCATTATCTGTAGCGGTCGCTCTTGACACTTTTTGTGCGGCAGCAGTGGCTGTTGTTGTGGGGGGAGTGGAAACATCACTGCCGGTTTGAACACTACTGGTACTGGAGTTGGATAGTGACGGAATTCTCTGAGATCCGGACATGCCAGCTTGAGACGTGAGATGCCCAATACCACTTGATTTTGGTGCGGAAACGGTCTTTTCACGGAGTTTCTTGGGGTTCAGTTCGAATCTTTGAGATGAGCCAGTACGCTTCAGTATTTCAGAAACACCACCAACGCCACCACCGAGAGAAGAGGAAGACGGCAATTCGGGACTCACAACAGCAGACGCTTGCTGGCTATGCATTTCATGTTTATCCTTGCCGCTGGCATTAGTACGGGAACTGTTGGATCTACTCAGAGACCCATCAGAAGACTCACCACACGAAGCCAGCTCATTCTCAACTTCGGGCAAGAGTGTAAGTTGTGAGGGCAGGTCGAGTCCATCATTATGGTGGTGAGTGGCTCTCCTGGAAGAGGGAGATTTAGAGTCCACGTTGTGCTGTGATTGGTGGAGATCAGCTGAAGAGGCAAAGTCAACAGTAGAACTAGAGGCAAAATCGACACCGCTGAAATTGCGCCTTCCTCTGTTGATACTTGCACGCCCCCTACCACCCTCTTCGTCATTATTTCCAATTGTAGTATGGGATCTCGAATAGGTGATCCATAAGACAAAGTAGTCACTTGAGGTGACACGGAGCTGCACATCCACCTTCAACAAGCTGCCATCCCTATGCCTCCCATCTATTCCAGTGGAGTTGATGAAGAGGAGTTCTGCCTCCTCCGGAGACTTGGCCTGTACTTGGGCATTCATCTTACGGAAAAAGTGTTCTGGAAGTACCATTCCAGGAAGAATACCAACAGAAGGTTCTTTTATAAGGGTTTCCCTCAGCAACTCTGAGAAGTGTGGCAACAACAAGTCAATGGATTCTCCACCGATGCCGGATGCTCCAAACAAGTTTTTGGCTATGGACTCGTTGTATGAGAGGATTGCAAAGTCAAACGACGAGATCACAAACGTCCCTGCGATGTATGGGAGGGCATGGATATTTAGCCTTATTAGCGATACATCATCAGTGCCATCAAGAGGCACAGAAGTCAAAGCACATGGAATGTTGCTATTATCAATCCGTAACGTATAATACCTGGTTGAGTTGACCTTCGAAGAGTCTTCAACACTGATGGGAAGCGTCGAGCTGGCACCCTGTTTGCTGGCGCCAAGTTGCCTCCCAACAGATGGGGCAAAATCCAAGAGACGAGCCCCAATCAAATTTTTGCCGTGGAAAAGAGAACCACAGTTCTCGACAAAGGACTTGATCTTGTACTCTGCAGAGAGATCTTCCAAAAGTGTACTCTTTTCGATATTTACATCCACAGCATCACATGGTATCTGGTTGAACAACAGCACCATGAGGTTGTCTTTACGCTTAGACCATAATGAAGTCCATGCAATATCACTACCACGTCTGGATACGGCCACAATCTCGCCGCTGAACACTATGGTGCGTCCATCTTTTAACAGCCGATCAAGCACAAAATCTCGAGACCTTGGAGCAATGAGATCCATTAAGCTCAGAGCACGAAGAGAAGACCTGGAAATTCCAAACATTAAACACGCCAAATCATTAGCAGCTTTTAAGTTCCAAGGGGATTGCAAGTCGCATGTGAAAACAGCCTGAGGAGCAACGTTTTTACCAGTGGAAATTGCATGAAATGGTCTGTTTCCCATTATCGGCTGCTGCTGTTGCTGCTGCTGTTGCTGCGGAACTAACGAGGACAGTGCCAGAGTGGATGGTGCACCTTTTTGGAGCGGTATGCCTGCCATTGAAGAATGCGAGCTTGCACCGGCCTCAAAGAATGGAGATGCCAATGCATGCAAAAGATGTACTTTAAGGGCATTCTCCTTAGACACTTCCGCAGTCACGTTCGCAAGCGATAAATTATGGAGCTGCATTGCTATCTTTGTTCTATCGGGACGGGTAGCCATTTCAGAGGGGTCAAATCCTTTATCGAGAAGCTTCACAACCTCTTTCAGATCATGGGCTAATTCTTTGTCCAGAGTTGCTGTGTTTTCAAAGTAGTCTGATGGCGTTGGAGTTACTTCACCTCTGTTGGGCGTAACTACACCAGAACTGCTCGAGGGTCCAACTCCATTGGCACCCAGAGAAGGAGACAGGAGTGACGATACATTTCTCACCGGAGATGAATCCGTCGATCCTCTTGACTCTCTTGATATCGTATTTCTAAAAAGTGCAGATAATGCGGCTGATGACGCTTTGCTCTCCACTTGGATCACACTATCCATTACATTTGACGTTGCACTTCCTCTGCGCCCGCCATTTCCACCCCGGGGCGACGACAGTTGGGAGGGCAACATCGCGTTGGGTTTTGCTCCAAAGGGCGAAAACGGTGAGTTGAGGGTGGCCGTATCTACAATCGGTGTACCCGTACCCATAGAGGAGAATAGATCAGGGCGGTCAATGAGGATTTCCAGTGAACGTTTTAACACACTGAGTCTAAGCGCTAGAGAGTTGGGCGACAGCAGGGTATATGAGTATGACTGTGTTGACTCTGTCGGAAAGCTCATCACTTCAGAAGACACTGATGGTTGCCTGGTATCAGGTATGGATTTGCCAGTAGAGGAGCGCTTGCCAGAAGGTGAAGCGGTGGAAAAAAAAGAAGTTTTAGTATTATCATTAGATTCGTTATTTGCATGCGTGATGTGAACATTACTGTTGTTGTTGTTGTTATCTGTGTTATCTATATCATCATTTTTGGGTCCAAACCCCGATTGTAATTGTACTCTGCGTATTGCTGGTAACCATTTCGGTATATCTGTATTATCGATCTGGGCCTTCTTTTCTTTGAAGTTGTAGGCTCCATTGACGATGTTGAGCCCTCCTAGAGGGTTTCCGTCCGCGATAGCTTTTTCATCTGTAATGTTACTGATAATATCCTTCGTAGCTGTACCGGTATTGACTATAGGCAGTTCATCCACTTCCAAATCAGAGGCATCTGAATCGTTGTCGTCGTCATACAGCAGGAATCTTGAAGGTGATTCTAACAAACTAGAAGGCTGACTGGATATGGGGATATCTGTTTGTACCTTAAGATGTTGCAGCGGCTGGTGATTAAGAGCCGGCGTGGAAGCAGCTACTGCTGATCTGGTGGTAGAAGACATGAACAATGGATTGTTGACACCTCTGAGAGGGCTTGCGGGGGCCGATACTCTCGCGGAGACTGCAGAGCCATACGAGGAAAAGAGTTGTCTATTCCCACCAGCCCGAGTTGGACTGGTATGTCTTTCTGCTGTGGGTAGCGGCAATGATACCACTGAGCTGTGATTTGAATTTGGCCGCGAGCGGCTGGGACGAGAATACGGCATGGAGGTATGTATGTGTGTATGTGTTGTGAACGACTGATGCAGAAGGGAACCCCCTGATATTAAATGGAAAACCCAAACCCAAACCCAAGCCAGATTTGAGGGTGAGAGGCAAGATGAGATGGGGCGGGGGATGTGGTTGAGAGTGAATGGGTATTGATGCAAAGCACCGAGAAACAGATCACTCGCAACTTCCCGCCTGGTTATCTATCTGAGAAGCAAATCTGCGACTAAAATCACAAAAAAATATTCCCTCAAATAAAAAATGTGTATACAGATGTTGAGAATTAAATCACCACCAATGCACTTCCTCGTCAGTATTTTTGTGGGGGAGGTGTAATCTCTTGCGTATTATGTCTGCTGCAATACATGGAAATGTTGATAGGCTAAAGTACTAGAGGAACGGTGTGACCAGATCGCAGTTAGAGAAGCTGTAGCCGTACGTATGTGAAAGTGAGCAGCTCAAGAGAGGCGTTAATAGTGGAAGAAATAATGATTCCAGATTTGATAAACATTACTTATGAACAAAGGAAATAGAACTAAATGTAACAAAAACCAGCACAGGTATGTAGCTTGGTTCGCTAATATCCAAACGATGAAACTGCTTTGTTGTCGATAGGGTTGTAGGGCTCCCTCCGTGTGAGTACACCACCTCCAACCCTTCCCATCCCCCCCGCTCAAAGGTGCGCTGTGTGGCTCCTCCGAAGTTGCCTGCCTTTCCTGTGCTCCCTGCCTGATGGGGCCGCCGAACTGCTGCGTTACGTCTCCGCCTGCAGCCTGCTGTAGTCGATTCATACTGCAAAGTGTTGCAGGGTATCTGCTCTGCTTGAGCCGAGACAGATCAGCATTGGCCCCGCCGGCGCAAGATAGGATGGGACGCATGACGAGGTTTCTGATAGGGATGCAGGCAACGACAGAGTTTAGCGTGTGCTGGTGGGAGGCTATCCGGATGGGATGAGCGCCAGCCTTCTGCATTACAGGCCACACGACATGGAGGGAGTAGCGCAAGGGGGGTAAATCGGGGAGATGAGCTGGCATAGACTTGGCAGCCAAGACCACTCCTCTATGGATCAGAACCAAAGTGGCTTCCTTAGAGTTACGAAGAAACAATATATTAGTTAGACTGCGGAGCACGTTTTAAAATTTCTTTCGGTTCAGAACGCATGGTAAATTAAATCGAATTCAGAGTATTGACCTCTCAATCGTCGTAATGGATATGAAGCTTTCCCTACAATATATATGCAGATAGTTTCCTGGCAACAGCGCTGCACCCATAACAGCAATTTGGTGTTTATTTGTCGCTCTCACCTTTGTTCTGTAGCATGACCAACTAAAGCAATAGAGAAGATTTTCTTTTTTAACTCCTCCTTTAGGATGATCTTTAAAGTCTCTGCTGTGTGCTATTCTCTTCATTCAATCGCCTGCAAGCTTGTAAGCATGCAAGCATCTTTCGGCCTGATTGCACCGTGCAGATGCCGAGGGACGCAAATCTTACGTTGTTGTGCGCCCTTCTCTGCCTGCCGTACAGCGAAGCACGCACTCGGTTTTTCCGGGCCAAGAGCAGAGGGTACCGTCTGCCTCGATGCAGATGAGTGGTTAACTGCTCGCAAGCAAAAGTCCGGTTCGAAGTTCCGGGGAAGAGCAGAAAAGCCACTCAAGCAGATTGCTACATATGACTTGAACATGGGGGATAACGCCACATATACCATCTAGTCCGAAAACAGAAATCTAATTCAGATTGAAGAGTGGATATTTTTTCGCAAGATACCTACACTAGGATAGAAAGCGAAATGGCTGGAATCGAAGGCTGTCTGTCCTCCCCGCTTTTTGTTGTAGTGGGATATCATGCTTGTTAGAAACGATATCACATTATTTCCACAGCCTGTGATGCATACTATCAATCGAGTGTAATGAGCTGGAGGCAAGATTGCAGCATCACAATCTGAGGGGAATGAACAGGAATTTCATAATAGTATTTGTAATTATATTGGCTTCTTCGTTATTGGCTCTGAACCATTTGTGGCCAGGTAGTTTCCCTCTATCAGCAAATGCCATGGCGTGCAACAACCATAGTCATCCCACCTATGGCCCTTGCCGAAGTGCCACCGTGGGCTACCAAGTGATCACTGCAGAATCGCCTACGGTATCAGAATCTTGCACTACGCAGGAAGGCTGTGAGTTTAGCAGGGAAGGCGCAGTTAGCTGTCAAAGGGCGAATGAACCCTTTATAGGCAAATCTAAAGCATGCCTATTTATAGGTACGCTAGGACCAATGCGCTGTATAGAGGATAAACCCAAAAATTCGGCTTGTCGGAGTTTTTATAATATCGGAACAATGGAGAATCTAAAGATCAGGTGAAGAATGGTAAAGTGTAGAATGGTAAATTGAGATCGCAACCACTTAAATCGTATCAAGGCATATACTCCACCCACCATAGTAACACGCTGCAGGCCAAAAAGGGGTGTCTGCCACGATCCGGCTGAAATATTCTGCTAGTTAGTAGGAGGACATCACCCTTACATATACCGTGTACATGTGCTACTTTTTGCATGAGGGTATATGGAGCGAGCATCATCAGCTCTTTATTCATTCAGCAGCTTTTCCCAGTTGTTCCAAGTATCATAAACCACGATTCAAATAAAAAACAACTCACCAATTAAAGTATATATGTATACACCAAAATGGGAATCAAAAAGTTCTTCAAACCACCTCCGGAGTCCACTGCCGAAGAGACCAAGGAGTATCTGAATGAACGTGGCATCGAAACGAAATCGGACAGAGTGCGTCCTCAGAAGTTTGCTGCTTTTAAAAGCTTTGCCAAAGAGAAGATGAATAATAACCAAGCGGCGTACATGCCCAGAACTGGTGACCCCTTAGCAGCCAAGGAGCCATCCATCCACCCAGCACCTTATGGTTCTAATCCTTATGCCGAGATTGCTAGAAAGCCATCTGGAAGTTCCAATAATCCGTACCAGAGAACAGCCAGCCCTTATGCCAATGGCCCATATGATAATGACGCAGCGACGAACCAGAATAATGTCAACCCAAATGGCGCTAACCCTTATGCTAGGAGCGGGCCCATCAATGAGAAGAACCCGTACGGATCCAATTCACAGTCACAAATTTCTCAACATAGTAATAGCACCAACCCATATGGCCAGCTTGCCACAGATAGACAGAAACAGAATGCCAACCCATACAGACCAGCCAAGACAGATAGTGCCACTGCTCCATCTTCAGAGAACCCTTACTCGCAGTATGACCAGAACCAGGCTGCTCTCGATGATCTGAATGACTTTAACTTCAACCCGGGGGCAAACCAGAGTAATGGCGGAGAGGGTCCCCAGCAGCTTCTACAGCACTATGATCCTGCGCAGGAGCAGAAAGGTGGTGCCTATGAAGATGACTTGAACGAGTATCCAACCGCTGCGGAGACTGCTTATGGCGAACCACCCGTGTATGTATCACCAGAAGAGAGAGAGCATCAGAGACTGCTCCAGGAAGAGGAAGTGGAGCTGGAAGGCATCAGGAGGGATATCAGAGGTGTTAAGAAGGACACCGTGCAGTCTTCGGGCAATATAGTGAGCTATTTGAGGCAAGCCGAGCAGACAGGTACCAACACACTCGGTATTTTGGGATCGCAATCAGAAAGGCTCTACAATGTAGAGGATAACTTGGTGTTACTGGACACGCAGAGCAAGCTTGCTGAGCAGAGTGTGAAAGATTTGGAGCATTATAACAGGTCGCTAATGGCTGTGAGAGTTGGCAATCCATTCAACCGCAAAGCTAAACTCCGCCAACAGGAACAAGCTTTCAAGAACGAGAGACTGCTCAATAAGATGACTAAAGAGCAGCAGCTTAACCAGCTCCATGAGAGCCAAAATAGAATTGGTGGACAACTGAGAGAAAACGAAGGACCAAATATCGGAAGGCATTCAGAGGTTTATCAGAAGTACGACAGGCAGAAGAAGCTGGAGGAGGCTAAGAAGTATCAGTTTGAGAACGACAGTGAGGATGATGATATGGAAGTTCAGATTGCCCAGAATATGGATGAGTCCCTGAGGCTTGCACGCAGGTTGAAAGAACAGAGTGCTATTATGGGTACAGAAATAGATAAGCAGAACGAGCGTCTTGGCAAGATTTCAGAGAAGACGGATGTGTTGGATACGAATATCAGCTACAACACAGCAAGACTTAGAGGCAGAAGGTAGGGTATATCTTCTTTGGTGCTATCTCATACTCGGTGCATAAGCTTCCAAACATAGTTGCATATTAGACAGTACACATTTCCGTTGAATAGGTGATGATATTAATATTCTCTATATAACATTTATTTACAAAGCTTTATTTTAAATCACGGATCAAGCGTGTTACCCTCCTCGCTCCATCATTATATGAGACCCTTAGCAGCAAGGATCTCAGCAATTAGGACACCTGAACCAGCAGCACCGATGATGGTGTTGTGGGACAAAACAACCATCTTGAAGTCCAAGACAGGGTCCTCTCTTATTCTACCAACGGAAACACCATAGCCAGCGTCTCTATCCCTGTCAAGCCTTGGCTGAGGACGGTCACTCTGCTCCAAGACGTGGATTGTTTGCTTTGGAGCTGAGTGGCAGCCCAGCTTTGCAGCATCACAAACGTAGTCTCTGAGGGTTTGCTTCACCTCCTCCACGCTGGGGGCAGGCCTGTTCTTGAATCTAAGCGCCACGCACTCGGTATGGCCGTCAGATACGGCTACTCTGTTACACTGAGCGGAAACCTTAAAGTCGTCGGAAGAAAGAGGGACGAACTCCTTGCCATCTCCAGAGATACTTCCAAGAATCTTCTTTGTCTCCCATTCCATTTTTTCTTCTTCGCCGGAGATGAACGGCACAATGTTGTCAAGGATATCAATGCCAGGGATACCTGGGGAGAAGCCGGCACCGGAAATAGCCTGAAGGGTTGTGGCGGTGAGGATGTCGAGAGGACCAAATTTCTCCACCAAAGGCTTAAGTGGTGCCACGAGGCCAGCTGTAGAACAGTTGGAGATACACACGATAAAGCCGGGTTTCTTTTCGCCAGCTGCCTTAGCACTGTTGATCTTGTTCTCAACAACGGAAAGATGCTCTGGATTCACAATGGGTACAACCAATGGGACATCAACGTCACGTCTATAGTTCTTGGCGTTCGAGACCACAGCAAGACCGGCGTTGACAAATTCCTTCTCGATTGGACCAGCATAGTCCGCATCAAGACCAGAGAATACAATATCACAATCTTTGAATGATTCTGCAACACATTCGCTCACAAGAATTTCCCCAGCAGTCTCGGGGAGAAGAGAGGTTTGCTTCCAGGTGACGGCATCGATGTACCTCTTGCCAGCAGAACGAGCAGAAGCACCCAGAACAGACAACTCAAAGTCGGGATGTGAAGAAAGCAGTAGGATAAACCTCTGGCCAACAGAGCCAGTCGCTCCGAGAACACCCGCCTTCTTGACCATATTGGGTGGTGAAAAGTATCAAAGAGTCTTCAACAAGAGATCAACGTGGAGAGAGCTATGTACAGTGCGCTCCCGTATGTGAGATAACAAGACGTCACTATATCTTCTTATCTGAATCAGAATATTATAATGAGTTGCTTTGAAGAAAAACAAACAGCCGAATTGGTAAATAAAGATACTAAGATGAAACCTCAACAAAAAATTTCACTCCTGTGACTTCAAACCACACCCAAGAAACTGGCGAGTTTGCCAAAAACATCAAAGATAGGAAGGGCCAAAAAGGCAGGAAGGGCCATGGCAGGAAGGAAGGCACACTCGGCAGGAAAGCACTCGGCCTGACGTGAGCAGAGTTGCGTCAATGCGATGATGAGTCAAGCGACATGATAATTGTGGAGGGCACGGATGTGGGGTTTTTCCCATCTCCTTGGAAGAGTACGGCATATTTATATATATGTATAACATATATAATTTCACATATGCAATATATATGATTGTTCTTGTAAATTGAAATTGAATTGCCATGAGAAGTTGCAATAACCATGCCGAGGTTTTGATCGTGGGCACTGGGTTGTGTTTCTTCTGTCTCCGGAGACTTAACATGCACAAGGTGAATGGGGAAGCTCGTATGAGTAGGGGAGGAGAAGAGGGGCATCATTGTGCATTAGAGAGGTAATAAACGTGAGGTTGTTTTAGCGACAGAGAAAGAGAAGGTATGACGTAACTGCTTCCGATTTATATTTTCAATTTTGACGTTGTAATATGCCACAGAATGCGGAATGAAGATCTTCTAGTGTCGTCAAAAATATCTATTAAGAACAGTGAGATATAACAATATATCTAGAACAATGTTGTGGTGTGAATCGGAGGTACAAACAGCAAGCACCCACCAGGTCACTCCTTGTCAGTTTCCAGCTTCCTCTTTTTCTCCTCCTTCC
Source organism: Kuraishia ogatae (assembly GCA_003706285.3). Classification (NCBI taxonomy): domain Eukaryota; kingdom Fungi; phylum Ascomycota; class Pichiomycetes; order Pichiales; family Pichiaceae; genus Kuraishia; species Kuraishia ogatae. Next base: position 514,871 of record PPKV03000006.1, read on the forward strand.
TCCTCTCCTTCTTGAGCCTCTTGCGCTCTTCCTTGTCTATCTTGCTCATTCCACCGGCTGCAACCTGTGGTTCATCAACATCCATGCCAGTACCGTCATACTGGACAGCACCGTCAGTTGCTTGAGCCTCAACTATGGAGTCATCAAATATTATCTTTTTGTTCTTGCTGCTCTTCACAAATGAATCACCTCCGTTTGGAGCACCCGATGCATTATGGAAACCCTCCATCAACAGAGGAGGCAACCCTCTCAAGTCTCGTAGCAGTCTCTTTATCTGGCTAACAGCAGCAGGATTAGGACCAGTGTACGAAGAGGTGGATGACGATGACGAGAGCCCAGAAGATGACAATAACACATTCTTCCCGCTTGCGGCATCTTCGCACTCTGTTATAAACTTATCCAGTACTGTCTGAGCCTCTGAGGCATCGATATGAGAAGACTCAACCACATGGAATGCGGTTGGAGCATTCACTGCACTCTGAACAGGTCTTCTGGGACGAGCAGATGTAGACATGGTGTATATGGATAGTGTATATGCCTGTGTGTATTTAGGATACTGATGAACGAGCAAATAGTGATAAAATCACAAATACCTATCACTTTTTGTATATACTCTGTGCAACACTATGGCTCTCCTGAAAATCGATAATGTGATCTTCAATATTTCACTTCCTCTCCTTTTTCCTCAACTGCCCTCCACAAGGGACACTGCATAAATATTTTATGAAATATTTCACTCATCGCATGGTTAACTCACTACTAAGGAAATTGTGCACTGACAGCCTGCGCTTATAGTACCTGTTAGGGAAACCAGGTAAATCCTACTAGCACGCTACATGTGCACGCTACATGTGCACGCTATGCAGACTCCCCTCCGGGTAAGAATCAGAGGGCATTTTTCAGCACCTTGGAGAGTGGTGATGCGAAGGAGAAGGACACACAGCGAGAAAGTGGAGTGTTTAGTCAAATAGAGCTTGAAGGCAAAGCCAAAAATATAACACCGGAGAAGTTAATTTTCTAGATAAACTAGAGCAACATTTTAAAGGCAACAAAAGATCATACCTTTTCAAAAGAGGTTGATAGAACACCCCCCGGCAGTTGAGACAGTTGTCGTCATCTATCTGTATACGCTGTATTGGCAGGAGGTAATTTTTTGGGATATTCCAAGTAGAGTTGGATAACTGAGAGATAGAAATAATACCAGTCAGATAACATATGCTCACCAGCAAAATGTTCCTCAGTACCATCAGGAACCAAATAAGACGCTCAATGAGGTATGCTATTCGAAGTTGTTGATGCTGGTGCCCTTCACCTCTTTATAGACACAGTACTAACATTTTCTTTCAGTAGTGTGTCGGCGCTACCAGCGACACGTACATTTGCAACTATCTCACAATCACCCTTCATAGCACAGAACGCCTTGAGAGCTTCATCACCTGTAGGCTTGAATTTGCATAGGAACCCACTGGCTGTAACTGGTAACCCAGTGATAACACTTGGTGCTTTGTTGCAGAGACGTTGGGGAAGTAGAGGAGGGAATAGAGGTAACACCTACCAGCCAAGTACACTGAAGAGGAAGAGAAGGCTTGGATTCTTGGCCAGAATGACCTCACGAACCGGTAGGAAAATCATCAAGAGAAGAAAGCTCAAGGGAAGGTGGTATTTATCTCATTGATGAAGGAACAGAAGTGTCTTATGGTGTACGTTGAGGTGTAAATAAAGCATGTATATATTATGACTAAATTTTCATACCATTTAATGAATATTTTTGAAATATACGTGAGGCGGATGTCTATTGGGTAGTGCAAAAGTAGCGATAGTCACTATCTACTTGTTATTGATCATATAATATACACAGTAGCCTTGAGCTAGTTTCGCAGTCAACTGTGCTGGAGGGATATAGTAACACTTGAACTGGTTCTCAAAAGCCTGCGAGAGGAACGATTCCAGTATTTCTGGATCTCTCAGTTGCATAGCAACGAGAATTCCTGTAGACGGTCCAGCTAGTCGCTGCACCGCAGTCAGAAAGTGTGGAATGAGGAATTCATTATATATGGTATCACAGGCTATAACCAAATCTACAGGCAGAGCCGGCTTCTCCCTTGGTGAAGGGCAGCCGCTTAGATCTTCCTCCTTCTCGAGAATATATTCTATATTAATAGCAGTTTCGATATATTCCCAGTCATATTCTACAACATCAATTCTGGGTAGGGATTTATGAGCTCTCTTTGTATGTGTTCTTTTCCCCATTTGTCGCCTGTGGCTGGACGGGGAGTCCTCTCTTTCGATGGTTGAACTACTGAATTCTGAAATGGCATTCCTCTGAATATTTGATCTCAATAGTTTCAGGATATGTGTTTGATCTGTTGCGATATAATGACCGCATCTTAACCCCAACGTTGACGCTAGAATACCGGATATTCCAGCCCCAACCTCTACGACCGTTGCACCACCTCCAATACCTCCATAGAACACATTTCCAGTCTCATGGTAAATCAACCACTCTGCTATCAAGGGCGATACTGACCAGGCTACAAATCCAGTGCTGCTAGACTGCTTCCCCGAGGAAAGTCCTGAAATCGATTGTTCAATCTCCAAATCAATCGACTCTCCTCCCCGGCTGTTGTCTATTGAGAGCTGCAGGTGATCTGAACGGGCGATATAACCCAGTGCCCTCTTGCTGGGCGGTGGAGTCTCTGTGTACAACTGGAATATATGATCTGCTAGCTCATCTTCATTGAGATACTCAAATGACGATGTGTCAACATTCATTTATGGGTTTGGCCAATGTGTGAGCGTGGGTGAGTACTCTATTTGGTGTCTGGATAAGATGAGGTGAAATGAGTGCAGATAAGCAGGTGTTTCCTCAACAGCAAAATCAAATTGCCGGTGTGTGCAGATCGTTGAGACGACAATCCTACCAATTGGTATCATTCATGTTACCCTTTTGAGAAAAAGATAACCCACGATCTCGAATTCAGCGAATTTTAATGCGAGATAGTTAATATAATTAGTTTGGGGATTTTCTTCAACCGCAAAGTTCTAATTGTATACTTTAGGAGCAAATTAGCCTTTATGGCCAAGTTGGTAAGGCACCTCACTAGTAATGAGGAGATCGTCAGTTCGAATCTGGCTGAAGGCATTTTTATTTTTTTAGAATTGCTTTCAACATTTTCGTGTGTTGATATGTATCATGACTACAACTGTTATTAAACTCCTCATTTTTGTATAAGATACCACTATCAGAGCCTAAGTTATGTCTATTGAAAAAATGACATTAATCTTGAGCGTACTTTTAAATGAACTGACTCCACCTATACCTATATAAACTAGAACACTACAAGGCCCCTCTTTCTCCAGGAACCCATCCAACAGACACAAATCAAAACCATTGCGAAAATAAACCCTAATGCCATCACCATAAATGGGAAGGACAAGCAATAATAAGTTAGCCCTTTTGTGGATACCTTAACCTGGCAGTATGCCTCGTATTCGTAAGCGTAGAATACACCAGACAGCACACCACCTGTTGCGGGAGCCACCATAAACATTCCCCAGGTGGAACCCAAGATTTCCACACCCCAAATTGTAGCTAATATTGTTGGATAGAGACAGAAAGATCCACCATAGGCACATCCAACTAGAGCAGTGATGAGAGCCATGTTGGGAGAGTTAACAGATATCAAAACATATGCTATGCACCCCAATGATATGCATGTTAGCAGCAAGGGAATAGGAGAAGTTGGGTGTTTTCTTTTTGGACTGCTGAGGTAGTCGCTGAGGGCTCCGACGATTAGCCTGGTGGCTGTTGAGAAAATACTAAACACAGTCACCTGGAATGAGACATCGCCAGTTGACGATGACACTTCGGGTGCAGGCTTACCAACAGTTTGTACTAGTGATCCTAAAGAAGCGATGAACATCTCCATGGGACCTGATAGCAAAAGGAATGATATGAGAAGTAGAGGCATGGTGTTATCCTTTAGGAATAAGCCAAACTTCACCTTATGGTCATGGATCTCTTCAGGGTCTAGATACGATGCGTTTTCATTCTCTGTGAATTCATCATGGTCTGAGGATGTATGAGGAACAATTAATGGAGTCTCATCATTGATGATGTCGGTCTCAGATCCTTGGGTCAATACCGAGATTACTGAAGATCTTCGGGAGAAGACAACATCCTTCTCAATGGTGACAATTACCGAAGCACACCAGTTGAAGAGGCCCAACACAAGGTACAACAGAGCGAGTGTGACAAATGCTCTGTAAACGTCAACAATCTCTTTATCATGATTTCCCACCTTCTGCATGAAGGGAAGTTTAGTTAACAGAGTAATGATCAATGAGCTGACACCAAAACAAGCAACAGGTCCAGATATACTGAGGCCCTTACGTTCGGGATAGATCTTAGCGCAAGTGAGAAGCGAAGAAAAGTAGAGTGCCGAGGTAGCCACGCCAATCGCAGCAAACGCAAAACACATCCACCAGTGGTTCCAGCGGCATTGGTAGGCAACAGCTGCCAACAGATAGCCAGGGCAGAAGAGCACCACGCTCAGAGCAGCAAGGAACACAGGTCCATGCAAATCCGCCAAATATCCAAGAATAGGCAAGAACAGATATAGACCAACTGCGATAAAGCCGCCGATCATGTTCACCATCAGTTGTGTATAGTGGAGGTCATCTATGAATGCCGCGGTGAATATGGAAAAGGCTCCCACAGAGCCAGCCAGAAGACATGTTGTGAGTGCTGTTGTGAATGATATCAGTCTCAGAGTGCCTACGGATATCTTATGCGCGACAAACAGTCGTATATGGTGTGTGAGAGCACGTTCGAGTGAAGATATCTGACTTTTGTGTGCCATTATGATAGTTTTACAAAATGCAAAGTGAGTGGAAGATCAATAATGGACTGGATGGCGGATGCAATAATGCTGCTGAATATGAACCAAACGCAATTGATCAACTGCAGGTCAAATGGGTATAGTGTAGCAATGGTGACCGTATTATGAAAATGTCTAATACTCTTAGTACAGGTGAAGAGTTGGTTTACTCAATCATGCGGATCAAAGAGGGAATGCAGGGCAAGACGCAAGTGTAATAAAAACCGCATCAGGTGGGAGACAGTTCTCAAACGATGGTTTGAATAACCATACAGCCGCTACAAATATATATTATTGTCTCAAGTGTTGATCAATTTCCTCAACCAGTCTATAGAGCATGGGTTTTCGCTTGGCCTGGTCGGCTGGGGAAAGCGGTGCAGTTAAATGGAGAGCCGATGAGCCTTGCTTACACTGAGATGACTCCTCGCTGGAGTCATGCGCAGATAATAGAGAGATGAGATGGGGTGGCCAGACACAGAAGGGAGATGGAAGGGAGATGGAAGGGAGATGGAACGGAGGTGGAGCAAACGATTATCCGTGCCCTTTTCTTCCTCTTGTCACTATTGACATCTCTCTATGCGCCTCGAAAATACTGGCAATCATCTCCAAGGCTCATTGCAGTCAGATGATGAACTGGTGGCCCTGCCTTCCACCTGTGATGAACTGTCATCTGTAATGAAGTGATTAAAGATATCTATATTATTAAGGGCGCACACCCACGGCACACACATATGCAAGCACTCAGGTGTGCAGGTGTGCAGGCCCATTTTGACACGAGTGATAAGAACTTATGTATATGCAGTAACAAATAGGTGAGTGCTTTCATTTTCAGATTGTTTGATACTTTGATGATAGTTGTGGAATTATTCGTTTTGGATATTTTAAGCTTCACCAGCAAATTATAACTATAAAAGTACATTAACGAGATAAGAAACTGTGTAAAGCCCGTGTATGTAGCTCAATCCATTATAAAAAATATACTCATGAGCATGCCCATACCCAAATACAATAGCAAAAGACTTTCATACCCACTACACCTCAACTATTTGCTCCCTTCTGGAAACTCCAGTGTGTTCAGCCCAAAATCAAACTCCAAAAATGGTAACCCTAAGGATGCATCCGCACCGAAATCCTGTAGCATTAAGGAATCTGAAAACGGATTAGATGCATCACCAGCACTCCGTTGCGGGCCCCCGTTCACTCCACTGTTCAGACCAGACGAAGATGTCTGGCCGAAATTATCCGCATTCCAAACGGTGTTGGCACCTGAGACACCACTGAGACCAGACGAATCACCACCGTCTGGAACACCACTATAGGTGCCGAAGTCTTGGAAAAAGTCACCGTATCCTTGTGGGACGGTGGCTGTACCCTTTCGATACATCATTCGTTGTCTAGCTTGCAAGGTAACGGGAGTACGAATCTGTGCTGAAGCGTTGGAAAGCGGGGGCGATGGCAGCTTCGATGAGAAAATATCATTAATTGCAGTGTCTTCTTCAGACTTGAGTGATGAGCCACCTAAGTTGGTGCTCATGTCCCCATTTGCAAGATAATAATTCTGTTGGGACTTGGGCTTTGGAAAATGTGCATGTGCAAACTGACCAGTGGGGTACGTTAAGCCATGAGCACCATTGTTGCCTCCTCCTCCAACCTGTGGTGGTGACGGCGATGTAGCTTTGAAATTGGATTGGCTCATTGCCTGTTGACCCAGAGATTGGGGACCTTGCAGTCCCATCTTTGTTGAAGATGGTCTGCTTAGAGAAGAGGATACTCTTGCATCTGAGGTTGCAGTTGATCTCTGTGAAGCGCCATCACCGTATAGAACATTGGAAACACCTGTGAGGCCACTTGAGCTAGTGATGACGGGTGCCGTAGAAACACCGCTGGCCCCGCCTTTGACCGGGGGAGAAAGAATCTGTTCAACAGCACTTTCTAAAGAATCAACACAATTGTTGGAAAGACAACCCAGCATACTGATAGAAGTCTCAAACTTGAGTTCTGCAATAGTAGACGACAGAAGAGATTTAGATTCCTGGAACAAGGCACCTCCCCTTGTATACTCTAGTGATCCTTTGGCCAACAAGAGAGCCATTCTCGCTTTCTGCCGCTGAATATTGATAGGGAGCGCCAAGTAGTGATAACTGTACTGAGGTGAAGCCAAAGTGTTACAAATGTTGAGAATAGCAGTTGTACACTGCTGGATGATGATGTAGGAGGCAGATCCTCTGCTCTGCGTTGCATCGTTGGCCATCGTTGGCATGTAAATCAGCATCTTGGCCTCGTGGTAAAGGTACAAAAGGGTCAGCTGCTTCTCCATCAGTTTGCTGTAAGAACCATCCTTCAAGAGTCCATTGGCATCGAGCTCCAGCTGTAACGATGGTGGAAGATCCCGTCTCCAGGTGTCAAGAAGGTTTTCCAATACTAGGCACATTTCATCTGTAACGTTGGGACTCTTGGAAACCACCGAGTTGATGGAGCTACGCTTGAAAATAGAATCAACAATTGCGCCCAAAACCCTTGAAAACCTCATCACCGCCAGCGCCGAGTCACTGACTTTTCCAACGAGTGAAAGCTTGTTGTTGTTAAACGTGACAAGATTGATATCGCTGTCACTATTTACAGGAAATCCAGAAGCATTTGTTGGGTCAGCATCGCCTACTCCATTTTCATTACTGGAAGGGAGGGCGCATTCAATCTCATAATCCTTCAAAAGACGAGGCACTCCAAGAACCAAAGCACTGAATGAGTCCAACGTATAAATACACCAGAACAAAATTCTACGCTCACCTTGCTGCACCCTTGAAACATTTGCTCCATTAGACCCCAGAACCGCTGAAGGGCACCTATGCAGTCTGAGCTGCTGTCCCATAGTGATCATGCGACCCCTCAGCTCATAACAGGTATCGAGATCACCGGTTGCCAAACAATACAACAGCCCCAGGGTTAGGTTATGGAGGGTGGGTAACGAGATCGCCGAAGATATATTGCTCTTAATGAACTCATGGATTACATGATCATAGAACTGGAGGATCTCAACGTTGCTCTCACCGTTGGGATTTGGTGTTGGTGAACGACCCATACCGGATGCTGAGTTGGACGAAGTTGCAGATTCCTCTGAGGACTGAACTGTATGATTTTCACTGATGAATTGGAGAGTGCCCCTTGAGCCATCGCCATTTAAACCCGCTGAACCAGTGCCATTCAAACCATTGAGGCCATTACTAGGCCCCGATCCTGTCCCATTACTAGATGTAACACCGTGGCTGCTCCTCTCCTGACTCAGCATCACCAGAGTAGTAACAATCATCAACAGTTCTCCAAACCTCTCGTTACCATACATAGCGCCATCCTGGAACCTCATTTCTCTGCTTCTATTAAACTTGAGATAGTCAGCCATAAACGACTGCTTGTTAAGGATGGGTATGATGTTATGCCACGTGCTGAAGAACGTTGTGATAAACAGGTCAAGGTTTATATGGTTAGGAAGATTAAGAGAATTGAAGTAATCAATCGACTGTTGTGGCGTTATCTTTGTGAAATCCAAATGGCGTAGCGTGATATGGCCAAATATATCATTGTTGGTGTGGTTATTGGCCTCCTTGAGCAAAGCGATTGAGCGTGCTGTTAGATAAGGAGCTTTGGAGTGGAAGCCATGAACGTTGCATATCTTCGCAAGAAGACTCGGTATAAAGAGTGTTTCCTCAGTTGTTCTCGGAATACTTAGCGATATGAGATTGGCCAATTTGACAAAGTTGTGAGTACGGAGTTTGTTCTGGATGGAAATCGCCGCTGCCGCACCTGGGGCATTGGCTTGTTCGAACGAGAGATTAGGGTGCATGTAATAGCTGCTTGCATTTGCATTCCCAAAAGGAGGCAAGCCGCTGTTGACAGCACCGTCGATACCACTAGCGCCGGCACCTCCACCATAGGCACTATAACGGCTGTCACTCTCGTAGCCTAATGATGCAGATAGAATGCTTTCATCATCGCTAAGATCACCGTTGTCAATATCAACGCTACCTGCAATGGAAACCGGCCTGGCATGCACGCTGTGAGGATAGTTCTCACAGCAACACATACCATCCTCGTGTAACTGGTTATGTGTGCGCTGGGCGGATGTCTGGGTATCACTGGGTTCCAGATTCTGGCTGTTCAATATGTTCAAGTTCTCATCCGTCACTGGCATGTTGTTGGTAGAACTGTCCATTTTATTCTTCAAAACCGACTCTTCGTTCTTGAGATCAATTAGCTTATGTAGTTTCTTATTCTCCAACTCCAGCTCTCTTATCCTCTCTTCAAGAGTCTCTGTGTAACCCCTCGGAAAGGCCCGCCTCGACAGCTTATCGCTGATCTTACACTCGAACCCTACAGCAGCACATTGTGAACACTGAGGTCTCTTGCCATCACATCTAGTCTTCTTGCTCCTACACCTATCACACGCCTGAGCTACGCGCTCGACCGATGAGCCGTGAGTGCGAATAGTTTTGCTAGTAGTGATTCATGTTAGTAGTTGAAGTGGGGACACAGATTATACATAGGATATACCGCCACATAAAGAAAATAGTCTTCTCTGTCCACTTACGTTTTCCTGTGATCACTATTAGATACGGGTTCCTTGGGCTCTATGGGTTTCGGCAGCGTTGTGGGTGCCTCCATGGAAGCCACGTCAAGAGGAGCCATTATGGAGAACAGAGGTACTGTTACCCACTGAGAGCCTGCAAACAACGAATAAATAAATGAAATAAAAAAAAATTAAACACCAAGCAATAAAATAAACCTAGCGCCTGTCAGATATATGCCGAGCCAACTTTCGCAGGAAGTCTATGTATAGCTTGTTGTATTCGCGCAGCGATAATGCCTATATACCCCGCACAAACAATTTCTGCGTGTAATCTATCGTGCTTCTAATAAATAACCTTACATAGAGAAGGCGAGAGAGACGTCTATCAGTGAGAGAACTAAGTCACCAGCCCAGGGTTGAATCGACTAGTTGGTAGCATTCAATAAATTGACTGAATAATAGTAGTTAATAAACAAAAACACTCGTTGACGATATGTATCCCCAAGGGGGCTAGGGTTATTACTGGGTTGGCGATGAGATTGTATTGGTTTCATTTGACCTCTGTGGGTGCGCGGTACCTTCCCTACCCCCCAGTGCATATATAAGGTAAAAGAGGTCGTCTGATCCACTACCGGGTGCGAGAGGAATGTATGACTCTATGCTTCTCCAGGTTTGATTATGTGCGCCTCACGATCCTTCTCGCTGCACCTCGCAGTATTTCCTATATGTGCCCAACGGTTGCAGGCGGTACGGAGGAGGAGAGGGGTGGATGAGGGTGTTCAAGTACAAGGGGGACTGCAACCAGTGCACGGGTTTTGGGGGAGATGACTGTGAGGATGAGGTCAGTGAAGAGGTGAGAGCCGAGGCAATCACATATACATCTACGACTCGAAATATCGCGATTTTGAGATAAAGGGAATCAGGGCACGAAAGAGAGTAGAATAGAGATGTTGTTGTATGTTCGCTCCCGGCAGTGAATGCCCATGCCCAGATATCATTTGCTGATCACTAGGATAACTCATATTGCTTACATTAATTCAAGCAGCACGGGGAACTTGGGGGCTTTCCTGGCACCCCCAAAGGGTTCTGCCCTGCCTGCGGTTGCCTGCCCCACATTGCTTAGATATTTATGCGCGTATGACACGATGGGTAGGGGTGGGGTGGGGTATTGCGAGTTGGCGGGCGCAAGGGTAATAGTAGGCCAGAGCGGTCATTTCCGGCATCGACCGAGTCGTAGAACACATTATCTCGGCAAGGTAGATGTGGATATATGTGCTTTAACCAGGACATGTTTCTCAATTGCAATTGCCCATCCTAAGATTTAGCTTACTGTAAAGTTTAGTTTTTTTTTGCTCACCCCCTACCTAAGTCTCCCGTCCCCGCATTATATCTTGTCCGGTTCTTTTCCCGCCAATGCCAAGCCTTCAGAGAGCTTCTTTCCACCGCCCTCCAGTGCAAGGACAGAGGATGTGCATAACTAAAATCAGCATTTTCCAGCTGTTGGTTTCTCAATTGATTTAAAGATAATTGAGAAACAAAGCGTCGAGAGTAGACAGGCCGGCATGGCTGTAGGTCAATCTCGGGCCCAACGATCTTTAGGTCTTTTCCACTATGATAGCAGCCAGCCACCTTTCCGACGCTCCTCGGAGGAAACAAGACTTCATTCAGCACAGCCGGAAGGGAAAATAAGGAAGAAGGGAAAGAGAGGAGAAAGGCCCATACGTGCCAAACGTAGCTAGCGACGCTCATCATTGGAGCTCGAGCTGGGATAATACTTTACCAGTCTCTTTACCAGTTTCTTTACCAGTCTCTTTGTCATTTTTCTCCTTCTTTTCATGCTGCGGGAGAAGCATTTTGCCTACCTGTGCAGAACCCCGTCGCAAAGAGGGGCCCCTTTCCTGTCGCTTAGGTCTGCTGTCGGCTGTACGGAGCTCTTCACGTAGTTACTCATGATTATATACAAGCAACACTGTAACAGTTACGACGCCTTACATACACCACGCCGAATCTAGACGGGGGTATACGCGGCATATACAATGGGAAGAACATTTATACCTGATATGATAAACTGACACCACATATGGATCTCATATGTGCATAAGCAGAAGGGTTGATGATGTAGCTTACATAGTGTGTTTACACTATCGCAGATTCGTTATTCGAGATTTTTTTTTTCACGGTTAATAAAAACAACAATTGGAATGGGTGTCTCTATATAATGGCATTACAAAATGCTGATAATAATAATATCGAACCACTCCCCACTCGCACAATTGTTACAAATGGGGTATATATATTAACAACTAAAACAAATCACCGGGAAAAGCCAAGGTATACAATTCCCTAAAAAAAGCATAACCTTATTTATTGTGATGTCGAACCTTCTCCAGTGATTTGACGTATAATCAAGCAACCAATGACGTAATAGGCAACCAAACCATCAAGCCAAGCTGCCACTCCATCTCTCTTTCTCGGTCTTTCCTCTCATCCTCTCTCATTCAGTTAGCACACCCACTTATGAACCAGTGAGCAGCTGGGTGAACTCCTGAATATCAATTTGTCCATCGTTGTTAGTGTCAGCAGCCTTGAGCATCTCATCCACCTCTTGGTCAGTAAGCTTCTCCCCAATAGAGGTGAGCACGTGCTTAAGTTCACCAACACTGATCTTTCCGTCTCCATCGGTGTCAAACACCTTGAATGCCTCGATCACCTCAGCCTGGGTGTCAGAGTCTTTCATCTGACGAGCCATCATCGTCAGAAACTCAGGGAAATCTATCGTGTTGTCGTTGTTGTTGTCAACCTCGTTGATCATATCAGAGAGTTCTGACTCGGTTGGATTCTGGCCAAGGGAACGCATAACAACGCCCAATTCCTTGGTGGTGATCTTTCCATCTCCATCACGATCGAAGAGGGCAAACGCCTCCTTGAACTCGTCGAACTGTTGCTGAGATAATTGATCCTATAGAGTATTAGTATGAAATCAAGGTAGAGTGGACAGTGATATATTTGCCATCAGAATTGTCGGCCTCCGCTTCTCGTGTCAATGAAACAAAATGCCCTTGTTTGAGTTCTGAGTTCTAGCGTAGATGCTCAAAGAGATACAATAGTAGGCGAACCGTGGGGCATCCCTTTCAAACGATCTAGTAAAACCTTAGCTTCATTAACCCAAAAAAATTCCTCCATCATCAAAAAATCACTCACCATTTCTATATTTGTTCACTTGTAATGACAATTCGCCACGGCTGTATCATTAAACAGCAAGATGATCCACTCTAATATATATACCAAAAGGTTGCCTGTTGGATCTTTGTGTGTGGGCAATGCCACCGTTGTGTACGCGCTTGTACTGCCAGTATCCTCCCCGGCACGACCGGATTAACACAGAAAACATAACATGGGGTTGGGGCTGAAACCAGGCATCAAAAAGGATGCTGCACTACTAATGAGACTGCACTAACAGTCGGGCAGTTCTAACAGGTTGACTGCGTCAACAATATGGGAGAGTCACAACAGTGAGCCTGCATCAACAGAGATGCTCTCCCTTTGACAACAGAAAGTTTATAGGCTAGGCAGTCCTAAATTCCGGCGCTGCTGAGAGTAAAACTCAAGAGACAAGGCAAACTTGTCTATCTGGATACCATTGAGAAAGAGGCGCGGACTCCCCCAGGCTCTGATCGATGATGATTACATTATTATGCAGTTCGATGTGCAGGTTGGCGTCGCTTGTGTAGTGCTTTAGAGTTTAACTGAGCTTATGTTAGCGTCATCTTAGCGTTTGTGGACGAGTATTTGTGGCCCACCCATTCCAAGGCACAGGAGCGGCTATACACTGCGCCACCCTTGTAGCGCGCCACCCTTATAGCGCCGTACAATTATGTTTATTAATAGAAATCAAGTCGCCACGAAACGGATAAAACGGACCAAGCGGATAGAAAATAATGACATTTCGGAAATTCCAGCATTCATCAGATAGTTAAACAAGGAGTGATTTTCTGATCTCTCACTGTAGAAACTGTTGTTGTTCTAAACGCCACTTAAACTGGAGATTGAGCCGCCTTGAGGCATCCCGCGTAATGTATTCGGTGAGCAAAGAGATCATCAAGCAAGCCAAGAAACTCATCACATGCCAAGAGTACATTGCAGGCATCTCCCATACATGAAATATCGAGGAATAGAAAAGCTATTTCTTGCACTCTCTTTCATGTCTTGTGAGCATCGCAGATAGCAATCCTATAGTGACTATGTTTAGTATTTAGTTGACAGAGTGTTCACTCTGCAGGCTCCAGAGATTTAAGGGTCATACAGGTCATGCCCTTCCTTTGTACAACTACATTCTTTAGGAGTCCTGAAACCCCCAACATACACAAAAACAGCCTCGCTCAAATTGCATATGTACTTCTGTTCCTAGGGATTTCACATCCATACAAGGGAAAAATGTCCGGTACCACCTCCTTCCGCCTCCAGATCCTCTGTTCTTCACCCTCAGCTCCCTCTCTGGCTCTGCATTGTTTCAGTTAGTCTGTAGACCCCCACCTGCTCATCGCACGGGAGTGTATCGTTCTCACACATTTCACGCAGGGCGTGAGCGTGTGCGCGTCCCGAAGTTACACGCTATAGGAGTTACAGAGTGTAGGGTAGCGATAGACAGACAGGCGCAGCGATGGGTCTGCCGTCAGATTGGAGAGAACAAGAGATCATCACTATGAGTTTATTCAACTGTATCATTTTGAGATTGAGTCTCCGACTATTCGTATATACGGTCTAGAGATCCTATTATCGGAGGCATGTTATCTATGCAATGACTGCATGGATAGAGTATAAGGGGTTCGACAGCGAGCAGTTCTCGTTTGCACCGTGGGTGTGGTGCATGATAGTCGTCTATCTTTTGTGCCCTATAATATTCTATGTTGTATTACCATCACTCACTGGCACGGCCAGAGTACGAAACACCAAAATTGCTATATGTGTACTAGGAGACTTGGGCCATTCGCCTAGAATGTGCTACCATGCAATCAGCTTTGCAAAGCGTGGGTTCCAGGTTGATCTCTGCGGATACATAGAGAGTTCGCTACCTGGAGAGATAGTTGACGGAGATGTGAGTGAGCTCATTGATGTGCATCCCATTGATGTGCTGCATAACACTCATAATCTCCCTTATATCATGTTTGGTATTCTGAAAGTGGCTTATCAGTGTGCCAGCCTGGTCGGGTTAGTCAATGAGGTTATGGATGGATCAGGGTACATCATGATCCAGAACCCACCCTCTCTACCACTCCTGCTGGTGGTGGTGCTTTTCAAAACTCTGAAATATAGAAAGTGTAAGATCATCATCGATTGGCATAACCTGAATCATTCGATTCTCAACTTAAGATTCAAGAATGAACATCACCCTTTAGTTAGACTCTTGAAGGCATATGAGAAGTATCTTGGAAGATGGTCAGATATCAACCTCACGGTAACAAACAGTATGGCTGATTATCTAGTTGAAGATTTTGGCATCAGAAAAGAATCAATTATAACACTGTACGATAGGCCAGCGCAACAGTTTGTGCCTCTAGATGATGCTGGGCGGGCAGCTATCATCAACAGCTATCCGAAACTATTCCCAACAGATACGCCGTTTGACCATGCACATGAT
Source organism: Kuraishia ogatae (assembly GCA_003706285.3). NCBI lineage: Eukaryota > Fungi > Ascomycota > Pichiomycetes > Pichiales > Pichiaceae > Kuraishia > Kuraishia ogatae. The sequence continues at coordinate 529,950 of PPKV03000006.1, forward strand.
AAAATATTGCTCACTTCCACGTCGTTTACCGATGATGAGGATTTTGGGCTCTTTGTTGAGTCTCTGGCAATATATGACAAATATTTGGCCGATATGAAGCGGCCGTACCGTGTGTTTGTGATTGTAACTGGAAAGGGTCCCAATAAGATGGCCTTCTTGGAACAAGTTGACAAATTGAATCTCAAACTTATTATCCTAGAGACTGCTTGGCTTCCCACTGAAGAGTACCCCTCTGTCATTGCAGCTGCAAACCTTGGCGTATCATTACACAAGTCATCGAGCGGGATCGATCTCCCAATGAAGGTTGTTGATTTGTTTGGATGCGGTGTTCCTGTTGTTTCATTAAAGTTTAGAGCAGCTGAGGAACTGATAAAGGATGGTGTCAATGGTGTGTTAGTTGAGAGTCCCAAAGATCTGGCTGATGCATTTGTAAGGTTGCTCAATGGTGATGATACGAAGGAGTATGACATCCTAAGAAGCGGAGCCCTTGAGGAAAGTCGCTACAAATGGGAGCAGGAGTGGAACGAGAAGATAAAGACCTTCATCGATCTCTAGTTATAACTTTGTACTATTAGCTAGCGCTCACTTAATGAAATAATGTAACTATCCTATTAATACACCTTAACTATAAAATTTTCTACATAGTACGCTTCGTTTAAGATCATTCAAAAAGTTATCATCGTCATTTAAGTCTTTCAACCGTCTTGCTTCCGAACTCCAAAACCGGTAGCTCTCTTTTTCATAGTTATCGAGGTGTGTATGTTCGGGAATAATATCCCATTCAGCTGCTCCACTATTACCATTTAGACTAATTACTCTTTCTGTTATATATGTCCAACATTTGGCCACTTCGCCATGGTTATAGCCTCCTCCACCAAGCAAAATTACAGGAACTGAGCTACTGGTTATGAGATCTAAAATTGTGTTCCCTAACCCTTTTATTGTCAGATTCCATTCCTTATGGCCATCTGAGGACAACCCATCAGCACCACACTGAATAACAATGCAATTTGGTTTAAACTCGTCACTGATGAGTGGTATGATAATCTCATGGCAAACTCTCTGAAGGGTTTGATCTCCAAGGCCTTTTCTCATTGGGAGGTTGACATCATATCCTTTTCCGGGACCAAAACCTTCATCTCCCAAAGAACCAGTTCCCGGAAAGAAACCAATATCATGACGATGAACAGAAACCGTCATCACTTTATTTGAAAACTTGAACGCATTTGCAACGCCATCTCCGTGGTGAAGATCAAGGTCTATGTACATTACCCTATCAAAGTATGATCGTAGTTCCAGTATCCCCAGAACTATGTCATTGACATAGCAAAAGCCCGAGGCAGATGATTTTTTGGCATGATGACGTCCGCCATTCCAATTAATGGCAACGATTTTTCTGTTATCTCTGGACTCTTGTGTTTTACAGATTACCCACTTACAAGTGGATATGGTTGTGCCTGATGTTAGTCTCACATAATCCTTCATGAAGGGAAAAATAGGGCAATCATATGCCAGACCAAATCGTCTCAAAGTATCGAGAGACGGCATTGAGGAATCACAAACATTGAGATCCAGGTGCTCCTCATGCCGTGACAGAGCGTTTTTCTCTAATGTCTCTCGCACCTCATCTGCACGATCAGCTTCCTCATCAACATCTGGCCTTTTCATCAGAAGCTGTTCAACGAACTGCTCATCATGAAATTTTGCAAGATCATTTCTCACAGCAAGTCTATAGTGAATCAACTCTAGGTTGGGGTATTTCGCAGGGTCATCAAGTCCGTATGCTCGTATCAAAGAGGACACTTGTCCACTTCTGCCTCTGTTAGATGGGAGCAGATTGTTAATAGTCTCGTGATGAAAGGCTAGCCGCAGCAGTCCAACAATTGGTCTTAATCCTTCTTCTCTAGTCTTACGATCACCCGCTGATACATGGGATTCGGTTTCCTCAACCGTCATGCTTCATGAACTGTTATATTGACTGCATGGAGTGAATTTCAAATATGACTGCGGTGTTCAGTCAAAGGTGACCATAAAGCAAGAACTGGTTCCACTAATCGCCCTTCCAATTTCCAAACTCTATGCCGAGCTAAGATATACCATCGTTTCTTCAAGCATTGCTACTGCTCGTTGTAGCAGATAGACTGGCTCTCCATCCGCTCTACTGGTGGTGCTGCCGCGCGTCTTACGCGTGCGCGATTGTTGGTGTCTATTTGTGGTACATGCATGCAAGGAGCTTCATCTGCAGCTCTTGCATGACAGGAAGGACGACGTGCATGGACTTATGTAGATGGAGACAGAGAAATATTTGACTGTCTCAGAATAATGCGAGGGTTAACCTGGAGTAAATGTTATTCATTTACTTAATTAAGAGATAAAGGAAATGGAAAGCTCAACCAAAATATCTTAGAACGAAGGCAGTGAAAAGACTAAATCAAATTTTTGAGAGTGCTAATTATCCAGCCCACCATCAAGAAAGAAATCTATAGAGACACTTGAAGAAAAAGATGTGAGGAAACAGCTAGACCCTGGTATCCTCTGCTGACTTGGAGCTCACTGGATCGTGTACCAAGAATACATCATCGGAGGCAGCAGATGAAGACACATCGTCGACAACTCCAAGAGGCTTATTTGCCCGCAGCTGGGATTTGGGGTAATGTCTAGTGACCCTGTACAGCGTCATCACACCTGCCCACAGGATCAATGAACATGCAAAAGCATAGGGCCATCCCACTTTCCATCTGGGTGCGTCTCCACCTGTCTGGAACACAAGCAACGGAGTCCAGATATATGTGGAGTAGCCAATACTCATCATTGAACCAATGATGAAAGCTCTGAATTCTCTGTCATCTGAAAACTTTATGTTGATCCAAGAATATAGTAATGGCGAGAGACAACCACCGAAGCCAAAAGTGTACCAACCCACAAACTTGGCTGCATTAGAGACATCCCACACGGTCATGATTATGAATCCGATAGAAGATACAGCGGTACAGAACGTATAGATCGTCCAAGGGTGATAGACTGTCGCAAGACTAGTACCGACCCACGAGACAACTGCAGTGATAGCATAGATACCAGAAGGAAAATTATTGATCTGAACAGGATTAAACACTTGTCCGTTTGGGTTGCTCTTTAGCCAAAGTGCCATATAACTCGATGGGATGGACATCTGGATCATGAACACGTAACAGGTAATGCAAATCCACCATTCAAACCGGAGCAAGAACTTCCCCACCATGCTTGGAGTGATCTTAAGAGGTGGAGCAGATATCTGTCTAGCTTTTGCTGTTTCCACATCGTGCTCAGTGAGAATCAACTTTGCACGTGGAGAGTCAGGAAGACCGGGGAAAACCCAGTAGCCAATCACAGCAATAGGAAGAGTGATAATTCCGTCTATGATGAAACCCCATGCCCAACCTGGACGGCCATCAACACCGCTCAAGTTTGCGTAAGCAGCAGACTGAAGCACACCAGCGAACAGAGACCCTAAAGAATTTCCAGTAAACCAGAGACCAGCTCTTTTGAACAACTCTTCCTTGGTATACCAAGATCCCAGAACGAAATGAGTTGAGCCAAACACAGGTGCCTCCATTATACCCATGAAGAAACGGATAGCGTAGAGGTCCTCAGCCTTTGTGGCCCTAGATTGACAAAGTGTAAGAACACCCCATATCAACTCTAAAGTTGGCAACCCATAACGTGTGATTTTTGGGCGACTTAGCAGCATTAAAAGCGGAACTTGTGCAATGACATAGCCAATAAAGAAGTATGTGCTGAACCAGTTCAATTGGTTACCATAGAGTCCTAGATCCTCCTTCATACCAGTGACATATGCGTTGGTGACATTCGACTGATCAAGATACTTGATGAAAAATGTGAGCATAGTCCATGGTAGGATAGTTCTATCAATCTTCTTCAACAGGGCCTTTTCGTCTTTACTAAGGTGCTTTGGGTAGAAATCAATGATGTCGTAGAACACCAACCAAGGACGCTTTTGAAGATACTTCCGATTCTTCTCAAACGCAGTGGGTTCCTCCACCGGTTGTACTTCAGCTTCCACTGGATTCTTTGCCACCTCACTCATATTTTGAACAGTAGATATGAACTGGATGTAAGTACAATACAGATTCGAGAGGAACAAAATCTGGAACGCCGACAATCACAGACTCTTTTATATACTTTCAAAAATCAGGGAAAACACAAAGATGAAACCTCATCTTGAACGCAACACCTCGGATGCGACTTGGAGTGAAAATCTCGGCATACTAAGCCGCCAATCTCTTTACCTCTTTAGCTCAAATAGTTAGTCTATCCCGCCACTCGCCGAAGATATTTTGTGTGTTTTGTCCTCATTGGCTTATTGAGAGAACCCCACACCTAGAATTGTGCCACAGTGTTAGGTGCTATTCTCCAAAGAGTAATTCCCGGAGGAAAAGTTCATCTAGAATTAGATTTCTAGTCGCGGATAAAATAATCTCCCCAATAAGAATTCGATATCCAAGACGTTTCTAATCATTTATGGGACACAAGGAACCCTGTACAGGACCCTACTCAGATATTTCCTCAGATTAGACCCTCAAAGGGTGTGGTTCCTGACATATGTAGGGTTCGCTGTATCAATTGTGGATGCATGTGTGGCTTAAGCATGCCGTCTACCATTTCGGGAAATTTTAAGCTTACATTATGCACGAAAAACCCTCATCTCCCCTTTCCCTGCAGTTTATGTGTTTTAAGGGAGCACCTGCTGCAAAAATGATGTGCATACTGACACGCACAGATTCATACGCATGCATAATAAACGTACAACATATATTGGGCCATATATATGGTATAAGATTTAGGTTACTAGTGTGATTAGGTATATATTCAAGTGGATTTGTGTGAGATTTTCTTTGATTTTCCAACTCCCCGGTAATTCATTGTGTAAGTTGAAGTAACAGCTGAATTCTAGCTGCGCTTCAAGCTGATGCGTGCATGCATAAAGGTTTGCATAATCACGTCAGTGGTGCATATTTTTGCTATGGCGTCTGGAGAGAAGCAAGAAGGATGCAGCTCCACAGTAAGATCAAGATGAGATAGATTAACCCCACAATTTGCGGGAGCCACAACCGAGGTGGTTTATTTGTCATCAACAGCGAATCAACTCCCTTGAAAAATTCAGATGAAGTGTTCTGATTGGTTGTTGATACCGATTTCCGTCACCGTTTCAGGGTGCTGAATATGCGGGATGCGCAATTGCCGATGCCGAGAAGGGATTTTAGGACATTTTCAAGGGGCTGATCGACCATCTGGCAACCTTATTCGCTGAAATCATTCGCCGAAGTGATTTTTACAATAGCGGGCGGAGGAAAAGAGGAGATTCGGAGGAGTAACAAGAGGCTGAGATGAGGAGAAGACCACAATTGAAAGTTGTACCCTAATTTGGTAGTCTGACTCACCAACATCCTCCACGTCACCCCATATATATAGAAATGGAATCGCACCATGGTGCAATGAATACAAGCCATAGTTTCGGTCGATTCTTGTTATTGATAAACAATAATATCTCACGATGAGCGCCGTTGACACTTTACCCTCCAACATTTACTCTCAGATTCCAGAGACCAAGGAGGATCTGGACTGGGCTGAGCTGGTCACGATCGATCTCAGTAAATTCGACACTCCAGACGGTAAGATTGAACTAGCCAATGATTTGGAATTGGCTGTCAGAAACCACGGCTTCTTCTATGTGAAGAACTACGGTCTTTCTCAAAAGGAGGTTGATGACCAATTTGCAATTGGCCAGGAAGTGTTCAGTATACCACTTGAGGAGAAGAAGAAGTACCTCGCTGATCTCTCCAAGGGTGATTACAACAAGTTCAGACTCAAGGGTCAGAGAGAGTTGGAGAATGGTGTGAGAGATAACATTGAAGTTTATAACCTCGCCAAATTCAACAAGTACTTTGATGAGCACCATAAAACTCACCCAGAAGTGATTCAGACCAACAGGGAGGCAATTGAAAAGTTTTCTCGTTACCTTCAGGAGGAAATCGTCAACAAGCTGTTGGTTTTGTTTGCCATCATTCTGGAATTACCAGATGAGAATCAGCTCGCTGACCTTCACAGATATGACCAGCTGTCAGAGGATCATATGAGGTACATGAAGTACTACAAGAGAACACAAGAGGAGAACGATAAGATCAACAATCTCTGGACTAGAGGTCACACTGATTTGGGCACCCTCACTCTTCTCTTTAGACAACCAGTTGCTGCTCTGCAAATCCAGAACCAAAAGGGTGAGTGGAAGTGGGTCAAGCCTCAACCAGAGACCATCACCGTCAACATCTGTGATACTCTTTCGTTCCTCACTGGTGGTTACTTACAGTCCACCAGACACAGGGTTCATGCCCCACCAAAGGATCAGAGTGAGTTTAACAGAATTGGAGTTATGTACTTCTCCAGACCCAACAACGATGTCTCGCTGCAGACCATTGACTCTCCAAAGCTCAAGAGACTTGGTCTCACCAAGAACTTCTTCGAGACCGAGGGTACTTCGATCCCAACTGTCGGAGAGTGGGTTGTTGCAAAGCAGAAGAACATCCACGATGCTAGAATCAACCATGCTCAGCCATCTGTTGTCATTGCTGGTTACAAGGCTGGTTATATCGACTAAGCCGGATAAGCCGGATAAGCCGGATGACGGCCTCGTGAAGTATGAACCATATGTTGTAAGCTTTACCAGAGCTGCTCTCTTAGTTGGGCGACAACTTTATGTGAATATACATTCGGGCTACTTCTATCCTCTTTCAAAATTCAGGTCTGATATCTTATTGGAGTTGCTGGTAAATTCCACACACTCCAAACTTTGCTCTATAGTTACAAAATAATATGAAATGATATTTTCAAAATCCGATACAGCAACTGTGTGGCGTGTTTTTCTTCAGACAACCGCCTTATAGCATTTACATAGCACCAGCATTTACGTAGCACCAGCATATAGCTGTAGCATATAGATATAAATATATAGCGTCTAGAGATAAGATACATGTATCGCTTATGTATAACCTGTGAAACGTATAGCTAGTGAAAGTATCTGAAAATGCAACACTATGCATCTCGAACATATGTGGCTAAGCAGCTGGATCTCCTCCATCTTCCCATCACTGGCTACATTGTAGCCTGCCTGGGATTTCCTGTCACAGTAATTCAGCCATCCACTCACAACACTGCCAAACCCACCTTACATTAGCACCCTATCGCTGCCCCACATACATTAAATATGGGGGAACACCTCCATAGTGAGAGGGCGAGAGGGCGAGAGAGCAAGAGAAAGAGAGAGAGAGAGAGCACTAACTGTTGGCACTAACTATGCGGTGAAAGAGCTGCCAGCACCTGAACAGTTGATCGTGCACAGTGGATATATTTGAGTATGTTTAGTAGACGATCCTGATATATGAGGGTTGTCTAAATATTCAGACCAAAAAAATGCCGGCTATTTTGAGGCAAATATTCAAGGTGTGTAATTTATGTTTATGTCAGTCACTGGTCTTTTTTCAGTGGTGCGTCTACCTCCATGCATTGTCTAACGATTAACTCTCTTATTTTTAGCTTGGTGTTCCGATATCCGCTGCTGTAATGGCATGCCAGAGCCCACCCATGTTGAACGAGAGTGTAAGTATGAAATATGAGGAGTGATTTTATACACTTGTATCATTCCCACCTTATATACTAATCATTGATTCTAATTTCAAGAAACGTAAATTCTATGAGGATGACAATAGCGTGACGCCAATACCAGGCACGGTGGTGCCAGCACAGGCAGAAGACATTGAGGCACTGGGTCCCAGTAAATTGGTGGAGGGTGTCAGTTTAAGGAACCCTGCGGCTTTGGAGTCTCTCTTCAAATCAGGCAGAGAGGCCCTTTACTCCGCGGCCAAATCGGCAGAGAAGAGCGTTGCCGACATAACAGGCAATTACTATACGGCTGAGACCAAGGTCACATCCACTATTTCTGGACTCCATGAGAGGAGAGAGGACTTGCTTCCCAACGGCATATACATCATTGTGGGCTTCTTGTCTGGGTCGATTATCACTAGAAGGAAAAACATTCTCCTCAGAGGAATCGCACCAGTTGCTTTCGGTTTGGCCGCATTCAAGTTCTTCCTCCCACAGACATTTGACAACACCATTGGGTTCGCATGGGGCCTTGAGAAGGAGAACCTTCCCGCACTTGCACAGACCCAGGTTGACGCTTTCAAGTCGTTGGATGGTTTGTACAGGAGTGCTGAAATGACAACACACAACACTGTGACAAAAGTGGAGCAGGGCGTCCAGAGTACTCGTAAATTGATTGCTGATGTCACGGGGCTGTCCATTGATGAAGACGTAAAGAAGGAGAAATAAAGCAAACGTTTATGTAAATATAATAGATAAATTGTATGGCATACCAGAATAGAACGATGTTATCTCTATCCAACAATATATATTTCAGATTTCTTGTTGCACTTAAATTCCTTTCGTGTATTATCTATCACTCTCGCTGTCTGTTTCCATTTCCGAGTCACTCTCACTATCACTTTCACTATCACTCCTGTCATCCTCACTTGCCTCTTCGCTCTCCCCCTCGCTGTCATCGGCACCTTCAGTAGCGGATATATGTTCAACGCTCACCTCATAGCCCCATTCAGCAAGACTCTTCTCAAACGCCTCAGCTTTTGATGGGTGTACGGCAGCGAACAGCATACTGCTCTCCGCGTTAAACAATGGAACAAAGTATCTGTTCATCACTTCCAATAACCTCTCAGGAGTGACCTTGTTCAACTCACCCATGAATTTGTTGTTATAGTTGGGGCCCCTCAGAGCCAACACATTGTCAAAGTACTTATAGTTGGCTGCGCTATAGTAGTTAGACTCAGCGTTGGCGATACTGTTAACCAAAGAGCTAACAGCTCCCTTGATCATATTGTCTTCAAAGGGCAGCTTCCCAGAAGCATAGTCATTTACAATGCCCTTTGCTACCTGAATAGCCTTTACTGCATCGGCTCCTCTATACACACTGAAAACCAGCTGACCCATTTCCAGGTCCTTGCTGATATTGGCACCATATGCAAGCCCTGTGCCTCTTATCCCTCTCCAGAAGGGACCCTCTACAGCCTGCAAATACTCAGCACAGAGCGAAATTGCAGTTGTATCGGGGTGCGCATACTCGAATGGAATACGGGAACAGAGATGAACGTAGGACGATTCGGAGCCAGGGCATGTGATCAAATGTGCCTCGTTACGAAGAGAGAGACCACTTGGAGAAAGAGCGCTGGCACTATGTGGAATCTCCGAAAGGACCCCGTTCGACGATTGTTCTCCTACTGGGTTCGTCTTTTTAGCGATACAGGAAAACTCACTCCATTGAGAAACGGGGTTCCCAATCTTGGCAACATCACCAACGACAACGACCCTCATGTTATTAGCAGAAAATAAGGAGGCACGCAATTTTTCCAAATCTGCCTCAATCTCCTCAAATTTACCGCTGTCAATTTTTTCAAGGCACTCCTTGAAGAAGTTCTCAGTGTACAGAACATCCAGAGACTTTCTGAGGGACCTCGCCTTGGTGGTGGTACGATTATGCAAAGAGGTCATCATATCGCCTCCGCTTCTCTTTCTCTCTGGATAACTCTTTACCATCTTTTCAATAGCAACTCTGATTCGTTTCTCATCAAACCTAGTGTTGAAGAGAATACGCTGAAGCCACATAATACCCTTATGGTAGTTATCCCTTCTCACATCCACCTGGACGGTAACAAGTTCCTCAAAGTGCGACTTGAAGGAGGAGTGGATACCAGCAGAGACGGTGTCCTTCTTGACCTCGGCTACTACAGTTTCAAAAGACAATTCGCTACCATCGTCCAGCACAACCGGCAGAGAGAACAAGGTGGAGGTGAAGACGGTCAAATAAGGTAGGAGCCTCTCCTCGACCTCAAATGACGACAACACAATATTAACAGCAACAAACTGACTTGTGATATCCTCAAAGTGGAACGATAGGGGGATGACACCGCCCTTGTTGAATTTGTGGCAATCTTCTTCAAGGTACTTGTTGACGTGGCTACTGGTGTTGGGGTCCTTGATACCACCAGCGTCCAAACCTGCACTATAAGAAGTGGTGTTGATGAACTGAATCTTACTTGGGTCAGGCTGGCCAAACTGGTTTAGAATGCTGTCTGGGATAGGAGTATCGTTCTTTGCAAGGGCACTCTTGAGCTTCTGCTCCAGCCCCTTCAATCCATCAGGTCCATACTTCTCCTTACGGTCCTTGAGCATCTTGGCATTGGAAGCCTTGAGTTCCTTATAAAGAGCCTTGCTGGGTCTGCCCAACATAGAAGCACTGTTAATGTCTACAAAATACTTCTTCAATACACCACACCACTGTTCAGCAGACCATGTTGCGAGGGTATCAAACTCAACCAGTGTTTTTGACCACTTCTCAAGGTCATCTGACGTTCTACTACCATAAAGGAAATCCTCAATGGCTATAGTTGAAAAGGCTTCGGAACTCACCTCCGTGGAAAACACATACTTCCATTTCTGCTGTTCCAAGATGTCCCTGAGATGCGGAAGGTCCAACTCACTTGAGGTGGCATGGTCTCTCAACAGTACATGAACTTTGTCTCTCAGCTCCCTGAGCCTCTCGGTAGGGACACTCGAGAATGATAAATTCAACGCAGTGTTGATAAAGTCGTCTGTATAGTAGTCTACAGAAACGGCAAGAGGGTTTTCCACTTCTACAAAATGCTTTCTTAATAAGGCAATAGAGGACGACGACAAATAGGTTCCAAGGATATCCACGGCGACATTGCTCAGTGTATCAGCCACATTAGGGCCCATCCAGGTGATCAGCAGCTCTCCACTGGACTCATCTTTATCGGGGAATGTCACTTCTTTGACAATCGGAGCGGAAGGAGGGTAATCAACATAGTCCGTGGAAGTGACAGTTGTGGTTACCCCATTGACTGTTGAAGAGGCAGTAGCGAACCCAAAGGAGGACGCTGATGCCGAAGAAGAAGCAGAAGCAGAACCAGACGATGATGATACCTCAGTCTTGACAGTAGAACCTTCCAGCGGGTGGAATGGTCTTCTCATTGGAGCAAGCGTTTCCCTTGAAGGTAATTCGTTATCGAAATTTGCCATAACTTGAAGAAACTCTTCTTCGTTTATAGTTCCTGTTAGAATAATACTCAAATTATCTGATCTATAATAGCTTTTATGGAATTGTCTAATTTCTTGGTTAGTGAGCTTACGGAGGTTCTCCGTCAAGCCGCCTGTCTCACTCTTATAGCCAGAGTTATGATACAGGGCCTTCTGTGACGCTAGAGCATTCACGAACCAGGATTGTGTTTCAATTGCTTGCATTTCACTGAACACAACCCCTTTTTCTTTGGCTTCACCATCAACATGGTAAACCTCCGTATAACATGCCTCATCAGTCAGTGTGGGAAACAGGACATGGTCCAAGTAAATAGGGAGAAGCATTTTGAAACCATCCCAACCTGCTGTAGTGAGTGTATAAACAGTTTGATCTGTGGCAGTCCATGCATTTGTAGAGGAGAAGGCAAGGTTACCTAGCACATCCAGCAGACCCTTGTAGGGATATTTTTTGCTCCCCATAAAGATGAGGTGCTCTAAAGTGTGTGGACAACCGGAGTCGTTAAAGATCTCAGTAGCAACAGGGAAATAACCGTTCACCATTGGAGACTCCTGGTCTACCACGGTGAGCTGCAGACCTGTTCTTTGGGAAACCCATTTCTTGATCTTAGCGGGTGCATACTCCACAGGGAAGTTAGATATCAGTGTGAACGGACCAGACATGGCTTTGAGTGATACCGTTATTTTTTTTTCTGCACTATGCTGTAGTTGTGTATGTTGTAAGTGGAGTCTTCTACTGGCAAAGTTGTTCAGGCGTATAAACGATGATCCTCCTTTGGCTAAGCTGATATACCTGCTGAGCGGTTTTATATGCATTAATCAACAGGAGCACACACTAGTTGAAGCAGGTTTGTTAGAAGAGCACAGATCGAGGATGTGTGTGACAAATATACCACTTTGTTTCAGTCAGCTGAATGCTTTTGCAATGAACCGCTATTTCTTCTCCTAGATAAATTCATGAAAAACGGCGTAGGTGTCCATCCGGCACCAAATCGGCCCGTCTGTTTCTAATTCTCCATGTCGCTGGACTCCACTGCATAATTTCATCATGGAAAATGCACCTGCAGATGGTCTTCCGGTTTGGTAGGCGGCTGTGTGCCAGAGGGAGCCCAAACGGTATCACCGTGCCGCAGGGCAGAGAGGGAAGAGGGAAGAGGGAAGAGGGAAGGGAAGAGGGAAGGGAAGAGGGAAGAGGGCTGGCAAGGGTGGCAGGGCAGTCTTCCCTTTGAAGACGATGAGCATCCATCCGCCTCAGGAGAGGATACGATCAACGAAAAGATCCCAAGGCCCTGGGGCTTACAGAACGACGCGGGGAGAAAGACCCGTGGAGATTCGAAAGAAATAGAGAGAAAAGCCGAGTGGAAATGCTTAATTATATGTTTGGTATACATAGAGACAGCCAATGTAACTATACACTCACCAGGCTATATAAATATTTGCTTTAATTGTATAGTCTTCTGAGTGTGCTTATTTGTAAAGATACTATTTATAAAGATACTATTTATAAAGATACTATCTGTAAAGATATCAGTACGAACTCTCGATTAATATATGAAGAGCGCAACTTGTATCGTATATATATGTCAGTATGTGTATCACTATATCGGAGCTCTTCAGAGGAAGCACCAGCAGGAAGCGTGACGAAAAACGTCCCTTCCTTGGAAAGTGGGTTTGTGGTCCACAACAATATGAGGCATGAAATGACCGAGCTCAGTTTACAGGGTAGACTGCAAGTGGTCTCAGCAACGTTATGCTGTTAAGTCGATAAGCTTATATATACTATAGAGGCTGCGAGCAGATCAGCCAATCAACGAATGAATTGGAGGCAGCATTTTTAAGAATGCCTTTTCAATGAACGGATTTATGTCGACAGGAATTTCTACCCCTCATACAATACCACTAACCGCCCTAACCCCCGGGGGAAGACTCGCTCCAACTTCTCGAGGGATCACGCACAACGCTGGATACCCATCTGCTACACCATTTGTACGCATGATTGAATATGTGGGAGGAAGTAGTCAGTCTAATGCCCGTTCACTTCACGGCCGCTTGAACAAATTGCTCAAAGCTGAGAAGAAAGCGGTGTATCAGAAACAGCAGCTGCTAAGAGAGATCTCGTCCTGGTGCAGCATCTTACCGACCGAAGAGAGCAAGAAGCTGCTCGTAGAGTTCAGTAAATGTGTCGAAGTGCAACGAACCGTAGAAGAACAGCTCATACACAAGAAGGAAAACATCAACCTACAGTTGGCAAATATTGATCAGAGAGAAAAGAAGGCAAGCGATCTCAGGAATAAGAGGAACAAAGCCTTCAAATTGCTCCGTGACCAGCAGAGTAGAGTGGGTACTAACTCCACAGTTCTGCTGGCCAAAGAGTCCCTGGAAGAACTCGAAATATCAATCGATGTGGTTCATGAACAATACCTAAGGAGCATAGATAACTCCTTAAAGGGCAGCATCATAGATTATCTGTTAGCACTACAGCACATCTCAGGACAACTGAGAGAGGCATGCAACGGATTCTTCGAGTATCTCAACCATTGTGAATGCGATCCCTCTTCTGATGGCTTTGGATATTTACAAGAGGGCAAAGACGTTCTGGGCAACCTTTCAGCCCCCACCGCAAGGGTCCAACACATGCCAAAGACAGGAGGAAGGATAATAACCGCCTTGAGTGGAGGCGGTGATGGCGAAGCCAGAAACACAGCATTGTACCCCAGAGGCAACCCGCTCTCACGAAATGCATCAAGATACACTCCTATGAGTAACCTCTCAGCTTCATCGTATTATCCTTCTGCAGCGTCCAATCTCCCTAGATCTACCATACCTGCCGGTTCTTCTCACAGCATAATGGTTGCTGCTAGCCACGATACCTCTAGTGTCACTGCGCAGACAAGTTCAATATTACTGGCAAAGGACGGTGAACATGATGACTACAGTACGAGCGGAGCAGAAATCTCCAGCAATACCAAGCACACTGAAAGGACTAAACCTCTCTCACCGCGTCGTGTCAAACGTGATCCAATAGATGTTCAAAGTGAACACCGTATTCCCACTAGAGTGGCAGCCACAAGAGAATCCTCCACCAATAGACGGGGGAGTTCAAATACACCGCACCACTCGCATTATATGACTCCTGGAAGATTGGGAGTAAGAATCCCTTCCTCATTAGGGGCAGAAGGATGGAATACTGAGGGACTGCAGGGAGGTGATTGGAGGTAAGAGCGAAAGGGGCTTGCTATTTTTGTGATTAATGAAGGATTAGTTGCTACTCATAAGCCAATACTGGAAACATATCGCTTCCATGTGTCACACCAGATTTCTTATTAAATTAAGCACAAGAATATATACATGTTAAATATACTAAATTACAAGAAAAAAAACAATGTGATATTTACAGCACCACCCCACTATTCATTTTAGTGAATAGCCTCTTGCTGATCTCATAGGTAGAAATCATTATAGCGCAAGAGGGTGCAATCTTCAAGCATCTCGGTATAATGCCCACATACAAAGCTCCAAAACCCTCCTTCCTTAAGATGGTGTACATGAACTCGAACATCGAACCTGAATGAGAGCGTGCCAGTCTCATCCTACTGTTGCCGGTGTTAGCGCCATTACCACTATTTGCTTCATGGGACACTTGTAGTCTTGTCTTTCCCACATCGAAGGGATTGGTAATCAAAGCTGCCACAATTCCAGAAATGGAGCCACTTAAGAAAGAAGTGACAAACAGTTTGCCATCAAGAGCGCCATCTTCAGCATGCACTGAGGCACTGTCTTTGTTTTCACTCCTCTTTAACAGGGAGAATCCAGATATGTATTTTGAGAAGTACTCGTAAGATGCCCAGTAGATTCCACTAAAGGGAACATCTCTCATTAGAGTGAGCTGTAATCCGGTGAACATGGTGTGTGCACCTTTGGTTTTAACTTCGTTAATTGCATTACTGATCACCATCTTCATAACCTCTTTGGAGGTTAATGTGGTGCCTACAGAAGCAGGAATGGCTTGAAGCCTTGTACGAACCAACTCAATCGGAGCTACCGCTGTGGCAGCAAGGATACGGGCCAAAGAGCCGCTGAGTAAAGGATTCAGCACCGGATAGGATTTAAGTGGGGAATGATCTCTAATATACTCATACCCCGAGAAATACACTACACTCGAGGGGACGGCCATCAACAATGTTAATGAGAGGCCTCTGTAAAGGGTGAGGACTCCCTCATTACGCGCGATTTTTGTAATACCGTCAAAAGTGCCGTTGAGTTTTACATCTTGGGCACATGAATGGGTTGTGACACAATGGGGATGACTAGGTGAGGTAGAAGTAGCAGACATTGAATCCTTTGCAGTTAACTCAATTGTGCTGACTCGTGAGTGATCCAGCAAAGAAGACCCTGTGTGTGTGTTTCCAAGCTTTTTATTTTCGTTTGGGGATAAACCATCTGCCCAGAACGGTTGTCTGCAGCATACTTCTGACTTTGCCAGGGAAGAAGGCATCAACAACTGTTGTTGTTGCAGACGGATTCTAACAACGTCAAAGGGCGTCACTACCAAAGAGGTCAAAAGTGACCCTGCACATGCGCTCAGCATTCTCTGCAAAAGAGTGATATCTGTGTCTTTTCGCACAGATAACTTTGGGGGGTTCGTAGGAGAGTTGGGGGGCACGGAACCCAGTGGGTTTCTGAGAATATCAAGATCGCTCTCTTCTATAGCCCCCGCTATTTCTGATGACATCGACATGAGGAAGAGTTTATCTATATTATTTTTATTGTGGGGTATGTGCCAAAATGGAGGAGACGCTGTTAGTGGTGTGGCAAACCTGTCTATAAATGCGTCGTTGATGTTTGTTATGATGAGTTCATGTATATTGAAATTCACGATTCGTTTGTGTATTTTTTAATTAACAAGTGTATGGAAGAGCCTTTAGATGACCTGACCTTGGAGGTTGAAAACTCTCGCTACACTATTATCTGTTTTTCGCTGTATTTCTGTAAATCTCGATATGCATATAACCACGATTTTTCACAATATGACACCCAACGCCCTCGACCGTTTGAAAGTGTAGGGACAGCCTTTGTGACACAAACTCGAAATCCAATGAGAGATCTAACACGATGATGACTCTAGTATCAGTTATAGAAGATAGTTCACCAAAGCTATGTGCAGTAGATACAAAAGGATAAACCAGATCAAGTCAGAGTCAAGCGTATCTGTGGTACATAGCATCTCTCTGCTGTGAGTGCATGCGCTTTTTTCTCAAATCTGCACTAGTGCCTCCCGGTCTTTAAAGCAATGCCCGGAGTTATCGAGTCCATCTATGAGTAACCCACATACAGCCGTGGGTCGAGATGAGCTGCAACGGTTACGGAGGCGCTGTAAAGTCTGTGCTCCTGCTGAGAGGCAGAGAACAGGCAGGCAGAGAGCAGGCAGGCAGAGAGCAGGCAGGCAGAGAGCAGGCAGGCAGAGGGCAGACTGGCAGCAGGCAGTGGGACAGAGTAGCAGCGAGGTGAATCTCTACACGAGATCAAGATATTCAGGGAGAGCTGTGGTTGAAAGAGTGGCAGTTGGAGGGAGGTAATAAATAGCTAAGAAGAAGAAGAAGAAGAAGAAAAAGAAGAAGAAGAAGAAGAAGAAGAAGTGTTGAATTGACTATTTTTTCGGGGTTAACAAAGTATATATTAAACATCTTTATCGTGTATCAGCTATTATATTGGGAATGTTTTTAGAGTTTTAACTCATAGATGGTATTATCTATCTGCTCTAACTAATAGGTGGTATTATCCATCTGCTAACATGTGGTGCTATCTATCTGCTTTAACTCATAGATGTTGAACACAACACGCGCATCACTGTGTATAGGTGCATATTTGTTAAATATGACTGATAGGGAGAAAGGAAGACATGCAGAACAGCTGCAGAGTGATAACCTCGCTGGAAAAAGCATACTTTAATAGAAGACATCAAGAGAGAGAACGGGCACCGATAGAGGGTACAGAACATACAGTTCCTCCAAGATGCCTGTACGTAAACGAACCCTATATATACTATGTGCCATACGTTATATGCCTTACGGTGTGTGCCATACAGCGCGTGCCATAGAGTGCGTGCCATAGAGTGCGTCCCATACAATGCGTTCCATACAATGCGTTCCATACAATGCGTTCCATATTATGTACTGTTCGCACCACACGTTGTACGCTATCGATCTAAAGGGCTTACTTGATGCCGTACTGCCCTAATGATAGCAGAATAATATGCGATGGAACAGCGCCCGTGTAAGCATACAGAGCGCGGTTACTTGGCAACACTGGCTGGAGAATAGAGTGGGACAGTGACTGGGAAAATGACTATTCTTACAGTGGCTGATATATACGCCTGATATATGAGTGCATCTCTTTGAATTAGAGAATTTAATTGTCATTTGCTTTTTCGCTTATTTGTTTTGTTATCACGGCTTGCACCGTCGGAACAAGCCTCATTTATAACCCCTTCCAGGTGGGGGATATACATTACTACGGCGTATGTGCGCCCACTGAGCATCCCATATATATTCGCATTGGATTGATGGATACCACACCGAATTGCCATAGACAGAATATTTCACATAATTCAAAAGTTTGTTTATCCATTTTTCTCAATCGACAATGTCTATACATTCTGCGGCACAATCGCCGACAGTTAACGGTGCTTATGACCTCAATGGGATGATGAGCCAATTCTCATCCCAAGCCAACGGAGGTGTGGGGAACATATCGCATCTAATAGGGGCAAATTCCCCAATGAGAGAGGGAGTATCCAGTGAAGTTGATGATATACCGCAACATCCACAGCGGCAGCCCCAGTCTCAACAACAGTTATCTGCTCCTCCGCAGGCTACTTCTACTCTACTAACCCCCATACAGGAGGCCAACGGGGTGCCTCTCACAAGCATCACATCAAATTCGCTGCTATCGCATCTAAACACAGAAATGAGACACGGTTTTGACTCTGAGTATACCTCACAACAGTACATGGACATGTTGGCCAACACATTCTATTCGCATTATGACGATAAGCGCCATACAACTTCAGGCAACCCAACCACCGAGTCGGAAAAACGTGCAAACTACAAGTACTACCAGCCCATCTCGGACTGGAAAATAATGAAAGATAGACAGAAGACCACATCCGCGGCAATTGTGATGTGTCTCAACATCAACGTGCCTCCTCCAGATGTTATGAGAACCTCACCCTGTGCCAGAACAGAGGCGTGGGTAGATCCACAGAATTTCTCAGACACCAAGAAGGCCCTAGAGGCAATTGGCAAAAGCTTACAATCACAGTACGAAACGCTTTCTCAGAGAACCCGCTATAAACAATCGTTAGACCCCTCTGTAGAAGATGTCAAGAGATTCTGCAACACGCTACGCCGAAACGCAAAGGATGAACGGATTCTCTTCCACTATAATGGTCACGGCGTTCCACAGCCCACTCAGTCGGGCGAAATATGGGTTTTCAACAGAGGGTATACGCAGTACATCCCCATTTCTCTTTATGACTTGCAGACATGGTTAGGTGCTCCCTGTATATTTGTGTATGACTGTTCCTCTGCAGGTAATATCATCACCAACTTCAAGAAATTCGTGCAGAAACGTATTGACGATGACAACGCAGGGAAACATGATGTGAGCTCTCCTTCGCCCACCTCGGCGTACGTGGATTGTATCCAATTGGCAGCATGTAGGTCGAATGAGACCTTACCTCTCAACCCTGAGCTGCCTGCAGATCTGTTCACATGCTGTCTGACATGTCCCATAGAGATATCGGTGAAATGGTTTGTTATGCAATCGCCATTGAGAAAGCATGGTTACTATGACTCCCTGATGAACGAGGGGGGACAAATTGTCATACCAGGGAAATTGACCGATAGGAGGACTCCTCTTGGCGAACTCAACTGGATATTCACCGCTATCACCGATACAATCGCATGGACGTCGCTCTCGAGGCCACTTTTTAAGAGGCTTTTTAGGCAAGATCTGATGGTGGCCGCATTGTTCCGCAATTTCTTGCTCGCCAAGAGAATAGCTCCTGTAGCTGGAATTAACCCTGTTTCAGATCCGCCGTTACCCGATATCAATGACCACCCAATGTGGGAGTCCTGGGATTTGGCAATAGACCAAGTATTATCACAACTTATCAAGAGCGAAAGGGAGAGGGCCACAGCTGCCTCTGCCTCCCTGTCGGTCTTGACAGCCAACGGCGCCTTGGATTTCTCACATGCTGGTGGTATGGCTGTCAACCCCAACAACACCGACATCTTAGCCACACCCGGTGCAACAACACCGTCTGAAGCCTTCCTGTTGGATTATCAACACTCCACTTTTTTCGAGCAGCACCTTACAGCGTTTGAGATTTGGCTTCAGTATGGTTCATCTACCAAGCTTCCTCCGGAACAATTGCCTGTTGTTCTACAGGTGTTGCTCTCACAGGCGCATAGATTGAGGGCATTGGTTTTGCTTTCGCGTTTCCTAGACCTTGGCCCATGGGCAGTTTATCTGGCACTTTCCATTGGAATATTTCCATACATTTTGCGGTTACTGCAATCGCCTGCATTGGAGTTGAAGCCTGTCCTCACGTTTATCTGGGCCCGTATAATGTCCATCGACTATAAAAACACCCAGCAGGAACTGTGTAAGGACAAAGGGTATACTTACTTTGTGAATATTCTCAGTATCCCAAGGGGGCAGATGAGTGATGCAGGGGGAAATGGTTATCTAGCTAATGGTGGGTTACCACACATCGATCAGCCTGTCGAGGTAAACTACGAAGAACACAAGGCAATGAGTGCGTTTATCCTTTCTCTGTTTGTACGTGGGTTCAAAACAGGTAGACAGTTGTGTTTTTCGAGCGAACTTATTGCTACGTGTCTTCATTATATGGAAACTTCGGGCCATCCACTGCTTAGACAGTGGTGCGGATTGCTGATATCTCAGCTTTGGGACTGCCACCCAGAGGGGAGGTGGATAGCATATAAGGATGGCTACGTCGACAGGTTGGTTAGGCTTTTATCTGACCCAATTCCTGAGGTGCGGGCATCAATCATTGTTGCTCTGAGCACTTTCATCCCTGTTGACAGTGAAGAAAAGAATGGCAGTGGAAATGGCAGTAGAAGCGGTAGTGGGGGTGCTAGCACCGCGACGGGAATGGGTGCGGGAACAGGAGTAGGGGCGGTGGGCGGCAGTGGTGTTGTTGGTGGAGGAAGTAGTGTGTGGTCCCGTGACGAGCTGAACCAACAGGAGATCAAGCTTGCGCTGGCGATTCTGAACCTTATAGGCGATGGGTCTCCACTTATCAGAAGGGAGATTGTCGTGTTTTTCTCCAAGTTTGTGCTAAAATACCAGCAATTCTTTGTTGTTTCGGCCTTTGGACAGCTGGAAGAAGAGATCACGCTTATAGATAACCCATCTCATATAGATGAGGTGAGGCGTAGCTCTCCCGCTTATGGGACAATCTTCTCTTCTGCTTGGAAGGTGCTGCTCATATTAAGTGAGGACCCTCATGGCGAGGTTAAAGACTATGCAGAGCAACTAGTGGACTATGTACTACTGAAGCTGAATGAGAGTCCCCTGACAGAAGCAGTTACCGAGATGGAGGAGTATCTACTGCAGAAGAATGCCGCGCATGCACATGGGGGGAAAGCAAATGGGGGCGGTAATACGATCAATGGGGATGGGAAATATCAGAATGGTGG
Organism: Kuraishia ogatae; assembly: GCA_003706285.3. Classification (NCBI taxonomy): domain Eukaryota; kingdom Fungi; phylum Ascomycota; class Pichiomycetes; order Pichiales; family Pichiaceae; genus Kuraishia; species Kuraishia ogatae. The sequence goes on from PPKV03000006.1 coordinate 550,853, forward strand.
GACTGTTGGAAACCGTATAGTATCTCATCCTGTTACCCATTCAGATGTTGGGAGTAGACAATTGCCTGACTCTCGTAGAATCACATCCACCACCTCTACCGCCTCCACTCGTTCCTTTACCGAAACGTTGAGAAACTCGTTCTCCATTCAGGGAATTCTCAAGAGCCTTTCCCTAGCGGGTGACGATTCCGACGGAGGTGCCAACAACGGAAACTCTGGTTCTGGTGGCATGTCAGACTACGCATACTCGTATTCGCCTCATATTGTAGGATACGGCGTTGAAGCGCGTCCAACAACTCCAAGGTTCAAATCCCGGAATCCTGCTAGTGTGACGATGCCACTTGAAACTGGGTTCTTTGACTATAGCTGTGAGTACTTCCAAGAGCCTCAAATTGGGATATCTGAGGTTGATGCTCCAGGAAGTGATGAACATACAAAGAGACTGTGGCGCCGGAATCGCAACGAAGCCATTATTGCAGAGACTCAACCAGAAAAGGCGTTGGCTGTTACCGGAGATTGGCATAACATGCTTACACCTTTGAATAACAAAACGCAGCCCAAGATAATCTCTTTCACTCAATTTGATAACCAATTGGTTGTGACTGATGATAGGGATACGGTGAGCTGTTGGAACTGGGAGAATGGTAAACAGCTGTGTAGGTTTTCCAATGGTAATCCCTTTGGCACAAAGATCACCGATGTCAAGTTTTTGAACGAAGACGACACGCCGCTGTTGTTGACAGGTAGCAGTGACGGTGTGGTGAAGATTTACAAGAATTTCCACTCTTCCGAAGAGGTACACCTCGTGTCTGCATGGAGAGCACTGACCGATATTCTACTAACGTCTCGGGCCATGGGATTGGTATCAGAATGGCAACAGTCCCGTGGCTCATTGCTAGTGAGTGGTGATGTGAAAATCATAAGGGTGTGGGATGCACCCAGGGAGAGGTGTGTGGTTGATATCCCTGCGCGATCAACTTCGTCTATCACGTCGCTAACTTCTGATCAGGTGGCTGGCAACATATTCATAGCCGGGTTCACAGACGGCTCCATAAGAGTGTACGATAGGAGATTGGAATCGAGGGACTCGATGGTACGTTCATGGGGCACAGCATCTGTGAGCGGTGGTGGAGGTGTTGGGGGAGGCCGTGCCGGGACTGGCCGCGGGATGATTAGAAACATTCATATGCAACGTGGTGGATACCGCGAGCTTGTGAGTGGGAATTCTGATGGAACGGTGAGCCTATGGGACATCAGGCTTAATGCTCCTGTTGTGTCATTCCAGGCGTTGGAGGGGTCCATGACCACCTCATCAATACATGAACATGCTCCAGTATTAGCAACGGCATCCAAGAATGTGGATGTATACACCACATCAGGAGACTTTGCCACTAGAATCAAGAACCCTCATATGTACCTGGCGAATCGTACATCTGGGTATCTTTCTTCACTCACCATGCATCCTCATAGAATGATGCTGGCTACAAATTACAACCAAGACACACAGATAAACATTTATGAGTGCAAGGATAGAATAGTTGAGGAGTATGAGTATTAGAAAAGGAGAGACAAGGGCAGACACCAGAAATACCTATATCTTCCCCAAATACTCAACAGGTGTGTTTTTTCATTTATAACGATACACACACTGCGATGTTGGTCAGATGGAGGCACTTAAGCGCCCCCCCTCCCAGTTTAAGGATACGTATGATGCATATCGCGTCGTTTTGTCAACACTTGTATATTACAAATGTTATTTATCAGGAAACACCAATGGAAACACCAATACGAAATAGCTGCATATTTATTACACATGCATTCTAAGATGCATTCTAGATGAAGGAGTTGTATCTATCAATTAAATAATATTGTACAAGATTTTTGTTCTTTACATTTTTTATTTATAGCCCCTCTCAACAAAGTTGCCAACAAGCGCGCAACAAAACCCCTACTCAACACTCCTACTCACTGCTCTTACTCCACGATCGTAGTAAATATTTATTCATATTTAATAATTATATTCCCCAGCTTTGTTGTAATCCCGCTTTGCTGTAATCCCGCTTTGCGTCACCTTCTCTTTGTTCTCCCTCTCTTGTCTCTGTGGGCCCCTCACGTCGCATCTCTTGTCTTCGCGTGGCTTTGAGTCTGCCAGAAGCTCACTCTGCTCTTCTAGCAGATGCCTTTTGATTGTCCTACTTGGTGTCGCTAGCCCGGAAGAAATATCCCCTTTGGGTTATCATTATACGCTGTCAAACAGCTAATGCATTAGATAATCTTCGGTGCCATGTGAAGGTCACAAAGGCGGGGGTCATCACGTCTTAGGCGATGGGATAAGACAAACAAGAAGCAGAGAGGGAAGTACAAAAAAGAACAAAGAAACAAAGAGAACAAAGAAACAAAGAGAACAAAGAAACAAAGAGAACAAAGAAACAAAGAGAACAAAGGAAACAGATAGAGCAGAGAGATAAAAGAGAGTGGAGAGAGAACTTCATACAAACATATTAATTCAAGTCCACTAGGTACCTTTCCGTATTTAGTCCATATAGACATCTATATCTCTCTATATCTATTCATAGCAATATCTCTTGTTGTATTTGAGCTGGGTCAAAGAGCCGATAACCCCCATACCTCAATAACCCAATATTTGAAATTACAACAAACAAACAAAAACAAAAGAGGTTTCCTCACTGTCTTTGTCGCTCATATATAGTTCTTAAAACATGTCCGCATTTTCAGATGCCTCCTGTGGGCCCTCCACGGCGCTACAGAATCTCAGCAAGCATACACAAACCGATAGAAGTCAGTTTATGCCCGGGATTACACCTCAAAGTTTCCAGCAACCAGCAACAAGATTCGCTTCAAACAATGTAGACACGGTGGACCAGCGTCTTCAGAGTGATTTCAACCAATTTTCACAGTCGGGTCACCCTGATGTACACTATTTACCCGCTTCTATAACTACACCCCACATTGGTCCTCATGGAGTGCAATATCCTTATACAGGACAGCCTAACCAACAACAACTGTCTTCTCCTGGATGGGTCTCTGATTTCGAAAGAATGCATTTAAACAGTGATGCAATGAGAGCACCACAGCACAGCCAACAATTTCAGCAGCTTAATCAACAACCCCCACAGCTGGCCAATCAATGGAGTCAAGAGTTTTCTGTAATAGAGCAACATCAGAGACATTTCCAAGACTCTGATAGATTTATGGTTGCAGCAGCCACCGATAAATATTCGTCTGAGCTTCTTGGGTATCCTCAGCAAGATTTCCAGCAAGTGCGACAACAGCAGTTGTTACAAAATCAGAGTGTGGGATCATCATCGCAAACTGCTCAATATGATGCGGTCTTTGACAAACAATTTGATGAAGTGGAGATAGAGCTCCAAGAGAAGCTGAATCATGAACAGCATCCAGAGCAAGCGAGTACCACAGAGATGGAGGCTGAACCAATAGCATCCGAACCTGCACGGGCCGAGACACCTGTCACCGATGCCGAAAAAGCGAAGTTTGCCGAAATTGCAAGGTCTGTTTTCTCTGTTATGTCGTCAACTTCTGCTGTGTCAACATCCACTGGACAGCTATCGCAGACTACTGCGTCTAAGTTCCAGAACTCCAACTTTATGAAACTCATGGAAAGAGTGGGAAATAGAGAGGTTGAAATTGACTCTGAGGGGGAGAAATTGGTGGATAGTTCTACCGGCAACGATATAAGAGACTTTCTGCCCGATCCTCTCAAGGATCTGAGAGAGGATGATATTCTGAATGATCCCTTTTTGGGTGCTGAGCTGGTTAATGAAAGATCAGGCAACATAATTGAAAGCAATACAGTGGCCAGCCGTTTGGCGGGGCTAGCTTCTAAATGGGAAGAGGGTGAGATGTTTGATTAATGGGATAGAGATTTATTTAACACTAGCATAAAAAGTAAATAGGGAGAATTTTAATTGCATAATACTCAGAACATATGTTTATCTCAAATAGACACCATCAGTTGCTTAGAGCACACCAGCCTCAGTGAGAGTTTTCTTAATGAAAACTCTGGCTTCTGCATCAAAACCCATAAATGTTTTGACAGCAAAGTTGTATCTTTCGACAGCCTGTTGAGAGGCGGTGAAATCTTTCTCGAATAGAGCCTTGTTGCCCAAGTATGTCACCTTTGGTGGAGCATCTTCAACAGAGATAACCTCTGGAACACCTGGCTTGAAGGTGTCAAGGTCAACCTTGATCTTAGCCATCTCCACTAATGTAGAGTAAGGAATGGTCATCTCATCAACACCGGTTAGGGCCTTGAGGGTGTCCAAACCGATCAGGGCGGCAATACAGTTGATGGTCTTAATACCGTGAGCGCGGTAGTAGTAGTGGATATCCCTGGTCATGGTGTAACCGTAGTTGTCGTTGATGTCATCCAATGGCTGCAACTTGCTTGGGTCAAGGGCAACTTGGAGCTCATCCACGTAAGGCGAGATTGCTTCGCATCCAGCATCGGCTGCAAGCACAGCCTGGGCCAAGGAGTGCACCACAGTACCAAGACAGGCAATACCATACTCTTCCTTGAGGACCTTAGCAGCCTCCATGGACTCATAAGAGACAGGGATCTTGATGATGATCTTCTCCTTGGGGATTCCGAACTCCTCAAATGTGGAGATGAGTCTTCTAGCGTAGGCAATGGTCTTTGCTGTGTCGTTGGCCTCACTTGGCAAGGTCTGGGAAAGGGCTCTTCCCTTGATATGAGGCAGCATGTTCTTCACACATATCGCAGTCGCGTAGAAGATCACCTCCTGGATGTACTCGGCCTCAGAAGCGGTTGACTTTGGAGTGACTCCCTTCTTACTGAGAAGGGAAGCTGCCTCCACAATGGACTGTGGGTTCTTGGACCACCAAGCAAAGCAGATACCTTGGTTAGAGGTAGCATTCAGGAAAATCCGTGGCTTGAACTCATCAGCCCCTAAGGTAATGAAGGTTAGTTATACAGCGACAGTAAAGCGCTCCAATCAACAACGGTTATACTCACACTCAGAGAACATCGTGTCAATACTGAGCACAGTGTACTTGGCCACGGCATCGATAAGAGTAGTGTCAGCTGTCATTGTAAGAGATCGATATTATTTATGTTCGTAGAGTCTAATGGAGATAACAGTAATGTACATTAGTATCAAAACTCACAAAAAAAGTTTCAAAGAAAAACTGACAACGTTTCTGCAAATCACCCACTTATATACCAACTCCAGGGCTTCTCCAAACAGCGACCTGGACACTTCCCCTCACGTTGAAAAGGTGCCCACCGAGTGATAATCGTCCGAAGGTGCCTATAATAGCTCAGGTATGGCTGGTGGGAACCCTCCAGTAGTCTAGCAGAAAGGATTCAAAACAGGTGGGCGAGTTTCGGGCAGATTATGCATGAATATCTGTGATGAGCATGCCCTCCGTGGAGAGAGGATATTGGAGTGCATGATGTGGCGGTGCATATGCATATCGCGGGGCAGGACTTGGCGCGCAAGAGCTCAAATTAAAAACGGAGCAAGAGGGCAGGCGAAATAGACACGCTCGGAGAAAGCAAAGATGAAGAGAGTTGACCCAACTCTGCGGACCAAGCTTTGCATTGGAGAGGCCTAAGATTCTTTGAGCCTCGTGGGAGGTGCTACTATCTAGCGGGAGGATCTATGAAGCAACGATTTGAATTATTGATTTAGATTTGAATGGCAGACCTTCAATAGAGCGTGAAAGGTCATGCAGACACAGTATTGCTAGATCATTTCTCATCGAGAATGATCGAGAAGAAAAAATTGTAGAACTATGAGACAAGTAACCAAGTGATGGGAGTGACGTCCGTGTTACAGGAATTCCGAGACGAAAAAAGGCGTATGTCGCTAGTCAGAAAGTGATCTTCCTGAAACTCATTGTCTCCGGTAAGAGTGGGAAGGGAGACTACACGGGTGTCCTAGCAGGCCCTCTGTGTTATTTATGCGTAAGTTTCTTCTACAAACTCAGAGCATCCTAGCGGGCTTTTTTCGCCTGCAGCGCGTTCCGCTTCTCCTCTGGCTCTGCCTCATCGTGTGGGGGAGGGGGGGAGTGGAGGAAGGATTACCGTACCAAGTAGTTTGTGGCTGGTGAACCATGCGTCAAGCGGAGGGACCACCCGATTCAAACTGCGGAGCTCTACACGGAAAGGGAAGGGTACCATAAACGGTAGCTAGGAAGAATGCTGAAGGAGGTGATGGCCCACCATCTAAGGGCATATGCATATTATTTTTCACTCAACTGAGTTATAAACCTCCACTTTATAGGCTGCCACTGCTGGCTCTGTGTGAACCAAATGCCCGTACAAAATGGGTACATTAACAATTTACCCCACACTATTTATATTTACAGAACGTGCAGTACTGTGACAATTTATGAACGCGAGATTTTTCTTCACGATATTTCTCAGCAGGTGGTAATAGAGATACTGACAGTTAAGAAAATCTACAATGCAAATATTGGTTTACCCCTACTTGCCATTTATATTTATTTTAATTCATAATCAGTGCATTGAATCACTAGCAAAAAGATAAATGATATCGAAAACATCCAAATACATACATTATGATGGTTCGGAGACTTAGTACTTGGTCCACTTGAAGTACTTCTCACCTGGGTTGACCAATTCTCTGTCGTCACCTTCAGCGAATACGCCAGTCTCCTTGGCAGCGATGACGAGGTACTCAAAGAAATCAGAGTGCTGGAAGCCGTTAGCGGTCCATCTGTCGTTGGCAGACTTCTTGGCGTCCTCCAGGGTAACCTGGGAGGCTGTAAGAGTGACATTGTGGCTCTTCTCGTATGCCTCAGCAATGGTCTTCTGACTCAAGTTCTCACCATAGATTCTAACTGAATCTGGGAGGGTGGAAGGCTCGGTGGTTGCAAGTATGGCAACAACCTTACCAATGTCCGCAGTGGATGTAGCTGGGAAAAGGGAGTCTGGCTCACCAACATACTTGACAGTCTTGGCCTCTGGGTCAATGCCGGCATGGCCAACAATCTCATAGAGCCAAGAGCCTGGCTGGAAAAAGAAACCGTTGAAAACGTCAACAGTCTTGACACCAGCAGCACGAGCAGCCTTAGAGTGCTCGGTCTTTCCAGCAAGAATGGCTCCCCAGAACTTGATACTCTCTGGGTCTGTACCGAACTGTGATGGGATGTAAAGCTTTGGCTTGGCGATCTCAACAGCCTTGAGGGACTCAGCAAGGTGTGGACCAAAGTTAACAAGGACAATGACAACGTCTGCACCGGTGAAAACCTTGACGAGCTCATCAGCCTTACCGTTGCTCTCGTAGTACTTAATCTTGTCAGTGTCAACCTTACCCTCTTTGGAACGGGTAACAACTCTGATTGGGAAAGAGATCTTGTCAGCATAGGCTGGGGAGGTAAGGGTCTCGACGAGGGGCTTGCCGAGAACACCAGCGGCACCCTGGATAGCAATTACTGGCTTGTAGGAAGACATTGTATTATGTGTATGTGAGTTGTTTAAGTGTCAAAGTATTCAATCTATGGCTAGTTGAGTAGATGATGGTTTCGATTGAACAGACCACAATCTTAAACGGGGTGGTGTCATCTCTTTATATCCTCTTTGCTCCAGTAGTTGCCATATGGATCTCCGAGATTATGTAAGAACAGCATGATACTGCAATATGTTGCGACTATTAACAATAAGCGGCCAATGCAGAGAATGACTGTAAGCAAGTCAATGCATAGAATAGTAAGCGTACCTCTCGCTCTAACAGTAAACTCCGAACGATGCTTCTGTTTGCACCACTGGCTGCTCCTCTTCTCAGTAGAGAGCCCTTACGATGGTAGAAGCAATGCGTAGTAATAGCCCCACACAAACTCCGAGCGGAGCGATGTGCATTACCAGATTGGGTAGGTTTCTGCACGTCAAAGGATGCATGGAGCTCATCGTTAGTAATACTTACAAATCAATGATTAGATAATGCTAGTGTTTCCCATGACAAATTAACACCTATTAACCTACGCTGGTTGACCATATAACGGTTACTATGGGGCTTCTATGACGTGGGATGCGTATATACAATGTATGTCGATGAAACGTATAAGTCATCAAACATAAAGTGTAGGGGAGCATCCATGGATCGCATCTATGAGGTACGGCTATATACTGCGTGCCTATCTACTTTGTGGATAAGCAGAACGGCGGAAGCACCTTTAGTAATGTTCCACATTATTAATTGATGGAACAATTAGCGTAGCCGTAACCTCTCTGTGTAGTGACGACCTCTGATGTGCTTAGGTACACTAATTACGCTATTCTGCTTACTCGATCTTCCCCACATGGGGTTCCTCATAAGTCCTTCATAGGCTTTTCACAGGTCCCTCGTGGGGTCTCTCATCTAGGGTCCTTCTAAGGGTCTCTATCACTGCATCAATCCTGCTTAATCAGAATAAAAACCAGCTCAAAGATCCTGACTGGCGGTGCAAATATGTCATGCTTAGTCAAAGATCTAACATCCTAATTACACATTTCCAGCTAGAGCTAAAGATAGTTCTTACCTCAGTAGCAAATGTACTATGCGGAACAGGCAATGATACCACTGTCTGGTTTCCCGCTGATTGATCGCCATGTCGAGATAGAGTTTTTTTTCAATTTAGAAATGGACATCAAATTGGATTGCAACACATGGAAGTCTTGTCTGACTTTAGAAAAATAAAACCTTGCATCGCCCTCTCGTTTCAAGAAAAGCCACCGCTACTTATCCAACCTCTCTGCCGGAGCCTCCGAAGCACAGCAAAGCTCACTCCGCACGGCTCATCTCTCTCAACTGTTAAATCTTATTTCTTAGCACACATCGTCCGTGCTGCAGCCGTGTGCCTTTCCCAGTGTGCGCTTCTCTTAGTATGAGCTTCTCTTAGTATTGGCCCTTCTTACCATATGCCTCTCTTACCATATGCCTCTCTTACTATGTGGACCTCTTACTATGTGGATCTCTTAGTGCGTGCGTCCCTTAGTGCGTGCGTCCCTTAGTATGTGCACATGCAGAATATTTCAAATAGGTACTTGCTCAGAATGCGATAAGTTGTGGTAACCCATGTATAGATAACGATTTATATACGCCACTTCGAAGATTAAATATTAACAATACTGTCTATCGTTGCTGCCTCTCCTCTTTTCTCTCCGGGTCATTCTTTGTATACTACCCTTTTCAGTGACAACCATGTCCTCTACACCAAAGGATGTCAAACCATTCACCTCTTGCATAGAGCTGTCGAAGCCGTTTCTATCAAATGAGGAAGTCATATACTGTCACATGCAAAACTGCCATGACGAAATCCTATTCCGGAGAAAGAAAAATGAAGCATTTCAATTCCTCATCCAGATGGTGCGAAAGCTCAAGTTTCCAGTGAAAATATTACAGACAACGTCATACTACTTTCAGCGATTCTTTCTCTTCAACAAATTCATACACTATGTGAATCAGACACACGATGTTGCGCTCACATGCTTATTCCTAGCATCCAAGAACTACGATTATATTAAAAAACTTAAAGATATTGTTACTGCTGCAATTCAGGTACGAACGAATGGCGCAAGCACCACCGTGCTGGCAGAACTGGTGGAGGACCAGCGCAAGAGGATTCTTTCCTTGGAGCGCAAATTCTTGGAGGTGCTCGAATTTGATTTCAGAACGTACTCTATTGAGGATTTTTTGATGAAGTTTGCCAAGTATCTGCAATTGCCAAGGGAAACGACATATATAGCCTGGACCATATGTAGCGATAGCTATCTTACGCCGCTGCTGTTGACCACCCCACCACACTGCGTTGCATATGCCTGTCTTCAATTGGCCGAAGAATTGCAAGAGGAGATGCAAAAGGGCACCTCCAAATCAACTGGCCTCCCCAGGTGTTTGGAAAGATATAAAGATTTCCATTGCGGTAGAGGACTGGTGATTGCTGCTAAGGGTGAACTATTGCAGTATTATATGGATAATATCGATGGCACCTTCTTGACTGGTACGCTCAACGGCAAAAATGTTAGTGATTGTCTGCTCACGTTAAAATTAAGAGTTGGAGAAGAGGAAGAAAAGGAAAAAAGAGAAGAGCTTCGCAGAATTGGAAATGGCAACAACTCACGTGGACAGAAGAAGCGCCCTAGGGAACTCGATGAGCAGAGTAGCCAGGACTACAAGCAGGATGTATACTTCCAGGAGAGGAATTATGAAATTGGAAAATTAGGAACATTAAGGTTCGTATACCATAAAGGTGATTTTGATGAAGAGCTGAGTAAGATAAGGGAAGGCGAATTAGAAACAGAAAAGATTTCAGGAGCATAGTTGAAAGTTATGTTTGTGTATAGATAATCACATATAATGTCTAGTGAATATTCTATCTCCACAATATAACAGTTGACATATATTATTCTATGCGTTTATGTTTCCAATTCCCTACACTGTACCATCACAGTCAGTGATATTTAACCAATATTGGATAATAGATCATTATATCTCTCCTTTCTCATTGGATCATTCTCACCAAGCAGTGTAATGATCCTAGCTGCATCTTGTTGTAGGCTCTTTGTATTTGCGTCGTCGACTGCACCACCTAACGAGATCAATTCAGTTTCTATTAATGCCATTATCTTCAAACACCACTGATTATCTTTCCCATCTAGACTGTCCTCCTTTTCCATGTCATTCAGTTCTTGGACTACTTCAAGCTGAGCAGCTAATATCCCCCTCCGCTGGGATGGAATCAGTGCCCTCTTGAAGAAATCGCTGCTTAATAACCAACTTAGATAGAACCACACAGAGGAGTCCTCTGGGTCTGTATAGAAAGCAGTCTTTATATACTCTAGCTCACATAGCAAGAAATCATATCTGGACTTGAATTTGTCTACAACATCGCTACCATCTACCACCTTGAAGAGCGAGTCACCATACCCAAACAACTTTTCAATGAGTTTTGTTCTATTATGCCACGCGGAATAGTTGGAGATATCCTTATTGATCATCTTAGTGGTATATAGGAACTCATCAAAGTCAAGAGAGACCGCCTTATCTGGCTCTCCATTACTCTTGTACTTTTCCTTTATACCATTGATGATAAACCTACGGTAATGCCAGCCATGGAAATTGCGCGAATCAGCGGTTAAAACCTTTTCTAAGATATACAATTCATTATCCCAATTTGTGTCTGGGTCATTCTCGAGCAACCATACGCGATGGTTCCATAGCCAGTACACTTTGGGGAACCTCTGTAGGAGCATCATTACGAATTGCAGTTCTTTTGCGATGAACTTGTGGGTCAACTCGGGTGTATTGTTGTTGAACATTTCATTTGTGAGGATATCCCTGCGGTAATTCCAGACTGTATATAATTCGGGGTTGAGATCAAGTAGTTGGGAGGTGAGATCAAGTGCTGCTTGGGTGTATACTCTATCCAATTGCTAAACGGAGATGTTAGAGTGGTGGCCAATAAAAAGAACACTTAGCATATGTGTATACATATATATATATATATATATTATATGCTCATTCATATCGAGCTAACTATATTTATGTGCTGGTTCACTCACCTTATTCAGAACATTGGTAGTTAATGCTCTGTAATGCTTGATCTTAATAGCATCTTTCTGCTTCTTGATGAGAGCAGCGTCCCTCGTTAAGTGCTCCCTCTTGACTCCATGCATTTTCAATTAAAAAAAACACAGATTAACGATCAGATACTACAAATTTAGAGAGGGTCAAGATCACAACTCATATAAAGTTTACGGGGACTGTATACCTTCATGCCCCAACAGACAATAATCCGTACCCACACACACAACGTACATCTAGCAGTAACGCTAACACGCGCTTCCCTCCACACTCTCACCCCACATAGAGCGAGAGTCGCACGGTTATGGATTGTACGCTTATAGCATAAGCGTACCGCTTACCGTAGAGATGCCTACACATACACCCATAGGGACAGTTGCGGAAGAGATGCTTGAAGAGACAGAGGGATCGATTATGTGTATAGGTAATTCTAGCTGAGTAAGTAGGAGATTGTGTCATGCTATATGTATGATATTAGTTCATTGGTTATTGTATATTAGCTATCATCTATAAACTATAGCATAGTAGCTATTAACTATGTACTATTGAATATAAGTTACAATGCACATGAAAATGGCAGTTACAAGTTCAATGAAAAAAAAAATTGATCAGAAGTGCATGCCTTTCAACAATCCTAGAATGCCGAAAATCTCACAATTGAGGCGTATTATCCTCTCTGATATAGAAATACTCAAGAAGTGAATCACAGAATGATTAAGGAAGCTGAAACAAAATATCCCATTATCAAAGTGTGATGTCGCTATCAATGGCGCATATGGCATAGACGCCATACAATATTGAGTATTAATTTTAACATCTTATTCTCTGAACTTGGGGCTCTCTTTCATATTCTTCATATATCCTCTAACGGAGCCTGTGCCCTGTTGCTTACTGGTAGCTAGCATACATAGGAGGAGAGGCGCTCTTCGCGTTATCTCATAGTTAAGCGGGAGAAGATGATGAGAAGAGATGAGATGAGATGAGCTCAAGTCAACCGGGTAACCAAAATAGACGGAATCATAATAAAGGTGCAGCAGTGTAAGCTGAAGACGCCTTTTAACAAGGACAATATTATAGGGTCATATATATATATATATATACATGACCAAGTCTGTTGAAAGGTGATTATATGACACGTTCTATGGTTGCATTTCGCGCAGTTTTGGTTGCCTCTGGCCAGTAATCGAAATGAGCACTACCACTAGCCAGACAGCTGACCAAGTTGAGGTGCCCACCAGGTCCAAACTTGCACTGAAGGGGTCTTCTAAGATTGTATCTGATTTCTTTGGTAAGTTCCCCGTCGAACCCATGTAGCTATTTTGTCGATATCCACTAATTCACTTAGAATATTCAATAAACAGCATCCTCTACCAGCGAGGTATATATCCGCCAGAGGACTTCCAATTGGTGAAAAAATACGGTCTTAATATCATGGTGAGCATAGATGAAGATGTCAAGTCATATATTAGAACAATCATGGCCCAGTTGCATAAATGGATCTACGCAGACAACATCACAACCTTGGTAGTAGCCATAACATCCAAGGATACAGACAGCGTAGTAGAGAGGTGGCAATTTGATCTCGAGATAGCCGAGGAAACTACTCCTCCAGAGGAGGTAGCTCATTCCATTTCCACTGGGAAGCCAAAGGAAGGAATTTACAAAGAAATACAATCGATTATACGACAGATCACTGCCAGTGTTACTTTCTTACCGTTACTGGAGGGCCCTCATACTTTCAACGTGCTTGTCTATGCTACTCAAAAGACAAAGGTGCCAGACCTCTGGATACAGAGCGATCCCAAAAATGTGGAGGGTGCAAATGTAGAAAGCGTTAGATTTAGGAGCTTCACTACTGACAAACATCAAGTGGGGGCCCTAGTGACTTACAAGATGGAATAGCCCTACTGTGCTCCTACCAGCAGAGCAGATAACACATTGAAATAAATAGAACGCTTATTTTAACTAGACTCCGTCTGTTTTAGACTTTTTTGCAGACAAGCAGTTGCGATAATTCTTGTCGTCGATAGAGATTATCTCCATATTGAGACCCATAATCAGTGCATGCATGATCATGTGATGCTTACAGCACTACGCTTTATTCGAGAATAATTTTTCATCCGGGTAATCTCATCGCAGGAAATTATTTATTCCATACAACACAATATGGTAAGAGTGAAATATATGTATAACTGAAGATATTTGGAAATATGAGGTAGACAGACCATTCCTGTATATTAGTATTTGAACTTATAATGTCATTAGAAAAGAAGGAGAAAAAAGTCAGAGGGAGAAGACACGACAAGAAGGAAAAGAAGGAGAAGTTGTCGGAAGGTGATGGCCTTTCAGCCAACGACTCTTTCATAGCATTGGGAGGAGATGACGACTATGATGAGAAGAACACCAATGGTGATTCCACCATTTTAGGAAGCGGCTCCGCCATTCCGGCAACACCATTCTTTGGATTAGTGGACTCTACAGAATTGGAATATTTCAAGCAAGCTGAGTCTACGCTTAATATCAATGTGTTTGAAACTCAGGAGGAGAGATTGGGGTTCGTGAATAGTGTGTTCGAGGAAGCCAGAGGGAAAGAGCTGAAGCTGGCTACTAACCAGATTTGCAGTAAACTGATAGAGAGAATCATTCTGTTGGCAGAACCCCGTCAGATCAAACAACTTTTCAAAGCGTTCAATGGCCATTTCATAGAGTTGTGCCATCAGAAATACTCCTCGCACTGTGTCGAAACACTATTGGTGAAGAGTGCTTCATTGGTTGAGAAAGAGATCCTCATCCCAGGAACAGCAGAGGAGGGAGATTTTGACGAAAATGAGAATATCGACAACGATCTATTTATGACAATTGAGAACATGCTGCTGTACATGTTGGCAGAGGTAAAACCCCATCTGCACTCTATGATCAGCCACCAGTACGCATCACATGTGGTTAGGCTTATCATCTTGGTGTTGGCTGGAAGAGAACTGCCATCTTCCACAGTGAGCAATTCTATTCTTCGTAGCAAGAAGTCCAAGATTGCCCGTAAGATGGTTGAGATCAAAGACACTGAAGATTTTGCTAGGGCATACCAAACACCGGAGGCATTTAATGGAGAGCTAGCGGAGGTTATCAATACTCTGTTCAAAGGTCAGACCCAAAAGAGTATTCGTGAGCTTGCTATTCATCAGATTGCATCTCCTGTGATACAGCTGGTGGTGCAGCTTGAAGGAAGAGTCAACAAAGATAGGCCATTTTGGAATCTGATATTTGACGAACAGGACGCCCCAGCCAACGCGCAGGAGGAGGCATTTGTGGAGTATCTGCTGTCGAATGCCATTGGATCTCATTTCTTTGAATCAGCAATGCAATACCAGAGAATGAAATATGTGGAGAGACTGTACACTCTGTATATGAAGGATAGAATAGTGAAGCTTGCCAAGAGAGAAAAAACCGGTTCCTTTGTGGTTCAGACGGTTCTTAAAAAAGTGAAGCCCACTGACCAAAAGGAAATCCTTGATGCTTTGATTCCATCGCTCAATGAGGTGATTGTCAACAACCTCGAGATGGGTAAAAGTGTCATTGATGCTTCTATTGAAAGGAAGAACTACAGAAAACCAGAGATCGTGGACAAGATTTACGACTTTTACAGGCACAGCGTTGGTAATGAGGCTAACCAACTTGGTGAGGGGTCTCTCTTCTTGGAAAACATCCTCCAACTTTCAACATCCACCCTTGGAAATACCAGGGACGACTGGCCCACAGCAGAGGAGAGAAGAAGAGCTCTTTTCCTAGAGAAGTTGATCGAGTACGATGACAAGTTTTTGTTTGCTACTGTTGATGCCTTGGTGGCTCTCCCTACCGAGCCGGTCAATGGATTGTCAAAGGGAATCATCACCATGTGTTACCATGGAGTCTTCTCCCACGTTGTTGAATCTGTTTTGAACGTGGATAAAGTTAAGGATGCTGCAATCAGAAGGAAGCTGGTGAACTGTTTTATGAGCGATATAGTCAACCTCTCCTGTAACGCGCATGGATCGCACATAATAGATAGGCTTTGGGACTTCACATACAGGCTTACAGTGTACAAGGAGAGAATAGCAGCAGCTTTGTTTGAGGAGAAGGATAAGGTGAAGGAGAGCACCTATGGGCGTCTCGTATGGAAGAACTGGACCATGGAGAAGTATGTCCGTAGAAGGTTTGACTGGAAAGTACTGATCAGGGAACAAGAGGATGAGAGAAAGCAAAAAGAGAAGGAAGCACTCGGTGGTGGTGAGCTTGACAAGCAACCGACTAACAATGCCAGAAACGGTGTGAAGCCCTCGCAAGCTGATGCAAGGGGAATCCACAGCAAAAAGAGAAGCGCACCAGACGACGGTGCTGATGCAAAGGAGGAGCAGGCTTCAAAGAAGAGAGGTCGTGGAAGGAGGTGAATCTGTCAATGAGCACAAGGTGGATCAGTGAGCACAATGTGGATCAATGAGCACAATGTGGACTCACGATGAGATGTCGAGGATTAACAATATTATTAACTTGAAAAAATGCAGACAATATATCTGGCCGTATTGGATACACTATGAATCAGTTTCAGATATTCATCTCCACACAGCCCCCGGAAGCGTATCCATATAAAATGCCCTTGTATTATACGCTCAGCAGGCTCACCATGCACAGCGCACCTTTCGGCGCCCCCTCGGCCCACCCCAACACAGGCCTGATCTATCTGTACCACATATAATCAGAACGTGACGGAGCACCATTAACGGGTGCTTCTCCCCATGCACAAAATGCAGATGTGCATTCCACAGTGATAAAAGGCTCTGCGTAACTGAAATGAGTCCTCTTGTGTACAAGCAACTCTTCTCCTGCATGACCTGCAAATAGCAACAGATGGAGGCAGGCCTGCGATGCGGCCAAGCGAGACAAGGAAGACGATGAGGAGGGGACGACAAGCCGTTTCCCAATAATGAATTATTGAACCAATTAAATGATACATCTCTATTTCACGGCTGTATTGCTTGACATATCGCTATATGTAGATATATAATATAATCTTGGCGTGTGTATATCCATGTGCATTTACCCGTTTATTATTGACCGCCATGTCATCTGAACCCAGTATCCCCACAAAGGCTACCGCTACCAAGAGGCCAGAGATCACCGTTGAACACCTCACCGAACAGATCAATTCACTGGCCCTGCTGGTACAACGCCAAGGCAAAGTGCTTTCCAAAACAGGCGAGCAAGTATTGGAATTACAGTTGAAGGACACTTCGCAGAGAGTGGATGCCATTCAGATACCCTCTCTAGGCGAAAGTGCAAGCTCAAACGCCAGGGGTGGAGCAAGTGCTATCAAAGAACCCAAACTGCCCACACTTCGCGACCCATCCGTTCTTCCTGCTGAGTCTGGACCTGTTGACACCTCTGACTTTGTTACAAATGAGGACCTCGTGCAGTTGGTGGGTGAGTTGCAAGGCCAGCTGGACTTCCTTGAGCAAAGAGCCATCAGGAGAACCGTCAATGGGACCAAAACAACCAAAGATGCTTTCTTGGCCCCTGTACCCAATAACGACGGCGAAGAACCCCCTTCACATATTTTCCCTGCAACGTTTGGGGAATTCGTAGAATTGGACGATGTGACGGTATTGCAGATGTGCTCCTTCTATGAGCTTCTGCCGCCGACCGCAGAGGAGAGTGCCAAACTGCAGGAGTTTGTTGAGGGTGAAGGAACCACTACATTGGAGGAACTGGAAGGTAAAAGTAATAATCCTGGTCAGCTCCCCAAGGTAAGCGATTACAGTGCAGATGAGCTGGCCGCTTTCTTTGATGATCTGGCGAGATTCGTGGGTGTTGTCCACAGAAGGACCAAGGGAGCATGGTAAATGTGATATGTACATTGCTACCCTCTAAAATATAAAAATTGCACAGCAATAGTGTGGTTGATTAATGAAAGATTTATACACGCGTATATAAATGTCTAAACCTTCAGATTCTCTTCATATGCTTCCGAGATAAATCCATGGAGATCACTTGTTTGCATTGCCCTTCCGTGTTTTGCAAATGCCTTATTAGCGGCCGTTCTCGTTAGTAGAGAGGCACCAAAACATGAAAGCATTATAATCTCTTCATCTTTGAATATGGGTTTCTCTCTAGCCCCATCCCATAACTGCTCCTTATATCCCTTGAACCCCCATGATAACAGCGTGGATATCATCCCAGTCAGTGAATCACCCTGGCCACCCACTCTCTTGTTAGATCCAGGGGTATCGCTCACAACCACTTGGTCTCCTTGAACAATTATATCCTTTGCACCCTTCTGAACTACTGTCAATCCTCCGAGTTTTACAGAGACTGACTTGACATCCTCTACGCCAGTGCCCTCAACACCAACTGCCGTGGCCAACCTCTGAAATTCAGCAACGTTTGGCGTAATCACAGCGAGTTTATAATCCTTGATGATTTCTGGCTTCTGGGATATCAAAAAGAGAGAGTCTGCGTCCAAAACTAGTGGCAGGTGTCTATTTTTCACTTCCTCAATGATCAATTCCAACGTCAGTAGCATAACCTTATCTCTGCCAAACCCCGGCCCCACAACCACGGCGTGAACCCTGTCCAACAGTGAGACCACTTTGGGCATTACAAACTTTGAAATATGTTCTTTTGTTTGATCTTCTGGAGATGATATTTTGGATGAGTCGGAGAGGTAAGGATGGACCATGAGGTCAGGGGAGTATGATTTGATAACTGTCGCTGCACTGTACTCACAGATCACATGTGAGAGATCCGCACCTAAGAGAGCAGCAGCATGAGCGGAAAAAAATGGGGCTCCAGTGTAACTATTAGGGGTGTTAGCAAAATCTATTATCTAAAACTTACATTTAAACATCATACTTACTCTTCGCATCCTCCTATCACAACAACCTTGCCACCAACTGTAAAGAGTAGTTAGTATAACTGGAGTAGAGAACATTATAGCTTTTCGAGATATCAACAAGAGATGCTTACTTTGTCCTTTATGGAATTTTGGGAGCAATGGCGGTATGATCTTTTTGGTGAGGCTGATCAGTTCTAGTTTTGTTTTTGGTGATGCAAACATAGCAAATGAGATGAGAAAGATCGCGATGAAAAGAGTCCGTGGTGTAAACCAGTTCTCCAATGGAAGGTGTTGCTAATGTGGATACAAGAAACACGTTAGAGAATTTCTGTCTTCACAAAAAATTCACTAATCAAAGGTCTGGCGATACAGGAAAAGAAAAATATTCAGCAGCAAGCCAATACACTCGTTTTAATACACTGCTGGGCGAGTCCATTTTTATTGACAGATAACTCTCAATCGGGACTCTGTCATGCATAGGGCGATGAGAAGACCAGGAGTGAGGTAATGTGGGGAGATAATAGGCGCATGCGATAGTTAGGTTATCTTTTCGTAAGGAGTCTCTTTCTCTCCTGTTGAATAGATTGAAGGCCAATGGCGAACCAGGCCAGGAGGCTCAAGATGCTAGAGAAGCATAGCGAAATATTCGCAAAGAGAGTAAAAGAACAATATTTCGAGAAGCGATACCGCCAGGATGGGAATGATGCTGTGAGCAAACATTACTCTCTCTGTGAGCAAAGCAAAGCGCTTGCTACCACAGATCAGGTCATCTCGAGCGGTATAGTTTGAAGGGTGATTGATACATAGTTTAGAAGGAGCAGGAGGGGCCCTATATGACCTATATGCCCTTTATGCTCTATGTCGTGTGTGTCCTGTGCACTCCGATCCCTGCGCGCTAAGTCTCAGTGTGGATACGTATATTGCCAGTTTAAAATAGTGAGGGAAATCTAAGACAAAACAGATAGCAACGATACGGAGTAATTTATCACGATAGCAGATATAAATGAACCAATTAGATCAACTGGTAATATGTATCATAATAGATTGGATCCAGCTGTATACTGCTGCTCTTACGCGAACAAAATATAACTTACATACACAGCGTTTATACACAGTACTTGCACGCAGAGGTTATGCATAGCACCCGATGTGAGAATACCGCTTAAGGCGCATATATACATCACTCTCATAACTCCACCTTTTTAGGCGGCAGTAGCCCCGTACTCCATCTACAGAGCATCGATCCCATCGGTTCTAAAACCTTAAATCACTAGATATTTTTCCAGCAGAACAGCAGAATCCCATCTGGCCAAAGTCCACCTGATATTCTGAAATCCACCTGATTTCTGTTACCCCTTTCTGTCAATCCCAACTTTTGATCTCTGAGCAACCCCAGCTTGCTGAATAACCCTAGAATTAGTAAGACCTCTAAACTGCACGGCCTATCGGAGCCCGTTGCCGCCGCTGAAATATCCGCAGTGAGCGATACATCCGTAGAAATAGCCACGATGAGCCATAATGAGCCAAAGAGGGGGCGGGGTCCTGCTGGTTACTATGTGATTCTTGGGCTCTCGCCTGCAGAAGACTTGTCAGATGCTGCCCATTCAAGTCCCATAACGGGTGCGGCATGCATTGACCAATTGTCGTGTTGCAAGGTGGTGTAAAGCCCGATCAGAAGAGGGATATCGATTGGGTATTTGCTCTAATGTGACTTGGATTGCGCTTCTTTTGCCATTGTGCACGTCAGTTGCTTTCTGTATGGATCTCCAGACTAGTATAATTCAGCCATTGTGGATCCAGTTGTTCTCGTAGTGTATTTCTTCCCGCTATCGTTCCTTGTGCATAAATCACCTGGTTAACATTTTAGTGGCTCTTTGCTGATTACATTTTCTCTCCACTCTTATAAATTAACCTTATCGCCTATCAGTTTTTGTCATTTAAGTTATTCTACCCTTCGCAATGTCCTTCTTTGCAAGAATCTCTCCAAAGATCAAGTACATCGTCCCTGCCGTCGCAGTATCCATTGGTTCCGCATACTACATCAGCGCCATGGCCAGCTCTACTATCTCCAACGAGTCTCCTAAGGCCCTCACCGGTGCTGACGAGTTCATCAACCTCAAGCTCAAGAAGGCTATCCAGGTATCTCCAGACACCAAGCACCTCTACTTTGAGCTTCCATCCCCAGACCACGTCCTGGGTCTAACGGTTTCCTCCTGTGTCTTGGCTAAATATGTCACAGAGAAGGGCAATAACGTGATCAGACCATACACCCCAATCTCTGACGTCGGCGAGAAGGGAATCGTTGAATTTGTCGTTAAGAGATATGAGAACGGTGGAAAGATGTCTAAGCATATCACCGATCTCAAGCCAGGCGACACTCTTGCCTTCAAGGGACCAATCCTAAAGCGTAAGTGGACTCCAAACGAGTTTAAGGAGATTGCCCTTATTGCCGGTGGTACTGGTATCGCCCCAGTGTGGCAGATCCTCAACTATGTCGTGAAGGACCCTAACGACAAGACCAAGGTTAAGATCTTTTACGGTAACAAGACCAAAGATGACCTCCTCCTTAAGAAGGAGCTCGACGAGGTGGAGAAGAAGTACCCTGACCAGGTTAGCATCTTCTACTTCTTGGACAAGGCTGACGGCTCCATTCCGGGCGCCAAGGAAGGTTATATCACCAAGGATTTCTTGAAGGAGAACTTACACCCACCATCTGAAGACTCCTTTGTCTACGTGTGTGGTCCACCCGGTTTGTACACCGCCATCTCTGGCAACAAGGTGAGCCCATCTGACCAGGGTGAGCTTAGCGGTGCTCTCAAGGAGTTGGGCTTTTCCAAGCAGCAGGTGTACAAGCTCTAAGAAGCTGGTTTTCGGAGAATAAAAAAAAGCATCGGCTAGGTCACTTGTGGTTTGTTTTCGTATAGACACTTTAAATATTTGCTTTGATCTGATTTATTAAACAGATAAATAATCTCAGCCATTATATTTATGGGAGTACTTCTTGTTTAAGAGTCACTATATTACAGGCTACACTACTTGCAAACAATGTATATGGATAAAAATATTAAAAGATGACCACTGTAATCAACCAAATGTAATAAATGTCTTGTCTCAGAGTAAACGAGTATTCCCATGCTCTTTCATTACTCTTCCCCACACTCCCCTCTCAGACGTAGTGAAGCGATGAGCCCAAATGAAAATTCCAGACAGACTGCATGGAAGGGCTGACGGGTCGAATACAACCGAACGAAATGCAGGTTGAAGATATAAAAAGGGATTGAGCATAAAGTTTTGCGACGTTGTTCGATATATCAGTCGTCATTTGAGCATCGTGTCAGCCGTCAGATGTCTCCACTGAGAGTAGCAGTAGAGGGGTGTTGCCATGGGTCCCTTGACGCGATATATAGCTCTGTAGAGAGGCTTACCATCAAGCAGGGCCAACCCCTTCCAGATCTATTGATTATCTGTGGGGATTTCCAGGCAATACGAAACAAAGCCGACTTGGAGTGCATTTCAATTCCCCCGAAGTACCGCCAACTGGGTGACTTCGACAAGTACTATAGTGGGGAAGCCAAGGCACCGGTGTTAACCATTGTCATTGGAGGTAACCATGAGGCGTCAAACTATTTCTATGAGCTGGAGTATGGTGGATGGCTAGCGCCCAATATCTACTATTTGGGCCATACCGGTGTGGTGTGGTACAAAGGGCTCAAGGTTATGGGTATATCAGGTATTTGGCACCCCTATGATTTTTCCAGGCCGAGGACAGAGAAAGTTCCATATAACTCATCAGAACTGAGATCAGTGTATCATGTCAGGAAGTATGATTTCCTCAAGATGGCCCTTTTGGGAAGTAGTAACGAGTGTTCTCTGGAAAACCAGCGCTCTGTTTTCGTGTCACATGATTGGCCTCAAGGGATAGCACCACATGGAGCAATGGATAAGCTGTTGCGTCAGAAGCCGTTCTTTGCGCGTGACATTGAGACTGGGAAACTCGGTTCCCCTGTTAATAGGATACTCTTGCAGTTAATCAAGCCCTCATACTGGTTTAGCGCTCACTTACATGTAAGGTTTGTTGCCATGGTAGAGCACGAAGATAGAGCAGCCCTTGCTGAGAGGAGGCGTGAGAGAGCTAAGGAGAGGAAAAGACGTAGGAAGAGAAAGCTTAGTGACGAGAATTCAAATACTGCCGGTGTGGGTGGTTTTCAAGGGAAAAGTGGTGTGGTTTCAAATCCAGCAGAGAAAAAATTGAATGATGATGAGATACATTTGGATATAGAGGAGGAGAAGGAGGAGGGGCAGCAGCAGCCGATGAAGGGAAAGTTAAATCAGGACGAGATTCAAGTGGGTATTTCTGATGAAGAAGAAGAAACACCTATTAAAGTGAATAATGATGAAATTGAGCTAGAGATTTCTGACGATGATGATGATGATGAGAGACCCGAGCAGTCAGGGATCATGGATCACAACCTTCAGTCATCGCCAGTTGATCAAGCAGAGATTAAAATCGACGAGAGTCTCATGGATGAGAAAGGAAAAATACTTGATGAAGATGAAAATGATGAAGATGAAGGTGATATATTACCTACTTATGAAAATTCAGAAGATGAGGATGCGAAGGGAGAGGCAAGCGGTGCAAATATTTCAAAGGACAATGCAGGCAAATCTCAAGGAGCTGTTGCCGTTACCAGAGTTGTGGAACCTGTAATGGAGCCGGCTCATACCCCTTTGAATGAGAATGTAACCGTCACTCCAACAACCAAGTTCCTTGCACTTGATAAGTGTCTTCCCAAGAGACAGTTTCTCGAGCTGATTCATATTCCTGTCACTAGCACCAATCATGTCTCTTTTTCTGGATCCAGTGACCAGCTTTACTTTGATCCTACCTTCATTGCCATTACAAGAACCTTGGAGCGGTACAAGTCTCATCCGGCATTGGCAGGGCTTAACCACTCGGATCAAGTGTTCAGATTGGTTGGAGGAGCAAGCGAAGGAGAAATAAGGGATAATCTCAATGAGGAAGGGGAGTTGATTAGGGAGCTGAGGCGGGAGATTGTGCTGGAGGTTACTAAGCTTGAGCAAGAGGCTTTCAGGGCAGGAAAAAATGGTGGTTTCTTTAAGGTGAACATGAGTGGGTTTTGTGTTACTGCATCCCCAGACGAGACACAGCTAAAAGAGTATGTGAACCCTCAAACTGTGGAGATGAAAAGCAGGTTCAATATCTATTAACTAGAGGATGTATAGATGAAGCGATATATATATGTAAGTTAGATAGACTACCTTTCCATATTAATATAAGAAGTTAGATAGACTGCTTTTCCGTATTAATATAAGCATCTCAATCGATTTATCATATCAGTCCAATTCACAGATTCAACCTCCAGCATAGGCTGCCATTGTGGGTGATTTAGCAGCTAGTCCTAAGCGGCAGACTCGTGGTGATTTGGTGATGGGTCCTTAGTTAATTATCAGTGAGCTCACAGAGATCTATCCCAATGAATAATCTGCCATACAACCAGCTCTATTGAGTCCTATAGCCAATGTCCATAGTAGTCACCATAGTTAATCTGTACCGTCCCCCACGCAAATGGTTCTAAGACGTCTTATGTCCTTGCGGGTAACATCAAATGGAAGGCAAATCCATAGCACAAATCCATAGCAGTTAAGCCTTCCATGAATCTCTGCCATCAACAGCCATCACCTTGATGGTATGTATGCATTATGGACTCCACCTCTGTCTGTCTCCCACAGAGAACTCTCAGCGGTGTGTACACTACTGTGCAACCCTCGCACTGCTGAAGGCAGCGCCAACTGTGAATCCACCAGGACAGGCCTATACAGCATGCCTATACAACATGCCTATAGGGCATCAACGCCGGTACGTCAGCGGCAGTAAGAGTGAGTGGCAGTGAGTGTGAGTACCAATAGGTGTCAGTGCCATTAAGCGACGGTGCCATTATGAGTGAGTGCCACTATGAGTGAATGCCACTATGAGTGTTTGCCACAAAGTTGGGGCGGGTGCCCTAGAGAAGGGTGCCACCACAGCTATAGAATGGGAATCATTGAGGAGACACATGAGTAAACGGGGAACAAGGGGAAAGATTCGAAAACAATACAAGAAGCATATGTATATACATCTATATAATAATTGAACTTGTTGTCACTGTTATTGAACTTGTTATCATTGTTGTTATTGTTTTTGCTTGTTAATTCGCAATATATCAACACAGAGTGGAGGTGATATTAGATTAATAAGAAAGGTGTTCGTCATCAAGTGATTGATTATCCCAAAGAGAGTGTGTTATTGATACATCGGTCTATTCACGGTTATACATACACAATCAGATACTCAGCCAGTCACACTGGAGGAATAAATATTTCAACCAAGTAAATAATAAATCCATAACATGCCACCAAAATCGGATTGGGAAAAGTACAAGGCCCCCATTGAAGATGAGGACAAGCCACAGGAGAAGATCACGCCTCTTTCTGAAGGGGACATCCAAGTGTTGAAGACATACGGGGCAGCACCATATTCAACGGAGCTCAAGCAGATTGAGAAGGACCTCAAGGACATTGAGACTAAGATCAAAGAAAAGGCAGGTGTCGAAGAATCAGACACCGGGCTGGCGAACTCATCGTTATGGGATGTCATGGCGGACAACAAGCGTATGTCTGAGGAGCAACCGTTGCAAGTTGCCAGATGCACAAAGATAATTGAAGCCCCAACAGAGGAAGGGACGGGCGGTAATGCCGAGGGTGGTGAGAAGGCCAAGTACCTCATTAACGTGAAACAGATTGCCAAGTTTGTTGTAGGGCTTGGCGAGCGTGTTTCCCCCACCGATATTGAGGAAGGAATGCGCGTTGGTGTTGATCGTACCAAATACGAGATCCAACTGCCATTGCCACCCAGAATTGATCCTAGTGTCACCATGATGACGGTGGAGGAGAAGCCGGATGTCACATACTCCGATGTCGGTGGTTGTAAAGAGCAGATTGAGAAGCTGAGAGAAGTTGTTGAGTTGCCACTCTTGAGCCCAGAGAGATTTGTCAAGCTTGGAATTGATCCTCCAAAGGGTATCTTGTTGTATGGACCACCAGGTACGGGTAAGACCCTGTGTGCACGTGCCGTGGCCAACAGGACCGACGCTACTTTTATTAGAGTGATAGGCTCGGAGCTCGTTCAGAAATATGTCGGTGAAGGTGCCCGCATGGTCAGAGAGCTGTTTGAGATGGCGAGAACAAAGAAGGCTTGTATCATCTTCTTTGACGAAGTGGATGCGATCGGTGGTGCCCGTTTCGATGACGGTGCAGGTGGTGACAACGAGGTGCAACGTACCATGTTGGAGCTGATCACCCAGCTGGATGGGTTCGATCCACGTGGTAACATCAAGGTTATGTTTGCCACCAATAGGCCAAACACGTTGGACCCAGCACTATTGAGACCAGGTCGTATTGACCGTAAAGTTGAGTTCTCGTTGCCTGATTTGGAAGGCAGAGCCAACATATTCCGCATTCACTCCAAGTCCATGTCATGCGAGCGTGATATCAGATGGGAGTTGATCTCCAGACTGTGTCCCAACTCAACTGGAGCTGAACTGCGCTCCGTGTGTACCGAGGCTGGTATGTTTGCCATTAGGGCGCGCCGTAAGGTTGCCACAGAGAAGGATTTCCTCGCTGCGGTGGAGAAGGTTATTAAGGGTAACATGAAGTTCAGCAGTACCAGCACATACATGCAGTACAATTGATGGGTTGTCTTGAGAGGGGAGTACACTAAAGCCATATAGTAATGCATGATTTACATTAAGCAGCCGTATATACATAGCTGAGCCATATTTCAGCTGCTGTAAATTGTTCATCCATTTATTATTATTATTATTATTATTATGTCGTTATCATGTGGTTGATTTTACTCCCACCAACTAACACATCCCATTCCGTCAGTTTGACAACTGGCAATCACAGCATAGGGAGGTACCCGCTTTGTTTCGTCACTTGCATCTCCTGTACCACCATCCTCCCCGTTTTCACCAGGTTTCCTCACCATTGTCAACGTGTTATCCGGTCCCTTTGGTTTGACGTTGGTGAAAACCTCCTCCTCCACTCTAAAGTTGATCTTCTCGTTCAAATCAAGGTATAGCTTTGTCTCTTCATCGGGGGCCCAGACCCATGCATTGTCGTCTGCAGAGAAATATGAATTCTCAAACATATAGTTCTTGGGCACAAATATATCGTCAAAAAACTCTAGCTTCACTTTCAACCCTTCTTCACTAACTTCCTTGATCCATCCGGTGAGAACCTCTCCTACAAACGGTTTCCAGACAACGAGTCTGAATTTGACATTTGTATAGCTGGCACCGTCTCCTGGTTTGAATAGCCCATCGTCAATGTGAACCATATCCCAAACGGCCACCACCAAACCAAGTTTGGGGATCACTTTGTTTGCATACTTTCTGTTAAGTTCCTCTTTGATGGCTCTCGGCACAGGCAAATGGAACATATGGGGTGGAATCCTTATGAGGTCTGTCAGTACGGCCAACTGGAACATCTTTAATTAACTATAGGGTTCTCCGAGTGCGAGTGTGAGTGAGTGTGAAAATGTAACGGTGACTGTGACTGTGGCTATGATTGTGAGCGTGACTATGACTGTGAGCGTGAAATGTGAAATGTGAAAATGCAAATGTGAATGTGAGTGCAACTGAAAAACTTTAAGTGCAAGTGCCACTGGCATACAACGCAATGTAGTGAAAAATATGAGTCACCGAATATACGATTGGACTATTGGCTTTTAGATATCCGGAGAAAAGTAGCTTACACATTCAACTGATTCTAAATATCGGCACTCACACATTCTTCTTCTTCTTCTTCTTCCTCCTCCTCACTACACTAGAGAGGACTATGAAAAATTATGGTAGTGTAATCACCAGCGATGCCCTCAGGTTACTAAGGCTAGTAGAAGTGGGTCCCTTCGCTATACCTGCATGCTGTGGATGTGCGCTATGGACTGTGAAAGCTAAGGCTTACCATCTAAAGGTGCTCAAATGAGCTTCTCAAATGAGACTTCAAATATATGGTTTACACACTTTAAAACATGAGACATTCGTATCACATGAGCTTGTAGAATGTAAAATTTTGTGACGAATGTAATTCTCCCGTTTGGTTGTTCAAGACCCCACTTCACTCCACACTTCAGCACTCCCATTTCATGTTACCCTCCTCAACCTCATCACTATTTTTTTTTATGCATGAATATTTTTCAGGCAGCTGCGTAGTATGCGTATAGAGTAGATAGCAGAGAAGATAGAGAGTGAGTGAAAAGTGCAAGTTGAGCAATAGCCAAAGGTGTCTCTGTAGCTGATTCGGATTTCGCTTATATATATACACACTAAACACACTATATCACAGTGTAATCCATTCAGCAGATATACATATATATATATACATAATGGCTGTTAAGGATAGAGGAGTGAAGAGATCGGCAAAGCCCACAGAGGCATCTACCAAGAGATCAAAGGTTACGTCAGTAAAGAGCGTAAAGGCCGTCAAGACAGCAGCAACACCAGCACCAGAGCCTGAATCTGAATCCGATTCGGAGTCTGTATCTGATATTTCCAGTGGGGAGGAAGCTGACTCTGTTTCAGAGGATGACTCTTCTGACGATGAGCTGGACAATGTAGACTCCTCCGATGATGATGAGTTGGATAACGTTGACGAGAGTAAGGATGAGAGAAGGGATGACAGTGAAAATGAGGAGTCAGATGATGAAGACGGCCAAGAAAAAACCAACGGCGAGTCCTCTACTCCCAAAGTATCTTCAAAAGAACAGCATGCCGAGCAAAAGAGAGTACTGGCGGAGCGTAAGCTGGCCAGAAAGTCGGGTGTTCAGATTGAGAGCATCAAGCAAGTGTGGGAAAAGCTCCGTGTGAAGAACCCACCGGTACCCAAAGAGATAAGAGATAAGCTTTCCGATGAAATATGGAATCTTGCCAAAGATGTGATCACAGACTTGGTGATGAAGCATGATGCTTCGAGAATTGTGCAAACGCTCGTGAAATACTCTTCTAAGGAGAGGAGGGAGGCTATTGCCTCTGCCCTCAAGGGCAACTACTATAACCTGGCCACGAGTTCTTATGGTAAGTATCTTTTGGTAAAGATT
Source organism: Kuraishia ogatae (assembly GCA_003706285.3). Taxonomy (NCBI): domain Eukaryota; kingdom Fungi; phylum Ascomycota; class Pichiomycetes; order Pichiales; family Pichiaceae; genus Kuraishia; species Kuraishia ogatae. The sequence continues at coordinate 579,462 of PPKV03000006.1, forward strand.
CTCCACTACGGCTCAAAAAACACCAGAGAGCTCGTGTTGAACGAACTCCATGGCCGTCTTAGAAAGCTCATGAGACACAGAGAAGGTGCCTATGTTGTTGAGGACTTGTACGTTCTTTATGCCAGCCACAAGCAAAAGCAGCAGATGATCAGGGAGTTCTGGGGTGCTGAGTACGCGGTGTTCAAAGATGCTGCTGATGGTAAAACCATTCACGATGTGTGTGCCGAGAGCTCTGAAAAGAGAACCCTTGTTGCTCACAACCTCATTGGTACCATTAAGGCCTCCGTTGAGAAAGGATCTACTGGTTTCCAGATTTTGCATGCTGCCATGAAGGAGTACGTCCAGATATGCGAAGGAGCTGAAGTTAGAGAGTTCATTGATCTTCTTGCAGAGCAGTTCTCAGAGCTGGTGCACACTCCCGAAGGATGTTTTGTTGCGTGTACCTTGATTGCCAAGGCCAATGCCAAGGAGAGAAAGGTGATTGTTAGGAGTCTCAAGACCCATGCCAAGGCACTGTGCACCAATGAGCATGGTAACATTGTGCTCATTACTCTATTTATGACGGTTGACGATACTGTTCTTGTCGGCAAGACATTTGCTGGTGAGTTCAACGAGGTTATTCATGAGTTGGTGGTGGATAAGTTTTCAAGACGTCCATTCCTTTATCTGTTGAACGGTTTGGACCCTCATTTCTTTAACCCTATAGTAAAGAAGGAGCTTCTTGGCTACGAGGAGATGTCAAAGGAGACCTCAAAGAAACCCCAGGAACAGAGGAGAGTGGAGTTGTTGAAACAGTTCTTGCCTCTGTTCTACTCCGGCGTCATTAGCCACCCTTACGAGATCCTCGGGGAGAACATGGGCTCTCAGTTCGTGCAGGAGGCTTTGCTTGCAAAGTTGGAGTCTGAGGCTGATAACCAAGCTGTTGAAGAACAGCGCCAACAGACTCTTGGTGTTGTCATTGAGAGTCTCAAGGGTAACCCACGTAGTGACGAGCACCTGATCAACAAGCCATTCACTTCCAGGTTGTTGAGGATATTAATCCAAGGGGGAAGATGGGTAGCCAAGGAGAGCAAGGTGGTCAAGGTGGAGGGTGTAGGTATCGGGGAGCCATTTGCCCTCAAGTTCATTGCCGAGGTATTTGACAGCGATGAGACTCTGGTGAGCCACTGGATATCCACACCAGGCTCGTTTGTGGTTGTTGCACTTTACGAGGCGCTCAAAGGCAGCAAGGAGGGCAAGGCCTTCATCAAGATCGTGAAGAGTCTCAAAAAGGTGGTGAAGGCAGAAGCTGAAAAGGACAACAAGGGCGCGCAGTTGTTGTTGAAATTGCAAGATTAATTTTTGGAAGCTCAGCACAAGTGCAAAATAAATAATCAGAGGTAATACAAGTAAATCAAATGCCTCCAAATAAGATTAAATAATATTTTATAGATTTTTACACTCACTACTGGATTAATCTAATCACTCAGTACAATTATTGATCAATTGGAATATGTAATTTATGAAATCTCGCAATACTGCACATCTGGAAATATATAAATCAAAGGAGCATCAACACCTCGTTCTCCTTCCGCCTTGTTCTGTGCGTGGTGCAATCCATCCCTCATCTTCTTTGCCCCATCACATTTATGTTTTCGTCCACAGCATACATTCATTCTCCTTGTTACAAAATGTGCAGACACTCATCTAACAAGCAAGAACAAGGGGGGGGGGGCGTGTCATCAACACCATACAAGCCGTGTCTCGTACCTCTTGTCTCTCAGCAGGCCGACGAAGCACTTAGTAACTCCTGATTGCTGGTGGAACTGGCTTACACTCATTCTCGTCAAGAGTCTCTGCAATAACAGCTCTGTACTTAAGGTCAACCTTGTCACCAAACTTCTTCTGCCACGAGAGGGTGTGCTTTCTCCAGTTCTCGTCGTCTCTTGTTGGGAAGTCCTCTCTGGCATGGGCACCTCTTGACTCCTTTCTTGCAGCGGCAGAAACGGCGGTCTGAGTGGCACATGTCAAAAGGTTCTGAAGCTCAAGGGTCTCAACAAGGTCCGAGTTCCAAATCATGGATCTGTCAGTGGTCTTAACATCGTGGAACTTCTTGTCAACTTCGGAGATGAGGTCAACACCCTCGTCCAAGGTCTCCTGGGTTCTGAAGACGGCAAACTTTTGCTGCATGGTACGCTGCATCTCGAGTCTGAGGGAAGCGGTGGACTTGGAACCGTCAGCGGTTCTGAGCTTGTCAAGGTTGGCAATGGACTCGAAACCAATGTCGGCTGGGAGCTCCTTGTGTGGGGTGTTGGGGCTCATGGAGTCTCTGATGGTGTGGGAAACGGCTCTACCAAAGACAACGAGGTCCAAAAGAGAGTTGGCACCCAGTCTGTTGGCACCGTGCACGGAGGCACAGGCAACCTCACCACAGGCCAAGAGGCCTTCCACAACAACATCCTTACCGTTCTCATCCACGGTAACAACCTCACCGTTCCACTTGGTTGGGATACCACCCATATTGTAGTGGACAGTTGGCAAGATTGGAATTGGCTCCTTGGTAACGTCAACACCCGCGAAGATGTGTGCGGTCTCTGAAATACCTGGGAGACGCTCCTTCAACACAGATGGTGGAATGTGAGAAAGCTGTAAGAACATGTGGTCCTTGAGTGGACCAACACCACGTCCCTCGTTGATCTCGACGGTGATAGCACGTGACACAACGTCACGAGAAGCAAGGTCCTTGGCAGATGGAGCATATCTCTCCATGAAACGCTCACCTTCACTGTTCAAGAGGTAACCACCTTCACCTCTGGCACCCTCGGTAATCAGACAACCGGAACCGTAGATACCGGATGGGTGGAACTGGACAAACTCAAGATCCTCAAGAGGCAAACCAGCACGGGACACCATGGCGTAACCGTCACCGGTACAGGTGTGAGCAGAGGTACAGGAGAAGTAGGCACGTCCGTAACCACCAGTGGCCATGACGGTCTTGTGGGCCTTGAAACGGTGGATGGTACCATCCTCCTGGTTGTAAGCGATAACACCAACACACTTACCATCGTGCATCAAGAGGTCCATGGCAAAGAACTCGATGAAGAAGTGAGTGTTGTGGCGGAGAGACTGTCCGTAGAGGGTATGCAAAAGAGCATGTCCGGTACGGTCAGCAACGGCACAGGTACGGTATGCCTGACCACCCTTACCGTACTCCTTGGATTGACCACCAAAGGCTCTCTGGTAGATTCTGCCCTCCTCGGTTCTGGAGAATGGCACACCGTAGTGCTCCAACTCGATGATAGAGTGTGGGGCCTCTCTGGTCATGTAGTGGATGGCATCCTGGTCACCGAGCCAGTCAGAACCTTTGACGGTATCGTACATGTGCCATCTCCAGTCATCTTTGTGCAAGTTACCAAGGGCAGCGTTAATACCACCCTGGGCAGCAACGGTGTGGGAACGGGTTGGGAAAAGCTTGGAGATACAGGCGGTCTTGAAGCCATCCTGTGCAAGACCAAACGCGGCTCTCAGACCAGCACCACCGGCACCCACAACCACACAGTCGTACTCGTGGTCAATGATGTGGTAGTCGGAAGCCATGGCGGAAGCGGCCGACTTACCTGTGACGTCGTTCTGAGCGGAGTAAACCTTGCGGGATACTGCTGATGACGAAAACAGCCTGGTGCTCGAGATCGTAGCGCTGGCATTCCCTCTCATGGAGAGAGCTTGACGGCGTAGTGCAAGCATGGTAATGCTATATATATATATATATGTGTGTGTGGTGTGTGGATGTGTGGATGTGGAATAATAGAAAGTGTGAATCTGTGCTGTGTATATATATATGGATGAGTGTATGCTTATACAACGGTTCGAGATACACCTATGTGAAGACAGAGGATTACTTGCAAATCGACGTTGTCACTGGCCAATTGACTCAAATATTAACACGCAAACTAGAGCAAGAGGTGAAAAGAATGCAAACCCCTCTATGACAAGCTCCCTCCTCTCCTTTAGTATATACAATTCCTTCCTATTCCCTCCACCTCTGCCGTTACTTCCTCTCTCCCTCTCAGCCCGCTCCTCACTCAACTCCACTATGACCATGCCAATGCCAGCCAAAAATCATCTCCAAAAGGCCGCATATGCCAGCAGGAGCTCTGTTCCAATGAGCGCGCAGCAAATTTTGCTGACTGCCAATCCCGGCGCCATACCGTACGGGTCATTAATGTATGTGAATGGGGAGCGGGTGGTTACAAGTGGGATGGATATCATCATGAGATGCTCCGAAGGGTAGTGTGACGTCCACCGGTCTACTAAGGTGCTCCTGGGTTCGCTAAGGTGCACCCGTGTCCACTGAAGCCCCAGTGAAGCCTGCGTTCACTATGGAGAAGGGTGCTTAAGGTAAGACGGCCGGAAAAATGCATCCCTTACCCCGGGCATCGGATCGGGCATCGGGTCGTGGTTTACATATACGCTGCACATTATATCTACTTGGGTTGGTTGGAAATTGGTATGGAGAGAGACAGATGCGATGAGACTGGGATCACGGAGGGAAACATCCGTGTTTTTTTCTCCAGTTAATATACGGAATTAGAAAGTGGATATCCAGATATAGCATGTTGAGCGCATAGGGGAGGTAAGTGTGGTGGGGAGTTGTGGTGAGTGTGAAGGTTCCGTCTGAGCTTCTCTTGGTGGTGAATAGTCGGAGTTGAGATGGGTGTCGGGATTATGTACGTGATTAGTAATGGACTGGATTGGTTTGTGGAGAAAGGAAAAGAACACCCTTTATCCGCTATTTAGCTGTAGTGCAGCCATGGCGGTGCATGTGGCGGTGCAATACGATAAAAGTTGAGTTCTTTATGATATATAATATTTATATATGTATTTATGGGTGTTTGTTGGTATGTTCTTTATATTCTTTATATTTGTTATTTTCCTGATATGTTTTTATAAAAATGTGGTTTTATATTTATCAATAGGAATCGTTGGTGAAATTTTCCCAAAGTTGAAAACTTTTCATATATATCAGTAAATGAAAGTAATATACACTTTTGATATATAAATGCAAGAAAATACACCTCAGAGATGAACCTCAAGAGGCTCCGTTTCGATAAATGACATTTTCTGCTTCACCACCTTTGGAGCTCTATAGAATCTCAAGGCCAAACTGCTCAACACCACGCTAACACTTGAAGCGGCCATTGCAGCGCTGGCCCAAACTGGGTTTAGCCTGCTGTCATTATAAGGATAAATCACACCTGCGGCTACTGGAATGCCAATACAGTTGTACACCAGAGCCCAGCCAAAGTTGAACTTGACTCTCTTGAAGACACTTTTGGAGAGAGAAAAGAGGGTTAGGAGCGCAACCAATGGGTATGTTGGCGGCAGCAAGACGAAATCACAAGATGTCACAGCAAGGTCACTACCGCTTCCCATGGCAACACCAACGTCTGCGGTGGCCAAGGCTGGAGCATCGTTAATGCCATCGCCAACCATGGCCACCACAGCTCTCTTGACTTCGCTGCTGTTAGACTTGGAGTGGAAAGTTTCCTGGATCCATTGCACTTTGGACGCTTTTTCCTCAGGAAGTACCTCTGCCACCACATGGGAATCATCAATTCCAACCTCCTTGGCAACCGCCTTGGCAGTGACCTCGTTATCACCGCTGATCATCCATGAAGTTATGCCGTGGTTAGCCAGATGACGAACTACATCACGAGCTTCAGGGCGGATCTCATCCCTAGCCGACATTAAGAGGACTGGAGTGAACCTCTCAGAGCCACCAACGAGTTTCTGGCTCTTAACACCAACTACAACAACGCTTTTGCCCTGTTCTTTCCATTGGGTCAAAATGGCCCCTTGTTCCTGGGTCAACTCTACCCCCCCGCTCTCCTTGAGAAGGGCTTCGTTGCCCAGAATCACCTCTGTGGGTCTGTACTCTTGCCAGATTTGCTGTGTAGAGTCAGACAGATCCACATCACCACGCAGACCCCTGCCGGAAACTTCTTTTGGTTCGGGAACCTTGTTACCGGAAAGGAGGATATTTTCCTTCGAGCAGATGGAGCTGATGAATCCCTTCACTGCCAGAGATAGTGGATGCCTTGAGCCTAATTCTACATCGCGTGCGAGCTGGAACGCCACAGAACGATCGCAGTTGTTCAGCAGTGCGAAATCGGAAACTTTCGGATCTCCACCAACGGTTAGCGTACCTGTTTTATCAAAACAGACAACTTGCACTCTAGCGCCCTCTTGGAAAGCAGCACCTCCGCCCCTTGCCAGGATACCGTGTTTTGCAGCCAGCCCTGTCCCCACAAAGAGTGCCGTTGGTGCTGCCAGAGCAATACCACATGGGCACGCAACGACGAAAACAGCAATGGCAAATTCAAGCGACCACACAACCCACCCTCCAACATCAATATCCAGGTAGTGTGGTGGAAGTTTGCCGGAAACCCCCAAGCTTAGCCAAACTATCCAAGTCAGCAGTGCCAGCAAGGTGATCACAGGCACAAAGTAACCGGTGAGAACATCGGCAGTTCTCTCTATAGGGGCACGCTTCAACTGGCCGTCTCTAACAGTATTGACTATGTGATCAATGAGAGAAGAACCGTCCAGTGCAATCAATTTGGCTACAATGGCCGACTGCCCCGCATTGACTGTGCCGGCAAAGATTTGGTCGCCAACGAGATGCTTCACAGGAACACTCTCGCCAGTAAGTGCACTCTCATCAAAATCCGTCGACCCTTTAACGATGATAGCATCTGAGGGTGGAGACTCACCAGGTCCCACACGTACGTAGTCACCAACCTCCAATAGGTCAACGGAAACTCGTACATCCTCCAAGAAGGTTAATGGAGTGGTGGCTGTTTGATCTCCAGGGGATGGGGCCTGCGAATTCTGCAAGGTTTTAGACTCAAACTCTGTATCTGAACCATCATCGCTGGCAACTTTCTCAGAATCTGAAACATCTGGAGTATCCGATGATGAGATGGCAACGAGGTTTGCACTGCTCTGTTTCATGCTACCAAGACGGGTGACGGCATCAGCAGTTCTACTCTTTGAGTACGACTCCAAAAGACGCCCAATCAGTAGGAAAAATGTCAAAAACACCACAGAGTCAAAGTACGTTGTGGTGTAACCCTCGCTTTCCCTTGCCACTTGGGCGGAGAGACCGAGCATCGCGATAGAGGCAAAGTAGGCAACAGAGGTACCCAGGCACATCAACAAGTTCATCGAACCGAAGCGGAAGAGTCTCCTTTTCCAAGGAACAGTTGCCCTCCATAGAGCTCTCACCTCTTTGAGCGCTTTCCGATGGAATATATCTGCTGAGAAAAAATAGATTGGAGTTGCCAGGAAGAACAGGATCCAGGTGACACGTGACACATTTCCTGCCCACATGGGCTTCATCAGCCACATCCGGAAACCATTTGAAGATGGAAGCAATGACATTCCCACAATTGCAAACACAAATGTCGGAATGGCTACAATCACTGCGAGGACGAGACGTCTTACGATGTTCATTGTCTCAGCACGTGCTATCCGTCTAAGGTGTTCATCCAACGACACCAGTTTGACAACCTCCACTTTGAACACCGGAGACAGCTCGTTTAGTTCTTTCAGGATGGAGCGGATCGTCAACAGTGGCGGATTGGGAATATAAGTGAACTTGACAAAGGGTCTGGCCAGCGTGATAGGGTCGTTTACAACCACGGCGTCACCATAACTATTGAGCTTGTCGTTGACAGACGTTGGGCAGTGCTCACAAAACATGCCATCTACGCGTAAATAAACTGTACGAGATTGTTTTTTTGTCTCCATGTGCGAAATACGCTTCACCTCTACTATATCGATCTCATAGCCTATGTCTTCTACTGTCTCTTTAAGCTTACTGATGTCGGCTGGGGAGTCGCTCTCCAACACAAACACACCGTTCTTCGACACCACGCTGATCGCGTTATCGAGCACAAACGGCAAATCGGACACCGCAACCGAAATGGCATTCGAGCACGCTCCGCATGTCATCCCACCAATTGCAGCTTGGACTTGATACTTTTCAGCACGTTCGATCGGGAGGAGTTCCAGTAACGAACATTCGTATCCTGCTTCTCTAATGTCTTTGATGATCTCATTCACATATTGCTTATCGGGGAGAACTACAATGGCGGTGTTGCTCACAGCAGACACATTATAACAAGGCTGGGAGTCGTTACCGGGATCTGTAAGCGGCAAGTTATGCGACTTCAACACCCCCACAATGGCACCACTAACGGTGCCGGCGCACGCAGCACATGTCATCCCACCAATAGCCATGACAGCACGATACTCCCTTGGATTGGAGGCAACAACTTCGGGCCCTGCTTGGTCACCCTTGCCCTGCTGGCCATTTGAATCGGAAAACCCTTCGAAAGCATCGATGGTTGATCCATCTGTGGAAGATGAAGGGCGCAATGACTCAGGCAGTAGCATTTTACCTTTTTCTTTAATCGAGTCCTGGTTCTTTCTCCTCTGTTCAGCTTTTTGCCTTCTGCGCTCCTCCTCCTTTTCTCTACACATGGCGCAGTTTTCAATATGCCTCGTGTGCCTTTTACGAGAGGTGATGATACCGGTGAGTGAAGAAAAGATACCAGCAGAATGTGGAAGAGCGTCACGAGCTCTAGATGCCGCGGCACCAACGACCGAGGTGTTTGCTCCTAAAGGTTCCATGAAGGGGGAAGAAGAAGTTTCGTCAGCGTTTGATAATTCAGAGGAGATCACATCGAATCCTGCTGCAGTTAATGCTTTTGAAATCTCTGTTTCATGACGAGACAACACCCCTTTAGCGGAGAAGAGAATCACCTGATCCTCAATGATGAGCATGGCAACTCTTGGTTTTTCAGATTCCGAAGCGTCGCTTAGGGTGAGAGAATCTGAGATTTTCGCCAGGTCGTCCTGGACCAGGTCGCCTTGGATATCGGTATGGCCGTGCTCTGGTTGTGTTCCTGTCATTCTATTGCTTGCCTCTGTTATGCGGTAGAGTGACGAGAGTGTGCGTTGAATGCTCTTTCCGCACTCTTCACAGTGGATATTATCCACTGTCACTGCTAGCTGTTCCATAATGATGATGTTTGTAGTTTTTTGAATCCGTCAGTGAGCTTTCGATTCCTCGTATGATAGGAGATGATATGCATATATATATATATATATGCATATGCTGCGAGAGTGGAATGGGAAAGTCTGCGGCAGAGGCGACTATAATCGAAAGCAATTTGCACTTTGAACGGCTACTTATATAACTACCAATGAAGAGAGAAATCCAACGATCTAAACGGCGAAATTCACTCTTTCAAGACATATAGAGCCTGTTTGCTCTGTTGATTATCAATCAATTTTCATATCTTCACCATCTCCAAGCAGCATATCTAAGCGTCTCCTCGCTATCTGCCTGCCATTTTCACTGCGAGTGTCACCGTGCGTCATAAGGTGCAGGTAAGAGAGACTAAGAGCTGCATGTCGCGAAAAAAACTCAAACGTTGAAGGCGCCTGCGTGCATTGTGCGGTAGAGTAACTAGGGACATTTGAGAAGAGACTAGAGAGATGGGCTACTAGAGAGATGGGCCACTAGAGAGAGAGAGAGAGAGAGAGAGAGGGAGGGAGAGAGAGAGAGAGAGAGGGAGGCAGAGAGAGAGAAAGAGAGAGGCAGAGAGAGAGGCAGAGAGAGAGTGGGAGAGAGAAATAAGCAGAAGGCAAAAGAAGGCTACCGAGAGCGGCCAAGAGCGCAAGATAGGAAGATTGCTGCAGAGAAGACAAGCAATGAGCCAAGAGGTGAGATGAGGGGACATAGACGCAATCAGTGAACAACCGAAAAGAATTTTGTGTCCCCCCATGCCTGATCTTATTAGTGCAGGCGATATAATGATAGGGCCTGTGGGACACAGCCAGTCAAAAGTCGTATAGTGAGTGGTAAGATGTAAGTATTAAGCAGGTGGGTAGTCACTGGTAAGATGTAAGTAGTAAGCAGGTGGGTAGTCACTGGTAACAAGTAGTAAGCAGTAGGTAGTGAGTTGTAGGTAGCAACTGGTGAGAAGTAGATATTTGCCGCCTGCGAATCCTTTATCCTGTGTAGCACAAGGCAAGATGTTTCACGGGCTGCAATAGATTCACCAGCTGGTCTTGTGTCTATTGCCCGGTCATGTAGTGTTGATTAGTGATCAATAATACTTCAGGATAATCTTGTTGATTGATCATCCACTTGATTGAACAGAGAAGAGGAACGAGGCATTTGTGCTCCATGCGTGCAGGAGAGAAACGATAGTGGTTATTGCTTGTTGCATTTGTAGTTTTGGCATGGAACTACAGGTAACGACGAAGAATAGCTCGAGTAGGAGTTTTGGTGGAGACGGATAAGTATTTTATACTTTGCTTTACGCATGGGTATATAATAAGCCCAGCTAATTTTCTCGCATAAAAACCCAAACATATTTGCAAAGCTGCAATTCATCTTTTTATTTCATTATCATAATATACTGTATACCATCTCATCATACAAAGGAAAGAAACACGGAGCCTTCTGCCTTAAGTATCAATTTGAACTACGTCCCAGAAATCCTACACCACCTTCACCTCCTCCACCTTGTCTTCATCAGCGCAGTCCAATTGCTTGGGCGGCTCAACAGTGGCTGCAATGGCATCTGCAGTGCCTATGCTTATACTGGGTTCTCCGAGGCTTGGTGCCTGGCTAGAAAAGGCACCACTGGAATTGTCATTGGGGGAGACATCCCCTTTTAAAACATTCGTCTCACCAGCTATCTCATCCTTAGAACTCTCGCGATCATTCACCAACGTTTCACTTTGTGTGTCTGCGGCATGCCCTGCTTCCTTCTCATCCTCTTCAAGATGCGTCTCCACCTCCTCTGACACCTTTGTGTTGCTTGTATCCTTGTGCTTTTTCTCACTGTACCCAAACACCCTTGTATCCAACCGTACAACCATCACAGTCACATTGTCCGTTGTGTTTTGGTCCATTGCATAGTCACACAGCTGCTTTGCCGCCCTACTGGGGTCCTTTGTGTGTCTGATCAGATCCACCGCGCGCTGATCCGTACATACATCCCACACACCATCACATGCAATAATAAGAAACTCATCCGCGTCACCAATGACTGTAGAGGTGGTGTATGGATTCCCAATCACAAGGCTCTTCATATAATTGTCACCCAACGACCGGCTAACAGCTAGCATCCCATTAACTCTGCCTTTGAGCACCACACCCCCGGCGTTTACAATTCTCTCTTGTTCAAACTTGTCTGTGCCTTTGTGGTCGTAAGAGAGACGTACCGCTTTGCCTGCCCTTGAAAGGACAAGCCTCGAGTCTCCCACATTCGCAGTATACAACACCCTCTTGTGTTTACTTGTAGGGAGGAAATCAAATGGGGTCAATGCGGGTGAAATTCTGGTATTGCTATTTGGTCTGTCCGATGTAGATAACCTCTCTGTTGATTTGTTTGATGACGATTCTGATGATGATTCTTTTGTTTCCGATTTGCTATCCAATGTATTACTATTGTTATTAGTAGCGGTCTTAGCGCCCGCTATATCGCTACTTGCCATGCAGGGAGGGATACTGTTCTTGTCACTGTTGCTAGAGTGACTTTCACCATTATTGGCACTGCCACCGCTTGGATCGTCAACTATCTCTTCCCATCTTAAAACCGCAACAGCCGCGGTACATCCGCTGCTCCCACTGCAAGTTTTCTCTATCAACTTATCTGCCTCCACAAATGAATTGTTTAGGTTTATCCTCAAGTCAATACTATCACGCTTTATGATGTTTTTCTCTAGAATCGAATGTAGATTTGTTCCACACCACCGTGCTGACTGCTTACCGGCATGGCCGTCAAATATGGCAAAATATCCCCAGTCCAACCGCTCCGCAAAGTTTGCCACATACGTGTGTACGTCCTCCATGGTTGGGCGATACCTTGAGTTTTTGTTTTCTGCAACGCCTACCCGGAACGAGAGCCTATGGCATGGATCAGGAGGTGAACTTATGCTTCCCGAAGATGCAGACGAAGGACGTCTTACCGACGATGAAGACGAAGGGCGCCTTGCTGAAGACGACGAAGGTTTCCTGGGGTCATTATTATGTGTGGCAAACTGGATTGGAAATGTATTGGCCGCAGCCTGTGAAAGATAGCCCAATGAGAATCGTTTACCCCCACCTGGTGCCAAGGAGACGGCACCCCCGCTTGTCGCCATTGACCCAGCACCCGAAGAGTTGGAACCTACACTTGCGGTTGACGATCTTCGCCTGAAAAGCTTGGATATGACATTTGGGTCTCTTTCTTGGCTCATTGTAGAAGGAACTTGTATCAGGCAGCTTTATATATATATACATATAAATGCTGATTGAAAGATCTCTATATACGAAAGACCTCTATATATGACGTTCTATATATAGATCAATGAGTGTATATAAATGTGTATCTCTGTGTGTAGATGAGTTTATATAAAGAGATGAAGAAAAAATAGATCTACTAAGAAATCAATTGTTGAAACCGCGAGAAACCGTCCCAACTATCTCTGCATACTTTTCCAAAGATTTAAAGGAGTCCGGTCCGTCTGCGTGTGTCTCTATGTGGCTCTCCGCGTTTCGAAGGTGAGGAACGCCCGGATCTGGCGTAATGTGAATGACTTTGATACAAAAGAAAGGACTACTAGAAAATGTACGACACAATCTAATAGAATCAACAAACAACCTTTTTTGGATTTTAATAAATAGCTGACAGTTCATTACAAAGACTCATCCATCAGCTGACACTACCAAGTCATGCTTTGAAGCACAAGTTGAGTCTCTGTCGTAGCGAAAACCAAGTTGGAAACTTCCATCCATCGACGGGGTCGGCAAGCGATCGCAGTCCAGGCTGTGCGGCAAACAAAGTGTTGAGTATCAGTCTGT